>JBBDGP010001588.1:0-600000 GCA_037952835.1 Lithobates septentrionalis | reverse complement strand
GACTCGCCCAAGTCTCTCTCCCAATCTATCATGTATGTAAGTTTGGACAGGGGAGTTGATAGTGCTTCGTAGATCAGGGAGATGCCTCCTTTTTGCTCTGTAGCTTGTCCACACCATTGTTCATAAGGTGTGAACTCTGGGGGAATAGATTTGTTTTTCCAAATTGTGTGTAGAAAATGGGAGATTTGGAGGTATCTAAATTTTTCGGAGTCGGGGAGCTCTAATTTTTCGAAACATTGTTTCAAGGAGATTGGACCAGAGGCAACGAAATAATGTCCAATGCGGTACATCCCCTTGTCTAGCCACCATTGAAAGGATTTGATGTCTAACCTCGGTTTGAAAAGGGGGTTGTGGAATATATGTGATAGAGGGCAAAGCTGTGAGGTCAAAGCGGGAAGCTGGATCAGGTCATCCCAAAGTTTAAAGGAGTGTGAAAGTGTGGGTGCCATGATGGAAGGTCTAGATTTACTGGGAGTCCAGAGGAGAAAGTCTAATGTGTGAGTAGGAACCGCTTGGCGTTCTATATGTATCCAGTCAGGTTTTTCCCCCCCCTAAAATAAATAGTTGAGAGTTGGGCTAGTCTAGCTGCTTGGTAGTATTTGAATAGTTCAGGGAGACCCAGACCTCCCTTAGATCTTGGGGCATAAAGAGTGTTCCTTGTGAACCTATACCCTTTCCCCCCCCAGATAAATTTTATAATCTTCCCCTGAAAACTCTTGAGGTGATTTCTATTAATAGCGATTGGTAGGGCTCTGAATAGGTAAAGAATTCTAGGAAACAAGGTCACTTTGATGGCATGGATTCTCCCCAGCCACGATAATTTGTGGAATGACCAAGATCGTATGTCTTCTTCAAGTCTACGATACATGGGAGGGAAATTGGCTTGATAGAGGGAGTCTATTCTGGGCGTAAGGTTAATTCCCAGGTATCGTATTGAGGTATCGCTCCAATTAAAATGAAAGGCCAGTTTTAATCTCTCAACTAAGGCTGGGTTTATGTGTATTCATGCCTTTAATGTTTGGGTCTGACCTAATTGCTATGGCAAGTGTTTCTATTGTTAGAGCAAACACAAGGGGGGAAAGGGGACATCCTTGTCTTGTGCCCCTGGCAATTTTAATGGGGGATGAGAGAAAACCCTGTAATTTGACTTTTGCTTCAGGATCTGAGTATAGTGATTTGAGGATTCCAATAAAGTTTTCACCGAACCCCCAAAATTTGAGGGAGGCGAATATGAAGGGCCAAGTCACAGAATCGAAGGCCTTTTGTAAATCTAGGGAAAGAAATAGACCCTCCTGGGTTGGGCCTCCATCCCAACCCGATTGTAAGATTGAAGCTATGTCTATGGCCCTTCTAACCTGGTCTGGCCCCTGTCTGCCAGGGATAAAACCTACCTAATCCTTGTGGATATATGTGTTGATAAATGTATTTAGTCTATTAGCATAAATTTTTGTCAGAATTTTTAAATCATTATTTATTAGCGATATGGGTCTGTAATTTTCTACCAGATCAGGGTTTTTGTCGGGTTTAGGGATGACAGTGATGAAGGCTGCATTCATCTGAGAATCCATGGGGTCACCCTTCCTTTTGGAGTTGAAGAGTCTAGTTAAGTGTGGAGCTAAAGTCTCTGCAAATGTCTTGTAAAATAGATTGGGAAGGCCATCTGGGCCTGGGGCCGAACCCCCTTTAAGGTTTTTAAAGACCTCTAAAGTTTCCTCTAATGTAATTTGGGCTTCCATAATATCTTTATGGGACTTATGTATAGTGGGGATGGGCAGGTTTTCTAAGAATGCTTCTATAGCTCGTGTATCATTGTTGTCATTTGCTCTATATAGTTTTGAGTAGAAGGACTGGAAAGATTCCAAAATACGTTGGGGATTTTGGGAAGACGACCCATTCTGTAGTTTAATTTTGGGGAGAGCGAAAAGACGAGTCCTGGGGGATAACTTGGAAGCCAGCATCGTGCTCATTTTATCCTGATTAAGATAGAATTTCACACCGTTCCAACGTAGAGAACCCTCAGCTTTAACCGTGAGCGCCAGGTTTAGCTTAATCCGAGCAGCGTCAAGCTGGTCGGTTTGAACCAAGGACGGGTTTGCTTTGTGTTTTTTGAAAGAAAATCTCTCTCCAGTTTTAAGATATCCATAGTTCTCTCCTTTTTAAGTTGGGAGGAGATTTGAATGAGTTTGCCTCGTATCACGGCTTTGTGGGCCGCCCATAAGGTCTCTGCCGAGATATCCTCCACGTTGTTCAAGGTGAAATACTCTTTTAGGGTCTTAGTTAGTACTGAGATCTGAATAGGATCTTTAATAATGTGATCTTTGATGCGCCATATGGGAGACGAGGGTCTGAGGAGTAGACCTTGAAGGGTTAGGGAGACCATAGAATGGTCAGAGAGGGGAGTATCCTTAATTTTAGCTGAAATTGCAGCAGGAATGTGTATGGAGGAAATTAGAATATAGTCAATTCTTGAGTAAACCTGATGGGGTATTGAGAAATGGGAGTAGTCCCTTGTGGAGGGATTGAGTTCTCTCCAGATATCAGTAAGACCCTGTTGGTGAATTAGTTTAGCGATTTTGGAACTGATTTTGGTGGGCCTAGAAAGCTGTTTAGCTGGGGGTTTCGATTTATCAAGGCTCTGATCAAATGCGACATTCGAGTCTCCCCCCAAAATTACTGTTCCTTCCAAGAGAGGTCCTAGGGTTTGAAATAGGGAAGTGAAAAATGCACTCTGTCCCTTGTTCGGAGCATAATAGGATATAAGAGAAAAAATTTGATCTGCGATCTGACCTTTCACTAGCAAGTACCTGCCCTCAGGATCGCTAAAGGTCTGACTAACTTTGAATTGACAATCTTTAGCAAATAGAATCGCAACTCCCCTGGTCTTATCCTCAGCGTTTGCTAAGTAGAACAGGGGGAATTGCGCATGTAAAAATGAGGGGGAGTAACGAGTGGGAAAGTGCGTTTCCTGGAGCATTACTATTGAGGCCCTTTGCTTATGGTAGGATTGGAAGATTTTTCTCCTTTTGATTGGGGAGTTGAGGCCTTGGATATTGTGAGAAATAATTTTTATCTGAGAGGAGGACAGTGTGTTGTTAGGCATAGGTTTTGTGAAATGAATGTGCTTCTGAAATTGAGACACTTACCCAATGCATGTTGATGAGGGATGGGCAGGAGGCGAACGAAAAGTGGAGCTCGGGACCTGGAGATGCTGGATGAGAAGGAGCTGCAGATGATCCAACAATCCGGGTGGTAGGGAGAGAGGGAGAGAGAAACACAGATGGGTTAAAGCAAAAAGACAAAAGAAAAAAGAGAGTAAGAACACATTGGCCTAATATAGGCTGGAGACGGAGAGGGGGAAAAGTTTTCCCCGATCCGTGCTCCAATAACAAACTAAGGTGGTCCAGAAGGCGGACCACCAGTCCATCTAACGAGAATGGCAACTCCATTGTCGTTGGATGGATAAAGTCGCAGGGCAGCTACCGCAGCCCAAGCCACCCTTGAAAACTTAAATACAATGTTAAGCAAAGAAAAATAAAAAGATGCAAAAAGTAAACATGCTAAATTCAAATTCAAACAGAACAGATTATTTTTTAACTAGGAGTAAGGCTGACATGTGGAGCAGAAACAATCTTCCGTAGAGACTTCGTTGGATCTGCTATGAAGGTGAAGAGGTGGGAGGAAATGAGATATAAATATCCAACTGAAGACTTAGCCAGTCTGCTGTGAGGGTATAAGGGAGTGGAGGAAGGCCGGCACCTTAAAACAAAACAAAAAAAAAACAGGTGTATGAGCTAGGGATCCTCTAGAAAAATAAAAATAAGAAGGGGGGGCCATTCGCTCTGCTAGCGTTGGGGGCTCCAAAGGGGAAGATGGGGGTGTGTCACTACGATCCGAGGAAGTCAATCTTGTAGGAGTTTATGAACTGCACCTAAAAGCACCTATGGAAGGTGAAGAAGTGACAGAAACGGCAGTAGGTCTTAGGGAAATGTTAAAGTAGAACCGCTGGGGTGTCGATCTGAATGCTTGAGACATGGGACCAGTGGGTAAATGTCCTCTAGGAGAGACAAGGCCTCTTGGTGAAAGATCCGTGTGAGGTAGAAATCATTCGGTATGTACCAGGGGCCAGCGGATCACAAAGAGGAAAAAGGGTAAAGCAGGGTTCTTGCAACTGTCATCCTCAGGTTGGCATTTGTTCCCTCAGACGCCTGCTTTTGTTGGATTTCCAGGATGGAGAGATTGGGCTGTTGGGAGTTTGGTGTTTAGATGAGCCCGCTTGAGTGTTGGTTGTGTCCATTGCAGAGTCTAGTGAGATGAGCTTTAGTGAAAGAAGGACTCGTTCGCCTTCTGGAAAAGTGGTGAATGAGTGAGTTTTACCATTGAGGGTAAATTTTAAAGCGAAAGGGAATGCCCACCAATATTTAATCTCCCTCTGGGAGAGAATAAGCAGAGGGGGCTTCAAGACTCTGCGTTTCTGGATGGTCATGGGAGAGATGTCCGCGAAAATTTGGATTTCCTGGGAGATCCGTCTTTTCTGGGGGGGCCCAAGGATCTGTGTGCTCTGTCCAGCTCCAATTTAATGGGGGACAGCTCAGGGATGAGGGATTTAATTAATTCCTGAATTGCTTTGGGGACATCTGTGATTGATTCAGGGATTCCTCTGACTCTAAAGTTGTCCCTTCTTGACCTGTTCTCTAAATCATCGATTCTATTCAATGCCACCTCGAGTTGCTCTTGAATAACATGGATGTACTCAGTGTTCTGATTAGCTCTGGACACTGTGATGTCTAATTTGTGTTCTATAGCTTCTATCCTTACTCCCAAGTTTTGAAAGTCAGATCTTATCTCATTTGTGATTCTTGTGGCTGTGTTTGCTAGCCCCCTGTCTAGTAGGTCCGATAGCTTGAGGAATAAGTCTCCTGCATTAAGGGGTATATCACCCTCAGGGTCTCCTCTGGATGTCCCAACTCCCTGATGTAGCAGTGTATTGTTCAGTGGGGACAGGGAGTAATTTTCAAAGGTACACTCTAAGAGGGATACTGTGGAGGCCGGGGAGGGTGTCCCCATAGTTTGATTGTGGAGAGCGGGTTGGGGTGTGAAAGCTAATGTAGCAGGTGCTAGCACTTGCCTTTTATCCACGTGTCCCCCTGCATGAGGCTCCTTTAGCTGTGCTGCGGCCGCCATCTTGGGCAAGGCCCGAGAGTCCTCTGCTGTGAACTGCGGTCCCAGGTCCCGGTGGACCGAACTGTTTAGCATGGGTCGGTGCTGTGGGTGCTCCCGGTTCCGGATCCGCGGGTGGTGTGTGTCTTGGCGGCCTTACTCCGGCTCTTGGGTGGCTTGCTGGGCTGGGTAGACCGGAGCTCCCGGCTTACGCGGCCATCTTGGGAATCCCGCGCCTGCGCCGAGCTATACAAATTTATTTAAAGCCCCCAAACGGACAAGTTGCACTTACAAGATAAAACTTTTAAAATCACATAAAAACCTCCAGAGTAGCACCACTGTGTCCACATACACAGTGCCTGACTGGACATGACTATCAGCTCCTCCCTTATCGACACATATCAGCCAATCACAGGCCTTCCTCAGTAGATGGGTGGGCTGATCCCTCTAAGCTAATTTGTAGTGTATCGTTGTTATAGCAACCCTCCGGGTGTCGCCACAGCTCAGTCTGCGGTGCAGAAAGAACCTCTCTATGCCTGTGTCTCCAGGACACACAAATACCAAGACCAGGAAGTGTGTGTCTCTCTCACTGCTAAATTGCAGTAAGATCCAAACCTTTCTAAGCACCCGCAGACCTACATGACAATCTCCGGTTACAATCTATCATAAGCTAAGTATAATAACATACAAAACAACTACCTGTACTATATGGTTGCCACCTCATCCCTTTAAAACCGAACACATATTAATTACACAGGTTCTGTGGCTGATTAAAGTGCTAATTAAACTCGCTTGGTGCCTTATCTGCATTTAATTAGCCTCAGAACCTGTTTAATCCATAAGTGTTCGGGTTTAAAGGGATGAGGTGGCAACTCTACTATACTAACAATCTAAAATTACATAATTATGTTTAAAAATACCATATTTATTATAAAACATCAAAATTATATATATGTTACGGGACTAAATTGATTTAAAATTACTATTCAAATTTTAAATATAAACAGCGTACTTCATATGTCTATGTATATATAGGGTCACCACTCCCATAACAAACACAGACACATGTAAATTAAAAATATACATACATACATATATACATACACATATACACACATATATACACACACATATATATATATATATATATATATATATATATATATATATATATATATATATATATATATATATATATATATATATATATATATATATATATGTGTGTGTATATATGTGTGTATATGTGTATGTATATATTTAAGTATGTATATTTTTAATTTACATATACATATATATATATATATACATACACACATACAGTGCCTTGCAAAAGTATTCGGCCCCCTTGAACTTTTCAACCTTTTGCCACATTTCAGGCTTCAAACATAAAGATATAAAATTTTTATTTTTTGTGAAGAATCACCAACAAGTGGGACACAATTGTGAAGTGGAACGAAATCTATTGGATTGTTGAAACTTTTTTAACTAATAAAAAAATGAAAAGTGGGGCGTGCAAAATTATTCGGCCCCCTTGCGTTAATACTTTGTAGAGCCACCTTTTGCTGCGATTACAGCTGCAAGTCGCTTGGGGTATGTCTCTATCAGTTTTGCACATCGAGAGACTGAAATTCTTGCCCATTCTTCCTTGCAAAACAGCTCGAGCTCAGTGAGGTTGGATGGAGAGCGTTTGTGGACAGCAGGTTTCAGCTCTTTCCACAGATTCTCGATTGGATTCAGGTCTGGACTTTGACTTGGCCATTCTAACACCTGGATATGTTTATTTGTGAACCATTCCTTTGTAGATTTTGCTGTATGTTTGGGATCATTGTCTTGTTGGAAGATAAATCTCCGTCCCAGTTTCAGGTCTTTTGCAGACTCCAACAGGTTTTCATCCAGAATGGTCCTGTATTTGGCTGCATCCATCTTCCCCTCAATTTTAATCATCTTCCCTGTCCCTGCTGAAGAAAAGCAGGCCCAAACCATGATGCTGCCACCACCATGTTTGACAGTGGGGATGGTGTGTTGAGGGTGATGAGCTGTGTTGCTTTTACGCCAAACATATCGTTTTGCATTGTGGCCAAAAAGTTGATTTTGGTTTCATCGGACCAGAGCACCTTCTTCCACATGTTTGGTGTGTCTCCCAGGTGGCTTGTGGCAAACTTTAGACGAGACTTTTTATGGATATCTTTGAGAAATGGCTTTCTTCTTGCCACTCTTCCATAAAGGCCAGATTTGTGCAGTGTACGACTGATTGTTGTCCTATGGACAGACTCTCCCACCTCAGCTGTAGTTCTCTGCAGTTCATCCAGAGTGATCATGGGCCTCTTGGCTGCATTTCTGATCAGTCTTCTCCTTGTCTGAGCTGAAAGTTTAGAGGGACAGCCAGGTCTTGGTAGATTTGCAGTGGTCTGATACTCCTTCCATTTCAAAATGATCGCTTGCACAGTGCTCCTTGGGATGTTTAAAGCTTGGGAAATCTTTTTGTATCCAAATCCGGCTTTAAACTTCTCCACAAAAGTATTACGGACCTGCCTGGTGTGTTTAAAGAAAAAGGGGGAGGACAGGACACCTTAAATTATCCAGCAATAGGTTCTGGGGTGACGGATAGGGGGAAGGGATTTCCCACCCACTGAAGTAATTTTATCAAACTGTTGTACCCCTAGCGTCACCCATATCATTGGTTAATTAACTCAATGGTGTGTGGCTAACTAGCTATCAAGTAGTTGTTCAATGGACCATAAGAGCATATGTAAAGAGAAAAAAGGAAGGGGGCAGGAGGAGGCCCCCTAAAAAAAGATGGTCCGCTCAAGAACAACCAATTATGAACCTAAACAAACTTTATTGTGTCATGATACTAAATAGAAACATAATCCACTAACCATGTGTATTTAAAAAATAGGGCAAAAACAGTCCTATTATGTGCTGGTGGCCACCACAGACATTACACATACATCATAAATTCATGCACTCACACTCATCAATTTTAAAGTCACTAAAGACCCGGGTCTATGCAATTTCCATGGAATTCCAGAGCCAGAATGGCTACATGAATAGTAGACTTTTGGTCCTTCTTAGATAAAGTGCAAGTGCTAATGAAAAACAAGGATCCCTTCAGATGTGAGCCAGTAGCTAGTTAGACATATGTATGTGTCATCCGACGAGGAAAAAGGCAAGAGCGTCCTGGTTATATGGTGAACAGTTGCAACTTCAAAAGGGGAAGGGGGGGGGGGAGCAGCAAACTCACATGAAGGGCATTGAAGGTAGGTGGAAAATGGCCATTAGTAAAGTGCCTCGTATATGTAAAGGTACATTTTAGCTCACCGTCTGGCGTCTTCAATGAAGAGGAGATAGAGCCCGAAAGAGTTGCTGATGGCCGCGTTTGTATGAGTTGAGGATACGTTCATGCGGCGTGTTGGCTTGTTGTGGACATGAGCGGTTACTTCCGGGTATCCTCCGGCAAGATGTAAGGTGAGTCGCAGGGTTCAAACGTATTGACGTTTCATAACCAGTGAATTAGGCAGTCCGAGGAGACGCTCAACGTCCGTGTTCACCGCGGAGGCTCCGCCTGATGTCCAAGATCCGATCAAAATCATCAAAATGTTCACATCCAATTTCGGGGATATCCTTATTGAGGTGTGAGGGTCTGTGTGCCACCTGCACATGGGTCAGATGCTAGGCGCTTACGCATTTCGCTTGTTTCCAAGCTTCTTCAGAGCTAGTGTGGTATCGGTAGCTGAATGTTTAAATAGCCTGATGGCTAATGTTCAATTTCCTGTCCTCATGATCAGCACCTGAATACCCTGGCCTGACCATAATTGCAATCACCAAAATGTGCCAATCACACTCATGCATACATCCATTCAGACAAAACCATTGATAGTAGTAGATACATAAAGATTCAATCTGATCGGCTTGTATATGTGGTCAGATTTGAATATTGCATCTCCCACCATCGTAAGATGGTAGGGAGGGACTTATCAAGCAACTGCTCTTAGTACATAGAGCCCATAATCAGGGAGTGCTGCATTTTCAGCCAAGTCAGTGCATATATGGCCATATACTGGACAATAATGAAGTGGTGACGATAATGTTATACAAAGGTGAGAGGGAACAGTCTGTTGTTTCTATTGAATTAAATTACATCTCACACACTATATATCATCATCCTGGCAAAGGGCAGAAATATCCCAGCAATTAGTCACTAACTGCATGGTAGACACACAAGGAATAAGAATAAATATATGCAACTAACTATCATTATAGATAGATTGAATTACAACTCACATCTTGTGTATTGTCATCCATACATGGAAAAGAGATATTATTGCCAGTAAGATTGCCAGTGAAGTCACACATGGTAACTGAATATAGAGTGATTCCAAATGGTCCGGATATACAGTTACATATGGACATTCAAATAACATTGCCCCCGCATGGAACAACCAGAAAGTATATTATGCAAGTTAATGTTTTAGATATGGAAATTCCATAGTCAGGGGGCACTGCAGTTTCGATCTAATCGGTTGGTATATGGCCAAATGATTAACGCGAGCTGGAGTGAGGTAAGATCATAAATTGCTACTTCGCATAAATTACATCTCACATACCAGTTACTGTCATCCATGTAGAGGGCAAGGATATAGTTGTAGATCAAATTACATACAATCAGTTTTCCTAACAATTGCCAATCACAGTCAGATGGTGTGTTCCTTGGTCTTCATGATGCTCTCTGTGCTTTCAACAGAACCCTGAGACTATCACAGAGCAGGTGCATTTATACAGAGACTTGATTACACACAGGTGGATTCTATTTATCACCATCAGTCATTTAGAACAACATTGGATCATTCAGAGATCCTCGCTGAACTTCTGGAGTGAGTTTTCTGCACTGAAAGTAAAGGGGCCGAATAATTTTGCACGCACCACTTTTCAGTTTTTTATTTGCTAAAAAAGTTTAAAATATCCAATAGATTTCGTTCCACTTCACAATTGTGTCCCACTTGTTGGTGATTCTTCACAAAAAATTAAAATTTTATATCCTTATGTTTGAAGCCTGAAATGTGGCAAAAGGTTGAAAAGTTCAAGGGGGCCGAATACTTTTGCAAGGCACTGTACATACACAAATATATATACAAATATTTAAAAAATCTACCTCCTATATAAAAAACAAAAAGACAAAAACTAAGCTAATTTGTAGTGTATCGTTGCTATAGCAACCATCCGGGCATCGTCACAGCTCAGTCTGTAGTGCAGAAAGAACCTCCCTCTGCCTGTGTCTCCAGGACATACAAATAATAAGATCAGGAAGTGTGTCACTCTCACTGCTAACTTAAAAAAAAAGAAAAAAACAGAAAAAAAACTCCTATATTTCCTATAAAGTTATGTACATGTCATGAAGGGTTACCTAAAATCACCCATTATAGATGAAACGGTTCAGATCGAAATCAATATTGAGCCCCCCTGGGCGTTAAAACCTGGGTCTCATATATCCAAGCTGATTCACGTTGGCTTAATTGTCTTATGAAATTACCCCCCCTGCAGTGATGTTTTACCTTTTCTATGGCCCAAAACTTTAACTGACTGGGATTTCTATCATGGATTTCCCTAAAATGTTTAGAGACACAATATTTTTTTTTTCCTTTTTTGATTGTGTCCATGTGCTCTTGCACCCTAACCAGCAGAGGTCTAGATGTTCGGCCTACATACTGGAGTTTGCATGAACACTCCAACATATATACAACCCCTTCAGAAGAACAAGTGATGACATTTTTTATCTTGTGTACTTTACCCATGGCCGTGGCCACAAATTCACATTTATTTTTTGGATTACTTCCTTAAGTTGTTCTACAGGCCAAACACTTCCCACAGGCATAAAAGCCGGTGAGGAAGGGAGTTAAGGTCCCTACAGTATTATTGTGTTTGTTGGGGGGGGGGTCTAGGGCTCCTGGGGCTAAAATATCTCTTAAGTTGGGTGCTTTTTTGTATACAAATGAGGGGTGCTCAGGCAGAACACCACCCAATAATTTATCTCGTAATAATACACTCCAGTGTCTCCTAATAATATTCTCAATTTTATTCTTTTGAATATTATAACTCGGCACAATCCTGTATTCATCTCCCTCCTTCTTAGGTACCTTTTCTTTAGTAATTAGTAACTCATTTCTGTCCATATTTCTCACCTCTTCTAGTTGTCTCTTCACTAATTCACTATCATAACCTTTTTGTAAAAATTTCTCCTCAAAAATAGCAGCTTGTTCCTCAAAATCCTCCGCCTTGGAGCAATTCCTTTTGAGTCTAACAAACTGACCCCTGGGTATATTCAACAACCAGGGTCGATGATGACAACTATCAATGGCTATATAGCTGTTTCTATCCGTGGGCTTACTATAATTTTTTGTGAAGATCTTCCCCTCTTGTACATATATTTTCACATCTAGGAATACCATTCTGTTTCTATCATAGTTCCAAGTTAATTTGATATTCTTCTCATTTAGGTTCAATCTATCCATGAAGGAGTGGAGACTAGACTCATCCCCTCTCCAAATCAAGAACAGGTCATCTATAATCTATAGTAACCTATCAGTTCTTCTGGTTTATCTTCAAAAACTGCTTTTGACTCCCAGTGTGCTAAAAACAAGTTAGATACACTTGGGGCAAAATGAGCGCCCATGGCTACATTGGTCTTCTGTAAATAATAATCTCCATCATACCAGAAGTAGTTATGTAAAAGTCCAAATTCTAAACACTGCAGAAGGTATTTACGCTGCTTAATTTCTAAAGAGGAGTTATTTAGCGCCCATTTAACCACTTTCTTTGCATCTTTATGTTTAATTATAGTGTATAGCGAACTTATGTCCGCTGTAACTAAGGAAAAAGGAGAATTATCCATAATGATAGTACTTACATTTTGTAATAGGTGCTTAGTGTCCTTTAAATAAGCAGGTGTAGAAGTTACTAGGGGTTGTAAAAAGAAATCCAGGTACTGACCTAATCTTGAGGTTAATGAATCAACCCCATTTACTATAGGTCTTCCTGGAGGTCTCAAATTGTTCTTATGTATTTTCAGGAGAAAATATATGATGGGGGTACGACATGAGGATAGGTATAAATATTCTGCCTCTTTTTTACATAAAATAATTTTGTCCAATCCTTTATTACCAACACGGACAACTTGTCTCTATATTGTTTTACTGGATTAGACAGCAGTAATCCGTACGTATCTGTGTCACCCAATAATCTTTCCATTTCTTCCTTATAATATGTGTGAGACATTACAACCCCCCCCTCTTTATCCGCTGGTCTGATCACCACCTCTTTCTTTTTTTCTAAAGTGTGGATCCCTTGTTTAATATGTTCTGGATCTGACCCTTTTCAGATTTTTAATTGTTCGAGATCATGTATTACCAGATTCTTGAAAACTTCCGTAAATTTATTATCCGGAACGGGTAGATTAAATATGGATCTGTTCCGTAATCCTGTACCAGTCATGTAATTTTGGGTAGGAAAATTGGTAGTGTTGGAAATAAAATATTTTTTAATATTCAATATTCTCATATACTTCTGTATGTTAACATAGGTGTCAAATGTGTTAAGATTTTTAGTGGGGGCAAATTCGAGTCCCTTTTCCAACACTCTTATTTCATTACTATCCAAGGGGACACCACTTAAGTTGAAAATCCCTTCCCCTATTGGTGCTTTCTTTTTTTGGATTTTCCTTCCAGCTCTCTTACCTCTCCTTCTTTTCCTTCTGCTCCATATGTCTTTCCATTGTATGTTTCCTCTTGTACCCCCCTCCCTGGGGGCACCTCCCTGTCCTAAAAAAAATCTTGGTCAGCTTCTTCCACATATCCATCTAATGGTGCATATCTATTCTGCCATCCTGTTTCCTGTTGGGATCCATAGTAACCCTCCTGCGGTCTATCATAACCCTGTTGGGGTCGATCATAAAAATGGGGTGTTCTATAATTAGATTGTACTGGATGATATGGAGATAATGTCCCACACGCCTGTTGTCCTGATCTATAGGGTCTTCTCGCATTTTGATGGGGACAAGGGCCTCATCCCCACAACCCTTGCCCTGTGGTTGTGGGGGTCTGCGGGCGGGGGGCTTATCAGAATCTGGAAGCCCCCTTTAACAAGGGGACCCCCAGATTCCACCCCCCCGTGTGAAATGGTAAGGGGGTACAAAAGTACCCCTACCATTGCACAAAAAAACTGTCAAAAATGTTAAAAATGACAAGAGACAGTTTTTGACAATTGCTTTATTTAAAGTCTTCTTTTTTCCATCTTCTTTCTTCTATCTTCTTTCTTCTATCTTCCTTTGGTTTCTTCCTCCATCTTCTTCTTCTTGTTCTGGTTCTTCTGGTTCTTCCTCTGGTGTTCGTCCGGCATCTTCCTCCGCGGCGTCTTCTTCCCTTCTTCTTCTCGGGCCGCTCCGCATCCATGATGGGAGGCTCACGCTGTGTGATGCTTCATGTCTTCTGATGGTTCTTAAATAACGGAGGGCGGGGCCACCCGGTGCTTTGGGGGGCTACCCCAAAGCACCCTCCCAATGTTGAGGGCATGTGGCCTGGTACAGTTCAGGAGGGGGGACACTCTCTCGTCCCCCCTCTTTTCCTGTGGCCTGCCAGGTTACATGCTCAGGTAAGGGTCTGGTATGGATTTTTGGGGGGGGACCCCACGCCATTAAAAAAAAAAAAATTGGCGCAGTGTTCCCCTTAAAATCCATACCAGACCTGAGGGGTCTGGTATAGATTTTGAGGGAGACCCCCACGCCATTTTTAAAAAAAAATTTTGGCCGGGGTTCCCCTTAAAATCCATACCAGACCTGAAGGACCTGGTATGGAATTTAGGGGGACCCCCATGCCATTTTTTTTTACATTTTGGTTCGGGGATCCCCTGTGGGGAAATCCCATGCCATTTTTATCAATAAACTTTTATGTGTATTGTCGGACCGACAATTTATTAATAGCCGCGAGTAGTTTTAAATGACTTTTTTTCCTTTGAAATGTCATTTTGCTGTCAGACTGTTCTAAACATGAGAAACATGTGCCCCTTTACAGGCATACTATAGACACCCCCCAGGTACGAAATTTAAAGGAATATTACACTTTATAGTTTCATTTTAAGCATTATTAAAATCACTGCTCCTGAAAAAACGGCCGTTTTTAAAACTTTTTTTTGCATTGATCCATGTCCCCTGGGGCAGGACCCAGGTCCCCAAACACTTTTTATGAAAATACCATGCATATAAGCCTTTAAAATTAGCGCTTTTGATTTCTCCCATAGACTTTTAAAGGGTGTTCCGCGGCTTTTGAATTTGTCGTGAACACCCCAAATTGTTCGCTGTTCGGCGAACTGGCGAACAGCCGATGTTCGAGTCGAACATTCATGAAATAACATGAATTCATGAAATAACATGAATGTGCGTGCCCATGGAGCCATGGACATGCCTATGGGATTGTAAGCAGTAGGCAACTCAAACAATTATTACAAATTGAAACCAGACCACTGAATTGGATGAATAACGGCCACAGCTTTATCATGTTTTTTTTTTTTCAATTACAAGTATCCATTTTGAATATAACCAATAAATACTTTTAATAATCTCATATCAAAGTACAGAATATTTCAAACACGGCCCAGCCACTATGGCTTAGGCCTCATAATTCATTACTTTCAAAAAATGTTATCTATTCCTCCCTGCTCTTTCTTATGTAGAAAAGGGAGGGGTCCCACCTCATAATAAGCCATGACCAGGGACGAGGGGGCAGGGAGCTGTCCTGTTTATCCCTTCTGGGGATTGGCAAAAACATATGCCCTTTTTATAGGGGCCCCAAGAATTCCAGAACCTTCCAGTCCTGAATGACCCCCTGAATTCTGGAATGTTCTTGGGAATCAGCTGACTTTGCTGGCCTATCATAAACCTCCCTGTCATTCTACTATTTTGGAGAGCTAGAAAGTTCACCACCTCAATCCCATGAGGAAAAGGAAGGGCCTTGAAACCAGTGCTGTCCCCTTTTTCCCTTTACATGGGATTGTAAGTGGTAGGCAACTCAAACAATTATTACAAATTGAAACCAGACCACCAAATTGGATGAATAACAGCCGCGACTTTATTATTGTTTTTTTGCAAATTACAAGTGTACCATTTTGAACATAACCAATAAATACTAATCATATCAAAGTACAGAATATTTCAAACCGGCCCAGCCACTACAGCTCAGGCCTAATAATTTATTACTTTTAACAAATGTTATCTATTTCTCCCAAATGATGATGATGAACATGAGCCTCTGGCTTGTTCAATGCAAGACTGAAAATTAAGATTGAGGATATCTAATTCTATGTCGGACAAGTGAATCCCATCGTTACAGTAAAGCCCTGGCAACCCGCCCTCCAAATCAATGTGCCTAAATGAAAGCCCTACTGGAGGGACTAAATATTTGTTAATATTCCGATTGATTCATTTTCAAATTTTTTCAAAAGGTCTCAAAAGGAATGAATGTAGCCATCGAAGCCTTTGGATAATCTATGACAATGAAATCACTTTAGGAGATATTAGGTGTAATTGTTGAATAGTATGCTGAATATTAAAGCTCACATCCAGTGTTTTAACTTGACCAATATCATTGCCTCCTAAATGAATAATGATAACATCAGGCTGAGGCCAACAGTTAAACAATCTTCCCAATTCGAACTGCAAGTCAACCCAACTCATCCCTTACCGGCCACTCCAAAAAAACTGAAACAATGCAGGATCCAGACTCAAGTTAGATGAATAACTTCTGGCAGACGCTCTCTTCTGAGCCCAAAAAATGTATGAGTGACCGAGAATCCATGCTATGTACGGGCAACCTGCAAATATTAAACAAATTGGTTAGGACAAATATACAACTTATATGAATTTGATCTCCATGTACCTAACAATATTACCTTCCCTAAATTCAAGTTTAGCCGCCTCTGTTGCCACGCCTATTCAAAAAGAATGTGAGGACAGTTTAAATTATTTCGTTTGTTCAAACTGAAATCTAGTCAGAGGTGACCCGTCCGCATGTATAAACAATAGTTCTTGAGAAGGTGGTCTAATGAATAAGTATTGTCGTAAAAGAAAAATAGGATATTTAAAGAAATTTAAAGAAATCCATTGTACTCTGCCAAAACGGTCAGTCTTACTTTTAGGAAGGAAGACTCTAAGTTGTCTGTCCCTAATTACTATATTCTTAAGCTGTATTCCATCTCTATCATTCTTTGAAGCGGCCACCACCTCGGATAATCGAAATGCTTCAAAAAAACAGTAAAGAAAACTCTGCTCTAAACACAGTAGACTCAAAAGCAGAGAAACAAACTGCTTCTGTGATAACACAAGATTTTGATAAAGTTTCAGGAGTAATGGAGGCTCTGTTGTCTAGGGAGAAGCTAACCTTTTTTAAACCCTTCATGGCCTGTTTAAGTGAAAAAAAAACTTAAACAAGTCGGTAGAGAATGCAATCTAAGGAAGAAGTAAACTCCGTCTAAAATCTTAACATAAGACGAAGAATAATGTTTCGCCATTAAATTATTAAGAAATATTAATACTATTTGTTCTGAAAAGGAAGACAAATCCAAATCATTAGCTCTTAAAAAGGACAACCATAACATCCAGGAAGACACATAACTCAACCAAGTAGATTTAGCTATAGATCGTTGTATATTAGCAGACACTATATCAGCTCCCAGAAATGTCGAGGGCATGGTACTCCACATAAATCTGCCTCTGGCATCAGGGAAAAGGAGTGATATGGAAGCGAGAAGGCGAATCTGCCAACAAATTCTCTTTTCCTGGAACATAACAAGCTTCAATACAAATATTTAACAACAAACTTTTAAAAACGAAATATGCCAAAAGCTTTATAACTGGGTGGGACTTCAAGGGAGGGCAATTGATAGCAAATAACACTCCCTCGCTATCGGTACTTACAAGTAAACATCTATCCCGGAAGTAATCACCCCAAATTTCAACAGCTGCTATTATTGAAAATAGAGAAGCCGGAAAGATGACTTTACATCTGCTTTCACCAATAAAGCTCCTCCGTCTAATAGTCTAAGTGTGGAAATCGCAGCTTCAAAGGACGCATAAGATACAGATGTCAATGACGGGTCTACTTGGTCTTTAAGCGAGCTGCCATATGGGTAGGATAGGTGCTGAATCAATCTAGCCTTGTTAGGTTCTTTCTTTGGCATTATACCAAGCGGGGAAATGCAGAGATTAACAAACAGAGAACTATGAAATGGACCTGCTTTTCTACCTAAAGATATCTCTTTATTTATTTTTTTCTCCTTCACTAATAATGACACGTTATTAACCGAAGGGAGGTTATCTATAGGAACACAACCTCTACCATTAAAACGGGGTAGCGAGAAACCTTTTGAAAAGCCTTCAATTATTAATGCTGCTGTCTGTCTGGGTAATCCTTGAGCCATGCGAGCATGTTTCCCAGAATCCCTGAAGTTTTGGCTTTTTTATGCAGGATCTCTGGTTTGTTGTAATGATGTAGCTAACATCTTGCAAAAACATTTTACTATTGGGTGAGAACCTGCACAAAAAGCACACTCGGGCCTATATTTACATGAATGCATCCATTTGCATTGGATGTTTGTTCTTCCATTTTATCCTCCTTTTTGTCTGATTTGTAAATAAAATCTTTGGAGGAAGGCAAAAAAGACAATAGATCAATGTAGTTACCTCTCCATATCTTTTCTTTAACACTAGCAGGTAAGCGAAAACCTAATGGAGACATGACACAAGGCATAACCTCCCTGATGCAGATTGCCGGGATGCCTGGCATTGTTTCAGCCAATGTCGTAGGGCCAATAGATTTACCTGATCCAGCCGGGGTAGAAGTAACATTAGTTACTGCACCAGAATTAACTGAAAAGAAGGCTGTAGGGTTTTTGCATTATCCACATTAGAAGGTGCCCAAATAGAAGCAGCCTCACTTGGAAGAACAGTAGAAGCAGTATATGAAGGTAAAGACATATCAGCTATTAGCTTATTTATAGAAGATGACAGAGCTGCTAGCAGCTGTATGTTGTTAGATTCACCCTGCCTAGGCTCTGTAGGTGCTGCAAACTCTGGCTGCTGGGCTGTACAGACCACTTGGTAGTCTGGTCTGTATATCTCTGCTATGTTCCTCGAGGTGCTTGCTGAGGTGCTGGCTGAGGCGCCCGCCCCGGATGACTCCGGCAGCGATGTTCCGGCATCTTTCTGCCTTCTGGGTTGCCTGGGCGACGCTCCACAAATCACGTCCACCAGCCTCCTCTGGCTTAGCCCACCGCCACATCCGCTAGCCACCTCACAGATACTTGCCGGGTCCTGCCTTCCTAATGGGGCAGGCTGTTCCAATCGATGAGGCTGATGGTGGAGGCGGGCTGTAGCTTTGGCGCTGAATGCGCTTCCTCTTCCTATGACCAGCGAATGGATCTCCGCCACTTTCGTCACACCGCTGGCCTGGATGCAGATCTTCATCCGAGGGATCTACTTCCTGTTTTTGCTGGGTATCTTCCCCTTGTTGCCGCTGCTCCACTCTCCTCGCCATGGGTTTTCAGGTGTGCCAGCGGGCTCTTCATCTGTTCCCTTCACGTCCACTCCTGAAGATAGGGAGAGGCACCTCTTCAGTCAACTTTCATCTTCAGCTCCTGCCCGCTTTGACAGCTGGCGGATAAAAGTCTTCAGGTCGCCAGATGGATTAACAAGGACAATTGTATTTTAGCCCTTTATGCTTAGAGCTGTATAGGGGTTCCCAAGAATTCCAGAACCTTCCAGGGGATCAGGTGAACTATTCTGATCTATCCTGAATGACCCCCTGGAGTCTTGGGGATCAGCTATTTTGGGAAGCTAGAAACTGCCACTGCTTTAATCCTATGAGGAAAAGGGGGGCCTTGACACTGACTTTCCCCCCTTTTTTCCTTTACATTCTCTAACGCAGACACTTTGGTACCACAATACAGGAGATTAATCACTAATACCTTATTTAATAAATGCAGCTAAAGGGTTTAGACCTGCCCACTAGGATAAAAAAACACTCCTAGCAGGCAGCCACCAGCGTCCTTTTTACAACCAGTGAATAGCTGGTTGTTAAGGAGCGGGCCAGCAAGCTGGCCACCATGTCCTTAACATAGGGTGATTTAGCTGTCAGCGGGGATCCACTGACAGCAGAATGTAAACAAAAGAATGCCAGCAATTCAAATTTGAGAAAAAAAACAGCATGGGGATCCCCCCAAATCTATACCAGGCCTTTCGGGTCTGGTATAGATTTTAAAGGGAACCCCACATCTAAATTAAATAAAAACAGCATGGTGTTCCCCCCAATGCAGCCAGAAGGTCAGGTAAGGAACCTAGCCAGGAAAGTGGGGGGGGGGGTGAGCACGTGCCCCCCTTCTGAACCACACAAGGCCACATGCCCTCAACATGGGGGGTGATTTGGGGCAGGGGGGTTCCCCCAAAGCACCTTGTCCCCATGTTGATGGGGACAAGGGCTTCTTCCCCACAATCCTGGAAGTAGGTGTGGGGGTCTGCGGGGATCTCCTATACTTCAATTCCCATCTTTTCACTGATAATTATAGCATTTATTCAACGAGAAATATTGTAACAGGTCCCTCTGTATGTAATTATCAATTTGCTTTAATAAACTATTTGTAAGACTGTGATTGTCTTGAAGTGGTTGTAATCCTAAAAAAAAAGTTCCCTTCCCTTTAAGGCATGATATACAGCAGGGATATGCAATTAGTGGACCTCCAGCTGTTGCAAAACTACAAGTCCCATCATGCCTCTGCCTCTGGGTGTCATGCTTGTGGCTGTCAGAGTCTTGCTATGCCCTATGGGACTTGTAGTTCTGCAACAGCTGGAGGTCCGCTAATTGCATATCCCTGATATACAGCATTGTGCTTTTGTAGTGTCATTTATTCCCTTCCATGTTGTACAATACCTGGTTGATTCTGCCAGGTCCTGTGTTCCCCTCTGTAATCAGACCACGCTTATCATGGTTGCTGATCCATGATAGCGTGGTCAGTTTACATCCCTCCATTATCCTGCTCTCTCCTTAGTATAGTATCTCTGCATCTCCCCCCCCTCCTTCCTGTCATTTCTGTAGTCTGTGTGTTGAGTCCTCCCCGCCCCTCCCCTCCCCTCTCCTCCTGCATTAATTTAGTTACTATTTCCTGGCAGCTGCTCCTCCTCTTCTCTTTGTTAAAGCTGCAGTGTCTATCAGAGTTGTTTTCACATGACAATCTTTTTAAACAATTTAACCACTTTGCCGCCCGCCCTATTACAAAATGACGGCGGCAAAGTGGTTTGAATATAATGACCGGATGCCATATGACGTCGGCCAGGATGCACCGCTATTGCGTGCCCCCGGGGGCATGCACCGCGGCGATCGGGGATGGAGCTTGTCCCTCAGACACAGCGCGTCCCCGATCAGGGTAAACAGCCAATTAAATTGGCTGTTTAACATGTGACCGGCTGTGTCCAATGACAGCCTGTCATATGTCAAAACAAATCACGTTCGCGTCTAATGCGCGCCGACAGGGGAGCGCAGCGCGCCGATCGGAGATGGTGCGTGTCCCTTGGGCATAGCCCCATCCCGATCAGGGTAAACAGCCAATGAAATGGCTGTTTACCCACGTGACTGGCTGTTTCCAATCACAGTCGGTCACAAGTATAAACATTGTGGTAGTTTCCAGGGATCTCTCCTTCTCTCTCCTCACACACCGATCATGTGAGGAGAGAGAAGGAGAGATCTGATATCAGTGAGTGAAACATTTTATTACTTTTACTGTCTGCACAACACGCACCCCCCACCAATAAAGAAAACCTGTCGCAGCCCATCAGAACCTGTCACAGCCCATCTGGATCTGTCACAGCCCACCTGGATCTGTCACTACCCGCCATCAGCACCCCATCAGTACCGCCATCAGCACCGCCATCGGTACCATCTGTATCTGACGGCCCATCTGTCATGGCCCCATCTGTTACAAAGGCCGCCATCGGTACTGCCATCAGTACTGCCAGTGGTACCATCTGGATCTGACAGCCCATCTGTCACAAAGACCGCCATCGGTACCGCTATCAGTACCGCCATCTGTACCATCTGGATCTGACAGCCCATCTGTCTCACAGGCCGCCATCAGTACCACTAAAGTTACCGCTATTAGTACCACCATCGGTACCATCTGGATCTGACAGCCCATCTGTCATAGCCCATCTGTCACACAGGCCCGCCATCACTACCGCCGCACAGTCCCGCCATAAGTACCGTCACACAGACCATCAGTACCATCACACAGGCCCGCCATCAGTGAGCTGTCAGTAGCACCACCAGTTCCTTCACACAGGCCAGCCAAAAGTACCGCCATCATGTCCCAAAGAGTTTATACAACTGAGGAGGCATATAACATTATCCGATTCTGGTTTGGAATACGTGCCAGTGGAGGGTAGTGGATCAGAGTCCGAGTCAGGAAACCGCCCCTCCTAAAAGAGTAAGGGGATCAGGACCTAGATCAGGACCAAGATCAGAACACCTGCCAACCACCAGCAGCACCAGACCCCAGGAAGAGGAGCCCAGTACAAGTACTGGAATTGCACATCCAGCCCAAAAATTCGGGCCCAGTCCTACCTTCCTGATGCCCTGGCAAACCCCTTATGGTTGCCTGCCAACTCAGGATCTGATACAATCCCCTCTTTCACTGCACAGCCAGGTGTGCAGCCCAACACTTCAAATTTTTCATCCTACGCCCATATGTTTAATTGGCGACGTCTCCCACTAGACAAATTCAAATTGGTTTTGGGCCTTACTTTGAATATGGGGCTTACAAAGAAAAACGAACTACATGCCTACTGGTCCACCCACCCCATCCACCACATCCCCATATATTCTTCTGTCATGTCCAGGACACGGTACGATATGATTATGCGTTTCCTACATTTCAATAACAATTTGCAGTGCCCTTCCCAAGATCATCCCAACCACGACAAATTATATAAGCTTTTCCCCTAATAAATTCTTTTACCAAATGATTTTCTGAAGTGTTTATCCCCAACCAAATTATTTGTGTAGACGAATCCCTTATCCACTTTACTGGCCGGCTGCAGTTCAAGCAGTATATCCCAAGTAAGAGATCCAGGTACGGGTTGAAATTGAATAAATTATGTGATTGAGCCACTGTGTACACATTTCGTATTTATGAGGGCAAAGACTCCCAGCTCCATCCCCGTGAGTGTGCCACATATATAGGAACCAGTGGTAAAATTGTGTGGGACATTGCATACCCCCTGTTCAAAAAAGGTTATCACTTATTATATGTAGATAATTACTCATTATATGTAGATAATTACTACAGCAGCTTGCCCCTTTTCCATCACCTGCATTGTGAAAAAACCCTGACCTGAAGTTCCTTCCGAAAAAATAGGAGGGGCTTCCCACAGAATTTACTGTCAAAATGGCTACAAAAGGGGGAAGGCGCATTCATGAGGAATGAGGAGGTGTTGACCATGAAGTGGCAGGACAAGAAGGATGTTCACAATATGACTACCATTCACAATGACACCTTGGTGGAGGTTCAGAGAAGACATGGCCCCGTAATAAAGCCTGAATGTGTCCATGACTACAATCTGTATTTGGGGGGGTGGATTTAAATGATCAGATGCTACAACCATTTTTGTCAACCCGCAAATCCAATTATTGGTATATCTATCTGTTTCATATGGCCATGTTCAATTTGTTTGTCTGCTATCAAAAATCGCTCGAAAAACAACCCATCACCTACCTCAAATATATTGAAAACATTGACACTGCCCTTATTTACCAGCAAGGACCCGCCCCAGGAAGCATTCGCTCTGATAGCGTGAGTCGACTTCATGAGCAACATTTTCCCTATAACATTCCCCCCTCAGAATCCAGAAGAAGACGCCAAAAGAGATGTTCACAAGTGGAGGAGCTAGAAGAGATAGAAGTCATTATTGTCCCCAATATCCCTCCCAACCTGGTCTGTGTATCGTTGGTTGCTTCAAAAATTATCACACATCCATCAGATATTAGTTCCCCTTATTAGTAACAGACTGCCATTTCCCCATTTCAAATACCTGTGTGAATCATTTGGAAAGTTCAGGAGCCGTCCTCTACATTTTACTTTCCAGTCCACCAAAATCCCGAACTCCAAAGAGAAAAAAGAAATTCTGTTTCAGTATGTGCAAATACTACTACATCAGCAAGCAATAGTACTAGTGCCGGATTCGGAGAAGCACTCAGGATTCTATTTCCCAGTCTTTTCTAGTCCCCAAGAAGTCGGGAGAAGGAAGGCCTGTGTTGGATCTGAAAAGGCTAAACAAATACATTCATGTGGAACACTTTAAGATGGAGTCCCTAAAAACAATGATATTGTCAGTACAATCAGGGAATTGGATGGTCTCCATAGACCTCCAAGATGCATACCTTCACATACCTGTTCATCAAGACTTCCAGCCTTGTCTTTGGTTCAAAACAGGCAATTTTCATTTCCAGTTTCAATGTCTTCCTTTCAGAATCTTGACAACACCCAGAACCTTCACAAAGGTATTAGTGGCAATTAGGGATGAGCTTCGTGTTCGAGTTGAACCCATGTTCGACTCGAACATCGGCTGTTCGGTCGTTCGCCGAATTGCAAACGATATGGGCTCGTGCCAAATGCGTCACGGCCCATAATTCACTGCAGTGCATTGCTGGCTGATGATTGGCCAAGCATGCACTATGACCCGCATGCTTGGCCAATCACAGCGCCGCCTGAACAGAGAGCCGTAATTGGCCAAAGCCAAGGAGGCTTTGACCAATTATGGCTCAGGGGATTTAGTACACGCCCCACACTATATAAGGCCGCCTGCACGGCAGCCCTGTGTAGTGTGTGTTCCGGCGTTCATTGAGAGAGAGAGAGACAGACAGTGACATTTGATTTGAGTTTGAGTTAGATAGATTAGGCAGAACAGTCAGTCAGTTAGCTGCACTTACAGTGTATTGTGTATATATATGCATCCCAGGTGTTGCATATATATAGATATACACTGTATTCAGTTTAGCTAGATCCATTCCTGTTATCTTCCTACTGACAGGCAGGCTTGTCTTGTTACAGTATATACAGCTACCTGAAGAAAATTACTGGTGTTCTTTTGATCCTATTAGTACCACAGTCAGGCAGCTAGACTATTTACAGTTAGTGCAGTGCTTCCTGCTCACAGTGTTCAGCTAGATCCGTTCCTGTTAACTTCTTACTGACAGGCAGGCTTGTCTTGTTACAGTATATACAGCTACCTGAAGAAAATTACTGGTGTTCTTTTGATCCTATTAGTACCACAGTCAGGCAGCTAGACTATTTACAGTTAGTGCAGTGCGTCCTGCTCACAGTGTTCAGCTAGATCCGTTACTGTTAACTTCTTACTGACAGGCAGGCTTGTCTTGTTGCAGTATATACAGCTACCTGAAGAAAATTACTGGTGTTCTTTTGATCCTATTAGTACCACAGTCAGGCAGCTAGACTATTTACAGTTAGTGCAGTGCGTCCTGCTCACAGTGTTCAGCTAGATCCGTTCCTGTTAACTTCTTACTGACAGGCAGGCTTGTCTTGTTACAGTATATACAGCTACCTGAAGAAAATTACTGGTGTTCTTTTGATCCTATTAGTACCACAGTCAGGCAGCTAGACTATTTACAGTTAGTGCAGTGCGTCCTGCTCACAGTGTTCAGCTAGATCTGTTCCTGTTAACTTCTTACTGACAGGCAGGCTTGTCTTGTTACAGTATATACAGCTACCTGAAGAAAATTACTGGTGTTCTTTTGATCCGATTAGTACCACAGTCAGGCAGCTAGACTATTTACAGTTAGTGCAGTGCGTGCTGCTCACAGTGTTCAGCTAGATCCGTTCCTGTTAACTTCTTACTGACAGGCAGGCTTGTCTTGTTACAGTATATACAGCTACCTGAAGAAAATTACTGGTGTTCTTTTGATCCTATTAGTACCACAGTCAGGCAGCTAGACTATTTACAGTTAGTGCAGTGCGTCCTGCTCACAGTGTTCAGCTAAACCTACAAGTTAGTGGGGTGCGTCCACCTCACAGTGTTCAGCTAAAGCTACCTGTAGAAGGTTGGTGGTGTTCTCATACTACAGGCAGGCAATTGATTTTGCTAGCTGCAGTATCAGTACACATATATATATATATATATATATCCCAGCTTAGTGCAGCTACAGGCCATTAGTATGTCTGGAAGGCCAAGAAGGAGAGGCAGACAGTCACAAGCCAATAAGAGAGGGCAAGCAGGCTCTGTGTCTAGTGCTGGTCGTGGAGACAGTGCATCCTCATCAGCACGTGGCCGTGGGACACGCTTGGCCTTTTTTTCGGCAGCTGGCCGTGTTGAGCCGCAACATGCGGAAGACTTGGTCGAGTGGATGACCAAGCCGTCCTCATCCTCCTCATCCTCTCTCACCCATGCCCAGGGTACTTTGTCTGGCAAAGCAGCGGCCTCTTCCCTCGGCTCAATGTCATCAGTGACTCCTTCCCTAGCCCCACCATGTCCTCCTGAGGAGTCCCTCGAACTGTTTGACCACAGGGTTGGGTACATGCTCCAGGAGGATGCCCAGCGTTTGGAAGGCTCTGATGATGATACTGAGCTCGATGAAGGCAGTAACATGAGCACGGACAGAGGGGGTGCCCAAGAAGGACAGCAATCTGGCAGTCATGCTCCCCCTGCTGCAGCATACTGCCAGGTTTGCTCCAGTGATAAGGAGGGAGGGGATGATGAGGTCACTGACTCAACGTGGGTGCCTGATAGGAGAGAGGAGGAGGAGGAGGAGGAGGCGGCACATCACCAACGAGGCAGGATGCCCTCCAGGGGCCAGCCTAAGGGCAGCACATTGACTGCATCACACCCCAAAGCTCCACATGTGCAGGGCGCTGCAGTCTCTGCGCGTTATTTAAAAAGTTCTTTGGTGTGGGCCTTTTTTGAGACGAGTGCATCAGATCGCACCGCTGCTATTTGCAACATATGTCTAAAGCGTATCTCGTGTGGCCAAAACATCTCCCGCTTGGGTACCACATGCTTGACCAGACATATGTTGACCTGCCATGCAGTTCGTTGGCAAGCGTATCTAAAAGACCCACACCAAAGAACAAAGAGGACCTCTCCTTGCTCCTCATCAGCTGAGATTTCCAACCCCACTAGACCTTCAGTCCTCTCTGAGACCTGCACTGAGAGGAATGAAGGTGTAGAATTAGGTGTGTCACAGCCAAGTACTTGTGGGCAATCTGCTTTTGGTACACCGACGTCAGATTGTACCAGGCAAATTTCCCTGCCCCAGCTGCTGCACCGCCGAAAGAAGTTTGCTCCCAGCCATCCACATGCCCAGCGGTTGAATGCTAGCTTGGCAAAATTGCTAGCACTTCAACTGCTGCCTTTTCAGTTGGTAGACTCTGCCCCCTTCCGTGAGTTTGTGGAATGTGCGATTCCTCAGTGGCAGGTACCCAAACGCCACTTTTTCTCACGGAAGGTGATTCCGGCTCTCTACCGGCATGTGGAAGGCAATGTCCATGCCTCGCTGGACAGGGCGGTCAGCGGTAAGGTGCATATTACCACTGACTCATGGTCCAGCAGGCATGGACAGGGACATTACCTAAGTTTCACGGCGCATTGGGTGACTCTGCTGGCAGCTGGGAAGGATGCAGGACAAGGTGCAGTAGTGTTGGAGGTTGTTCCGCCACCACGCCTCCAGAATGCTAATGATTGTGACACACCTCTCTCCTCCACCCTCTCCTCTTCTTCTTCCTCCATGGCCTCTTCCTGTGCTTTGTCCTCGGAACCAGCGGTGCTCCGTAGTCGTTCAAGGGGCTGCACAAGTACACAGGCCAAAAGATGCCATGCGGTGCTTGAGCTGGTGTGCTTGGGGGACAGGAGCCACACTGGGGCAGAGGTTCTGTCAGCTCTGCAGGGGTAGGTTCAGAGGTGGTTGACGCCACGCCAACTTAAGGCAGGAATGGTGGTTTGCGACAATGGCACCAACCTCCTCTCTGCCCTCCGACAGGGACAAATGACCCATGTGCCCTGTTTGGCTCACGTCCTTAACTTGGTGGTGCAGCGGTTCTTGGGCAGGTACCCGGGCTTACAGGATGTCCTGAGGTAGGCCAGGAAAGTCTGTGTGCATTTCCGCCGGCCATATAATGCCAGTGCTCGGCTGACGGACCTCCAAAAGGAGTTTAACCTGCCCAAGAACCGCCTAATTTGTGACATGCCCACCAGGTGGAACTCAACGTTGGCCATGCTGCAGCGGCTGCACATGCAGCAGAGGGCCATCAATGAGTACTTGTGCGACTATGGCACCAGGACAGGGTCAGAGGAGCTTGGTTTTTTTTCCCCACGCCAGTGGGCCATGATCAGGGATGCATGCACTGTCCTGTCACCATTTGAGGAGGCCACGAGGATGGTGAGCAGTGACAGTGCATGCATCAGTGACACTGTCCCCCTTGTCCACCTGTTGGAGCACACGCTGCGTGGAATAATGGACAGGGCACTTGAGGCAGAACAGAGGCAAGAAGAGGAGGACTTCCTTAGCTCTCAAGGCCCCCTTTATCCAGACAGTCTTCCTGCGTGCCCGCTGATCACACAGGAAGAGGAGGAGGAGGAGGAGGAGGAAGATTGTGTCAGTATGGAGGTGGAGCCTGGCACTCAGCATCAGCAGCAGTCTTTAAGGGATCAGTCCCAAGAAACACATGGACTTGTACGTGGCTGGGAGGAGGTGGCTGCAGACCATGTCGTCCTTAGTGACCCAGAGGACTCCGGACCGAATGCCTCAGCAAACCTACGCTGCATGGCCTCCATGATCCAGCAAAGCCTGCGTAAGGATCCTCGTATTCGTGATATCAAGGAGAAGGACCAATACTGGCTGGAAACCCTCCTTGATCCACGTTACAAGGGTAAGGTTGCGGACCTTATCTTGCCATCGCAGAGGGAGCAGAGGATGAAACATCTTCGGAAGGCCTTGCAGAAAGGTCTGTGCAACGCGTTCCCAGAGACTGGGAGGTTACAAACTCCTGTTTCTGGACAACGTGTTGCTGAGGCTTCGGTCAGTCAAAGAAGGAGCGGTGGAGAAGGTGGCCGTCTGACCGATGCGTTCAGACAACTTTTTGGTCCGCAGCCCCAAGGTATGATCGGTTCCAGCAACCATCGCCAGCGTCTGTTTTACATGGTGCAGGAATACCTAGGGGCAAGATCAGATTTGGACACCTTTCCCACCGAAAATCCTCTGGGTTACTGGGTCTTGAGGATGGATCACTGGCCAGAGCTTGCACAGTATGCAATTGAGCTACTGGCCTGTCCTGCATCCAGCGTTCTTTCGGAACGCACATTCAGTGCTGCTGGAGGCGTGGTAACCGATCACAGGATACGTCTGTCCACCGACTCGGTCGATCGACTGACCTTCATAAAAATGAATCAGTCTTGGATCACCACCAGCTACCAAGCACCTGATGCTGATGTAACCGAATAATTTTTTTTGAAATCTCAGATCCCTTCAAAGACTGCCTATGCTGATGCTGAGTGACTATCCCTGAGTAATTATCCTCTTCCTCCTCAATGATCACGCTGGTAGCTTGTAAGAACATTTTTGGTTCTGGGCGCCACCACCGGTGCCTAAGGCACAATTTTTCAGCCCCTGTTTAACAGGGGCGTGTAATTACAATTTTTGATGCAATACTTTGCAGCAGGGCTCATTCCTGCGTTCCAACTAGAGTGTCTGTGAGGGGTTGCAGTGTTGTGGCACCAGCACCAGTGCCTAAGGCCTAATTTTTCTGCCCCTGTTTAACAGGGGCGTGTAATTACAATTTTTGATGCAATACTTTGCAGCAGGGCTCGTTCCTGCGTTCCAACTATAGTGTCTGTGAGGGGTTGCAGTGTTGTGGCACCAGCACCAGTGCCTAAGGCCCAATTTTTCAGCCCTTGTTTAACAGGGGCGTGTAATTACAATTTTTGATGCAATACTTTGCAGCAGGGCTCGTTCCTGCGTTCCAACTAGAGTGTCTGTGAGGGGTTGCAGTGTTGTGGCACCAGCACCAGTGCCTAAGGCCTAATTTTTCAGCTCCTGTTCAACAGGGGCATGTAATTACAATTCTTTATCTAATATTTCATAGCAGGGCCCATTTCTGCACCCACCAAGAGCGAGTGAGAACTTACAGTGTTGTGGCACCACCACCACCACCACCACCACCAAAGGCCCAGTTTTTCTGCCCCTGTTCAACAGGGGCATATAATTACAATTCTTGATCTAATATTTCACAGCAGGGCCCTGTGAGGGCTTATGCTGCGTACACACGAGCAGACTTTACGGCGGACTTTGCCCGGCGGATTTTTCGACGTACTTTACGACGGACTTTCTGAATGAACGGACTTGCCTACACACAATCCACCAAAGTCCGTCGAATTTGTACGTGATGACGTACGACCGGACTAAAACAAGGAAGTTCATAGCCAGTAGCCAATAGCTGCCCTAGCGTGGCTTTTTGTCCGTCGAACTAGCATACAGACGGCGGACTTTTCGACCGGACTCGATTTCAACAGATAAATTTTAAACAAGTTTCAAATCTAAGTCCGTCCAACTTTTGAGCAAACAAAGTCCGCTGGAGCCCACACACGATCGAATTGTCCGACGAAATCCAGTCCGCCGGGCAAAGTCCGCCGTAAAGTCCGCTCGTGTGTACGCGGCATTACAGTGTTGTGGCCACAACAACACCTAAGGCCCAAATTTCTGCTGAGTATATAGGGCAGGCCCCTACTTTCAAACATCTAACTTACAAACGACTCCTACTTGCAAACGGAAGGAGACAACAGGAAGTGAGATGAAATCTACCCCTAGGAAGGGAAATTCTCTCCTGTAAGAGTTAATATGGGAAAAACATTTCTCCTTTCCACTGATGCTTTCCAATCCTTGTTCCACAAAAAACTTTCAAAAAACATTTGTCATTGGGACAAAAAGTGAGGTGAAATCTTCTGAAGAGGAGGAAAGACAGCAAAACAAATGTCACAGGGGTGATAACCCTTCCCTATGTTTTCCAAAAAGCTTAAAAAAGATTTTTTCGCTGGAGCTAAACACGTTAAAAATGTTCAAAATTACAAACAGATTCTACTTAACAACAAACCTACAGTCCCTGTCTTGTTTGCACCGCCTGTATACTGCTGTTCAGAGTATATAGGGCCTGGTGGCCCCACACCTTTCCTTATTTTAATTTGGGTGCGGGGTTCCCCTTAATATCCATACAAGACCCAAAGGGCTTGGTAATGGACTGGGGGGTACCCATGCCGTTTGTCTCACTGATTTTCATCCATATTGCCAGGACCCGACATGACATTAAACCCGCAAGCAGTTTAAATGAGATTTTTTCCTTTAAAAATGACATTTGGTGCAGGGACTGTTCTAAACACGGGAAACACACGTCACTTTACAGGCATACTATAGACACCCCCCAGGTACGATATTTAAAGGAATATTTCACTTTTTTTTTTTACTTTAAGCATCATTAAAATCACTGTTCCTGAAAAAACGGCCGTTTTTAAAAGTTTTTTTGCATTGATACATTTCCCCTGGGGTAGGACCCGGGTCCCCAAACCCTTTTTAGGACAATACCATTCAAATTAGCCTTTAAAATGAGCACTTTTGATTTTGAACGTTCGAGTCCCATAGACGTTAACCACTTGCCGACCGCCTCACGCCTATATACGTGAGCAGAATGGCACGGGCAGGCAAAATCACGTACCTGGTACGTGATTGCCTTCCCGCGGGCGGGGGGTCCGATCGGACCCCCCCCGGTGCCAGCTGCGGTCGGCATTTGGCTGGGAGAGTTGAGAGACGAGGGGGAGGCCATCCAATTGTGCCCCCCCCCTCGCGATCGCTCCCAGCCAATGAGAAACATCCCCTGCCTCTGTATAGTATACAGAGGCAGAGGATGTGATGTCATCTCTCCTCGGCTCGGGAGTTTCCGTTCCAGCGCCGAGGGCAGAAGACATGTAAGTAAGTGCACAACACTACACGACACAGTAGAACATGCCAGGCACACTAAACACCCCCGATCCCCCCCCGATCGCCCCCCGATCCACCCCCCAATCACCCCCCCCCCGTCACAAACTGACACCAAGCAGGTTTTTTTTTTTTTTTCTGATTACTGCATAGTGTCAGTTTGTGACAGTTAGAAGTGTTAGGACAATTAGGGTTAGCCCCCTGTAGGTCTAGGGTACCCCCCTAACCCCCCTAATAAAGTTTTAACCCCTTGATCACCCCCCCTCACCAGTGTCGCTAAGCGATCATTTTTCTGATCGCTGTATTAGTGTCGCTGGTGACGCTAGTTAGGGACGTAAATATTTAGGTTCGCCGTCAGCGTTTAATAGCGTCAGGGACCCCCATATACTACCTAATAAATGTTTTAACCCCTTGATTGCCCCCTAGTTAACCCTTTCACCACTGATCACCGTATAACTGTTACGGGTGACGCTGGTTAGTTCGTTTATTTTTTATAGTGTCAGGGCACCCGCCGTTTATTACCGAATAAAGGTTTAGCCCCCTGATCGCCCGGCGGTGATATGCGTCACCACAGGCAGCGTCAGATTAGCGCCAGTACCGCTAACACCCACGCACGCAGCATACGCCTCACTTAGTGGTATAGTATCTGAACGCATCAATATCTGATCCGATCAGATCTATACTAGCGTCCCCAGCAGTTTAGGGTTCCCAAAAACGCAGTGTTAGCGGGATCAGCCCAGATACCTGCTAGCACCTGCGTTTTGCCCCTCCGCCCAGCCTAGCCCACCCAAGTGCAGTATCGATCGATCACTGACACTTACAAAACACTAAACGCATAACTGCAGCGTTCGCAGAGTCAGGCCTGATCCCTGCGATCGCTAACAGTTTTTTTGGTAGCGTTTTGGTGAACTGGTAAGCACCAGCCCCAGGCAACGTCAGGTTAGCGCCAGTACCGCTAACACCCACGCACGCACCGTACACCTCCCTTAGTGGTATAGTATCTGAACGGATCAATATCTGATCCGATCAGATCTATACTAGCGTCCCCAGCAGTTTAGGGTTCCCAAAAATGCAGTGTTAGCAAGATCAGCCCAGATACCTGCTAGCACCTGCGTTTTGCCCCTCCGCCCGGCCCAGCCCAGCCCACCCAAGTGCAGTATCGATCGATCACTGACACTTACAGAACACTAAACACATAACTGCAGCGTTTGCAGAGTCAGGCCTGATCCCTGCGATCGCTAACAGTTTTTTTGGTAGCGTTTTGGTGAACTGGCAAGCGCCAGCGGCCTAGTACACCCCGATCGTAGTCAAACCAGCACTACAGTAACACTTGGTGGCGTGGCAAGTCCCATAAATGCAGTTCAAGCTAGTGAGGTGGCAAGCACAAGTAGTGTCCCGCTGCCACCAAAAAGACAAACACAGGCCTGTCGTGCCCATAATGCCCTTCCTGCTGCATTCGCCAATCCTAATTGGGAACCCACCGCTTCTGCAGCACCCGTACTTACCCCCCATTCACATCCCCAACCAAATGCAGTCGGCTGCATGAGAGGCATTTTTATGTCCTCCCGAGTACCCCTACCCAACAAACCCCCCCAAAATAGATGTCGTGTCTGCAGCAAGCGTGGATATAGGCGTGACACCCGCTATTATTGTCCCTCCTGTCCTGACAATCCTGGTCTTTGCATTGGTGAATGTTTTGAACGCTACCATTCACTAGTTGAGTATTAGCGTAGGGTACAGCATTCCACAGACTAGGCACACTTTCACAGGGTCTCCCAAGATGCCATCGTATTTTGAGAGACCCGAACCTGGAACCGGTTACAGTTATAAAAGTTACAAGTTTGCAAAAAAAACACAAACAAAAATAAAAAAAAATAGTTGTCGTTTTATTGTTCTCTCTCTCTCTATTCTCTCTCTGGTGTTCTGCTCTTTTTTACTGTATTCTATTCTGCAATGTTTTATTGTTATTATGTTTTATCATGTTTGCTTTTCAGGTATGCAATTTTTTATACTTTACCGTTTACTGTGCTTTATTGTTAACCATTTTTTTGTCTTCAGGTACGCCATTCACGACTTTGAGTGGTTATACCAGAATGATGCCTGCAGGTTTAGGTATCATCTTGGTATCATTCTTTTCAGCCAGCGGTCGGCTTTCGTGTAAAAGCAATCCTAGCGGCTAATTAGCCTCTAGACTGCTTTTACAAGCAGTGGGAGGGAATGCCCCCCCCCCCACTGTCTTCCGTGTTTTTCTCTGGCTCTCCTGTCTCAACAGGGAACCTGAGAAAGCAGCCGGTGATTCAGCCAGCTGACCATAGAGCTGATCAGAGACCAGAGTAGCTCCAAACATCTCTATGGCCTAAGAAACCGGAAGCTACGAGCATTTTATGACTTAGATTTTGCCGGATGTAAACAGCGCCATTGGGAAATTGGGAAAGCATTTTATCACACCGATCTTGGTGTGGTCAGATGCTTTGAGGGCAGAGGAGAGATCTAGGGTCTAATAGACCCCAATTTTTTCAAAAAAGAGTACCTGTCACTACCTATTGCTATCATAGGGGATATTTACATTCCCTGAGATAACAATAAAAATGATTTAAAAAAAAAATGAAAGGAACAGTTTAAAAATAAGATAAAAAAGCAAAAAAATAATAAAGAAAAAAAAAAAAAAAGCACCCCTGTCCCCCCTGCTCTCGCGCTAAGGCGAACGCAAGCGTCGGTCTGGCGTCAAATGTAAACAGCAATTGCACCATGCATGTGAGGTATCACCGCGAAGGTCAGATCGAGGGCAGTATTTTTAGCAGTAGACCTCCTCTGTAAATCTAAAGTGGTAACCTGTAAAGGCTTTTAAAGGCTTTTAAAAATGTATTAATTTTGTTGCCACTGCACGTTTGTGCGCAATTTTAAAGCATGTCATGTTTGGTATCCATGTACTCCGCTTAAGATCATCTTTTTTATTCCATCAAACATTTGGGCAATATAGTGTGTTTTAGTGCATTAAAATTTAAAAAAGTGTGTTTTTTCCACAAAAAATGCATTTGAAAAATCGCTGCGCAAATACCGTGTAAAAAAAATGAAACACTCACCATTTTAATCTGTAGGGCATTTGCTTTAAAAAAATATATAATGTTTGGGGGTTCAAAGTAATTTTCTTGCAAAAAAAAATAATTTTTTCACGTAATCAAAAAGTGTCAGAAAGGGTTTTGTCTTCAAGTGGTTAGAAGAGTGGGTGATGTGTGACATAAGCTTCTAAATGTTGTGCATAAAATGCCAGGACAGTTCAAAACCCCCCAAAATGACCCCATTTTGGAAAGTAGACACCCCAAGCTATTTGCTGAGAGGCATGTCGACTCCATGGAATATTTTATATTGTGACACAAGTTGCGGGAAAGAGACAATTTTTTTTTTTGCACAAAGTTGTCACTAAATGATATATTGCTCAAACATGCCATGGGGATATGTGAAATCACACCCCAAAATACATTCTGCTGCTTCTCCTGAGTACGGGATACCACATGTGTGGGACTTTTTGGGAGCCTAGCCGCGCACGGGACCCCGAAAACCAAGCACCGCCTTCAGGCTTTCTAAGGCCGTAAATTTTTGATTTCACTCTTCACTGCCTATCACAGTTTCGGAGGCCATGGAATGCCCAGGTGGCACAAACCCCCCCCCCCAAATGACCCCATTTTGGAAAGTAGACACCCCAAGCTATTTGCTGAGAGGTATAGTGAGTATTTTGCAGACCTCACTTTTTGTCACAAAGTTTTGAAAATTGAAAAAAGAAAAAAAAAATTTTTTTCTGGTCTTTCTTCATTTTCAAAAACAAATGAGAGCTGCAAAATACTCACCATGCCTCTCAGCAAATAGCTTGGGGTGTCTACTTTCCAAAATGGGGTCATTTGGGGGGGGTTTGTGCCATCTTGGCATTTTATGGCCTTCAAAACTGTGATAGGTAGTGAGGCGTGAAATCAAAAATGTATGCCCTTAGAAACCCTGAAGGCGGTGCTTGGTTTTCGGGGCCCCGTACGCGGCTAGGCTCCCAAAAAATCCCACACATGTGGTATCCCCATACTCAGGAGAAGCAGCTGAATGTATTTTGGGGTGCAATTCCACATATGCCCATGGCATGTGTGAGCAATATATCCTTTAGTGACAACTTTTTGTAAATTTCTTTTTTTTTTTGTCATTATTCAATCACTTGGGACAAAAAAAATAAATATTCAATGGGTTCAACATGCCTCTCAACAATTTCCTTGGGGTGTCTACTTTCCAAAATGGGGTCATTTTGGGGGGTTTTGTACTGCCCTGCCATTTTAGCACCTCAAGAAATGACATAGGCAGTCATAAACTAAAAGCTGTGTAAATTACAGAAAATGTACCCTAGTTTGTAGACACTATAACTTTTGCGCAAACCAATAAATATACGCTTATTGACATTTTTTTTACCAAATACATGTGGCCGAATACATTTTGGCCTAAATGTATGACTAAAATTTAGTTTATTGGATTTTTTTTATAACAAAAAGTAGAAAATATCATTTTTTTTCAAAATTTTCGGTCTTTTTCCGTTTATAGCGCAAAAAATAAAAACGGCAGAGGTGATCAAATACCATCAAAAGAAAGCTCTATTTGTGGGAAGAAAAAGACGCAAATTTCATTTGGGTACAACATTGCATGACCGCGCAATTAGCAGTTAAAGCGACGCAGTGCCGAATTGTAAAAAGTGCTTTGGTCAGGAAGGGGGTAAAATCTTCCGGGGCTGAAGTGGTTAATGGGGTTCTAACGTTCGTGCAAATTTTCGGTCCGTTCGCAGGTTCTGGTGCGAACCGAACCGGGGGGTGTTCGGCTCATCCCTAGTGGCAATTTTAGCTCCCCCCTGGAGAAGGGAATACGGGTCCTACAATATTTGGATGACATACTGATCCTATCCCAGCACAGGAACTCTGAAAAGGCATGTGCAACTGGTCCTAAACACATTGATCAAATTCGGATGGCTGATCAATTACTCAAAAAGTCGACTCACGCCTACTCAGACAATAATATATCTTGAGGCATTATTCAACAACCCGGAGAGAGCAGTGTCACTTCCACCAGAAAAGGTCCCTATATTAATGGAGAAGGTAAAGAGGGCATTGGCAAGCCGGTCCATGCCAGCATCAGACTGTCTAAGTCTCCTGGGATCCCTCTCGTCATGCATACCAATGGTGAAATGGGCCAGGCAGCATCTACGCTGATTCCAATTAGGTTTCCTTTCACAGTGGAGGAAGAAGCACCGAGACCAGATGATACTGATTACTCTCATGATGAAGTCCAGCCTCTGGTGGTGGATGAGACCATCCAACCTTCTGGATTACTGCCCCCTTGGGCCCATCTCATGGATCACTCTTACATCAGACGCAAGTCGGTTAGGGTGGGGGGCACACTACAAATTTCAGTTAGTACAAGGAAAATGGCAATTCAATACAGAAGGCATGGTATCAAACATCTTGGAACTGAGGGCAGCATATAATACATCTAGCCCCTCTTCTCAGAGGCAAGTCCATATTGCTGCAGATGAACAACTGGGCGGCGATAGCCTACGTTCAAAACCAAGGGGGAATGCACAGCAGATCCCTAACCAACGAGGTAGCCCCAATTCTAACATGGGCCAAGGGGAATCTAGCCAATCTGCAAGGTTCCTATATTCCAGCTCCCGAAAACCAATTGGCAGATTGCCTCTCAAGAACGTTCAGCAGCAACAACGAGTGGTCTTTGAATCCCGATATCTTCCACTTAATATGTCAGCAGTGGGGCACCCTCCAGCTAGATCTTTTTGCCTCCCCACACAACACAAAGACGCCTCTGTTTTTTTTGAGATTCCCATCCCCGGGGTCAGCAGGAGTAGATGTCCTAGTCCAACCTTGGGAATTTCAGTACTTACCTTTACATATTTTTCCTTTCCTGGTGCCTACCCATGGCAGCATACACCCTCCCTTCTATAATCCTTAAGGTTCTGAAGATTTTTTTTTAGAAAATGTAGGTAGGCAAATTAGTCATGAAGTTATTGTCAAATTATCAGACACATTTGAAAATATTACATTTGGTCTGTGCATTTAGACTCTGGTCATAAAGAGATTAAGTCAGGATAAATGTGATGAATAAAAATGTTGCGCCAATGGTTTCTTTATGTGCCAATTGAGCTGCTCCCCAAATGCTGTAGGTGATCTGCTGTGCAAAGTGTGTCTAGTGTTGGTAGGGGGCACTGTGACTATTGCTATTAATAAAACCTACAAAAAAATACGTTGTGAGCAATGCAAATTGAATACAATATATATACAACAATGCATGTGATGAATCAATGTGATTAATAGAGATGTGAATAGTCCATATTCTTCAGTGAACTGTAAAAATAAAATAAACATGATAAATTCAATCAAAAGATGTAGATAGCCTCCTTCGCTTTATAGACATCCAATGACACCCAACGTACTCATATAATCTTTAGCTAAAAAGAAGGTCAGAGATTGCTTGTGTTGCAATCTTGCAGCCTGTATGGAATCCTGGACTTTCCAACCTGTGCTCTCATCTCCACCACAGCGGATATATGAGATGAGAAAAACAAGGAGGAACCAATAGTGTAATATTGCTTAGTTTATTTAAAACACCCAGCGGTGTTGGAACACACGCCGATTCCCAGCGCAGACAGGGCAGAGTGCGGCTTCAATCTGGCCAATACGCGCTATCTCCTAGTGCCGGGACACAGGCACTAAATAATGTAAGCAGGCTTTTTTTTTTTTCTTGTGTTTTAAATAAACTAAGCAATATTACACTATCGGTTCCTCCTTGTTTTTCTCATCTCATACATCCGCTGTGGTGGAGAGGAGAGCACATGTTGGAAAGTCCAGGATTCCATACCAGGCTGCAAGATTGCAGCACAAGCAATCTCTGACCTTCTTTTTAGCTAAAGAGGTCATGGCTGTCTGGTGAGCAGGTTATCTTATATCAGCATGTTGGGTGTCATTGGATGTCTATAACGGAGGCTATCTACATCTATTGATTGAATTTATCACGTTTTATTTGGACAGTTCACTGAAGAATATGGACTATTCACATCTCTATTAATCAGATTGATCCATCACATGCATTATCAGGGGCCTCCAAACTTTCCCAACAAAGGGCCAGTTTACTGTTTTTTCCGGCTTTAGGGGGCTGGACTGTGGCCAATAGGAGTAGAAAATGCCCAAACAACAATGAGGTGAAACAATGCCCCATCATTGGTTTTAGTGGGAGGATCAGTGCCCCTTTGTTGGTATCAATGGGAGAAATGGTGCCGCATCATTTGTGTCAGTGGAAGGAATGGTGCCTCAAGGGCCAGATATAGGCAGGCAAAGTGCCACATCCGGCCCCCAGGCCGCAGTTTGGGGACCACTGGTATATACAGTATATATATAAAAATTGATTAATCCTGATGTACTGACTGCCTATCTATTTTATTGAGGCCCCAAAATAACCCAAGACAGTACAAATAACCACCCCCTAGATGACCCCTTTTTGTTAAGTAGACAGCCTGAGGCATTTAGTAAGAGTCATGGCGATTTTTTTTTTTAAGTTGTAATTTGTTTTTTCATAATTTTTTTTTTACATACTGCCACCAGTGCAGGACAACATTATCATATGACTGGCATGACGGTAATCAGGGATACTAACTGTATATATGTTTGTACGTGTGCACATACATGTGTATGTCCATGATTCACACACCTACACAAAGCACAATAAAAATGTTTCATTGTGCATCTTTTTCCTGCCAACCCACACAGTTGTGTGTGCATATATTTATATATCTGCAGGGCCGTACTTATCATTGGGCTTGAGTGGGCTCAAGCCCATGGGCCCCGCCTAATAGGGGGCCCCGCGGGCAGGGCCGGATCCACGGCAAACTCCCGCCCGCTAGCCAGCCCGTTTCGCCGACACCGCTGCTTATCATTTAACGGGGACCGATCGGGCTTGTGTACTCTCACTTCCTGGTAGCGGTGGAATGCAAGATAGGGCCTCCCATGTCTTGCATCATTTCCGGCTTATTACATCACGTCCGCCCTATCGTGCGTTCCACCGCTACGAGGAAGTGCGAGTACAAAAGCCTGATCGGCCCCCAGGCTGGCTAGCAGGTGGGAGTTTGCCGCCCCCCCCCGAATGTTAGAAATCATGGGGCCCCCGTACATCCTACCTGATGGGGCCCCCTTCGATACGGTGGCAGGTTACATGACAAGTAACACCCTGCATCCCCTGGCAAGTGACACCCTGCATCCCCTGGCAAGTGACACCCTGCATCCCCTGACAAGTGACACCCTGCATCCGCTGACAAGTGACACCCTGCATCTGCTGACAAGTGACACCCTGCATCTGCTGACAAGTGACACCCTGCATCCGCTGACAAGTGACGTGGCAAGTGACACCCTGCATCCGCTGACAAGTGACACCCTGCATCCGCTGACAAGTGACACCCTGCATCCGCTGACAAGTGACGTGGCAAGTGACACTCTGCATCTGCTGACAAGTGACATCCTGCATCCGCTGACAAGTGACACCCTGCATCCGCTGACAAGTGACGTGGCAAGTGACACCCTGCATCCACTGACAAGTGACGTGGCAAATGACACCCTGCATCCGCTGACAAGTGACACCCTGCATCCGCTGACAAGTGACGTGGCGTGTGACACCCTGCATCCGCTGACAAGTGACACCCTGCATCCGCTGACAAGTGACGTGGCAAGTGACATCCTGCATCGCTGACAAGTGACGTTGCAAGTGACACCCTGCATCTGCTGACAAGTGACATGGCAAGTGACAATCCGCATCTGAAGGCAGGTGATGTTGGCAAGTGACACGCTCAGGCTCCGAGTGATTCTGCTTATGGTGAGTTGAACTATTTTATTTTATATAACAATGTAATAATAGAAATATTGCACTTCAATAATTTTTTTTGCTCATCGGCACTGCGTCGATTTAACTGACAATTGCGCAGTTGTGTGATGCTGTACCCAAACACTCGGCTACTCTCGGCTCCGCCCGGGACTGCGAGAGGACCCGAGAGCCGCCGAGAGGTCCCGAGAGCCACCGAGATACACAGGACTCTGTATCTCGGCGGCGTCATTTTTAAACTTCATGTCTGCAAATGACACTGGGGCAAGGCTGCAAATGACAAGGCTACACTGACAAGGCTGCAATGACACTGGACAAGGCTACAGATGGATGGACAAGGCTGCAGATGGACGCTGTGCAAGGCTGCAGATGGACGCTGTGCAAGGCTGCATTGATGGACATTTAAATGTAAGTTTTTTCCATAAACTTCCCTCCTAAAAGTTTTTTTCCTTAAAATTCCCTCCTAAATTTGGGGTGCGTGTTATACGCCGGCACGTGTTATACGCCGATAAATACGGTAATGTATAGAAGGTAGGGCCCGAAAGCGACTCAAGCCCAGGGGCCCCCACCAGCCTAAGTCCTGCCCTGTATATCTGTATATGGTTTTAACATTTATTTGTTACTATCCTTTCCTATTAGTCATGTGACCAATTTAGATGTTGTATTATATTGTAATTTTATAACATCGACAGTGGTTAAAATTATTGATGTTTTAGTTTCACACCTGTTTTTGTATGAACATGTGTGTGTTTGTCATCTGTCTGCCCTCCCTCACTTGATCCTAACATAATTATAGTGTCCGTTTTCTTATTGTGATCACAATTCATGATTGTATGTGACTGCCTCCTAGTCATATATTCATTTGTATCTCTTTTTAATAATAATCCATTATCAGCAACACTGGGCTTCACAGATATCTATTATTATTTATTGGTTCAAATTACCATTTGATACTAGTAATATTAAGCCCTCTAGAATTACCATTCAATCTATTAATAATATTAAGCCCATTAGAAATAATAGCTCATCAAGAAAAGCTTTTTCAGTTTTTCATATTTTTAGGTGTATTACTTGTTATGATCTGCACTTGTATGTGTGCCAATTGCTCTCTGATTGCATTTTCACACACACCAATTAGTGTCGTCCACATTGTGAGTCACATTCCCCTCCCCTCCCTTGTTAACTTCCTGTATTATGGCCCCGGATGGTTCCTCCATAGAAGTCCGTTGAAAAAGGAGCGCGGCTTGTCGGAATATCGCAGTGCGCATGCTCCCGAAACGCGTCCACTACGAGTGCCATCATCATCTGCAGCCATCCCTGCCTTGCGCCTCACACCTCGTTTTGAGTTCCTCCACAGCAGACAGCTTTTCCATCTACAACGGTGGACACATACACAGACAGTGCCAGAGCGTGGAAGATTGAGGGAGCAGGAAGCAGGAAGCAGGAAGCAGGAAGGTCACCAGTACTTACCCTTGCGGGGACCTATATGCTTGTATTCAGCACTCAAATGTGAGTTCATGCACTGTATGTGTTATTAAAGTTTTTTTAAAAAAACGTCTACACTCAGAGGCGCCTCTCTCCTTGTTTTTTCGCAGTACTTTTGGAACCCGTTTTCAGTTCCTATATAACGGCAGCCCTGAGTGTTTTTGGACTTTTTATTTTCCATATAATATTATCTATTATCTACATGGACTTATAGACTGTGTATTCCACAACAGATTTGTGTTGCCATTGGAATATTTAAGGTTCTAAGACATTGTACCTTTACTTGTATTTTGTCTGTATGTACTGTGACAGTATGCAAAAAAAAAAAAAAAAAAATGTTATTCAATTTTTTTTTTTTTTTTTTTTATACTTTTTGTCTTTTTTTAGCTCAGTTTCACCATAATAACAGTGTACTACTATTGGGGGGGGGGGGGCGGGGGGTAAGGGATATTTTTTTTTTTGCTTAACAGGTACAGGTAGCCAGGTACCGTGTGAGTGCTATGAGCCAATAACAGATCACAACAGTAAGCAGTGACCAATCTTAGAGATCACATGATACCTGGTTATCGGATACCAGTAACAGTAATCTGCTGTGTCCTAAGGAGTCACTGTAGGAGTGCGCTGTGTGCTCCTAACTCAGAAGAGGCACAATCACATGTATATGTACATGACTGAGCCTGCTCGTCAAGTGGTTAAAAGAGCTTCTCTACACTGAATAGTCATTTCTAATTTTATCTGGCACAAGCATATGTACCCCAGTGAGGTGCTCAGATCCCTATGCCCTTTGTTTGATTTTGGGGGTCCCCATGCTGTTTTTACAAACCGGTAGGGAAATGTCATTTGTTTTTTTTTCTCTAAATGCTACATTTGCTGTACTACATCCTACAGGTGTTTTCACTTTACAAGCAGGTTTAAAGCATCTACCAAGCAAGTTTTTTAAAGGAATTGTGCATTTTTATCATTAACCTTGAAGCTGTATTATCCTTGAAAATGGAGAGAATGTAATATCAAGATTGATCTCCCATTTACTTTAATGAGAATTGTATTACAGTTCACAATTTGGGGACTTTTGGACATGTTCTCTGAACCTGCCCCTGAATCAAGTCAATTCACTCATCACTACTCACTGGCATTCTTTGCCTAGTTTTACCTAGTGTTATATTGTGCCCCTTGCTAATTTCTTTTTGTCAGTTTGCGTTTCACTGGCTATCTGTCTCTGTTGCGTCACAACAAGAAGCATAAGCAAGCCAAGTTCCACTACCAAAAGATTTGGCAAATACTATGCTTTCTTAGATCTTGCCCCCTTGCCATTATCCTATCACCGCCTAATCATGAATAGAATGTGATGCGCTAGAGTTAAAATATTTAAACAGCTAGTCCAAGTGGTAATTTCATAACACAAAAACGAAGAGTCCCAAGACAGTAGAACAAGTGAAAACAATCTTGTATTCCAAATTCCGACAGAATCCCTCCACCTTGTGAATTCACCACCACCACATATATAGATGTGCTCTAACCAGAGAGCATAGACATCCTATTACTGGGGGGGGGGGGGGGATGTGTCTCATCCACTGTTTTATCCAGCAAAGACAAAGTGGTAAGAATCACTCTGGACCATCCATAGACGTAGTGATAAACCTCCTTGCCTTCTGTCCCCAGCAGGCCTTTGCCAATAAACCAGTAGTTGATTTATTCCTGAAGGGGGTTCATCTGACTTGGCAGTTGTCAGTGTTGAGGTTCAGTCAGCAGTATTATTTTCCTTACTAGTAAATCCTACTCATGATCTCCCTTTGTCTCCTCTGCACTAGCTTTCCTCTCCACCACCTGGTGAAGATTATGAGGAGGATTTACTAGTAAGGAAAATAATACTGCTGACTGAACCTCAACACCTCCTGCTGGTAACGGGGCTCGTCATTTGATTTCTGGTTGTCCTCCACATTCTTGATTTTAATCTCTGGCCGGTCTGTTGACTATGCTTTTCAGTAAAGTCTTTGCTTTTCATTGCTTTTTCAATAGGAATACTTATCACACTGGCCATTAACAATAATTGTGTTCTGTCAATTTAGATCAATTCTGATTGGTTTAATTGTAGCAACTTATTGAAAAACTTTTTTGTAAGAGCAGATGCTGCTGAGCAATGTTCAAATATGGGAAAACAGAATGGTAATGAGATCCTATGGTTAATTTACTAAAGGATAGAGGCTGTTCAATTAGCTAAGTGATTGCTTACCATCTCTGCAATGTGTATGATTACTGAACTTAGGCAGCCAATACATATTTCTTTATTTTTTTTATTTTCAGTTCAACCAGTGGCCTTGTACTTTTTATTTTCAATAAAACTTGATTGTGTGAAAAAAGCTATTACCGACATACTACAATAAATACATTTTGAGAGCTGCTATTTTATGGTGACAGCTGATGTTACTTCTGTATATACTAATATACCCCAGAATGGAGGTCTTGAAGCAGTGGATTATTTTTTAGTGACGTCAGATAACCTCCCTGCTACATAGACTGCAGGTATTTTAGAGTGTTTAGACTTAGTTATGTGATTTCATCATCCTGCCTTTCCACCTCAGCCAATCAGAAAAAGCTTTGCATTCATTCACAGAATACAAAGCTGCCCAGGAATGACTGAGCGCCACACAGACCGACCGCTTTATTCCAGGTGTGAGACAGGAAGTCTCCTTGTGGCAAAGGCTAGGTATGGGTTGGGGTGATTGCCATTTGTTTGTACAGTTGGTGAGGGGGCGCACTGGATACCTTCAGCTGCCATTGTGCTTTTGGGTGCCCTGTGCATCTCTGTATCTTTAAGGAAGATTGGGCTCCCTCCATGCAAACCTGCCCTTAATCAATCAATATGCGACTAAGCCCCTTGTTTTTAACATGAACTGTTAGACAGGGTCAATTTAGTTTTTTTGCATGCTAGCTGGTAAGTGAGCAAGGAATTTTTGTTTGTTTTTGATGCGTGTTGCCCTTCCATTTGCTCCTTGCTTTAAAGCCTAGTTATATGTGGGGGTGGTTGCTATTTACTTGTGAGATGGGAAGTCTGTCTCACAGCTGAAGCTACATACAGTACATACAGTGCTCAGAGCCAATACAGCACTTAGTTCATTTGGACCAGCTTGGTTCAAACAAACTACTTTAAAGTCACAGAAATCATGTATATCAGCTTTAAGTTAATGTGGATGGGATTTAATTTACCTTTGATGCCAGAGTGTATTAACTTCCTCAGTACTGTGTAGAAGAAAATTAATTTTGTTGCTACAAGTTTGGGTATGACACTTTTGTATTCTGTCAGACCACACATGTTATGGGGATAGTTAGAAAAAATAATAATTGGCAATGTTTAAAGTGGTTGTAAAGGCATGGAGGTAAAAAAACTTCAGTGTTCAGCTCAATCTTCAGCCTCTCCTATTATTTACCTAAGCCCGATCTCGATCCAGAGATGTGCACAAGACCCAAGGCTCTCCTGGGTCTCTCCCTCCTGATTGGCTGAGATGCAGCAACAGGAGCCATTGGATTTCTATGGGGGCACTAGGCAAGTGGGAGGGGCCCAGAGTGCCAGCAGCGGACCCAAGAAGAGGAGGATCGGGGCTGCTCTGTGCAAAACCACTGCACAGAGCAGGTAAGTAGTTTTTCCTCTACAATCACTTTAAATAAACACAAGTAATGAAGTGTTAATAATACTAAAAATTAGGAAAAAATACTTACCGCACCACAGAAAAAAAGTATAAAAATAATTATAAATGTTTTTCTCAAACAGAAAAATATATAATAAAATAATGATATCTATAATGTAAAATTCACTGCAGCTGTTTTTTCAAATCTGGAATTCATATAACACATCCACATCAAAAAATCAATGTGAGGCAGCACATAAGAACTCGCTTATTGCATATCAGTGAAAATACCAGTAAAAATAAAATAAATTAATACATCAAAATGTGTTGTCCAATCAAAAAATCCCAAATTCAAATATCACCCATGTCCAGTGCAGATGAATGTGTGTACATTCCAACTTTAAATACAAATTTCTGTGACTCCATTCCTCCAATCCATCATGTGTAGAAGTATTCACCCTCACACCAATTTTCAGTCTTACTCACCAAATAACAATGCTTCTTATGTGAACGATTGGCAAATAGAGCTCAAAAAGATGTTAACTTCATCACACCATAGGCTTTTCAGGATCAACTTTATTTTAAGGCATACCCAAGCAGTTACTGCAGGCCCAAGACTAGTCAGGTGGTAGACAACAACTGGTAGCAGAATCCTAGGGCAGTCCAATGTAAGGACAGGTAGCACGCAAGCGTAATCCAGTTAACAATCTGAGGTCCAGTTCAATCGGCGATCCAAATAGTAATCTTGGTAAAAGGCAAAGGTCAGCAACAAGAACTCCAAAATAATACCAGTGGTCAGGCAGGGTCACAAACAGAGAGCCAGGAAGCTAACAGTGATAACATGTTGTTGTTTTAAGAGCGCCACCATCTTCATAGATAAATAATTTTCATACCAAATTTTCTTTTTTCATTCTCTCAGATACAAGTTGGAATTTTTTATTCTTCTGCATCTAGAGGCATTGGACCCCATTAAAGAGAAAAATCATATGGCAGCTCTAGTGAAACAGGGGTCCACCCTGTACTCAAACAGGTGGACCAGCAGTACAACCATCCACGGCTATAGGAACTGGATACACAGGCAGATTGACTGATAGCTTCCAATAAAAAAAAGCAAAAGTATACCGAATATGAGACTTTGAACATACCTCCAATGGTGTGATTGAGATAAAGAATAGATAATGCTAAAAAAATCACTTTATTTCAACATATACAGTATCTCACAAAAGTGAGTACTCCCCTCACATTTTTGTAAATATTTTATTATATCTTTTCATGTGACAACACTGAAGAAATTACACTTTGCTACAATGTAAAGTAGTGAGTGTACAGCTTGTATAACAGTGTAAATTTGCTGTCCCCTCAAAATAACTCAACACACAGCCATTAATGTCTAAACCGCTGCCAACAAAAGTGAGTACACACCTAGGTGAAAATGTCTAAAATTGGGCCCAATTAGCCATTTTCCCTCCCTGGTGTCATGTGACTCGTTAGTGTTAACCACTTCAGCCCCGGAAGGATTTACCCCCTTCCTGACCAGAGCACTTTTTACAATTTGGCACTGCGTCGCTTTAACTGCTAATTGCGCGGTCATGCAATGCTTTACCCAAACGAAATTTGCGTCCTTTTTTTCCCACAAATAGAGCTTTCTTTTGATGGTATTTGATCACCTCTGCCGTTTTTATTTTTTGCGCTATACACGGAAAAAGACCGACAATTTTGAAAACAAAATGATATTTTCTATTTTTTGTTCTAAAAAAAATCCAATAAACTCAATTTTAGTCATACATTTAGGCCAAAATGTATTCGGCCACATGTCTTTGGTAAAAAAATGTCAATAAGTATATATTTATTGGTTTGCGCAAAAGTTATAGCGCCTACAAACTAGGGTACATTTTCTGGAATTTACACAGCCTTTAATTTACGACTGCCTATATCGTTTCTTGAGGTGCTAAAATGGCAGGGCAGTACAAAACCCCCACAAATGACCCCATTTTGGAAAGTAGATACCCCAAGGAAATTGCTGAGTGGCATGTTGAGCCCATTGAATATTCATTTTTTTGTCCCAAGTGATTGAATAATGACAAAAAAAATAAATTACAAAAAGTTGTCACTAAATGATATATTGCTCACACAGGCCATGGGCATATGTGGAATTGCACCCCAAAATACATTTAGCTGCTTCTCCTGAGTATGGGGATACCACATGTGTGGGACTTTTTGGGAGCCTAGCCGCGTACGAGGCCCCGAAAACCAATCACTGCCTTCAGGATTTCTAAGGGCGTACATTTTTGATTTTACTCCTCACTACCTATCACAGTTTTGAAGGCCATAAAATGCCCAGATGGCACAAAACCCCCCCAAATGACCCCATTTTGGAAAGTAGACACCCCAAGCTATTTGCTGAGAGGCATGTTGAGTCCATGGAATATTTTATATTTTGACACAAGTTGCGGGAATGTGACAATTTTTTTTTTTTTTTTGCACAAAGTTGTCACTAAATGATATATTGCTCACACAGGCCATGGGCCTATGTGGAATTGCACCCCAAAATACATTTAGCTGCTTCTCCTGAGTATGGGGATACCACATGTGTGGGACTTTTTGGGAGCCTAGCCGCGTGCGGGGCCCCGAAAACCAATCACCGCCTTCAGGATTTCTAAGGGTATAAATTTTTGATTTCACTCTTCACCGCCTATCACAGTTTCAGAGGCCATGGAATGCCCAGGTGGCACAAACCCCCCCCAAATGACCCCATTTTGGAAAGTAGACACCCCAAGCTATTTGCTGGTTTTCGGGGTCCCGTGCGCGGCTAGGCTCCCAAAAAGTCCCACACATGTGGTATCCCCATACTCAGGAGAAGCAACAGAATGTATTTTGGGGTGTAATTTCACATATTCCCATGGCATGTTTGAGCAATATATCATTTAGTGACAACTTTGTGCAAAAAAAAATAAAAATTGTCTCATTCCCGCAACTTGTGTCACAATATAAAATATTCCATGGACTCGACATACCTCTCAGCAAATAGCTTGGGGTGTCTACTTTCCAAAATGGCATCATTTGGGTGTTTTTGAACTGTCCTGGCATTTTATGCACAACATTTAGAAGCTTATGTCACACATCACCCACTCTTCTAACCACTTGAAGACAAAGCCCTTTCTGACACTTTTTGATTACATGAAAAAATTATTTTTTTTTTGCAAGAAAATTACTTTGAACCCCCAAACATTATATATTTTTTTAAAGCAAATGCCCTACAGAATAAAATGGTGGGTGTTTCATTTTTTTTTTTCACACAGTATTTGCGCAGCGATTTTTCAAACGCATTTTTTGGGGAAAAAACACACTTTTTAAAATTTTAATGCACTAAAACACACTATAATGCCCAAATGTTTGATGAAAAGATGATCTTAGGCCGAGTACATGGATACCAAACATGACATGCTTTAAAATTGCGCACAAACGTGCAGTGGCAACAAAATAAATACATTTTTAAAAGCCTTTAAAAGCCTTTACAGGTTACCACTTTAGATTTACAGAGGAGGTCTACTGCTAAAATTACTGCCCTCGATCTGACCTTCGCGGTGATACCTCACATGCATGGTGCAATTGCTGTTTACATTTGATGCCAGACCGACGCTTGCGTTCGCCTTAGCGCGAGAGCAGGGGGGACAGGGGTGCTTTTTTTCTTTTTTTTCTTTTTTTTTTTTCTTTATTATTTTTTTGCTTTTTTATCTTATTTTTAAACTGTTCCTTTCATTTTTTAAAAAAAATCATTTTTATTATCTCAGGGAATGTAAATATCCCCTATGATAGCAATAGGTAGTGACAGGTACTCTTTTTTGAAAAAATTGGGGTCTATTAGACCCTAGATTTCTCCTCTGCCCTCAAAGCATCTGACCACACCAAGATCGGTGTGATAAAATGCTACCCCAATTTCCCAATGGCGCTATTTACATCCGGCGAAATCTAAGTCATAAAATGCTCGTCAGCTGGCTGAATCACCGGCTGCATTCTCAGGTTCCCTGTTGAGACAGGAGAGCCAGAGAAAAACACGTAAGACGGTGGGGGGGGGGCATTCTCTCCCACTGCTTGTAAAAGCAGTCTAGAGGCTAATTAGCTGCTAGGATTGCTTTTACATGAAAGCCGACCGCTGGCTGAAAAGAATGATACCAAGATGATACCTAAACCTGCAGGCATCATTCTGGTATAATCGTTGGTTCTCAAATAAATTGCGCCCTCCTTGAGTTACCGCCACTGCGCTTAGGAAAAGTGTCTATTGCACCACTTCAGTGAATCTAAATAAAGTGTCTATATAGATTGTGAATCAAAATATAACACTAGTGTTCAGTACAGCTGCCACTTTAAATGTGCATAAGAAATGGTCTATATTGATATGTGACTCCCAAATAAATCAATATAAGCGGCGCTATTATCAATAATGAATACTATAAATAAACAAACTTAAACCACATTCATGACTTAGTGAAAAATCATATCTGCATGTTCACAGTATGCTGTATATATAGGACACTGCTATGTATCACTATACAAGCTACATAAAAAAAACGTTAGGATGAATGGAACTGCCACTTAAATGTGTAGTGATCTGCACCACCAAAATATATATATATAAAGTGAAATTATTGTATCAAAAAGTCCATCATATGAAAAGGAAAAGAATATCCGTGAAAATGTCCATAGATGAAGACACCGTGAGTAGTTGTGCTCTTTTTATGGAAACGTCACCACATCAAACGTGCCAGTGATTCCTCTCCCCCTGAATTCGAGACTCACCGGATTAACTTGCCTCACACTCTCGTGTTTTGGCAAAAAGCGCATATGACACTATATCCAGTGTACTCAAACTCCACGTCCCATCCAATACGGTGTGATATCATTCCATATGTGGATAAAGAAATACGCACATAGTGTGATACCGTAAAAAACACCACATTTATTGAACTAGATAACCTTCAATCATTACACTCACATTGCACACTTGTAAAATCAAGCCAAAACCAACACAGCAATTCAATTTCCTCAATCCTTCTGTGTGAACTCCCAGCATCAATGCAAACACGGTCGCGGCGGACCAAAGATCGGCGGAAAAGCAGGCTCTCACCCCACCAGCTGACTTTCGTCTGACTCCCGCAGGGATCCTTCTGCTCAAACCCTGAGATGAGATACAGCGTCTCCTCCGTAACTCACTGCTATTGTTGGAATGCCGTACAGCCACGCCCCGACATGTTTCGTCATACAGACTTCCTCTCAAAGTCGTGAATGGCGTACCTGAAGACAAAAAAATGGTTAACAATAAAGCACAGTAAACGGTATAGTATAAAAAATTGCATACCTGAAAAGCAAACATGATAAAACATAATAACAATAAAACATTGCAGAATAGAATACAGTAAAAAAGAGCAGAACAATAGAGAGAATAGAGAGAGAGAGAGAGAGAGAGAACAATAAAACAACAACTATTATTTTTTATTTTATATTTTTGTTTGTGTTTTTTTTTTTTACACTTTTTTTGTAACTGTAACTTTTATAACTGTAACCGGTTCCAGGTTCGGGTCTCTCAAAATGCGATGGCATCTTGGGAGACCCTGTGAAAGTGTGCCTAGTCTGTGCAGTGCTGTACCCTACGCTAATACTCAACTAGTGAATGGTAGCGTTCAAAACATTCACCAATGCAAAGATCAGGATTGTCAGGACAGGAGGGACAATAATAGCAGGTGTCACGCCTATATCCGCGCTTGCTGCAGACACAACATCTTTTTTGGGGGGGTTCGTTGGGTAGGGGTACTCGGGAGGACATAAAAATGCCTCTCATGCAGCCGACTGCATTTGGTTGGGGATGTGAATGGGGGAAGTACGGGCGCTGCAGAAGTGGTGGGTTCCCAATTAGGATTGGCAAATGCAGCAGGAAGGGCATTATGGGCACGATGGGCCTGTTTGTCTTCTTCTTGGTGGCAGCGGGACACTACTTGTGCTTGCCACCTCACCAGCTTGAACTGCACTTATGGGACTCGCCACGTCACCAAGTGTTACTGCAGCGCAGGTTTGACTATGAATGGGGTGTACTAGGCCGCTGGTGCTTGCCAGTTCAATAAAAAGCTACCAAAAAAACTGTTAGCGATCGCAGGGATCAGGCCTGACTCTGCGAACGCTGCAGTTATGTGTTTAGTGTTTTGTAAGTGACAGTGATCGATCGATACTGCACTTGGGTGGGCTGGGCTGGGCCGGGCGGAGGGGCAAAACGCAGGTGCAAGCAGGTATTTGGGCTGATCCCACTAACACTGCGTTTTTGGTAACCCTAAACTGCTGGGGACACTAGTATAGATCTGATCGGATCAGATATTGATCCGTTCAGATACTATACCAATAAGGGAGGTGTACAGTGTGTGCGTGGGTGTTAGCACTACTGGCGCTAACCTGGCGCTGCCTGGGGCTGGTGCTTGCCAGTTCACCAAAACGCTACCAAAAAAACTGTTGGCGATCGCAGGGATCAGGCCTGACTCTGCGAACGCTGCAGTTATGCATTTAGTGTTTTGTAAGTGACAGTGATCGATCGATACTGCACTTGGGTGGGCTGGGCTGGGCCGGGCGGAGGGGCAAAACGCAGGTGCTAGCAGGTATCTGGGCTGATCCCGTTAACACTGCGTTTTTGGGAACCCTAAACTGCTGGGGACGCTAGTATAGATCTGATCGGATCAGATATTGATCCGTTCAGATACTATACCACTAAGGGAGGCGTATGCTGCGTGCGTGGGCGTTAGCAGTACTGGCGCTAATCTGACGCTGCCTGGGGTGACGCATATCACCGCCGGGCGATCAGGGGGCTAAACCTTTATTCGGTAATAAACGGCGGGTGCCCTGACACTATAAAAAATAAACTAACTAACCAGCGTCACCCGCAACGGTTATACGTGAAAGGGTTAACTAGGGGGCAATCAAGGGGTTTAAACATTTATTAGGTAGTATATGGGGGTCCCTGTCGCTATAAAACGCTGACAGCGAACCTAAATATTTACCTCCCTAACTAGCGTCACCAGCGACACTAATACAGCGATCAGAAAAATGATCGCTTAGTGACACTGGTGACGGGGGTGATCAAGGGGTTAAAACTTTATTGGGGGGGTTAGGGGGGTATCCTAGACCTACAGGGGGCTAACCCTAACTGTTCTAACACTGTAACTGTCACAAACTGACACCAATACAGTAATCAGAAAAAAAAAAACCTGCTTGGTGTCAGTTTGTGACAGAGGGGGGGGTGATTGGGGGGGATCGGGGGGGGGGGGGGGATCAGGGTGTTTTTTGTGTGCCTGGCATGTTCTACTGTGTGTGTGTTGTGCACTCACATTACAGTCTTCTCTCCTCGGCGCCGGAACGGAAAATACCGAGCCGAGGAGAGATGACATCATTTCCTCTGCCTCTGTGTACAATACAGAGGCAGGGAAATGATCCCATTGGCTGGGAGCGATCGCAAGGGGGGGGCCACGAATGGATGGCCTCCCCCTCACCACCGATCGCCGGGGGAGATTTGCCGACTGCCGCAGGCTCGGGGGGGGGTCCGATCGGACCCCCCACCCGCGGGCAGGCAAGGACGTACAGGTAAGCCCTTTTGCCTGCCCGTGCCGCTCTGAGGACGTACATCATCGTGCGGCGGTCGGCAACTGGTTAAAGGGTCTCAGGTGTGAATGGGGAGCAGGTGTGTTAAATTTGGTGTTATCACTCTCACTCTCTCATACTGGTCATTGGAAGTTCAACATAGCACCTTATGGCAAAGAACTCTCTGAGGATCTTAAAAAAAGAATTGTTGCTCTATACCAATGTCAACATGTACTGTAACATACTGAAGCAGAGCATGATGCCCTCCCTTCAGAGACTGGGCCACAGGGCAGTATTCCAACATGATAATGACCCCAAACACACCTCCAAGATGACCACTGCCTTGCTAAAGAAGCTGAGGGTAAAGGTAATGGACTGGCCAAGCATGTCTCCAGACCTAAACCCTATTGAGCATCTGTGGGGCATCCTCAAATGGAAGGTGGAGGAGCGCAAGGTCTCTAACATCCACCAGCACCGTGATGTCGTCATAGAGGAGTGGAAGAGGACTCCCATGGCAGCTTGTGAAGCTCTCTTAAACTCCATGCCCAAGAGGGTTAAAGCAGTACTGGAAAATAATGGTGGCCATACAAAATATTGACACTTTGTGCCCAATTTGGACATTTTCACTTAGGGGTGTACTCACTTTTGTTGCCAGCGGTTTAGACATTAATGGCTGTGTGTTGCGTTATTTTGAGGGGGCAGCAAATTTACACTGTTATACAAGCTGTACACGCACTACTTTACATTGTAGCAAAGTGTCATTTCTTCAGTGCTGTCTACCCTTTGCAGCTATAACGGCTTATATGGAAAGGTTGTCCACAAGAGTTTAGGAGTGTGTCTACGGGAATGTTTGACCATTCTTCCAAAAACACACTTGTAAGGTCAGGACAAGTGTGGACAAGAAGGTCAGGATTCCGTGCAGGCCAGTCAAGTTCCTCCACCTCAAACTCACTCATCCATGCCTTTATGGACTGTATTTGTGCACTGGTGCACAGTCATGTTGGAACAGGAAGCCCCCCCCCCCCCACCCCATACATGTTCCCACAAAGTTGGGAGCAAGAAATTGTCCAAAATGTTCAAAATGTCTTGGTATGCTGACGCCTTAAGAGTCCTATGCACTGGAACTAAGGGGCCAAGCCCAACACTTGAAAAACAATCCCACGCCATAATCCCCTCTCAACCAAATGATTTGGACCAGTGCACAAAGCAAGGTCCATAAAGACATGGATGAGCATGTTTGGGGCAGCATGCACAGAGTCCTGACCTCAACCCGATAGAACACCTTCGGGATGAATTAGAGCGAAGACTGTGAGCCAGGCCTTCTTGTCCACATCAGTGCCTAACCTCACAAATGCGCTTCTGGAAGAATGGTCAAAGATTCCCATAAACACACTCCTAAACCTTGTGGACAGCCTTCCCAAAAGAGATGAAGCTGTTATAGCTGCAAAGGGTGGACCAACTTAAACCCTATGGACTAAGACTGGAATGCCATTAAAGTTCATGTGCATGTAAAGGCAGGTGTTCCAATACTTTTGGCAATATAGTGTATATAAATAAATCTATATATAAGATGGTCCAAATTAGATTAATGTTATGAACAATAACAAGGGTTTGTGAGTTTGTGGCCTCTGGGAAAAAGGAGCAGAGGGGGAAGAGAAGGGATATGAGGGGAAATAGGAAATGGGAAGGAAGGGAAGAAGGAGAGGGGAAAGGGGGAGGGAAATGGAAGGAATAAAGGAATGAAAAGAAGGGGGGTGGGGAGAGGAGGGGAAAAGGAGGGAAGGGAGGAGGGGAATAAAGTAAAAAAATATATATATATATGTTAATCACCCCACCTCATGTGTTGTCCTACTGTAAAGTGTAGGACACCCAACAAAAGGAGATCTTAAAGGATAATGAAGTGCTTACCTATGTGAACATAATTCACCTTTTCCGAATATATGTGTAGCGGCCATGATATATGTATAACTTAATGTTGTGTATATATTACCATCTAGCGGCCAAAATATAAAAGGTCTGCATCTTTATTTTCTATTACTGTTTAGAAGTTGACATGGAAGTACTTTGTTGTTTACTTCTGGACATTAACTTGACCTACCCAGAATGCTGATTAACTCCCATGAATCTTAGGGAACAGACTGCATTATGGGAAGATTATAAAAAGGCTGGGAGCGACCATCTTAGGCCTCTTGGACACGCATGGCCAGCCTGAGAGGAACTGTGTGAGGTCTCCAGCACAGCGCGGCCTACCTACATGGAACAGCGATCTGAGCAGTGGCACTTTGACACACCAGAGAGCTGGACTGGCGGCGGGGCAAGACTGGAAAGGAATCTGAGGAGCCTGTCAGAGTCATCTGGGAGTTCCGGAGCGTCTTATAGTGTGGAGCGGAGAAGCGCAGCAGTGCCGGCCGGCCGGTGATAGAGCCCTGAACATCAGAAGGGAGTTCTTCTGACAACGCTGTCCTGGTTGGGTGAGAGGGCTGTTGCCCACAAGTTCCTTGATGTGCTTTTATACACATGTCTACACAAGACAGAGTTGCTGGGACCCATAGTCCCACGAGCAGATTCAAGAGGAATTAGTACTGAGTCCCTGGCATCAAAGTTAGTTAAAGTGCCATGGCACCAGAGCCTGGTTTTCATCTTTTCAGTATACTTTGATAAGGAGTCATTAACCCTTGGATTACAATATTATCTTGTTTGCTAGCAGAAGAAAAGAAGATAAAGAAGGACTGTTCAGTAACTTACAAGGCCTTAGGTTGTTTTAATATATCGGGGCGGTGTGATATTAAAGGAGGGAGCTCCCTAGTGTTGTATTATACTTAATCAAGCCAACAGTTGATTCAGTATAGCTCTACAGCGCGCAGGAAATAGGACAGCACTCATAGTGAGATACACTCACTCTGATGGTTATCCTATTTACTTTGTTATACCTCTCATATTTTACTTCAGACATTGTATACCTGTACTATAAATTTTTGTATTCTATGGTTTAGTTGACTGTCAGACTATGTTGGTTTGACAGTACAACCATTGTAGTACCCCACTTTAAAGTAATTACAGTAAACAAAGATTTACTTAAGCATAACTGTGTGGGTGTTACTTCTTTTGTATCATTAAGCAAGTGGAGATCAGAGGAAAAGACAAACAGGTATACTATATTGTGCACTGTGAATTTGCTTTAAGGTTTTGTTGTGATCGCATACTGTTACACATGATGGAACCCGAAGTGTCAGAGGTAAGGGTAGCTCCGAGGGTCTGGGATGGCCAGTGGTAAAACGAACAAATTAGCAGCTCCTACGGGGGTAGTGCGCTTCATGGAGGTCCCACCGAGATTTCCCAACTGGAATGCCTGAATAGGCCAGGAGAAGAAGTCATGAGCTCAGCTGCGGCTACTCAGTGGAGTCAAGAATTTGGGGGTGTAGTCCAGAAGACCACTATACTGAGGCTCCCAGGAGACCAATGATTTGATAGAGAGGTGCAACTACTAATGCGGAAAGCAGTGCCCGGACAAGGTTGCTATTTGCTAGACTTAAAACAGAATGTACAGGAAAACTTTACTTATGCCCTCTTATAGGGCGTACACACGGTCGGACTTTGTTCGGACATTCCGACAACAAAATCCTAGGATTTTTTCCGACGAATGTTGGCTCAAACTTGTTTTGCCTACACGAGGTCGCACAAAGTTGTCGGAATTTCCAATCGCCAACCATGTGGTCACGTACACCACGTACGACGAGACTAGAAAAGGCCGGTTCAGAACCAAGCGCGGCACCCTTTGGGCTCCTTTTGCTAATCTCGTGTTAGTAAAAGTTTGGTGAGAGACGATTCGCGCTTTTTCAGACTCGTGGCTTTCAGATCGTTTTCTGCCGTTCAGTTTGTGCTTGTGGGTTTGTATCTGCTCTTCAGTGCGTGCAGTCAGTTCGTATCAGAGTTTTCTGTGTGATCTTGCCTGCTCGTTGCTGTTTTTCAGGTCGCTCTTCACAGGCCTTGCTGTTCTTCAGTGCGTTCTGTTACTTCGTTCTGAGCAGCCGACCGTTTTCTAGCCATGTTTCGTATGCGTACTCCTCGTAGAGTTCGTGCTGTGCGGGGGCTTGGTGTTGGGGTCCTGACCTTGACACAAGTCCAGTCCATGAACAGGGTGGGGAGGAGTTCATGGACCAAGAATTGGTTGCTTCAGCGTGACCAGTTCTATCATATGCCTTTGCTCCGTGAGATCCGTGAGAATAATCCTGATGATTTCAGGAACTTTCTCAGGATGACAGACCCCGTGTTTCACCGTTTGTTGGCTTCACTGACCTCCTATATCAGCAGGCAGGATACCTGCATGAGGCAAGCCATCACTCCGGAGCAGAGGTTGGTCGCTACCTTGCGGTATTTGGCCACAGGGAGAAGCCTGCAGGACCTCAAGTTCTCGACAGGCATCTCCCCCCAGGCTCTGCGGATCATTATCCCAGAGACCTGTTCTGCCATCATACAGGTCCTTCAGAAGGATTATATGAAGGTAAGATTTTTATCCTTTAATATCACATTTTATTGTATTGAATGTTTGCTAATATATTGTATTTCTTTCCTCATTCCCTAATTACCATGATTGTAATATGCTGTGAATGTCCCCTTTCTCCTCATGCATGCTGGATTTTTATGTAATTATTATTTTATGTCCTTCATACATATTTGCCCTTCACTAACCTCCCCAGCATGGTGTCTCCTGGCCTATATTCACCTCATGTAGTCACTTAACAATGTATTTTTTCTGCTCCATAGTAGTGCTTTACCCCAAACACCCCCTTAAATGTTTGGAAATGTTATTTTTGATTTAAATTCATGCAGAGTGCCAGACCTTTTTTTTTGTGGTGTCCCCAAATTATTTTTAGTAACCCTCCCTCCCCCCAACTGCTAAGTCAGCTGATCCCAATTCTCTATCCTCAATCATCTATCTGCTGACTTTGCCAAACTCATACACACTATACCCATCTCTTTACTGGTCAGATTTATGGATGAATTCCCCAAAGCATGTAGTGCAAGGGCCTGCCTGTATACTTTACAATGGTACTGTTTAAAGTTTTTGTATCCTATTATTATCTTGATAGGTAATAGCAGAATGTCCAAATGTCCTCAAATGTGTACAATGTGTATTTATATCTTTGTATTATGACACTTCTTACCTGTCCAGTGGGCTGCCAATAGTGTAACTAAGGAGGGGCTGTTCCAAGTAATACCCTGTATTTAGGCATTCATCTCTCAATGAAGTGAAGAGGGTTACCTGTCCAAGAGTTCCCCCCCCTATAATGTTAGAAATGGCCCATGAGAGGGGGAGAGGGGGAATATGATAGGTGTACCTTATACTTTGGCGTTGTTAAATTCCCCTTAAGAAATGCTATCTGGAGGTTGCCCCATAATGTTTGTGTCTAATCTGCTTGCCATGTTTCTGTGAAAAAATAGTAATGTTTATTGTTTTTTCCTCAACAGTTTCCTTCCACGCCACAGGAATGGCAGACTGTGGCCTCCCACTTTGCCCAGCGGTGGGACTTTCCTAACTGCGGAGGGGCAATTGATGGGAAACACGTCCACATTGTCCCACCACCCAACTCGGGGTCGTACTATTATAATTACAAGGGGTTTAATAGTATAGTGATGTTGGCGGTGGTGTCGGCTAATTACGACTTCTTGTATGTGGACATGGGGAAGAATGGCCGGATGTCCGATGGTGGAGTCATCGCCCAGACAGAGTTCTACAGGCATCTCCAGAATGGCAGCTTGGACTTGCCAGCTCCAGAGGACAATGTTGAAGGTCTCCCATTTGTGTTCGTTGCTGATGAAGCGTTTGCGCTGGGGGACCACCTGATGCGGCCATTCCCGATGAGGACCCTCACCCCGGAACAGAGGGTTTTTAATTACTGGCTGGCCAGAGCCCGAAGAGTGGTGGAGAACACATTTGGAATCCTGGCCAGCCGGTTTTCGACTATTTCTGACACCCATCCATATGGCGGAGTATAAACTGAACCATATAATACTTGCGTGCTGTGTTCTCCATAATTTTTTAAGAAAACATTCGGCCAACTATGCTGGCTCAGTTGGTCCTAAATCCTACATCCAACAACCCTGACGGCGCTTGAAAGTGGCCGTCCTGGCTTGCCCTCCCTGATTGCCTGTGATGTCCGGTTACGATACCTGGAGTTCTTTGCGGGTAGGGGGGCTATCAATATGTGAAGCCTTTTTCTAATAAAAAAAAAAACAAAAGAAATTCTTTGTGGACATTTACTGCTTGTGTTTGTTTTAGCTGACCCTGACAGAAATGTTTTGAGTGCAGAAAATGGCGTGATTGGGTAACCTTATACAAAGCACTGTTGGCTGGTATTTCCTAAATGCAAAAACACATTTCACTACAAGTGCACTTGCAACTGCACTGAACCTGCACTTGTAGTGCAAAGTGGATTTGCCCTTAGGAAATAACCCCCATTTTTGCATAAAACAGCTATTACATCACCCCAAAAGTGTTGTAGTGTTGAGACAATAATCCACACATTCTTGAGTAACCAACTTTTTTATACCAGCACAATCACATGTGCATTTACCAAAGGTTTTTAAAACAAACCAACATGTTTGTTGTATAACAATTTTTGCAGTAGCATTATCAAAAATCGAAATATCCATTTCAGATAAAACAGGCCTATGTAAAACCAACAAGAAAGCCAAAAAACTTGAACTTACAAAGTTCACATTAGGTAAAACCTGAAGGCTTTATCAGACATCAGTATTTAGGAACTGTGTTTGATATAGCGTTCAGATGGGGGGAAATCACCCCTGGAAAAGCCAAATTTGGAAGATGCACACCAATTTACGAATGTCAACATGTGCTATCTGCCATCAGGGGGGATCAAGGGACGTGTTTTGGGGGAGCAAGCCCTTCCTCACCGCTACTTTATAATTGAGGAAGGAGTTGCACCCCCAAAACGCATCCATTGATCTCCCGTGATGGCAGATAGCACATGTTGGCACACTGTGTGCATCCTCCAAATTTGGCTTTTCAAAACATTGCAAAAAAGTTTAAAAGATTGAACCACAATACAAAAATTGATTTTGTGGGGTTTTAAATTCGCCCCAAAACATTAATGATGTTATTATTTTTTTTAATAACATCATGGATTTTTTGCTGGATGTTTTGCAGTTCGGCATTACACCCCATGATCTCCCCGATCAGGATCTGGGCACTTTCTGAAGTAAAGCATTCTGGATCCCTCACATCACAATCACCTAAAAAGAGAGAAAGAAAAAAAAAACAGGTCTCAAAAATCTGCCACCATCCATCTCTTTTACCTGAGCCTGTGGTCGCAGACACTCACCTGTTGTGGTGCCAATCTCCACCACATATTCTTCTTCCTCCTGCTCTTCTTGGGTTTGGGGTATTTCACCTTCTTCCAGAGGTGGGGGGTCTGTGGTCTCCTCGGATGAGGGGTGTCCTCCGAGTCTTTTCTCCCCTATGTAAAACAAAAATGGTATAATTAGCACACAGATATTTGATGGCAGAACTAGAAATAGGAAACATTGCTTGGAAGTGGGGTACAATTGTCTATTTTAGCCGAATTCCAAGATGTCTTTTTTTTATTGCCCTTTGTCAAGCTGCAATACTTTACCTGTTTGGTACAAGCTTCACAGATGGAGACCCCCCTATAGTATACACTGGAGCACCTGTGTGTCCCCCCTAATAAAAATTGTGTTCTTGTGTCCCACACTAGTGCTCCAGTGTCCAGATGTGAAAACAGCTGCTCAGTGTCCTCTCCTTACACAGAATCTAGTTTGCATTTCATTCTAGTAACAAACCCATCTAAGTAGGCCCTAAAAAAATGTGCGAAAATGCATATGGCCAATGGTATTTTAGAGGCCGAAAGAAAAACGTTTGATACGAACGAATAATGGGCCCATGAACATTAAAGTTGCCCTTTTAAACGTTACAATTAATAAAAGCATATGGAGCAGCACGAACGGAATAAAGACAGAAAGAATAGGAACACAGCACAACTACTTACTTTTTTGCAGCACTCTCCGGATCTTTCTGTACTGCTCTGGCTCTCTTAACTTCAGGTCCGACCACCGCTTTCGGAGCTGATCTTTTGATCTTCGTACCCCAAAATTCCTGTGAAGGCTTTTGATCACTTTCGCCATGATCTTGGCCTTTCGGATGTTGGGGTTGGGGTAAGGCCCATACTTTCCATCATAGTCGGACTTCCTCATGATGTCCACCATCTCCAACATCTCCCCAAAGGACATATTTGTGGCCTTAAAACGTCTCCTTCTGGATCTGGACGTGTCCGGATCCGGGCTTTCCTCCTCCTCCTCGTTGCTATAATTAGCACACACCTGCTCTAACTCCGCCATCATGCTCTTCACCCACTGCAACGAACGAAAAGGGGCGGGGAATAGACTAGAAAGAACGTCAGGGGCGGGCGGAGTTACACGCATGCGCAGTGTGTATAAAGCGTAACAAGCGTGCATATTACGTACGATCTGTGAGCGGAGGAAGGAGCATTGGACGTGCCGATCGTAAGAACGAAAGTAAGAGACAAACTTGTGCCTATACTGCTTCTAGATTGAGGCCTATATTGTAACAAGATTAGGAGAGTTTTGTCTGACATTAGGCTTTGTCTTGTGTTGTGTCTTGCAGTGAACATGGATATGCTACTCAAAGATAATGACTTCATGTCAGTATTCCTAGAGATGGTAAGGGAGCTGCCCTGTCTGTGGGAGATTAACCACCCCCATTTCAAGAACCAAGCAAAGAGGAAGGCAGCACTGGAGCAATTGTGTGAAATTGTGAAGCAGGTGATCCCCACGGCAGACATCACTTATTTAAAGATATTAATTGGTTGCCTGAGGAGCACATATCTAAGGGAGCGCAAGAAAGTCCTGGATTCACAGAGATCCGGAGCAGCAGATGACATCTATGTCCCCAGGATGTTGTACTACGACAGGCTGCACTTTCTGGCAGGCCAGACTGAACCCAGGCCATCCCTCTCAAGTCTTCCTTCCACACTTCCTTCCCCCCGGCTGAGGCTTCTGACGCCCAACCTGGGCCTTCCAGGCCACATGTGGAGGAGCCCAGATTGAGCCAGGTATAGCATTCCTCTAAATATTTCTGCTTGTCCAATCAATCATGTTAACTAGATGTTAGTTGGGAGTACTAATTTATGATTGTGATTGATGATGCAAAAACTAAAATCATGTCCCTTTTTCATACACAGGGAAGTCTCAGCCAGGAGGTGGCGGGCCGAGCCGGCTGGCTGATCTGCAGGTCCCTCCACCCCCCCTGAAAAGAGAAAGTGGCAGTAGGAGGAGTACCCTAGAGGAGGCTGCTATAGGATTCTTTTGGAGGGCTACAGAGGCTTTTGGGAGCACGACACACCATGGAGGAGGACATTGCTGCCTTCATTGCATATAAAATGCAGAGGATGGAGGAGGGCCTACAAGCCATGTGTGAGGCCCTCATATTGGAGGCTCTGGAGAAAGGTATGAGGGGCCAAATTACACCTCAGACACACCTTTGCGATGGTCCTCCTCCTCCTCCTGCAGGTCCTCCTCCTCCTCCTCCAGGTCCTCCTCCTCCTCCTCCAGGTCCTACTCCTCCTCCTGCCACATCTCCAACTGCACAGCCACAGCCCGGAAGGAAGCGTGGAAGGAAGACCAGACAGTGATTGCCCTGGGTTCAGTCTGGTCGGCAAAAAGATGCAGCCTCTTGTGGTACCACAGCCTGGGGACACAGATGTCATCTGCTGCTATCCAGATCTCTGCCAATTCTGGACCAGACTGCCCTCCCTTAGATATGGACTCCTCAGGCCACCAATTTTGATGTTGAAGAATTGTTGTCTGCCGTGGGGGTCCCAGGCTTCACTAATTTCTCCTGTTGATCCAGTGTTGCCTTCCTCTTTGTTTGGTTCTGAGCCCTTAATAAAGGAATTTTGTTTTGAATTATACTCTCCTATGTGTTTTACTTCAAAAAGGACAGTTGGTTTGTGAGGATTCAGGTACATTTCAAATATACAATGTGAAATGAACAAGGGACACCAACAACAAACAATCTCCTTGAGATTAAATAATAAAACATATCAATGGTGTTGGGGTAACTTGACACACAAAACACACCCAAAAATATTCAGGAGTAAAAATAAAAATAACATTGAACAAAGATCAGCCTTGGAAAAAATCCAAACATTAAAGAAAAAAAAAGGCTGAAAATCCAAAAAAATAAAAATAAAAATATATAAAACTGTCAGATGTGACAACTAATAACAATATATTCAGGGAATCCCACTAAAAAAACACAAATCAAAGTTTGTGAGAAGTCTGTGTGAATATGAGCAGCAAAACTACTTAATTCTTGTCACATTATAAAGAAGAAGAGAGTGCGCTGTATTAAACCATTTTTAACATTGCAGCATGACGAAAGTGCTGTATCCATTGCGAACGCTAAGTTTACCAGAACGAGCTGTCCTGTCTCGGAATTTCTTCTGAGCATGCGTGGCACTTTGTGCGTCGGAACAGGCCACACACGGTCGGAATTGACGCGATCGGATTTTGTTGTCGGAAAAGTTTATCTCCTGCTGTCCAACTTTGTGTGTCGGAAAATCCGATGGAAAATGTCCGATGGCGCCCACACACGGTCGGAATTTCCGACAACACGCTCCGATCGGACATTTTCCATCGGAAAATCCGACCGTGTGTACGGGGCATTAGAGTGGAAAGAAGCCACCCCAACAGAGTTCCAGGGAAGGATAGTGAGTCTAACTGAGGGTCTGGACGGAATGGTAATCCCAATCAAAGAATCAGAAAAACAGCCACCAGCAACCCCGCCAGGGAGCCCGTTGGCAAGGAGTTCAGAGAGAGACAGCACAAATTCTGAGAATCCGGGGTTAGAACAGAACTTAGAACTCAAGATGCCGCCACCGTCTTTTTACCTAGACATGAGTCACCTGGTGGACAGCTTGAAACAAAGTCATCAGATGTCCACGAATGAGAAGTACTGGAAGCTACCTATATTCTCCAGGCGAATACCAAGACCAGAGGGAGAGGAAGATTTTGAGAGTTGGATGGATAAGGCTACTCAGGCTTTGGAGGGCTGGAATGTCTTGGGACATTTAGCAAGAAGGCGGATAAGTGAGAGCTTGTTAAGTCCAGCAGCTGATGTTATCAGGAGTCTCTGAAGAGGGATGCCAGATTGTGGTGCTAAAGATTACATTACAGCCCTCTATGCCGTGTACGGGAAGATCGAAAATTTACCTGATCTGATGCATCGGTTTGAGCACACTCATCAGAAAGTGGGAGAGAAGCTGTCCGCATACATCGTCCGTATAGATGAGATTTTACATCAAATCATTCTGAAGAAGGGTTTTGACCCTAGGGAGGCGGATAAAGTCAGATTAGACCGAACTTTGAAAGGGGCCAGACCGAATCACACCATTGCCCTTCGGTTGCTCTTAAAAGGCACTGATGAGATTCCTTTCTATCCTGAATTGATGGGGTTAGTGAGAGAAGAAGAAGCTGTCTTGGAAGAGAAGAACAGGGAGACTCGCATGGCCAGAGATCCCTTGCAGAAAATTGTAAGGGCCGCTGTGCAGTCGGCATCGGTGGAAGGTATGGAAGATGTGGATGCAGAAGAATGCTGGTGGGAAGAACACTATTCGCCTTTGAAAGAGGAGACTTTGTCAGCACCAATTCAACCACAGTCAGCTGAAGACGAACTCCCGGATAAATCTCGGTTGCAGCAAGCATTGCTTTGAGTAATGGGGGCACAAGCCAAGAGGGCAAGTGAACAAGTGGATAGCCGGAGATGCTACCAGTGTGGAGATTGTGGACATCTTCGGGCCCGTTGCCCACGGAAAGAATCAGATGCTGCATTGATCAAGGAGCTGATCAGGATGTTGAAGATGTTAGTGAAGGAGCAGCCGGCGGGAAACTTCAGAGGGTCTCAGTGAAGGAGCCAGCTGAGAACCCTGCGAAAGAACAGAGCTCCAAAGGAAAAGAAAGGAAGGAGAGGAAGTCTCAGAGTCTACGGAAAAGGACGAATGGACAAGTAACCCGACACCGGGGTCAGGGGACCGGGAGCAGAAAGTCAATGCCTCATCAGTCACTAAAACTCCAGTTGGGCCTTGTCAAGATGCAATCGGGGGAACCCGCTCCAAGAACATAGCTAAAAGTAACTCTAATGCCCCGTACACACGGTCGGATTTTCCGATGGAAAATGTCCGATCGGAGCGTGTTGTCGGACATTCCGACCGTGTGTGGGCTCCATCAGACTTTTTCCATCGGATTTTCCGACACACAAAGTTTGAGAGCAGGCTATAAAATTTTGAGACAACAAAATCCGATCGCGTCAATTCCGACTGTGTGTGGCCAGTTCCGACGCACAAAGTGCCACGCATGCTCAGAAGAAATTCCGAGATGGAACAGCTCGGTCTGGTAAAATTAGCGTTCGGAATGGATACAGCACTTTCGTCAGGCTGCAATGTTTGAAATAGTTTAATACAGCGCACTCTCTTCTTCTTTATAATGTGAGAAGAATGAAGTAGTTTTGCTGCTCATACTTACACAGACTTCTCACAAACTTCTTTCTTTATTATTTATTGTGATTCCCTCAATATATTTAGATTTGTCACATCTGACCAAATTTTTTTTGTTGCTTTTTAAATATTTCTTTTTTTTTTTGGTCAAGGCATTATTTTTTTTTTTTTTTTTGTGTTTGTATTTTTTCCAAGACTGATGTTTTATTTTTGTTTTTTTGTGTTTTACTCCATAATATTTTTGTGTGTGTTTTGTGTGTGTTTTGTGTGTCAAGTTACCACAACACCATTGATATCTTGTATTATTTAATCTCAAGGAGGTTGTTTGGTGTTGGTGTCTCTTGTTAATTTCACATTGTATTTTTGAAATGAACCTGCCTCCTCACAAACAAACTGTCCTTTTTGAAGGAAAACACACATAGGCGAGTATAATTGAAAACAAAAATCCTTTATTAAGGGCTCAGAACCAAAGAGGGAGGCAATGCTAGAGAAACAGCAGAAATTGGCAAAGCCTTGAACACCCAGGGCACACATCAATTATTTAACATCAAAATTGGTGGCCTGAGGAGTCCTTATCTAAGGGAGTGCAGTCTGGTCCAGAAGTCCCAGAGATCCGGAAAGCAGCAGATGACATCTGTGTCCCCAGGCTGTGGTACTACAAGAGGCTGCATATTTTTCCAGACCAGACTGGACCCAGGGCCATCACTCTCTGGTCTTCCTTAGATGCTTCCTTCCACGCTGTGGCTCTGGTGTTGGAGATGTGGCAGGAGGAGGTGTAGGACCTGGAGGAGGAGGAGGAGTAGGATGTGGAGGAGGAGGAGGAGGAGTAGGACCTGGAGGAGGAGGAGGACTATGTGTGAGGTCACAAATGTGGATAGCACATGCTATTTTGCCCCTCAACCCCTTATTGAGAGCTTCCAAAATTAGGAACTCACACAGGAGTCATTGGCCCTCCTCCATCTGCATCATTTTGCAGGCAGTTATGCCAGCAAAGTCCTCCTCCACAGTGTGGGGGGTTCTCAGGGCCTCAGTAGCCTTCCAAAAGAGGCCTATGGCAGTCTCCTCCAGGTTACTCCTCTTCCTGGCACCTGTCTTTGCAGGTGTAGGGGGGGGACCTGGATATCAGGCAGTCTGCTTGGCCCGGCCACCTTTTGGCTGAGACTTTCCTGTGTATGAAAAAGGGACATGGTTTTAGTTTTTGCTTCATCAATCACAATCATAAATTAGTAATCCAAACTAACATCTAGTTAACATCATTGATTGGACAACCAGAAATATTTAGAAGAATGCTATACCTGGCTCAAGCTGGGCTCCTCCACATGTTGCTGCCTGGAAGGCCCAGGTTGGGCGTCAGAAGCCTCAGCTGGGGGGGAAGGAAGCGTGGAAGGAAGAGTGGAGAGTGCTGGCCTGGGTTCAGTCTGGCCTGCCAGAAAATGCAGCCTGTCATAGTACCACAGTCTGGGGAGATAGATGTCATCTGCAGCTCCAGATCTCTGGGAATCCTGGACCTTCTTGTGCTCCCTTAGATAAGTGCTCCTCAGGCCACCAATTAGGATCTTCAAATAGGTGATGTCTGCTGTGGGGATCACCGTCTTCACAAATTCCAACAAATTATCCAGCGCTGCCTTCCTCTTTGTTTGGTTCTTATATTCAGGGTGGTTTATCTGCCATAGACAAGGCAGCTCCCTGAACATATCAATGAATATGGGCATAAATTCCTCATCTTTAAATATATCCATTTTCACTGCAAGACACGTCACACAAGACAAACCCTTATGTCATTCTAAAGTCTACTAAACTTGTGCAAATACAGGCCTCAATGTATAAACAGTATAGGCCCAATGTTAAATCTTACCTTCGCTATCACGATCGGCCCCTCCGTTACTCCTTCCTCCGCTCACAAATCGTACATACTACGCACGCGCGTTACGCTTTATAGACACTGCGCATGCGTGAAACTCCGCCCTCCCCTGACGTTCTTTCAAGTCTATTCCCCGCCCCTTTTCGTTCATCTCAGTGGGGAAGAGCACATAGCGGAGTCAGAGCAGGTGTCAGATAATTACACCAACGAGGAGGAGGAAAGCCCGGAGCCTGAAACATCCCGATCCAGAAGGAGACGATATAAGGCATCAAATATGTCCTTTGGGGAGATGTTGGAGATTGTTGATATAATGAAGAGGGCCGACTATGACGAGAAGTATGGACCTTACCCCAACCCCAATGTCCGAAAGGCCAAGATAATGGCGAAAGTGGTCAAGAGTCTGCACCGGAATTTCGGGGTACAACGATCGAAAGATCAGCTCAGGAAGCAGTGGTCAGACCTCAAATTAAGAGAGCATGAGCAGTACAGAAAGATCCGGAGAGTGCTGCAAAAAAGTAAGTAGTTGTGCTGTGTTCCTAGTCTTTTTGTGTTTATTACGTTCGTGCTGCTCCATGTGCTTTTCTTAACTGTTGCCCAGTTTAAAATGTCAACTTTCATGTTCATGGGCACATTATTCGTTCGTATCAAACATTGTTCGTTCGGCCTAGAAAACACCATTGTTTTGGCCATATGCATTTCACCACATTTTTTAGGGCATACTTGTCTGAAACTAATTTCGTTGTGTAGATGGGTTTGTTACTAGAATGAAATGCTAACTAGATTCTGTGTAAGGAGAGGACACTCAGAAGCAGTTTTCACATCTGTACGCTGGAGCACTAGTGTGGGACACAAGAACACATTTTTTATTAGGTGGTCCCACACAGGTGCTCCAGTGTATACTATAGGGGGGTCTCCATCTGTGAAGCTTGTACAAGACAGGTAAGTATTCAAGCTTGACAAAGGCCAAGAAAAATGCTACATCTTGGAACTCTGCCAAAACAGACAATTGTACCCCACTTCCAAGCAATGTTTCATATTCCTATTTCTGCCATCAAATATCTGTGTGCTAAGTATACCTATTTTTCTTGTACATAGGGGATAAAAGACACCCCTCATCCGAGGAGACCACAGACCCCCCCACCTCTGGAAGAAGGGGAAATCCACCTAAGACCAGCAGAGCAGGAGGGGGAAGACGTGGTGGAAATTGGCACCACAACAGGTGAGTGTCTGCGACCACAGGCTCAGGTAAGAGATGGATGCCGCCATATTTATAATACATGGTGTTTTTTGTTTCAATCTTTTTAGGGGATCGTGATGTTGTGGATCCAGATCCTTTCACCTCGGAAAGTGCCCAGATCCTGATAGGGGAGATCATGGGGTGTAATAGGGACTTGGAAAACATTGGGAAAGCCATCAATGATGTTCAGTAAAAAATGAAGAACATCATTGATGTTTTATGGAGAGTTTAAAACCCCGCAAAATCCCTTGGGTTTTTGTTGTGCCAAAATTTTTAGTATTTTTTATGTCAATTTGTAGCAAAGCCAAATTTGGAAGAGGCACACAGTGTGTCAACATGTGCTATCTGCTATCACGCGAGATCAATGGAGGCGTTTTGGGGGTGCAACCCCTTGCTCAATGATAAAGTAGCTGTGAGGAAGGGGTTGCACCCCCAAAACACATCCCTTGATCCCCCGTGATGGCAGGTAGCACATGTGGACATTTTGAAATTTGTGTGCATCTTCCAAATTTGGCTTTTTCCGGGGGTGACTTCACCCCATCTGAACGCAATATCAAACACATTTTGTAAATACTCATGTCTGATATTGCCTTCAAGTGTTACCAAATGTGAACTTTGTAAGTTCTAAAATTGTGTATTTCTTGTTGGTTTTACACATGCCTGTTTTATCTTAAATGGACATTTCTACTTTTTCTAATGTGACCCCAAAAATTGTTAAACAACAAACATGTTGGTTTGTTTTAAAAACCTTTTGGAAATGCACATGTGATTGTTATTAAAAAGATTCTTAATCAAGATTGTGTGGATTATTGTCTCAACGCTCCAACGCTTTTGTGGTGCTCTAATTGGTGTTTTCTGTGACAATGGGGGTTATTTCCTAAGGGAAAATACACTTTGCACTACAAGTGCAGTTTCAGTGCAGTTTCAAGTGCACTTGTAGTGCAAAGTGCCTTTGCCTTTAGTAAATAACACCCAACAGTGCTTTGTAATGTTACATAATCATGCCATTTTCAGGACTCACCACATTTCTGTCAGGGTCAGCTAAGAAATGGGCAGAACCGGCTGGCCATGATTCCAAACATGTTCTCCACCGCTCTTCTGGCTCTGGCCAGCCGGTAATTAAAAACCCTCGGGTCCGGGGTGAGGGTCCTCATAGGGAATGGCCGCATAAGATGGTCCCCCAGCGCAAAAGCTTCATCTGCAACGAAGACGAATGGGAGTCCTTCCACATTGTCTTCTGGAGGTGGCAAGTCCAAGCTGCCATTCTGGAGACGCCTGTAGAACTTTGTCTGGGCAATGACTCCATCATTGGACATCCGGCCATTCTTCCCCACGTCCACATACATAAATTCAGAAGTAGCTGACACCACCGCCAACATCACAATACTATTGAACCCCTTATAATTATAATAGTACGACCCCGAGTTGGGTGGTGGGACGATGTGGATGTGTTTCCCATCAATTGCCCCTCCACAGTTAGGAAAGTCCCACCGCTGGGCAAAGTGGGAGGCCACAGTCTGCCATTCCTGTGGCGTGGAAGGAAACTGTGGAGTCAAAACCAAAAAAAAAATTAGTCTTTGTGCACATAAACAGGGAAAGCAGATTAGACACAAACATTGTTGGCCAACATCAAGATAACATTTATTAGAGGATATTTTTACAAACCAAAGTATAAGGTCCAACTATAAGATTCCCCCTCCCCCCTCTCCTGGGCCATTTCTAACATTATGGGAGGGGGGAACTCTGGGACAGGTAACCCTCTCCACTTCATTGAGAGATAAATGCCTAAATAATGGGTATTACTTTGGCCAGCCCCTCCTTATTTACACTATTGACAGCCCACTGGACAGGTAAGAAGTGTCATAATACAAAGATATAAATACACACTGTACACATTTTAGCACATTTGGACATTCTGCTATTAGCTAGCAAGATAATAATAGTATACAAAAACTTGAAACAGTACCATTTGAAAGTATTCAGGCAGGCCCTTGCACTACATGCTTTGGGGAATTCATCCATACATCTGAGCACAAAAGAGATGGGTATAGTGTGCATGGGTTTGGCATAGTCAGCAGATAGATGTTTGAGAATAGATAGAGAATTGGTATCAGCTGACTTAGCAGTTGGGGGGAGGGTTCCAAATGATTTGGGGACCCCAAAAAAAAGCCTCTGGAACTCGGCATGAATTTTAAGCACAAATCACATTTCCTTAAATTTTAGGGGGTGTTTGGGGTAAAGCACTACTATGGAGCTGACAAAATACATTGTTAAGTGACTACATGAGGTGAATATAGGGCCAGGAGAGACCATGCTGGGGAGGTAAGTGAAGGCAAATATGTATGAAGGACAAAAAAAATAATTACATAAAAATCCAGCATGCATGAGGACAAAGGGGACATTCACAGCATATTACAATCATGGTAATTAGGGAATGAGGAAGGAAATAAAATATATTATCAAACATTATATACAATAAAATGTGATATTAAAGGATAAAAATCTTACCTTAATATACTCCTTCTGCAGGACCTGGATGATGGCAGAACAGGTCTCTGGGATAATGATCCCCAGAGCCTGGGGGGAGATGCCTGTTGAGAACTTCAAGTCCTGCAGACTTCTCCCCGTCGCCAAGTACCGCAGGGTGGTGACGAGCCTCTGCTCCGGAGTGATGGCTTGCCTCATGCAGGTATCCTGCCTGCTAATATAAGGGGTCAGCAAAGCCAACAAACGGTGAAATACGGGGTCCGTCATCCGGAGAAAGTTCCTGAAATCATCAGGATTATTCTCACGGAGCAAAGGCATATGACAGAACTGGTCACGCTGAAGCAACCAATTCTTGGTCCATGAACTCCTCCCCACCCTGTTCATGGACTGGACTTGTGTCAAGGTCAGGACCCCAACACCAAGCCCCCCGCACAGCACAAACTCTACGAGGAGTATGTTTACGCAACATGGCTAGAAAATGGTCATCTGCTCAGAACGAAATAACAGAACACACTGAAGAACAGCAAGGCCTGTGAAGAGCGACCTGAAAAACAGTAACGAACGAACAAGAACACAATGACAAGTCAATGGTACTCGCTGCATGCACTGAAGAGCAGATACAAACCCACAAGCATAAACTGAACAGCAGAAAACGATCTGAAACCCACGGGTCTGAAAAAGCATTAATCGCCTCTCACCAAACTTTTACTAACACAAGATTAGCAAAAGGAGCCCAAAGGGTGCCGCACTTGGTTCTGAACTGGCCTTTTCTAGTCTTGTCGTACGTGGTGTACGTCACCGCGTTCTTGGCGAGCGGAAATTCCGACAACTTTGTGCGACCATGTGTATGCAAAACAAGTTTGAGCCAACATCCGTCGGAAAAAATCCATGAATTTTGTTGTCGGAATGTCCGATCAATGTCCGATCGTGTGTACGGGGCATAACACTGTGTCTAGGATTGGCGACCAAAACTTTAAACCTCAGAATAAGAGACTAAAGAAGAAGAACCGCCTTGTCAACAAGAGGGGGCAGTCAGAGAGTTTTCCTGAAAGGCTAGTAGGACTATCCCCCATAGTGTCTGTATAGATAGAAGGAGTTTATACGCAGGCCCTATTAGATACAGGAGCACAAGTTACTCTGTCGTATTGAGATTTTTATGATAGACACTTAAGTCATATTCCCATCCGAAAGTTGGAGGAGCTCGAGATCTGGGGAATCGGAACCACTCGATGCCCTTATGATGGGTATATTCCCATACAATATCCTTTGGGCCAGTGGCTGTAGGAAAAGAGGAAACCCTTGACACTCTGGCAGTGGTGTGCCCCAGGCCCTCTGGAGCCGGGCGGAATTCCATACTGGTGGAAACAAATACGGATTTAGTGCAGAGACTGCTGTTTGCTGTCTTAGACACTGAAGGGGGTGATGCCCACAAGATCCACCCACAGTTACAACAAGCCTACCGTCGAGTGGTCAGAGAGAAGGAAGCTCCGAGAGAAGAAGTGGGGCGGTTGTGGATCTTTGAGAGTGAAGTCAGGACCCTATGGCCAGGAGAGGTTGCTCTAATGAAGGTGAAAGTGAAGTGAAATTAAAGTGGGATCAACCGGGACCATTTATAGTTCTGGAAAGGGATGAGAAAGTCCGAGCAAGAGGCCTGGAGATGGTTCCTGAATTGGTTCCCACTCGGGATCTGTACAAAAGAAGAAAAAGAATGCCCATCCGACTGAAGAACGTGACGGACCAGCCCATTACGCTGAGGCCTTGGATGCTAGTGGGACAAGTCAGTGCGGCCCATCCTTTGCTCCCAGAAGAGGTGAAGGGTGAGAAAGATGGTCAAGGTCTAAAAAGGGAGTTACAGCACTGTGCAGAGAATTTGCCTTCCCAGTGGCAGGAAAGGGCGAAATCCCAGTTGAAGAGGTGGGAGAAGTTGTTCGTTCAAAATGATTTCGACGTGGGGTGTGCCAAGAACGCTAAGCATACGATTCACCTTCAGGAAGACAAGCCATTCCGAGAAAGGGCTCGGCGAGTACCTATTAGCGACCTGGAAGACCTACGGGAAAAACTAGCTGAATTAAAAAGGACGGGGGTAATTCAAGAATCCAGGAGCCCATACGCTTCCCCCATCGTAGTGCTGAGAAAGAAGAATGGATTCCTTCGTATGTGCATTGATTACCGAACCCTGAATCAGCGTACAATACCCGACCAATATACCACCCCTCGCATTGAAGATGCGCTGCAGTGTCTTACAGGGGCCAAGTGCTTCAGTGTGTTAGACCTAAAGAGTGGGTATTACCAAATTCCCATGCATCCGGCGGATCAAGAAAAGACAGCATTCATATGCCCGTTGGGGTTCTACGAGTTCAGCCGAATGCCTCAGGGACTGTCGGGGCCCCCGCCACTTTCCAACGTCTTATGGAGAGGACGGTCAGAGACAAGAATCTAGTGGAAGTTTTGGTGTATCTGGAAGACATCATCATGTTTGGGAAGACCCTTGAAGAACACAAGGCCCACCTAGAGAAGGTGTTCTCCCGGCTATGTGAGGAAGGGTTGAAGCTGTCGTTAGAAAAATGTCAGTTCTACCGAACCTCAGTTACTTATTTGGGACACGTAGTCTCAGCAGGAGGGGTTGCTACTGACCCGAAAAAGTTGGAAGCTGTTACCAGCTGGCCCCGGCCAAGAACCGTAACTGAGTTGAGATCCTTTTTGGGGTTCTGCTCCTACTACAGAAGGTTTGTGGAAAATGTGGCCACTATTGCCCTACCCCTTAATGAGTTGTTGCATAAGATAACGGAGGAGGACGATGGGTCAGGGTTGAAAACAAAGAAGAGTGGTGCTCGACGAAAAGGAAAATCTATACAGGATCAGTAGACTCACCTGTGTGAAGAGGCGTTTAAGAGGCTGAAGAAGAACCTGACGGAAGCTCCTGTGCTGGCTTATGCTGACCCCAGTTTGCCTTATGAGTTACATGTAGATGCCAGCAGAGATGGACTGGGAGGGGTGTTGTATCAGCATCAGGCTGGGAAGTTGAGGCCTATAGCTTACGTAAAAGGAAACAAAATAAGTGTAGCGCTAAAAAAGTTGAGATGTCCAACATGTAAACAAAAATGATCCAACAGTTCTAGGAGTAAATTAGAGGAAGGTCCTCCATATGTGTATGGATCCTAGTAGTAGGCAATCCACAAGAGTTATATGACTTCATGTAAGGAGCAAATCAATGGGTGCATAGCATCTGGAGTGAAGACAGACACACCACCACCGACAATGAAGAGGCTTACCGGATCTAATGGACCCAAAGGGGCATACGCCGAGTTGTGTCAAAACAAGCTTAGGTGGTAAGTGGCTGTAGATGATCCAGAAGGATGGTGGTCTTGGGATGCACCATGGGCTGGTATGTCCCTCAGAATGATGTTAGAAACCAAGTGGCGGTGATGAGTGAGGAGGAAGAAGGAAAGGCCACATAGTGTAAATCCATAAAACAATTGTAAAATTTATTAAAAGTAAGAAATACACTCACATGTACGTATTTAAAAACCAGCGCTGTGAAAATATGGCGGCAGTGGGGTCCTACCCGATGCGTTTTGTCCTCTTAGACGTCATCTGGAGGGTCCCCCCACTGCAGCCAACAAAGTATATATAGAGGATATGGCTATGGTAATGAGAAACAGCTCCACAGTGTACATAATTGCTACTTCCGGTATTCGGGCAAGATGGCCGCCCGGCGTGCGTTCCACACCTCACATTGGAGTACCATGTGAATACCGGAAGTATAACCAATGAGGTCAATATTGTACAAATTGAATTTCTCAAAATTGTCATATTTAAATTTGAAATTAAGCATAAGCATAGATGGTGTCCAGTCTTCAACTATGTGACAATGAAGAAAATCTATAGAAAAAAGTATGTGAAGAACGCGCGCCGTCTCCAAGGTGAATCACCGAGATTGCGCCTATTATTAAACAATAATGTGCGTGCGCACCCATTAGACAGGTGTTAATGCGCCAGCGCGTCATGCGCGTGCGCACTAAATGAGAGGACATGGAATGTATCGTCCTTCCCTCTCTGCTCAGGGGGCGGTCACACATTTCCACTGAAAGGACGGCCCCAGAGACTCACGTGGCGTCATTACGAAGTGACGCAGCTCGTATGTAAACTAGCATAGGGTCATGCAGATGATGCGGAAATACGTGCAGTGGCCCCGAATAGACAAAACAATGGGGGCCAGCACTGTGCATGCGCTCCCAATACGTGTATATTAAACATACTTATGTGGAACTATACAAAACCAAATAATATGTGTATTAACATTATGTGTTATAAAGTTAAAAAACTAATAGTTATATTATGTGAAAATTTGTGATAATCTTTAGAGCAAAAAAAAGATGTAATCCTATAATCGCTCATTCAAGGGGAAACAAAATGTATATACATAAATGTGTGAATGATAATGATACATTAAAGACAATATATGTCAGTACGTGTTGTGTCAAAAATGTGCGGTGACGTAGTGCAAATAATGTTATGGGGAAAGGTTAATGGATACAATTCCCCATGTACAGATCCATATCTATGAAGTGGTTTGGAGGTAACCATACCATCTAGGGTTATATGTAAATGCACATATGTGGAGTGGGTTTCCATAGTGGTACACAAATACATAGCCATCCGATACATGTATGGTGTACTAAACCCAAGAACATATAAATACATGTGCAAGTGGCAAAATCAATACATAAATGTAAAGGTAAAATGTAAATTGTAAAAAAGGAGAGAGCAACAAAGAATAAATAAAATGAAGCTGGGCGTCAAGCTCTATTAATAAAGGCATTAACGTCCCGTTCCACATTGATACCCAAAGGAAAAAATGTACGGAGCTCATGGATCCAGAAGGTCTCTAAACGGGACACACCTCTGGTCATGGCGCCGCCCCTCCAGGGGGGAACATATCTGTCTATCACCACAAATTGTGTCCCCTCAATAACACGGTTGTGGTTTAGCTTGTGGTGTCGAGGGACAGTATGTTTGGTGTCCCCGCTCTTGATAAGAGCGATATGTTCAGCTACTCTCAGTAGCTGAACATATCGCATCCCAAGACCAGAATCCTTCTGGATCATCTACAGCCACTTACCACCTAAGCTTGTTTTGACCCAACTCGGTGTACGACCCTTTGGGTCCATTAGATCCGGTAAGCCTCTTCATTGTCGGTGGTGGTGTGTCTGTCTTCACTCCAGATGCTATGCTCCCATTGATTTGCTCCTTACATGAAGTCACATAAGTCTTGTGGATTGCCTACTACTAGGATTCATACACATATGGAGGACCTTCCTCTAATTTACTCCTAGAACTGTTGGATTATTTTTGTTTACATGTTGGACATCTTAACTTTTTTAGCGCTACACTTATTTTGTTTCCTTTCTACCTGGCATATATCCTGTTGGCCGTGTTAGCTGCTTGTTTGTGTTTTTAGGGCAGCGCAGAATCAATATGTACATTTTTCCTTATAGCTTACGTGAGCAGGAGCCTTGCCCCCTCGGAAATGAATTATCCGGTGCATAAGCTGGAGTTTCTGGCCCTCAAGTGGACGGTGGTCGACAAATTGAGAGACTATCTATATGGGGCCGAGTTCACAGTGAAAACTGATAACAATCCTTTGACCTATGTTCTGACCACTGCCAAGCTGGATTCCACTGGACACAGATGGATAACAGCGCTGGCTGGATTCCAGTTCAGTTTGAAATACCGACCTGGAGTGCGAAACAGAGATGCAGACGCTCTGTCTCGAAGACTACACAGACAAGAAGAGGATCCAGCGGAATGGGCCTGTGTGAGCGAGGAGGGAGTGCGAGCTCTGTGTCAGGGTTTGGAGAAGGAAGGAAGTGGAAGGGTGGCTGCCGAATACATAGGGGTTCATCCATTAGCGATCCCCAGCCGGTATTGTGGACTGACCCATGTGAGGGGAGAAGGCTTGCCGCAGCTGTCAAGAGCAGATTTGAGACGGGATCAAATGGAGGACCCAGTGGGCAGATTAGTGATGCATGCATTGAAGAGTCCTGAATTGTTACAAAAAAGTCAGGAGCCTAAGGCGAAAATATTACATAAGCAGTGGAATCTACTAATGCTTAAGAATCGTGTTCTGTACCGCAGTTATGTCACTGAAAAATATGAAGAAAGGCGGCAACTATTTCTCCCAGAAAAACACCGGACGACCGTTTTAGTTTCTTTGCATGATGAGCATGGTCATTTAGGAGCAGATAGAACTTTCCGGCTGGTTAGAGACAGCTTTTACTGGCCTAATATGCGAAAGGAGGTGGAAAACTACTGTCATTCTTGCCTTACTTGTATCCAGAGAAAGACTTTGCCTCAGAGAGCGGCTGCTATGGGCCATTTACAAAGCCAAGAGCCCCTGGAGTTGGCGTGCATTGACTTTCTGTGCTTGGAACCCGATATAGGTGGAAGAGGCAACGTTCTTGTAGTGACAGAACATTTCACTCAATATGCTCAAGCTTATCCCACCAAAGATCAAAAGGCCAGCACGGTAGCCAAGGTCCTTGTGGAGAAGTTTTTCATACATTATGGGTTGCCTGTAAGGATTCACTCAGATCAGGGCAGAGACTTCGAGAGCAAGTTAATACGCCAGATGTGCGCTTTGTTGGGCATTAAGAAGACTCGCACCACACCTTATCAACCTCAGGGTGACTCTCAACCAGAGCGGTTCAACAGGACTCTACTGAACATGCTGGGGACTTTACTGTCTGACAAGAAACAACATTGGGGAAACCACATTGCAGCATTAGTCCACGCATACAACTGCACGGAGAGTGATGTTGCTGGGTATTCCCCATACTGTTTAATGTTCGGACGAGAAGCCAGACTTCCTGCTGATCTGATGTTTGGTACGTCTTTGGATGATGTCCCTTTGACCTCACACAGAGGGTACATAGATCGTTTGAGGAAGAATCTGCAACAAGCATATGAACAGGCAGTAGAGCATGCTACCGTCAGGGAGTCTCGGAACAAACTGAACTTTGACGCCAGAGTGAAAATTCATGACTTGGATTAGGAGATCGAGTTCTACTAAAGAATCTGGGTATACCAGGAAAGCACAAGTTGGCGGACAGATGGAAGTCACAGCCCTTCATTGTGTGTAAAAGAGTCCCTGGATTGCCAGTATATCAGATTCGACCAGAAGGAGAGTCGGGGCCAAAGAAGATGTGGCATAGAAACCATTTATTGCCACTGTCGGATGCTGTGAGAATCCCAGAAGCTGCTCAGACATCTCCTGAAAGATTAATACCGGCTGGTACCCGTTCAAAAGGAAACAAATTGCGAGAGACTGATGGAAGTAATGAGTCTGGGGATGAGTATGAGTATTCGGAGAATCTGAATTCAAGATCATCATCAGGAAACGGAGACTTAGGATTAGTCGATGATGTGGTGTCTTTACCTGCGGAGTTATGGATGGAGGAGGAAGGAGAAGAAGCAGAAGTAAGACCTGAAGCTATTGATGCTACAAAACCAACTGGATATTTGAAAGATTTCCTTGAGGAAGCATTGTCCTCTTTGGAGAAGCTAGAGTTACAATGGACTTCGGAAAGTGAAATACAAGGCTCATTGGTTGATCTCAACACTCCGATCAGTGAGGAAGACAAAGTGGAAGATTCAACCAAACAGGAAGAGGATTTGGGGCCGATGAGTTTAAGGCGGAAAGTACGCCCACCACAGAGACTCACTTATGACACGCTGGGAGAAAGGGCAATGGATCTGCTCTGACCTCTGACGCTATCGGGTTAGACATGAGAGTTGCTCTGGTCTTGTCAAATTTTGGTCTTGAAATTACACCTGAAATATGTCAATTAATATGTGAAAGCTAAGGGGTGAGTGAATAGCTGCTTGTCATAAGTCAAGATTTGAACATAATTTATTTGTGTCAGATATGCTCTCATGGTATCTTTGGGGGCCAAAGAATTCAAGCAGGGGGAGTGTGTAGCGGCCATGATATATGTATAACTTAATGTTGTGTATATATTATCATTTGGCGCCATCTAGCGGCCAAAATATAAAAGGACTGCATCTTTATTTTCTATTACTGTTCAGAAGTTGACATGGAAGTACTTTGTTGTTTACCTCTGGACATTAACTTGACCTACCCAGAATGCTGATTAACTCCCATGAATCTTAGGGAACAGACTGTATTATGGGAAGATTATAAAAAGGTTGGGAGCGGCCATCTTAGGCCTCATGGACACGCATGGCCAGCCTGAGAGGATCTGTGTGAGGTCTCCAGCACAACGCGGCCTACCTCCATGGAACAGCGATCCGAGCAGCGGCACTGTGATACACCAGAGAGCTGGACTGACGGCGGTGCAAGACTGGAACGGAGTCTGAGGAGCCTGTCAGAGTCATCTGGGAGTTCCGGAGCGGAGCAGCGCAGCAGTGCCGGCCGGCCGGTGATAGAGCCCTGAACATCAGAACGGAGTTCTTCTGACAACGCTGTCCTGGTTGGGTGAGAGGGCTGTTGCCCACAAGTTCTTTGATGCACTTTTATACACACGTCTACACAAGACAGAGTTGCTGGGACCCATAGTCCCACGAGCAGATTCAAGAGGAATTGGTACTGAGTCCCTGGCATCAAAGTTAGTTAAAGTGCCACGGCACCAGAGCCTGGTTTTCATCTTTTCAGTATACTTTGATAAGGAGTCATTAACCCTTGGATTACAATACAGGGGGTCCCCGGGTTACAAACAAGTTAGGGACTTTAGGTTTGTTCTCAAGTTGAATCTGTTTGTAAGTCGGAACAGGTACATTTTTTAAGTGTAGCTCCAGCCAAAAAATCTATTTTTAAGTTTTGTAGATAGCATAGGGAAGGGTTATCACCCCTGTAACATTTGTTTTGCTGTCTGTGCCCCTGTTCAGAAGATTTCACCTCACTTTCTGTCCCAATGACAATTGGATTTTGAAAATTTGGGGTTATTAGGGAAATAAGGATTGGTGATAAAGCATCAGTGGAGACTAGGGATGAGCTTCGTGTTCGAGTCGAACCCATGTTCGACTCGAACATCGGCTGTTCGGTCGTTCGCCGAATTGCGAACGATATGGGCCGTTCGCGCCAAATTTGTGTGGCGCGTCACGGCCCATAATTCACTGCGGCATCGCAGTGCATTGCTTGCTGATGATTGGCCAAGCATGCACTATGACCCGCATGCTTGGCCAATCACAGCGCTGCCTGAACAGAGAGCCGTAATTGGCCAAAGCCAAGGAGGCTTTGGCCAATTATGGCTCAGGGGATTTAGTACACGCCCCACACTATATAAGGCCGCCTGCACGGCGGCCCTGTGTAGTGTGTGTTCCGGCGTTGAAAGAGATAGACAGAGAGACAGTGTCATTTGATTTGAGTTAGATAGATTAGGCAGAACAGTCAGTCAGTTAGCTGCACTTACAGTGTATTGTGTATATATATGCATCCCAGGTGTTGCATATATATATATACACTGTATTCAGTTTAGCTAGATCCGTTCCTGTTATCTTCTAGACTATTTACATTTAGTGCAGTGCGTCCTGCTCACAGTGTTCAGCTAAATCCGTTCCTGTTATCTTCCTACTGACAGGCAGGCTTGTCTTGTTACAGTATTAACAGCTACCTAAAGAAAATTACTGGTTTTCTTTTGATCCTATTAGTACCACGGTCAGGCAGCTAGACTATTTACATTTAGTACAGTGCGTCCTGCTCACAGTGTTCAGCTAGATCCGTTCCTGTTATCTTCTAGACTATTTACATTTAGTGCAGTACGTCCTGCTCACAGTGTTCAGCTAGATCCGTTCCTGTTATCTTCCTACTGACAGGCAGGCTTGTCTTGTTACAGTATTAACAGCTACCTAAAGAAAATTACTGGTGTTCTTTTGATCCTATTAGAACCACGGTCAGGCAGCTAGACTATTTACATTTAGTACAGTGCGTCCTGCCCACAGTGTTCAGCTAGATCCGTTCCTGTTATCTTCCTACTGACAGGCAGGCTTGTCTTGTTACAGTATTAACAGCTACCTAAAGAAAATTACTGGTGTTCTTTTGATCCTATTAGTACCACGGTCAGGCAGCTAGACTATTTACATTTAGTACAGTGCGTCCTGCTCACAGTGTTCAGCTAGATCCGTTCCTGTTATCTTCCTACTGACAGGCAGGCTTGTCTTGTTACAGTATTAACAGCTACCTAAAGAAAATTACTGGTGTTCTTTTGATCCATTTAGTACCACGGTCAGGCAGCTAAACTATTTACATTTAGTACAGTGCGTCCTGCTCACAGTGTTCAGCTAGATCCGTTCCTGTTATCTTCCTACTGACAGGCAGGCTTGTCTTGTTACAGTATTAACAGCTACCTAAAGAAAATTACTGGTGTTCTTTTGATCCATTTAGTACCACGGTCAGGCAGCTAGACTATTTACATTTAGTACAGTGCATCCTGCTCACAGTGTTCAGCTAGATCCGTTCCTGTTATCTTCCTACTGACAGGCAGGCTTGTCTTGTTACAGTATATAAAGCTACCTGAAGAAAATTACTGGTGTTCTTATGATCCTATTAGTACCACGGTCAGGCAGCTAGACTATTTACAGTTAGTGCAGTGCGTCCTGCTCACAGTGTTCAGCTAAACCGACAAGTTAGTGGGGTGCGTCCACCTCACAGTGTTCAGCTAAAGCTACCTGTAGAAGGTTGGTGGTGTTCTCATACTACAGGCAAGCAGTTGATTTTGCTAGCTGCAGTATCAGTATATATATATATATATATATATATATATATATATATATATATATATATATATATATATCCCAGCTTAGTGCAGCTACAGGCCATTAGTATGTCTGGAAGGCCAAGAAGGAGAGGCAGACAGTCACAAGCCAATAAGAGAGGGCAAGCAGGCTCTGTGTCTAGTGCTGGTCGTGGAGACGGTGCATCCTCATCAGCACGTGGCCATGGGACACGCTTGGCCTTTTTTTCGGCAGCTGGCCGTGTTGAGCCGCAACATGCGGAAGACTTGGTCGAGTGGATGACCAAGCCGTCCTCATCCTCCTCATCCTCTCTCACCCATGCCCAGGGTGCTTTGTCTGGCAAAGCAGCGGCCTCTTCCCACGGCTCAATGTCATCAGTGACTCCTTCCCTAGCTCCACCATGTCCTCCTGAGGAGTCCCTCGAACTGTTTGACCACAGTGTTGGGTACATGCTCCAGGAGGATGCCCAGCGTTTGGAAGGCTCTGATGATGATACTGAGCTCGATGAAGGCAGTAACATGAGCACGGACAGAGGGGGTGCCCAAGAAGGACAGCAATCTGGCAGTCATGCTCCCCCTGCTGCAGCATACTGCCAGGTTTGCTCCAGTGATGAGGAGGGAGGGGATGATGAGGTCACTGACTCAACGTGGGTGCCTAATAGGAGAGAGGAGGAGGAGGAGGAGGAGGCGGCACATCACCAACGAGGCAGGATGCCCTCCAGGGGCCAGCCTAAGGGCAGCACATTGACTGCATCACACCCCAAAACTCCACATGTGCAGGGCGCTGCAGTCTCTGCGCGTTATTCAAAAAGTTCTTTGGTGTGGGCCTTTTTTGAGAGGAGTGCATCAGATCGCACCGCTGCTATTTGCAACATATGTCTCAAGCGTATCTCACGTGGCCAAAACATCTCCCGCTTGGGTACCACATGCTTGACCAGACATATGTTGACCTGCCATGCAGTTCGTTGGCAAGCGTATCTAAAAGACCCACACCAAAGAACAAAGAGGATCTCTCCTTGCTCCTCATCAGCTGAGATTTCCAACCCCACTAGACCTCCAGTCCTCTCTGAGACCTGCAGTGAGAGGAATGAAGGTGTAGAATTAGGTGTGTCACAGCCAAGTACTTGTGGGCAATCTGCTTTTGGTACACCGACGTCAGATTGTACCAGGCAAATTTCCCTGCCCCAGCTGCTGCACCGCCGAAAGAAGTTTGCTCCCAGCCATCCACATGCCCAGCGGTTGAATGCTAGCTTGGCAAAATTGCTAGCACTTCAACTGCTGCCTTTTCAGTTGGTAGACTCTGCCCCCTTCCATGAGTTTGTGGAATGTGCGGTTCCTCAGTGGCAGGTACCCAAACGCCACTTTTTCTCACGGAAGGCGATTCCGGCTCTCTACCGGCATGTGGAAGGCAATGTCCATGCCTCGCTGGACAGGGCGGTCAGCGGTAAGGTGCATATTACCGCTGACTCATGGTCCAGCAGGCATGGACAGGGACGTTACCTAAGTTTCACGGCGCATTGGGTGACTCTGCTGGCAGCTGGGAAGGATGCAGCACAAGGTGCAGTAGTGTTGGAGGTTGTTCCGCCACCACGCCTCCAAAATGCTAATGATTGTGACACACCTCTCTCCTCCACCCCCTCCTCTTCTTCTTCCTCCATGGCCTCTTCCTCGGAACCAGCGGTGCTCCGTAGTCGTTCAAGGGGCTACGCAAGTACGCAGGCCAAAAGATGCCATGCGGTGCTTGAGCTGGTGTGCTTGGGGGACAGGAGCCACACTGGGGCAGAGGTTCTGTCAGCTCTGCAGGGGCAGGTTCAGAGGTGGTTGACGCCACGCCAACTTAAGGCAGGAATGGTGGTTTGCGACAATGGCACCAACCTCCTCTCTGCCCTCCGACAGGGACAAATGACCCATGTGCCCTGTTTGGCTCACGTCCTTAACTTGGTGGTGCAGTGGTTCTTGGGCAGGTACCCGGGCTTACAGGATGTCCTGAGGCAGGCCAGGAAAGTCTGTGTGCATTTCCGCCGGTCATATAATGCCAGTGCTCGGCTGACGGACCTCCAAAAGGAGTTTAACCTGCCCAAGAACCGCCTAATCTGTGACATGCCCACCAGGTGGAACTCAACGTTGGCCATGCTGCAGCGGCTGCACACGCAGCAGAGGGCCATCAATGAGTACCTGTGCAACTATGGCACCAGGACAGGGTCAGGGGAGCTTGGTTTTTTTTCCCCACGCCAGTGGGCCATGATCAGGGATGCATGCACTGTCCTGTCACCATTCGAGGAGGCCACGAGGATGGTGAGCAGTGACAGTGCATGCATCAGTGACACTGTCCCCCTTGTCCACCTGTTGGAGCACATGCTGAGTGGAATAATGGACAGGGCACTTGAGGCAGAACAGAGGCAGGAAGAGGAGGACTTCCTTAGCTCTCAAGGCCCCCTTTATCCATACAGTGTTCCTGCGTGCCCGCCGATCACACAGGAAGAGGACGAGGAGGAGGAGGAGGAGGAGGAGGAAGATTGTGTCAGTATGGAGGTGGAGCCTGGCACTCAGCATCAGCAGCAGTCTTTAAAGGATCAGTCCCAAGAAACACATGGACTTGTATGTGGCTGGGAGGAGGTGGCTGCGGACGTTGTCGTCCTTAGTGACCCAGAGGACTCCGGACCGAATGCCTCAGCAAACCTACGCTGCATGGCCTCCCTGATCCTGCAAAGCCTGCGTAAGGATCCTCGTATTCGTGGTATCAAGGAGAAGGACCAATACTGGCTGGCAACCCTCCTTGATCCACGTTACAAGGGTAAGGTTGCGGACCTTATCTTGCCATCGCAGAGGGAGCAGAGGATGAAACATCTTCGGGAGGCCTTGCAGAAAGGTCTGTGCAACGCGTTCCTAGAGACTGGGAGGTTACAAACTCCTGTTTCTGGACAACGTGTTGCTGAGGCTTCGGTCAGTCAAAGAAGGAGCGGTGGAGAAGGTGGCCGTCTGACCGATGCGTTCAGACAATTTTTTGGTCCGCAGCCCCAAGGTATGATCGGTTCCAGCAACCATCACCAGCATCTGTTTTACATGGTGCAGGAATACCTAGGGGCAAGATCAGACTTGGACACCTTTCCCACCAAAAATCCTCTGGGTTACTGGGTCTTGAGGATGGATCACTGGCCAGAGCTTGCACAGTATGCAATTGAGCTACTGGCCTGTCCTGCATCCAGCGTTCTTTCGGAACGCACATTCAGTGCTGCTGGAGGCGTGGTAACCAATCACAGGGTGCGTCTGTCCACCGACTCGGTCGATCGACTGACCTTCATAAAAATGAATCAGTCTTGGATCACCACCAGCTACCAAGCACCTGATGCTGATGTAACCGAATAATTTTTTTTGAAATCTCAGATCCCTTCAAAGATTGCCTATGCTGATGCTGAGTGACTATCCCTGAGTAATTATCCTCTTCCTCCTCAATCATCACGCTAATAGCTTGTAAGAACATTTTTGGTTCTTGGCGCCACCACCAGTGCCTAAGGCACAATTTTTCAGCCCCTGTTTAACAGGGGCGTGTAATTACAATTTTTGATGTAATACTTTGCAGCAGGGCTCGTTCCTGCGTTCCAACTAGAGTGTCTGTGAGGGGTTGCAGTGTTGTGGCACCAGCACCAATGCCTAAGGCCCAATTTTTCTGCCCCTGTCTAACAGGGACGTGTAATTACAATTTTTGATGCAATACTTTGCAGCAGGGCTCGCTCCTGCGTTCCAACTAGAGTGTCTGTGAGGGGTTGCAGTGTTGTGGCACCAGCACCAGTGCCTAAGGCCTAATTTTTCAGCTCCTGTTCAACAGGGGCAGGTAATTACAATTCTTGATCTAATATTTCACAGCAGGGCCCTGTGAGGGCTTACAGTGTTGTGGCCACAGCAACACCTAAGGCCCAAATTTCTGCTGAGTATATAGGGCAGGACCCTACTTTCAAACATCTAACTTACAAACGACTCCTACTTGCAAACGGAAGGAGACAACAGGAAGTGAGATGAAATCTACCCCTAGGAAGGAAAATTCTCTCCTGTAAGAGTTAATATGGGAAAAAAATTTCTCCTTTCCACTGATGCTTTCCAATCCTTGTTCCACAAAAAAACCCAAATTTTCAAAAAACATTTTTCATTGGGACAAAAAGTGAGGTGAAATCTTCTGAAGAGGAGGAAAGACAGCAAAACAAATGTCACAGGGGTGATAACCCTTCCCTATGTTTTCCAAAAAGCTTAAAAAAGATTTTTTGGCTGGAGCTAAACACGTTAAAAATGTACCCGTTCAAAATTACAAAGAGATTCTACTTAACAACAAACCTACAGTCCCTGTCTTGTTTGCACCGCCTGTATACTGCTGTTCAGAGTATATAGGGCCTGGTGGCCCCACACCTTTCCTTATTTTAATTTGGGTGCGGGGTTCCCCTTAATATCCATACAAGACCCAAAGGGCCTGGTAATGGACTGGGGGGTACCCATGCCGTTTGTCTCACCGATTTTCATCCATATTGCCATGACCCGACATTACATTAAACCCGGAAGCAGTTTTAAATGAGATTTTTTCCTTTAAAAATGACATTTGGTGCAGGGACTGTTCTAAACATGGGAAACACGCGTCACTTTACAGGCATACTATAGACACCCCCCAGGTACGATATTTAAAGGAATATTTCACTTTTTTTTTTTTTACTTTAAGCATCATTAAAATCACTGCTCCCGAAAAAACGGCCGTTTTTAAAAGTTTTTTTTGCATTGATACATGTCCCCTGGGGTAGGACCCGGGTCCCCAAACCCTTTTTAGGACAATACCATGCAAATTAGCCTTTAAAATGAGCACTTTTGATTTCGAACGTTCGAGTCCCATAGACGTCAATGGGGTTCTAACGTTCGCGCGAACTTTCGGTCCGTTCGCAGGTTCTGGTGCGAACCGAACCGGGGGGTGTTCGGCTCATCCCTACTGGAGACACCTTTTTCCCATATTAACTCTTACAGGAGTGAATTTCCCTTCCTAGGGGTAGATTTCCTCTCACTTCCTGTTGTCTCCCTCCGTTTGTAGGTAGGAGTCGTTTGTAAGTCGGATGTTTGTAAGTAGGGGACCCCCTGTATTATTTTGTTTGCTAGCAGAGGAAAAGAAGATAAAGAAGGACTGTTCAGTAACTTACAAGGCCTTAGGTTATTTTAATATATCAGGGCGGTGTGATATTAAAAGAGGGAGCTCCCAAGTGTTGTATTATACTTAATCAAGCCAACAGTTGATTCAGTATAGCTCTACAGCGCGCAGGAAATAGGACAGCGCTCATAGTGAGATACACTCACTCTGACGGTTATCCTATTTACTTTGTTATACCTCTCATATTTTACTTCAGATATTGTATACCTGTACTATAAATTTTTGTATTCTAAGGTTTAGTTGACTGTCAGACTGCTGGTTTGACAGTACAAGCATTGTAGTAACCCGCTTTAAAGTAATTACAGGGTCGGTTCATACTACAACGACTTGGGATCCGACTTGTGAGCCCTCAAGTCGCCCCAAGTCGCTTTGCATTGAGATTAGCATTGTAGTCAATGGGAGCGTCTTAATTGACACTACTGAAGTCGCTCCGACTTCAGAAAAGGTTCCTGTACTACTTCTATCCGACTTGTAGGCGACTTGTACCCATTCAACTCAATGGAAGTCGCCTGCAAGTCGGATCCCCATCTATATGCAAGCGACTTGACAGGAAATAGAAAAAAAAAGCTCATGCTGCCCCCTCCCTCCCTCCCTTCTTCCATCACTCTGTCACATGTCACTGTCACCATTGTGTCTTGCCGACTGTAGTAATGAGCAGAATGTCAGTGAGCAAAAGGGAGGTGGTTCACCGCGAGCCCATAGATAATGAAAGTCTGATAAGGCTTGTGAGACAGCGCCCATGTCTCTATGATAAAGAGATCCAACATATAGAGATCAATTAAAGAAGGACAATGCGTGGCTGGAGATCTGCCGTGGGTCCTTTGAAGATTGGGACATGATGACCAACAGCCAACATAGTGAAAAACGTAAGTTAACAATTTTCTTATGTCTGTTTATTATGCGGGTGTTGCGCAATTAAACATTCCATACTATGGACGAATATGGACGACTATGTTTCCACTATTGTGTCCCCAAACATGCGCGCTTTTCCATCAATGTTTGTTTCGTTACTGCGACCTGAAGCAATATCTTTGTAATGTTGCACCTCAAATCGCAGTAGTGCAGGGACATACTTTGAAGTCGCTGTGATTTGAGGTCGCACAGAAATGCACGGTACTCATTGCAATTCATGGAGAACAACTGTGGTACCACAATTCATACGACTTTTCTGGCCCAGATCGCATGAAAAGTCGCACAAGTGGAAACATAGCCAAATCATGGTGTATGCCTTGTCGTGTGACTAGATTCATCGGGTACCTCATGTCATACGACTTTTCTGGCCCAGATCGCATGAAAAGTCGCACAAGTGGAAACATAGCCAAATCATGGTGTATGCCTTGTCGTGTGACTAGATTCATCGGGTACCTCATGTCATACGACTTTTCTGGCCCAGATCGCATGAAAAGTCGCACAATTGGAAACATAGCCAAATCATGGCGTATGCCTTGTCGTGTGACTAGATTCATCGGGTACCTCATGTCATACGACTTTTCTGGCCCAGATCGCATGAAAAGTCACACAAGTGGAAACATAGCCAAATCATGGTGTATGCCTTGTCGTGTGACTAGAATCATCGGGTACCTCATGTCATACGACTTTTCTGGCCCAGATCGCATGAAAAGTCGCACAATTGGAAACATAGCCAAATCATGGCGTATGCCTTGTCGTGTGACTAGATTCATCGGGTACCTCATGTCATACGACTTTTCTGGCCCAGATCGCATGAAAAGTCACACAAGTGGAAACATAGCCAAATCATGGTGTATGCCTTGTCGTGTGACTAGATTCATCGGGTACCTCATGTCATACGACTTTTCTGGCCCCGATCGCATGAAAAGTCGCACAAGTGGGAACATAGCCAAATCATGGTGTATGCCTTGTCGTGTGACTAGATTCATCGGGTACCTCATGTCATACGACTTTTCTGGCCCAGATCGCAGGAAAAGTCGCACAAGTGGAAACATAGCCAAATCATGGTGTATGCCTTGTTGTGTGACTAGATTCATTGGGTACCACATGTCATACATATCATAATGAATGATCAATATCAATACAGCCCAAAACAAAGTATGATTTATTTTATTATAACAGTTTATTTATATGAAACCAACTAATAGTATGCGATACATTATCCACAGTATAGCATAGTATAACAAAATTATTACAAAATTAAACTCAATACCTATACAGGCTTTCAGCAAACAGCAAGATCAGAATAAAATAACTGAGTAATTTTTTAGGAAATAGCGTCCAATTGCCATTCTACTTCACCAGCCGGTGAAACAAAGTATGAAGTAAATTCCTCTCGAACACTGTTACCATCGCTGGATCCCCTAGTAGCACTGAGGTGTGCAATCTCCAGGTCATGCATTAGGGAATCCTCAAAACAGTACCCATCACGTGCCCGAACAAAATTATGGAGCACACATGCTGCTTTGACAGCAATAATTGCGTTCTCAAGGTTTAAGGCAATAGGCGTGTGTAACAAACGCCATTTATTAGCCAGGATTCCAAAGGTGCACTCAACCACCCTTCTTGCCCTTGTGAGACGGTAATTGAAGACTTTCTTTGGTGTACTCAGATTCCTGTTCGAGTAAGGCCTCATTAGGTGTTGCCCCAATGCAAAAGCCTCATCAGCTATGAACACATAGGGTAGTGGGGGTTCACTAGTGCCAGGAAGTGGACAGTTGTCAGGAATATGTAGCTGATTATTTCTTAGCATTTGACCAAGAGAGGAATTTATAAAAATTCGGGAATCGCAGCTACTTCCATATGATCCGATATCTATATAGCTGAAGCAGTAGTTTGAATCTGCCACGGCAAGCAGTACAAAAGAGCAATATTTTTTATAATTGAAGTACATACTTCCACTACCAACAGGCTTAATGACACGTATGTGCTTGCCATCTATGGCTCCAATGCAATTTGGGAAATTGCAATGACTCCAAAATACTCTTGCAATATCCTGCTATTTCTCTTGTGTCGGTCTCTTCATAACGATTGGGTTCAGCACGTCCCATATGATTTGGCAGGTTTCTCGGATAATGTAACTGATTGTCGACCTGCCCACCAAGAACTGATAATGTAGGCTAACTAGAGAATGACCGGTTGCAAGGTACCTGAAAGACAAAATACATAATTGGTTATTTTTCTATTTCTTTTTTGCAGTTTCAGCAATACTAATTAGATGGAAGGGCCTGAGAGACTGCTATAAGCGTTATTTACGCAAGATCTTGGAGGCCAGAAGTGGATCAGGCAGTAAAAGGGTGGTATCCTATGTCCATGCAGAGGAGCTGGAATTTCTAATGCCGCGTACACACGGTCGGACTTTTTGTCTACAAAAGTCAGACAGCCTGTCCGACAGACTTCCGGCAGACTTTCGGCGGACTTGCGGCGGACTTGCGGCATACTTTCTAACGAACGGACTTGCCTACACACGACCACACAAAAGTCCGACGGATTCGTACGTGATGACGTACACTGGACTAAAATAAGGAAGTTCATAGCCAGTAGCCAATAGGTGCCCTAGCGTGGCTTTTTGTCCGTCGGACTAGCACACAGACGAGCGGATTTCGGGGTCCGTCGTAGTTACGACGTAAAGATTTGAAGCATGTTTCAAATCTAAAGTACGTCGGATTTGAGGCTAAAAAAGTACGTTGAAAGTCCGGAGAAGCCCACACACGATCGGATTACCAGCCAGCTTTAGTCCGTCAGCGTCCGTTGGACTTTTGTAGACGAAAAGTCCGACCGTGTGTACGCGGCATTAGACTGTGCATGGAGCTAAGAGAGTAAGATAACATATTTCATATTATAAAAGTGCTACTATACAGTTATATAAAGAAGGTTGTGCCTGACAGTATTATATCTTTATTACAGAACACAATCCAGTTGGCAAGTGGGTCAGGAAGGTCACGAGGCACCTCCGGAACCTCAAGGGTCGCAGGAACATTGTTCATTGGATGAAACAATGACCCAGGAGATGAACCCCGATACATTGGATACACGGGAGACAGCTGGCCCTAGTCAAGTCCAAAGGCCCGAGCCACTGCAAGCAAGGTCAACACGCACTGCTAGACCACGTGGCAGGCGTATTGACAACATGCAGAGATTTGCAGACCTCATGGATCGGCTAAATCAAAAATTGGATGATCTGGATTCTGAGGAGCATGCTTTCGGGCTCATGGTGGCTGGAATGCTGAAAAAAATTCCAGAAGAGAGACGCAATAATGCAAAGAAAGCGGTGATGGATCTACTAAATGAGCAATCTATTGCCTCCTCCCCAAATTTTGGACCGCCGCCACCATCCGGTCCTTATTATTACTCCAACCCTCCACCACCCAGAAGCCAACAGTACTATCCCTCTCGATTCAGGCCATACTCGGATGAGTATGGCAATATGCAAAATTTTTCCCGTCCACCAATCCCGTATCCATCACCATCCCCGATTCCCTCCACCCTTGGTGCACCATCCCAAAGCCCTTCCATCAGCAGTGCGACCTCCTATTCCGACTATGTACTTTCATATCAGCAATTATGAATAAATATTAAATTTTACAAAATAGATCTAATGTTTGGTAGATCTAATGTTTGGGTTTATTCTTTGATTATTTTTATATTAAAATGTTTTACGAAATTTATGGATGTTTGTGTGTTACATTGTACAATTAATGTTCATTTTTGTTTTTGTGAAGAATGATAATTAGCTAGGTGGATGCAGCATCGCACCAATGATGTATTTGTCCACTGCCGCTTCTTCACACAGAACTGAGTCAACAAACATTGTCGATAGCTCTGTTCTCTACTCTCCCTTAGTTAGCAGAGAGCTGCTGAATTTCAGTCAGCAGGTCTCCAGCTCTACTCCTCCAGACTCCTAGGAGCGCTGAACTGTGGAGTAGCATGGAGCGGCTTGATAAGAGGAGTTCAGGCAGCTGGTGGATAAATAAGTTTAGCAGTCAACATAATGCGCTGCCTGAACTGATCTTGGTGATGTCAGCGCAGAGCCAACTTCTGACCACTGTATGCTGAAAAGGGGTCACAGGAGTGCAAAAGAATTGCACTCATGTGACCCATTGGAGAACCACAGCTACTTTTGTGCATCCAATTAAATATAGATTACCTTACTGTAATAATCAGTCTTTCAGTAGGTGAGATACTCCTCCTCCATGATGTGTTCTGTCGCTCCAGGTGGATGGAAAGCAGACCAAGCAATTCGTCAAAACTGTTAACAAAAAAAGATGGTAATTTAAAAAGCCCTATTCCCTAGGGTCAATGATAAAAAAACAGATATCTAAGAGGGGAATACTCAGAAATACTTTATCTCGGAGTATAAAACAAATATATAAATCAAAGTGCAGTTAACCAGTGCCCATCAGCGCCACCTACCAGTGACCACAGTACTACCCATCCGTGCCTACAGTGTCACCTCACAGTGCCGCCTATCATTGCACATCTGTGACAGCCACCTATCATTGCCCATCAGTGACACCCATTAATGCCAACCATCAGTGCCGTCTTATCAGTGCCCATCAGTGCTACCTTTTCTGTTACTATCAGTGTCGCCTTATCTGTGCCCTTATCTGTGCCCATTAATGCCCATCAGTGCCCATCAGTGCAGCCACATCAGCAAATCTTTTTGAATGAGAACATTATATATTATTTAATTATTATATATATTTTATTATATATTATATTAACATTATATATTAAGATTAATTAATTATTAATTATAGTATATTAACCTTTTGCAAAATTATGTAACGAACTATGAAACCTTCTTTTTTTTTTGCATATCCACATATAACATTTTACTTACCTTGCGATAGACATCCTGGTATAATTGAAAAACTTGTCATCATAACCACGCAAATTTTCGAACATGGCCCAGAACTGGCCTCTGGTATCTCTGTTTACGATTATTGGATGTATCCAATAGTGACGTCTTCTTCTCATCCTTATCCTCTGCTTCCTTTCTTCCTCCTCCTCTTCCACCAACACTGCTACACCAGCTGTTATGACAGCTGTCATTAAAGAACGCAAAGACAACATTCTCATCAGTAGGGGACTTGGAAACAGGAAGAGAACAGGAACAAAAATTATGTCACAAAAGCTGATTAGCTATGATTGGCCACAGGCAAAGTCGCTTATACTGGGGGCGACTTGAAGTCGCGTTGAAGTCGCGTTGAAATCGCGTTGAAGTCGCGTTGTAAAGTCGCGCTGAAGTCGTGTTGCTCATGTGTGAATCGAGCCTAAATATTAATGTGTGGGTGTCAGTGCCGGGACAAGGTCATCCGGTGCCCAGGGCGAAGATGAAAAACTGCGCCCCCCCCCCGTGAAAAGCTACAGCGCCTACAGACGATGGGATCTATACTAATGCATCAGTGACAGTGCATTAACCCCCTTCCTGCTGCATATTACCAATACCATTGCTAATTAAGCAAACCCCCCTCAGAGACTGCAGACATGATACAAGAGATCAATGCAGTCTCACCAGTGCCCATCAAATGCAGCCTACCGCTGTGCCCATCAATGCCGCCTCACTATGCCCATAATTGCAGCCTCAATGTGCCCATAATCGCAGCCTCTGTGACCATAATCGCAGCCTCTCTGTGCCCATAGTTTCAGCCTCTCTCTTTGTGGCCATAATCACAGCCTCTGTGCCCATAATCGCAGCCTCTCTGTGCCCATAGTTTCAGCCTCTCTCTTTGTGCCCATAATCGCAGCCTCTGTGACCATAATCGCAGCCTCTCTGTGACCATAATTTCAGCCTCTCTCTCTCTGTGCCCAAAATTGCAGCCTCTGTGCCCATAATTGCAGCCTCTCTGTGACCATAATCGCAGCCTCTATGACCATAATCGCAGCCTCTGTGACCATAATTGTAGCCTCTCTGTGACCATAATTTCAGCCTCTCCCTCTGTGCCCATAATTTCAGCCTCTCTCTCTCTGTGCCCATAATCGCAGCCTCTGTGCCCATAATCGCAGCCTCTGTGCCCATAATTGCAGCCTCTCTGTGACCATAATCACAGCCTCTGTGACCATAATCGCAGCCTCTCTGTGACCATAATTTTAGCCTCTCTCTCTGTGCCCATAATTTCAGCCTCTCTCTCTGTGCCCATAATCGCAGCCTCTGTGCCCATAATCGCAGCTTCTCTGTGCCCATAATCACAGCCCCTCTTTGACCATAATTGCAGCCTCTGTGACCATAATTGCAGCCTCTCTGTGCCCATATGTGCAGACTCTCTGTGACCATAATTGCAGCTTCGCTGTGACCATAATCGCAGCCTCTGTGACCATAACCGCAGCCTCTCTGTGACCATAATTTCAGGCTCTCTCTCTCTGCCCATAATCTCAGCCTCTGTGACCATAATCACAGCCTCTGTGACCATAATCGCAGCCTCTGTGCCCCTAATTGCAGCCTCTCTGTGCCCATAATCGCAGCCTCTCTGTGCCCATAATCGCAGCCTCTCTGTGCCCATAATTGCAGCCTCTGTGCCCATAATTGCAGCCTCTCTGTGACCATAATTGAAGCCTCTCTGTGACCATAATCGCAGCCTCTTTGACCATAATCGCAGCCTCTGTGACCTTAATCGCAGCCTCTCTGTGACCATAATTTCAGCCTCTCTCTCTCTGTGCCCATAATTTCAGCCTCTCTCTGTGTCCATAATCGCAGCCTCTGTGCCCATAATTGCAGCCTCTCTGTGCCCATATTCGCAGCCTGTGTGACCATAATCACAGCCTCTCTCTCTGTGACCATAATCGCAGCCTGTGTGACCATAATCGCAGCCTCTCTCTCTGTGACCATATTTTCAGCCTCACTTTGCCTATGAATGCAGACTCACCATAGCCTGCCCTGGATGCATCACACAGCTGACATCTCCTGCAGCGCTGTGTGTCACACAGCTGGGTCTGTGTGTGTGTTCAGCGGCGTAACAAGGTCCCGCCCCCCTAGACTGGCTCGTGCGATAGGCAGAACACTGATTCAATCTGCTACCACATGAGCCAGTCTAGGGGGCGGGTCCTTTTTACGGCGCCGTCAAACACACACACAGACCCAGCTGTGTGTCAAACAAGAGGAGGAGGTGGGAGGGGAGCGCTGCAGCCACAGATCAAAGTGGTCTGTAGCGTGGCCTCTACTGCGCCCCCCTTCCTCCAGTAAATGTATCATCAAGCAAGTGGAGATCAGAGGAAAAGACAAATACTATATCGTGCACTGTCAATTTGCTTTAAGGTTTTGTTGTGATCGCACACTGTTATGCCCCGTACACACGATCGGATTTTCTGATGAAAAATGTCCGATCAGAGCATGTTTTGTCAGAAATTCCGACCGTGTGTGGGCTCCATCGGACATTTTCCATCGCATTTTCCGACACACAAAGTTGGAGAGCAGGAGATAAAATTTTCTGACAACAAAATCCGTTGTCGGAAATTCACATCGTGTGTACACAAATCCGACGGACAAAGTGCCACGCATGCTCAGAATAAATAAAGAGATGAAAGCTATTGGCCACTGCCCCGTTTATAGTCCCGACATACGTGTTTTACGTCACCGCGTTTAGAACGATCGTTTTTTCTGACAACTTTGTGCGACCGTGTGTAGACAAAACAAGTTTGAGCCAACATCCGTCGGAAAAAATCCTAGGATTTTGTTGTCGGAATGTCCGAACAAAGTCCGACCGTGTGTATGCCCTATTACACATGATGGAACCCGAAGTGTCAGAGGTAAGGGTAGCTCCGAGGGTCTGGGATGGCCAGTGGGAAAACGAACAAATTAGCAGCTCCTACGGGGGTAGTGTGCTTCATATGTGTGAAAACTTGTAGTGAAGGAAAAGAGGGACTTTCAATTCAAACTAAGGATACTGAAGGAAAAAAAATAATAATAATAAAAATGTTTTACTATAATGTACCCAATAAATAAAGGGGAAATATTCCCATAAGGCATAAAGGTGTAATACTTGAACCCCACTAGGGGTTCAACAAGTCTAAACAAATACTTCCCCGACTCTGTGCAGCCAAAAGCACTGATGTACAACAGCACTAGGGATGGCAGACAGTTCTTTTTTCTTTTTTGTCTTTTGTATTTTTTGTATATCTGAGATTTTGTATAAGATGTCACAAAATAATAATCTTTATATGCAGGACTTTTTTTCTCAGAGAATAGGTGCAGGAACTCCCCCCATCTGAGTCACCCCTTGTCTCTGCCCCCTACCCACCTCTGACCACCGTCCCTTGATTCCACCCCCTACCCACCTACCAGTACTGCCCCTTTTAGAGAATACAGAACCAAGTATCATTTTGTGGTGCTAAATCATTTGTATGGAACATGTTGATGATAAAAAGAAAAGCAGTAAAATAGATCCCCTGCAGCCAGCAACAATAGAATCCCAGCAATAGATCCCCACACAACAATAGACTCCCCGAGCAACAATGGACTCCACCCCAACAACAATAGATTCCCTGCAGCAACAGTGAACTACCCACAACAAAATATCACACCCAGTAATAAAATATCCACCCAAGCAACATTACCCCCCCCCCCAGCAGCAACAACAGATCTCCCAGCAGCCAGCATCAATAGATCCTCCAGCAGCCGGTAAAAATAGACCTCTCCCGCAACAGTAGATCCCTTCCAGCAACATAAGACCCCCCCAGCAACAATAGATTCCCCATCAGCAACAATAGACCCTCACACAAAATCAGATCCCAACCAGTGACAATAGATCCCCCAGCAGCCAACATCAATAGACCCTCCAGCACACCCCACACCCCATGCTATTACATATATTCAGTGCTGGTGGTGCCGGAACTGCGTTCCTCCGCATTCCCGCTGAAAAAAAGCCCTGTTTATATGTATTCTTACAGCACCTTTACATTTGGGATCTCAGGTCCTGATGAAGTGGGGGTTCCTGCAAAACGCGTTGACTGTGTTGATCTCAAGGGCACATATAAAGCAACATCGGGTGACTGATATGGATGAATGTTTTTAAAACATTTTAAGCTCATGTATCTCTTACATGTTGAAATAAAGAGGTTGATTTACTAAAGGCAAATCCACTTTGCACTGCAAGTGCACTTGGAAATGCAGTCGCTGTAAATCTGAGGGGAAGCTCTGAAACGAGAAGAAGCTCTGATGATTTTATCCAATCATGTACAAGCAAAAATGCTGTTTTTAATTTTCCTTGCATGTCCCCCTCAGATCTACAGCGACTGCGCTTCCAAGTGCACTTGCAGTGCACTTGTAGTCCAAAGTGGATTTGCCTTAGTAAAAAAAAAAACAAAGTGATATACTTTAGCATTATCTGTTCTTTGTCTCTATCACACCTTTAGAGGTATGTTCAAAGTCTCATATTCAGTGTACTTTTGCTTTTATTTATTGTGTCAGGGATGGTACCTCCAGTGGCATGAATTAACTCAACACACTGTCCCCATACATAATATTGTTCTTTTTGATAGCTTCCAATATTGCACAGTATGCATAGAAAAGCTGGAACTCTGGTATAGCAGCAAAAATTGTATCCTTTATTACATTATCCCCTCCTAGAGAGTGAGGTTTTCTGGATATATAAGTTACAAACCCACACGCTCCATGGATTGGACCATAGGTGGGATGTGGATCTGTACTTAACCAATTCAGCCCCGGCAGGATTTACCCCCTTAATGACCAGCGCACTTTTTACAATTTTGCACTGCGCTGCTTTAACTGGTAATTGCGCAGTCATGCAATGCTGTACCCAAAAATTGCATCCTTTTTTTCTCACAAACAGAGCTTTCTTTTGGTGGTATTTGATCACCTCTGGAATTTTTATTTTTTGCGATATAAACGAAAAAAGACCAAACATTTTTAAAAAAATATATATTTTCTACTTTTTGTTATAAAAAAATATCCAATAAACTCAATTTTAGTCACACATTTAGGCCCAGATGTATTCAGCCACATGTCTTGGGTAAAAAAAATTAAATAAGTGTATATTTATTGGTTTGCGCAAAAGTTATAGCATCTACAAACTATGGTACATTTACTGGAAATTGCGCAGCTTTTTATGACTGCCTATCTCATTTCTTGAGGTGCTAAAATGGCAGGGTAGTACAAAACCCCTCCAAATTACCCCTTTTTGGAAAGTAGTCACCCCAAGGAATTTGCCATTCGTGGCCACCCCCTCGCGATCGCTCCCAGCCAATGACATTCTTCCTATGCCTCTGAAATGTAAACAGCGGCAGAGGAAGTGATGTCATCTCTCCTCGAATCGGTCTTTTCCGTTCCGGCGCCGAGGAGAGAAGACATCAAGTAAGTGCACCGAACACCACACTAACAGTAGAACACTCAAGGTACACATTTCACTCCCCATCACCCCCCGATCACCCCCCTGTACCCCCTGTCACAGTGACACCAATAGCATTTTTTTTTTCTGATTATTACATTGGTGTCAGTTTGTGACAGTTATAAGTGGTAGGGCAGTTAGGGTTAGCCCCCTTTAGGTCTAGGATACCCCCTAACCCTCCCTAATAAAGGTTAACCCCTTGATCGCCCCCCATTGCCAGTGTCACTAAGCGATCGTTTTTCTGATGGCTGTATTAGTGTTACTGGTGACGCTAGTTAGGGAGGTAAGTATATAGGTTCGCCGTCAGCTTTTTATAGCGTCAGGGACCCCATATACTACCTAATAAAGGTTTTAACCCCCTGATTGCCCCCTAGTTAACCCTTTCACCAGTGATCACTGTATAAGTGTTACGGGTGACGCTGGTTAGTGAGTTTATTTTTTATAGTTTCAGGGCACCCGCCGTTTATTACCTAGTAAAGGTTTAACCCCCTGATCGCCCGGCGGTGATATAAGTTAGGTTTTAGGGTCAGATAGGGTCTGCGTCGCCCCAGGCAGCGTCAGGTTAGCGCCAGTACCGCTAACACCCACGCACGCACCATACACCTCCCTTAGTGGTATAGTATCTGAACGGATCAATATCTGATCCGATCAGATCTATACTAGCGTCCCCAGCAGTTTAGGGTTCCCAAAAACGCAGTGTTAGCGGGATCAGCCCAGATACCTGCTAGCACCTGCGTTTTGCCCCTTGGCCCAGCCCTGCCCAGCCCACCTAAGTGCAGTATCGATCAATCACTGTCACTTACAAAACAATAAAAACACATAACTGCAGCGTTCGCAGAGTCAGGCCTGATCCCTGCGATCGCTAACAGTTTTTTTGGTAGCGTTTTGATACAGTAGCTAACAGTCAGGAGCTTTTTTACCTGTGAGTCTCACTAGTGTACCACTAAATTTAGAGCCCACAATGGCAAATCGAAGGTACACTAGTGAAGAGGCCTACACGATTCTGAGTATGACAGATAGTGAAGAGGAAGTCACTCATCTGTCAGATTCAGGCTCAGAATACGATCCTGTAAAGGACAGCGGCTCCATGACAGATAGCTCTGACGACGGAGTTGTGGTCCCTGCCAAGGTCAGGCGTACCAGACCCCGATCTTCTTCTGCTGTTGTTGAGGTGCAAGAATTGCAGGTCCCTCATATGGAGCAGAGCAGTACTAGCGCCGCTATTCCTTCTGGTGAACTGGCAAGCACCAGCGGCCTAGTACACCCTGGTCGTACATCCAGCACTGCAGTAACACTTGGTCACGTGGCGAGTCCCATAAGTGCAGTTCAAGCTGGTGAGGTGGCAAGCACAAGTAGTGTCCCGCTGCCACCAAGAAGAAGACGAACACAGGCCCGTCGTGCCCATAGTGCCCTTCCTGCTGCATTCGCCAATCCTTATTGGGAACCCACCACTTCTGCAGCACCTGTACTTCCCCCATTCACTGGCCAACCCGGCATTCAGGTGGAAACAGTTGATTTTACGTCACTTAATTTTTATTCGCTGTTTTTTACCAAAGATCTCTGTAGATCTATTGTGGACCAAAGCAATTTGTACGCTGGTCAACACATAGCCACTATTCCCCAGTCCTCCCTTGCCAGAGATTGGAAACCTATTACGGTTTCCGAATTTAAGATCTTTCTGGGCCTTTCCCTTAACATGGGCATAATTAAAAAGAGTAAGCTGCTGTCATATTGGTCCATTGACCCAATTCACCATATGCCCTTGTTCTCTGCCTCCATGACCAGGGCACAATACGAGCAGATTTTGCGGTTCATGCACTTCAACAACAATGAACTCTGTCGTCCTCATGGAGACCCTGGATACGATCGGCTCTACAAAATTCGGCCCCTCGTAAACCACTTCAACCAATGTTTTGCAGACTTGTTTACTCCCCATCAAGTTGTCTGTGTTGATGAGTCCCTAATTAAGTTTTCTGGCCGCTTGTCATTCAAACTGTACCTTCCCAGCAAGCGTGCCAGATACGGGATCAAGATGTATAAGCTCTGTGACAGGGCCACAGGCTATACATGTAGTTTTATGGTTTACGAGGGCAAAGATAGTCACGTAGAGCCGACAAACTGCCCTGACTACATAGGAAGCGCTGGCAAGATTGTGTGGGACTTGGTGTCACCCTTATTCGGAAAGGGGTACCACTTGTATGTGGACAATTATTACATGAGCGTGCCACTTCTTAGTCACCTTTTTGATCATCAGATTGAAGCATGTGGCACCGTGCGACCTAATCGCCGGGGCTTTCCCCAGCGGCTTGTAGATTCCCATCTTAGGCTGGGGGAGAGAGTCTGCTTCAAGTGTAATAATTTGCTTGCTATGAAGTGGAGGGATAATAAGAATGTTTTCGTTCTTACCTCCCTTCATGCAGACATGACTGTCCAAATTCCTACAGCGACTGCTGTTGTGGAGAAACCCCTCTGTGTCCACGAATTTAACCTTAACATGGGAGAGGTGGACCTCAACGACCAGTTGTTGGCGCCGTACTTAGTTGCCCGTAAGGCCAGACGCTAGTACAAAAAAGTGTCTGTTTATTTATTTCAATTGGCTTTGCTGAATGCTCATGTTCTATACAGAGCTTCAGGACGGACTGGATCCTTCCTTAAATTCCAGGAAGAGATCGTCAGAGCTTTTCTGTTTCTAGACGGTGCTCCACCTCACCTTCCCCAACCAAATGCAGTAAGCCAGCTGCATGAGAGGCATTTTCCGTATGTCCTCCCGAGTACCCCTACCCATCGAGCCCCCCAGAGAAGATGTCGTGTCTGCAGCAAGCACGGATATAGGCGTGACACCCGCTATTATTGTCCATCCTGTCCTGACAATCCTGGTCTTTGCATTGGTGAATGTTTTGAACGCTACCATTCACTAGTTGAGTATTAGCGTAGGGTACAGCACTGCACAGACTAGGCACACTAACACAGGGTCTCCCAAGATGCCATTGCATTTTGAGAGACCCGAACCTGGTACCGGTTACAAAAGTTATATAAAAAAATATATAAAATAAAAAAAACAAAAATAGTTGTCGTTTTATTGTCCTCTCTCTCTCTATTCTCTCTCTATTGTTCTGCTCTTTTTTACTGTATTCTATTCTTCAATGTTTGATTGTTATTATGTTTTACCATGTTTGCTTTTCAGATATGCAATTTTTTTATACTTTACTGTTTACTGTGTTTTATTGTTAACCATTTTTTTGTTTTCAGGTACGCAATTCAGCTGCAGCGCTGATTTATTTATCTTGACAACAACAGTGTTTGCTCCCACGATACATAAAGCCGTGATTCCAGTGCTGTCAGAGGTGATTTCACCACCACAGCTACATACTTCAGCATATATTCCGAAGCATGGGGGCAGCAGAGGGCGGAGGAGCGATTTGCTCCTACCTTATGCGGGAGGATGCCCCCATGCTTCGGCATATATATACAGGTGAAAGCCAGTAAATTAGAATATTTTGAAAAACTTGATTTATTTCAGTAATTGCATTCAAAAGGTGTAACTTGTACATTATATTTATTCATTGCACACAGACTGATGCATTCAAATGTTTATTTCATTTAATTTTGATGATTTGAAGTGGCAACAAATGAAAATCCAAAATTCCGTGTGTCACAAAATTAGAATATTACTTAAGGCTAATACAAAAAAGGGATTTTTTAGAAATGTTGGCCAACTGAAAAGTATGAAAATGAAAAATATGAGCATGTACAATACTCAATACTTGGTTGGAGCTCCTTTTGCCTCAATTACTGCATTAATGCGGCGTGGCATGGAGTCGATGAGTTTCTGGCACTGCTCAGGTGTTATGAGAGCCCAGGTTGCTCTGATAGTGGCCTTCAACTCTTCTGCGTTGTTGGGTCTGGCATTCTGCATCTTCCTTTTCACAATACCCCACAGATTTTCTATGGGGCTAAGGTCAGGGGAGTTGGCTGGCCAATTTAGAACAGAAATACCATGGTCCGTAAACCAGGCACGGGTAGATTTTGCGCTGTGTGCAGGCGCCAAGTCCTGTTGGAACCTGAAATCTCCATCTCCATAGAGCAGGTCAGCAGCAGGAAGCATGAAGTGCTCTAAAACTTGCTGGTAGACGGCTGCGTTGACCCTGGATCTCAGGAAACAGAGTGGACAGACACCAGCAGATGACATGGCACCCCAAACCATCACTGATGGTGGAAACTTTACACTAGACTTCAGGCAACGTGGATCCTGTGCCTCTCCTGTCTTCCTCCAGACTCTGGGACCTCGATTTCCAAAGGAAATGCAAAATTTGCTTTCATCAGAAAACATGACTTTGGACCACTCAGCAGCAGTCCAGCTCTTTTTTTCCTTAGCCCAGGTGAGACGCTTTTCGCGCTGTTTCTTGGTCAACAGTGGCTTGACACGAGGTATGCGGCAGTTGAAACCCATGTCTTTCAAGCGTCTCTTGGTGGTGGATCTTGAAGCACTGACTCCAGCAGCTGTCCACTCCTTGTGAATCTCCCCCACATTTTTGAAGGGGTTTTTTTTCACAATCTTGACTAGGGCGCGGTGATCCCTATCGCTTGTACACTTTTTCTGACCACAGTTTTTCCTTCCCTTTGCCTCTCTATTAATGTGTTTGGACACAGAGCTCTGAGAACAGCCAGCCTCTTCAGCAATAACCTTTTGTGTCTTTCCCTCCTTGTGCAATGTGTCGATGGTCGCCTTTTAGACAGCTGTCAAATCTGAAGTCTTCCCCATGTTTGTGTAGGCTTCAGAACTGGACTGAGAGACCATTTAAAGCCCTTTGCAGGTGTTTTGAGTTAATCAGCTGATTAGTTTGTGGCACCAGGTGTCTTCAAAATTTAACCATTACACAATATTCTAATTTTGTGACACACGGAATTTTGGATTTTCATTTGTTGCCACTTCAAATCATCAAAATTAAATGAAATAAACATTTGAATGCATCAGTCTGTGTGCAATGAATAAATATAATGTACAAGTTACACCTTTTGAATGCAATTACTGAAATAAATCAAGTTTTTCAAAATATTCTAATTTACTGGCTTTCACCTGTATATTTTAGGCACAGGTTGCGTTAAATGTTTTATTTTTTACTATTTTTTTTTTTATTTGCTTTGCAGGTATGGTAAGTCTTACTGTTATACTGTAATGTTACTTTGTTTTATTGTTAACCATCATTTGCTTAGCAGGTACGCCATTCAGTTGCAGCGCGGATTTATTTATTTTGACAGCAACAGCGTTTGCTCCCACAATAGATAAAGCCGTGACTCCAATGCTGTAGGAGGTGATTTCACCACCACAGTTAAAAAAAGATCATATATGCCAAAGCATGGGGGCAGCAGGGGTGGAGGAGCGATTTGCTCCTACCTTTTGGGGCGGATGCCCCCATGCTTCCGCATATATAAACGGTGCATGTATGCCCATCATTAGAAGTGGGTGGATGAAGGGAGGTAATCTAATTGTGGGTATACCCATCGATCAATCTCTTTTTTTCCTTCAGCCCACAGGCTGCGTGAAAAAAAAGTTTACACTATATGCCCAACAAGGACCAGCAACGTACTGGTATGTTGCTGGACTTTAAGTGGTTATTCCAGAATGATGCCTGCAGGTTTAGGTATCATCTTGGTATCATTTTTTTCAGCCAGTGGTCAGCTTTCATGTAAAAGCAATCCTAGCAGCTAATTAGATTCTAGACTGCTTTTACAAGCAGTGGGAAGGAATGCCCCCCCCCCCCCCCCACCGTCTTCCATGTTTTTTTCTGGCTCTCCTGTCCCAACAGGTAACCTGGGAATGCAGCCGGTGGTTCAGCCAGCTGACCATAGAGCTGATCAGAGACCAGAATGGCTCCAAACATCTCTATGACCTAAGAAACCGGAAGCTACGAGCATTTCATGACTTAGATTTCGCCGGATGTAAACAGCGCCATTGGGAGATTGGGAAAGCATTTTATCACACCGATCTTGGTGTGGTCAGATGCTTTGAGGGCAGAGGAGAGATCTAGGGTCTAATAGACCCCATTTTTTTCAAAAAAGAGTACCTGTCACTACCTATTGCTATCATAGGGGATATTTACATTCCCTGAGATAACAATAAAAATGATGAAAAAAAAAATGAAAGGAACAGTTTAAAAAAAAGATAAAAAAGAAAAAAAATAATAAAGAAAAAAAAAATCACCCCTGTCCCCCCTGCTCTCGCGCAAAGGTGAATGCAAGTGTCAGTCTGGCGTCAAATGTAAACAGCAATTGCGTGAGGTATCACCGTGAAGGTCAGATCGAGGGCAGTAATTTTAGCAGTAGACCTTCCTCTGTAAATCTAAAGTGGTAACCTGTAAAGGCTTTTAAAGGCTTTTAAAAATGTATTTAGTTTGTCGCCACTGCACGTTTGTACGCAATTTTAAAGCATGTCATGTTTGGTATCCATGTACTCTGCCTAAGATCATCTTTTTTATTTCATCAAACATTTGGGCAATATAGTGTGTTTTAGTACATTAAAATATAAAAAACTGTGTTTTTTCCCCACAAAAATGCATTTGAAAAATCGCTGCGCAAATACTGTGTGAAAAAAAGAAAGAAACACTCACCATTTTAATCTGTAGGGCATTTGCTTTAAAAAAAATATATAATGTTTGGGGGTTCAAAGTAATTTTCTTGAAAAAAAAAAAAACATTTTCATGTAAACAAAAAGTGTCAGAAAGGGCTTTGTCTTCAAGTGGTTAGAAGACTGGGTGATGTGTGACATAAGCTTCTAAATGTTGTGCATAAAATGCCAGGACAGTTCAAAACCCCCTCAAATGACCCCATTTTGGAAAGTAGACACCCCAAGCTATTTGCTGAGAGGCATGTCGAGTCCATGGAATATTTTATATTGTGACACAAGTAGCGGGAAAAAGACATTTTTTTTTTTTTTGCACAAAGTTGTCACTAAATGATATATTGCTCAAACATGCCATGGGAATATGTGAAATTACACCCCAAAATACATTTTGTTGCTTCTCCTGAGTACGGGGATACCACATGTGTGAGACTTTTTGGGAGCCTAGCTGCGTACGGGACCCCGAAAACCAAGCACCGCCTTCAGGCTTTCTAAGGGCGTAAATTTTTGATTTCACTCTTCACTGCCTATCACAGTTTCGGAGGCCATGGAATGCCCAGGTGGCACAACCCCACCCCCCCCAACTGGCCCTATTTTGGAAAGTAGACACCCCAAGCTATTTTCTGTAGAGGTATAGTGAGTATTTTGCAGACCTCACTTTTTGTCACAAAGTTTTGAAAATTGAAAAAAGAAAAAAAACATTTTTTTTTCTTGTCTTTCTTCATTTTCAAAAACAAATGAGAGCTGCAAAATACTCACCATACCTCTCAGCAAATAGCTTGGGGTGTCTACTTTCCAAAATGGGGTCATTTGGGGGGGGTTGTGCTATCTTGGCATTTTATGGCCTTCGAAACTGTGATAGGTAGTGAGGATTGAATCAAAAATTTACGCCCTTAGAAATCCTGAAGGCGGTGATTGGTTTTCGGGGCCCCGTGTGCAGCTAGGCTCCTAAAAAGTTCCACACATGTGGTATCCCCGTACTCAGGAGAAGCAGCAGAATGTATTTTGGGGTGTAATTCCACATATGCCCATGGCATGTTTGAGCAATATATCATTTAGTGACAACTTTGTGCAAAAAAAAAAAATTGTCACTTTCCTGCAACTTGTGTCAAAATATAAAATATTCCATGGACTCAACTTGCCTCTCAGCAAATAGCTTGGGGTGTCTACTTTCCAAAATGGGGTCATTTGGGGGGGGGGTTGTGCCATCTGGGCATTTTATGGCCTTCAAAACTGTGATAGGTAGTGAGGAGTGAAATCAAAACTTTACGCCCTTAGAAATCCTGAAGGCGGTGCTTGGTTTTCAGGGCCCCGTATGCGGCTAGGCTCCCAAAAAGTCCCAGACATGTGGTATCCCCGTACTGGTTGTCAGTGACTGCTTGAATCGCTACAAAAAAATGAACTGTACCCTGTACACACGGTCGGATTTTCCAAAGGAAAAAGTGCTATCGGATTGTGTTGTCGGAAATTCCAATCGTGTGTGGGCTTCATCTGACTTTTTTCGTCGGAATTTCCGACACACAAAGTTTAATGCCCTGTACACAAGGTTGGATTTTCCGAAGGAAAAAGTGTGATCAGATTGTGTTGTCGGAAATTCAGATCGTGTGTGGGCTCCATCAGACTTTTTCCGTCGGAATTTCTGACACACAAAGTTTGAGAGCAGGATGTAAAATTTTCCGACAACAAAATCAGATCGTTTAAATTCCGATTGTGTGTACACAAATCTGATGCACAAAGTGCCACGCATGCTCAGAATAAATTAAGAGATGAAAGCTATTGGCTACTGCCCCGTTTATAGTCCCGATGTACGTGTTTTACGGCACCGTGTTCAGAACAATCGGATTGTCCGACAACTTTGTGTGGCCGTAAGTATGCAAGACAAGTTTGGCCCAAAATTCGTCAGAAAAAATCTGATGGATTTTGTTGTTGGAATGTCCGATCAGTGTCCGATCGTGTGTACAGGGCATATGTGTTAGCAGGGATCAGGCGTGACTAACGCTGCAGTTTTGTGTGCTGTGTTTTGTGACAGTGATCTATTGATACTGCACTTGGGTGGGGTAGGCTAGGGGGAGGGGCTAAATGCAGGTGCTGGCAGGTGTCTGAGCTGATCCTGCTAATGCCACATTTTTGGGAACTTTATACTACTGGGGACATTAGTATAGATCTGATCAGATCAAAGATATTGATCCATTCAAACACTATACTAGTAAGGTAGGTGTATGGTGTGTGTTAGCGCTACTGGCAATCAAAGGGTTAAAATCTGACGCTGTCTGGGATTGAAGCTAACTGATGCTGACACCAAACTGATGCTAACTAGCTAATCCGTGCCACTAATACAGTGATCAGAAAAAAGATCTGTACACTATACTAATGTGACAGGAAGTGAAAGGGTTAACTGGGGGTGATCAATGGGGTTAAACCTTTATTAGGAATTATATGGTGGGTACCCTACCCCTATCTGGGACTACTGCTAACTGTTTAGAGTCACAAGTGACACTAATACAGTGACCATAAAAGAGATCTGTACACTATACTAATGCCACTGTGACAGTGGGTGAAAGAGTTAACTAGGGGGTGATCAAGGGGTTAAAACCTTTATTATGCAATATATGGGGGTACCCTAAACCTACCTGAGCCTACCACTAACTGCCCTAACCATGTTTAGTGTCACAAGTTACACCAGTACAGCAATCAGTGAAAATTCTGAAAACTGCACTTGGTGGCACTGTGACAGGGAGTGAAAGGGTTAACTCGGGGGACGATCGGAGGGTGAAAAGTATGCCTATGTGTCCTGTGTCAGTGTAATGCTTGGTGTACTCATTATGGATGTCTTCTCCTCTCACGTTGGAACCAAAAAGGCCTCCACGAGGGGAGATGACATAATTTCTTCTGCCTGTGTTTACATTAAACAGACAGAGGAGGCATTTCATTCGCCAGAACCGATCAGCGGGTCCAATACAGAAATCATTGGCCTGCGCCTGAAGATTGATCGGTTCTGTAGCAAATCTGATCGCCATGGGGATGCCCTAATTGTGCACGTGACCGACGTACACCTACGGCGATTCTCGTAGCTGTGCCGACCTGCCGCAATATAATGACGGCAGCTGGTCAGCAACTGGTTAGAATAAATGGGCTTCAGTTCCATGCCTATCTGGATCTCCATTTTCTTGTATTTGTCCATTTTTCTCGATTTTTTTTTTTTTTTAAATTCTCTTTATTAATTTTAATAGGTTTACAGAAACAGAACCTTGGGGCATTCCCCGGCTCAAAAAGTACCATGTAAATCGGTACCTAACAACAGGTTATCTGCCTATTACATTGCTGTTTTCGACAGAAAAACAGATAAAATACAAAACAAATGCTAAAATACAAAACAAAAACTAGATATTACTGCTCAACCACTCCAATTGGAGAGATTATGAAAGGAGAATGTGTAACTCGTCTTCGATGAAAGTGAGATTTCCCAGGAGGGGATTCTGGAACTAGACCTAGGACATTAAAGGTTCAACTATAGGGGTGTCACAAGGGACTTAGCAAGTGTTAGCACAGAAGGGGGAGCTAATGGGTGTCAGATATACCGTCTATTCTTGAGCGGCATTAGTGGAGGTAGAGTCAAGCCATAGTTTCCATATTTTGTCAAACTTAGCAATACACCCACGGGAGAGGTATGTGGCTTTATATAATGGTATTGTAGAATTGACCAGGGCTTTCCAAGAGGTCAGAGAGGGCGCATCAGGTTTTTTCCATTTTAGTAATATTGCTTTACGGGCGTAAAAAAGTAGAAGTCCTATAAGGGTCTTAGTTGCTGTGCGGTGCGCTAAAGAGCCCACCAGGCCAAGCAAGCAGACCGGTATAGTCAGCGGGATTGGGAATGCTAACAGTGAGGTTATAAATTGCGTCACCTCTACCCAGAAAGAGTGCACTTTGGGACAGGACCACAACATATGACAGAAACCGGCCTCCACGCCACCACATTTCCAACAGCTAGGGTAGGCCCCAGGATAAATTTTGTTCAGCCGTTGCGGCGTTAAATACACCCGGTGTAGAATCCGGAATTGAATTAAACGGTCCTTCACTGCCACTAATTGAAGAAAAGGGTATTCCCACATATCCTCCCAGTCCTCTGTATCTAGTTCAGGGAAGTCAGCCCTCCATTTTTCTTGGAGAGTTTCAAGCCCAAAATGCATTGATGGTAATAGTGCCTTATATATGGTGGATAGGGGTTTTACCAGATCATCATTCCGGAGGAGGGATTCTAAGGTGGAGTGAAAGAGTAATGGTGGTTGAGTTTTGAATTGGGAAGAGAAGGCATGTCTAAGCTGTAGATGTCTAAAGAAGTAACAATTGGGTAGGTCATGGTTTTGTTTGAGAGTGTCAAAGGGAAGGATAGCCCCGTCTTTACATATGTGGTCGAGTATCCTAATGCCCCTTGTTGCCCATAAGCTCGGGTCCGGTATAGTGTGAAATTCAGCGAGGAGCGGATTAAGCCACAAGGGGGTATCCGGGGACCATCTGTTTGGTTCTGTTTTGTGTTTACGAACTTGCAATTGCCACACCTTTATCACTGTAGTCATAGAGTGTGTGAGAGTCGCTGGCGCTCTGGGACCTCTGTATAGTGCATTTCTCAGTGATTCAAAGGACCCCAGCGATGCTGCCTCCAGCACCACCGAGGCGTTTGTATCATCAGAGATTACCCAATTATGTGCGTGGACAAGTAGGGCTGCAAAGAAATATTTTTGGAGGTCTGGACAGGCCAGGCCCCCCTCCGTCCAGGGTCTACGGAGGATAGACCTGTTAAACCTGGGGGATCCAGACCTCCATAGGAAAGAAGAAAGGATGGCATCTAATTGTGTAAAGAATTTTTTGGGTATCCATACTGGAGTGTGTCTGATGATGTATAGAAAAATAGGGAGGCACTTCATTTTGAATAGGTTTATTCTACCTATAAGAGATAGGGGCAAATTATCCCAAGCTCTCAGTTTGGATTTAAGGTTTGATAAAAGGGGAGTAAGGTTCAAGGCAATAAAATCTGTCACCTTGGGGGTGATGTTGATCCCCAGGTAACGGATCTTTGAGGCCCAGGACAGGGGTAATGAGGGGTCCGCCGCCTGCTCAGCCGCTGGGTCGATAGGCAGGAGTTGGGATTTTTCCCAGTTGACTTTCAGTCCCGATAAAATTGTAAAACGAGAAAAAATATTAAGGGCTTCTCGAAGGGAGGGCCCAGGGTCATTAAGAAAAAGCACCAAGTCGTCGGCGTATAAAGCTAATTTTTCGACTATGGAGCCCACTCGTATGCCTACCACAGCATTAGAGTTACGAATGGCAGTGGCTAGTGGTTCCATCACCAGGGCGAACAAGAAAGGGGAAAGTGGGCACCCCTGCCTAGTTCCCCGTTGTATCTGGAATTGTTCTGAGAGCATGCCCCCTAGTTTAATTTGTGCTGTCGGGGATTTGTATAGAATGGCGATCCATTTACAGAAGGTGGGGCCGAATCCGAAGGCTTGTAGTACTATATGCATGTAATCCCAAATGACTGTGTCAAAAGCCCTCTCCACATCCAAGGCCACCAAGACCCTAGTCTGGAAGGAGGTTGGAGGAAGCTGCAAATGTGTCAACACTCACCTCAAATTTATGTCTGTGGATTTTCCAGGCATAAACCCAGTCTGGTCTATGTTGATAAGGGAGGGTAGTACTTTAACCAATCTAGCAGTGAGAATCTTGGCCAGGATTTTTAAGTCATAATTTAGAAGAGAGATAGGCCTATATGAGGCACAAAGTCTTGGGTCCTTTCCAGGCTTGGGGAGGAGGACTATGTGGGCCTGATACAGGGTAGGTGGAAGAGATCCATTCTCTAGACAGTGTGTGTAGAGGGCTTGTAGCCTGGGGGCCAGCCTCTTTGCGTACGTCCTATACCAATCTCCCGGCAGACCATCTGGGCCCGGTGTCTTAGCAGGGGGAAGGGATGAGATCGCCAATTCAATCTCCAAGGTGGAGATCTGGGCGTCCAGAGCCTCCACATCCTCCTGCTCCAAAGAGGGAAGGGAGAGGCACCGGATTTCCTCTGTCATGAGTTCGGAAGAGACAGGCAGAGATTGGCTATACAGCTCCCTAAAGTAGTTCCCAAATTCCTGAAGTATGGCTTTCATGCCCATAATCGTCTCCCCGTCGGGTGTATGTAGTTCAGATACCACCGTCTGGTAACGTGGTTCAGCAACTAGATTAGCTAACAGTCTGCCGTTCTTGTCACCTGACTCAAAAATTCTACCAGCCAATAAAGTTACATCATTGTTCGTTAAGGTGGTATAATGGAGGTTTAACTCTCTTCTCGCCTGTGCCAATAGCAGATAGGCCTCCGGGGAGGGGCTACGTGCGAAGCAGTCGGCCGCTTCAGATGCATGGTCTTCGAGTTGTGAAGTCAAGAATTTATAGTCGGCCCTTGCCGCTTTGATGGCCGAAATGTAGTAACCCCTTGTGGTCGCTTTAAAAGCTTCCCATACCGTCTCCACAGAAGCCGTATCCTCATTGGCAGGCCAGTAAGAGTCTAATAATGGAGTGACAATTTCTGCAACCGTTTCATCTTGTATCCACCGCGGAGCCAATCTCCAGGTGCCTGGGTCATTCTTCCCACCCACACCGAGGCGTATCTCCAAGGGGGAATGATCTGATAGCCCCGTCGGTAGATAGGATGTCTCGGATAGCTTTGAGAGAACAGAAGCACTGCCAAACGCCAGGTCGATCCTTGAGCTCGATTTATGAGATGAGGACAAGTGTGAAAAGGCCTTGGCAGAAGCGTGCTTCCATCTCCAGAGTTCGGTGAGGGCGAAAGTGTCAGCCCAGTGCCCGAGATCCAAGTTCCCCTTACGCTGTGTGTTAGAGGAGTCAAGGACAGCGTCTAGAATGGAGTTAAAGTCCCCCCCCAATTAATACATGAGCAGATTGGAAGGGTGCAAGTTTCTCATAGAGAGTGTATAGTATGGAGAAGTCTACTGGGGGGGGTAGATAGACATTTACCAATACCCACAAAACTGTATGTATTTCCAGCAATAAAATGATATACCTTCCTCCAGGGTCTGTGATGACCCTGACAACCTTACAGGGAAGAGACTTGTTAATGAGTATTGCTACCCCTCGGGCATAGGTGGAGTAGGTAGCGTGAAAAGCTTGTCGGACCCATGCCCTGCGCAAGGCTAGGACTTTACTGCCAGTCAAATGCGTTTCCTGAAGAAACAATATATGAGGTTTGTGTGTGTTGAGGTATTTAAACAATAAGGACCTTTTGAATTTGTTGTTAAGCCCCCGTACATTCCAAGAGAGCAGCGTAATTTCAGACATTAGTACACCTGTGAAAAAAATTTGTTAGCAGGAGTAATCAGATTAGTAAATAAAGGCAGTAAGACAGTTTCTGGCGGTCTAGTACACAGATAGATCCTGAAGTATGTATATAGTGAGAGCAGAAGAGCGGTGAGCATACTTAAACTGTAGGGAAAAAGATCAACCCTACTCATAACAAAAAACTCCCTGCCACGCAGCCTATTCCCCAACATAACTTGGCTTGTAGCTTGATCCCAAAACTAAAACAATAAAGTTGGTGACTTAATGATATTCAAGGGGCATAAAACTAAGCGAATCACGACCCTGGATTGAAGTCACAGTGTTCTATCAGAGTCCATAAATTTGTTTAATTTGTGGCTTAAACTCGTAGGGTAGCCATTTCTATGGGCATGCGTTCCTTCTCGATGAGAGGGGACGGGCGGTAATTCCTCCAGGTTGATGGAAAGCACCTGGTCTTCCACTTCTTAAAGAGAAGCCGTGGGGGTCAAGTGTGAACCTCTTATCGATGTATTCTTGGAGAGGCTCCGGTGCTTATAGGAAGTCTGGTAGGATAGAGTTGGCAAGGATGTGGGAAATCCGTGCATCAGATAACTTTTGTAGGGAAAGTGCTTCATTGCAATTTGATCAGCCAGTCATCAGCATCCGCTGGGTTGTCGAAGAACCGGAGTGTTCCGTCATGCTGGACCCGCAGACGGCTAGGGTAGAGCATGCTGTACTTTATGTTCTTATCTCTGAGCCGCCTACGGACATCATTGAAGGTTTTTCTCTTCCGCTGCAAGTCAGCCGAAAAATCAGGGAAGAGGAGCACAGAGGCGTTTCCATATTTGAGTGCAGGGTGTTTGCGAGCTTCAGAGAGAATCCTGTCCCTGTCCCAAGAGTTAAGGAAGCGGACCAGAAAAGGCCTGGGGGGATTTCCAGGAATAACACGGCCCGTGGGTACCCGATGGGCCCTTTCTACCACGTAGGTGGGTGGGACGTCTGTAAGGCCCAGGAGGTTTTTAAAAAACTCTTCCGCAAATTCAGCCGGGCGATCCCCTTCCTCTTTCTCGGGTAGCCCCAGGACTCTGATATTGTTGCGCCTGAGGCGGTTTTCAGCGTCGTCAGACTTTGCGACAAGGGACTGTACTGTGCGCTGCAGTTCGGCAATGGAGGTGGCATGGGTGGCTGTAAGATCTTCGGTGGCTGATATTCTAGACTCAGTTTTGGACATTCTCCCCCTTATTTTGTCGAGGTCATTTCTTATAAGGTTGCACTCCTCCGCAAGATGGTCAATGCGCACCAGCAGTGAGGTCCTGCTCCGTTCGATCGCAGCAAGGATCATGGCTGTACTATCAGGAGGCAATGGGGCTGATATTTCCGCCTCCGGGGCCCCCCCAGGATCCATCTCCATTTCGGCCAATAAAACCCGGAGTCGTCCGATCAGTGTGGGATCCTGCAACGGAGAAGGGGGCGGTGGTAGCCGGAGCGGTGAATTGGCTGCCGCGGTCTTGGAGCTCTTTTTCCCCTTTTTGGAGGAGGAGGAGGACATCTGGTCAGTCTCAAGGAGGGGGGAGCCTTATAGCGGGCGATCGACTTCCAGGTCAGCGTTCAGGGGGCTGTAATCTAGGTCTGCAGCAGGCTATGAACACTAGGAGGTCGCAGCACAAATAGGCAGGTCTTGGTCACTAGCAGCTCTCTCAGCAATCCCTCTAGGTAGGGGGGGTAGATGGCTGGGTATATCAGGTAGGGAAGGCCCAGAGCTCAGGGACAGAGGCAGAGGAAGGATGATGCAACAGGGCCCCAAAACAACTCACACTGGCAGTTTACACAGGGCAGCTGAGCACAATGGGTAGGATGGTGAATGGTAAGGCTGGTGAGGAAGATGGGCAGTGTCCGCACTCCGGAGCCCGGGACCGGCCGCCCGCGCCGCACCTCCGCGGGCCGCGGCGTAGGAAAGAGCGGTGTCTGGTAGGCTTCGCTAGGCCGCACTAGGCCGCGACCGCGATGGACAGTCCCAGCGGCCCGGCCGGCCACCAGGCCTCCTCAGGCAGATGGATGGGCCGGCAGGATGGCGAGGGGAGAGACCCTTACCTCGCGATGAGGCCGAAAACAGCTCCCTCCAGCAGTGCACAGGCCCAGAAGATGGCGGCGGCCGCGGACGCACAGGATCGATGGCCCCTCGGATGGCAGCGGACGGATCCTCCACAATACAGGCCCAGGACTTGGCACAATGTAGAGAGGGACAGGTAGGTAGGTGGACTGGCTGTTTTTATATTTGTTTATGCACGGATGGCTTAGGATGGAGAATAGGATTCCCGGAGCTCTTCACTAACACGTCCGCCGCCGTTCACATCCGGACACGCCCCCCCCCCCCATTTTTCTCGATTTTAACATCATAAGGTTTCATTTGTTTTTTCAGACCTGTGTATTAATGATCATAATAATTTCATAATACATTACTTTTCTACATAATGTTGCACATTTATATATGTTATTCGCATCTGCTTGACTGGTTTGTCATATGTGTTTAATATGCATAGGATCATCTTTGGTATTTTGTGTCTTGTCTGAATATATACCATATCAAATCATTATTCCACTAAAAAAATAATGTCAAAGCAATAACTCCAAGGCCAATAATAAATAACACGTTATCTCCTCCGATTCTGCAACATTTCTGGTTGACGAACGGCCGCTCAGAAACGAAATCAAAAGCACAAAATGACAAGCGCAAACTGAAAAGCGCTAAATGAAAAACGTGAAAAGAAGAGCATGAATCAATGCTCACCAAACTTCTACTAACACAAAATTAGCAGAAGGAGCCCAAAGGGTGGCGCTAAAGAGCTGAAAAACCATGTAGTATGCCTAGTATGTTACTACGTTCGTAATTTTCGGCCAACATTTGTGTGACCGTGCGTATGCAAGACAAGTTTGGGCCAACACCCTTCGGACAAAATTCCATGTTTTTTGTTGTCGGAAAGTCCGATTGTGTGTACGCGGCATAAGAATAACCATGTTCTCAGATCATAGCAAACGGACTGAGATCTCTGCTTGTTACTGAGCCATTGGTCTCCATTCTTCTGCTGTCTGCTCAGATACATGTAGCTCTCCCAGTCACAGTGGCGCAGTACAATCCTCTGAGTGTGGTGATCTTGTCATAAGTCAGTCTCTGTCCCAGGCAGTATGTCGGTGCATTTGGTCCAGCAGCTTTTTCTGCTGAGTGATCTGACAAGCCCAGCCAAACCCACCCAGCCTGCTCAGTGCTCAGCTTCTGTCTATCCTGCTCTGTTTCGGTGTCTGCTGACTCTGTCCTGTATCCACTGTGTGTTTGCACCTGCCGTTCCTGTTGCCACCTGCTGCTCAGTGACCCAGTCCAGTCTGGTGACTCATCGGCAACATGTCTCTGCCGCCAACGGAGGATCTCTCAGGCACTTTTACCTCACTGTGCTCTCGCATCCACTGTCACAACTCCAGGGCTGTATGAGAGGTCTCCTTCTGCACATCAGGCTCTGCCACAAGGTACGTGACAGTGACATTATGAACACATTTGCATTTTGCACTATTTAGTCCTATATTTGAAAGCTGTTTACTTAGACTGTGGTCAAATATTCTTTGAATGGAAAATCAAATCCTAATAAGTAATGAATTTACAAATGCTATAGAACTTGTAATTCGAGGTATAGTGAATTTGAGATATAGTTTGTGACATGGTATGATTGCTAGAATTATTAAGTGGACATAGAAAAACTTGAAATAAGGATTTATCCTGGAGTATTGCATTTGCTGTTTTTTTTTTTTTTTATTGACTATCATTTGCTTGTGTAATATATTATATGATGGGGTGGTCATATGTACAAAAAAACTAGTGCATACCTGTTCATGTGTAAAAGTTGTGGAGACCCAATTGATACTATCAGGGCTTTTTTTCTCAGAGAATGGGAGCAGGAACTCCCTCCTGCTGATTCATCCTTCGTATTTGCCCCCCATCCACTTCTGAGCACCATCTGTTGGTTCCACCCCATACCCACCTCCCTGTACCCCACCTTTTAGAGAATACAGAACCAAGTATCATTTTCTGCCACTAAGTCATTTGTATGGAATTTGAAAGATCCCACCTCAGCAACAATAGAACACCCCCAGCAACAATGCCCCCCCCGCAAGATAATACCACCTCAACAACAATAGACCCACCAGCAGCAATAGTCCTCTCCCTCAATGGTAGATCTCTCCAGCAACAATTAACCTACCCAGCAACAACAGACCCCCACACAAAAATAGATGCCCACCAGCGACAATAGATCCCCCAGCAGGCAGCATTAATAGATCCTCCAGCACACACCAGCACTCATTACCATAAAATACATTCAGTGCTGGAAGTGCCAGAACTGCATCCCCCCCGTGTTCCGGCTGAAAAAAAGGCCTGGATACTATATTCACTATTGTCATTATATTTTAAATAATTCCTATACAGACTCATACTTAGTTTACATATAAAGCTGAGGAATATATGTATGTCAACAGATCTGCAAAACTTTACAATAATTGCAGGGTGCAGGTTCTCCATAAGCTAATAATATTTTAAGGTTAATGTATGTGTTATCAGACATTATTATTACATACCTCCCAACATTTTGAGATGGGAATGAGGGACACCTACTGACAAATGTATGTAGGCATAGGACACACCCCCTGTCACACCCCCTTAAAGGAGAATTAACCAAAAAAAAAGGTTAATTAAATCCACAAGGACTTTTTCTTTACCACTACTATTCCTTTATATTGGCTTTTATAATATACAAATGCAGCAATTTAGAAATTAGATGAAAGGTTTAGCACTGGGAAACTCTTTTTGAAAGATACAAAGTGCATTTTATATACAACTATATGGATCAGACCAAAATGAGGGACAAATGAGGAGGAATGAGGGACAGAGGGACATTGCTCCAAATCAGGGACAGTCCCTCAAAATCAGGGACAGTTGGGAGCTATGTTATTATAGTATGGTAAGGGAAAATAAACAATAGAAAATGAAAACAACAAATACTGTCATACATTGGGGTTAATTTACTAAAAGCAAATAGACTGTTCACTTTGCAAGGGCAGTTGCTCCAGAGATTAGTAAATGAGTGGGGTCCTCTTCTGACTTACGTCATCCAATCATGTGCAAGCAAAAATGCATTTTTTTTGTTTGCATGCCATTATCTACTAAGCTCTGGAGCAACTGCAAAGTGCACAGTCTAATTACTTTTAGGGCCCTTTCACACTGGGGCGTTGGTGCAGTCGGCGGCAAAGCACCGCTATTTTTAGTGGTGGTTTACCTTCGTTTTTGTTTTTTTAAGATGCTATAATAACAGAAATTCTAGCAAAAATATACAAACTAAAAAAAGAAGGAAGATAAGTTTTTATATACACTACCGTTCAAAAGTTTGGGGTCACCCAAACAATTTTGTGTTTTCCATGAAAAGTCACACTTATTCACCACCATACGTTGTGAAATGAATAGAAAATAGAGTCAAGACATTGACAAGGTTAGAAATAATGATTTGTATTTGAAATAACATTGTTTTTACATCAAACTTTGCTTTCATCAAAGAATCCTCCTTTTGCAGCAATTACAGCATTGCACACCTTTGGCATTCTAGCTGTTAATTTATTGAGGTAAGCTGGAGAAATTGCACCCCACGCTTCTAGAAGCAGCTCCCACAAGTTGGATTGGTTGGATGGGCACTTCTGGCGTACCATATGGTCAAGCTGCTCCCACAACAGCTCAATGGGGTTCAGATCTGGTGACTGTGCTGGCCACTCCATTACCGATAGAATACCAGCTGCCTGCTTCTGCTGTAAATAGTTCTTGCACAATTTGGAGGTGTGTTTAGGGTCATTGTCCTGTTGTAGGATGAAATTGGCTCCAATCAAGCGCTGTCCACTGGGTATGGCATGGCGTTGCAAAATGGAGTGATAGCCTTCCTTATTCAGAATCCCTTTTACCCTGTACAAAGCTCCCACCTTACCAGCACCAAAGCAACCCCAGACCATCACATTACCTCCACCATGCTTAACAGATGGCGTCAGGCATTCTTCCAGCATCTTTTCATTTGTTCTGCGTCTCACAAACGTTCTTCTTTGTGATCCAAACACCTCAAACTTGGATTCATCCGTCCACAACACTTTTTTCCAGTCTTCCTCTGTCCAATGTCTGTGTTCTTTTGCCCATCTTAATCTTTTTCTTTTATTGGCCAGTCTCAGATATGGCTTTTTCTTTGCCACTCTGCCCTGAAGCCCAAAATCCCGCAGCCGCCTCTTCACTGTAGATGTTGACACTGGTGTTTTGCGGGTACTATTTAATGAAGATGCCAGTTGGGGACCTGTGAGGCGTCTGTTTCTCAAACTAGAGACTCTAATGTGCTTATCTTCTTGCTTAGTTGTGCAACGCGGCCTCCCACTTCTTTTTCTACTCTGGTTAGAGCCTGTTTGTGCTGTCCTCTGAAGGGAGTAGTACACACCGTTGTAGGAAATCTTTAATTTCTTTGCAATTTCTCGCATGGAATAGCCTTCATTTCTAAGAACAAGAATAGACTGTCGAGTTTCAGATGAAAGTTCTCTTTTTCTGGCCATTTTGAGCGTTTAATTGACCCCACAAATGTGATGCTCCAGAAACTCAATCTGCTCACAGGAAGGTCAGTTTTGTAGCTTCTGGAAGGAGCTAGACTGTTTTTAGATGTGTGAACATGATTGCACAAGGGTTTGCTAATCATCAATTAGCCTTCTGAGCCAATGAGCAAACACATTGTACCATTAGAACACTGGAGTGATAGTTGCTGGAAATGGGCCTCTATACACCTATGTAGATATTGCACCAAAAACTAGACATTTGCAGTTAGAATAGTCATTTACCACATTAGCAATGTATAGAGTATATTTGTTTAAAGTTAGGACTAGTTTAAAGTTAGCTTCATTTAAAAGTACAGTGCTTTTCCTTCAAAAATAAGGACATTTCAATGTGACCCCAAACTTTTGAACGGTAGTGTATGTATTGTAATACACCACCAGCACCTGAGAAGGTGATTCATCTGCCAGAACTGCATATACATACATGTGTGTGTGTGTGCATGTATATATAATTAGCTCTCATGGTAGATGCATTTATACAGTGAGTTCACGGCAGACAGGAACTATATTTAATGGGCCTGTTAGTCCACTTTTATTAAAAAAGCAGAAAGCAAAACAGTCCAACATAAAGTTTCCCACGCAGGGTATCTTCTCCAGCTTCAGCAGGATACAAACACTGCAAAATGCCAAGCCACCTGGCTCATAAGCTCACTCAGCTTCACTGCAGTGCCACGCTGAACCTCTTACCAGTCTCTCTGACTGTGTAGTCCAGCTCTCCTGTATACTTGGCTCTTTGGCTTTTAGTCTGCTGCATGGCCCACTTCTGGTCTATGGATTGGGGTTCTCCTGACACCCCAATAGGAGCGAACCTGACTCCTGGAATGGAGACCCTTTGTATCTTGGCTTCAGGCTAGGGCCTCTGACCCATCAATGAGACCTTCTGTCTCCCCCACTAGGAGCTGTCTCCCAACTTGGAGCCCTGAGCTATCCTCAGATCTGAGTACATAACGACCCCGCACACTTATGTAGTCAGCCAGGTTGCATGTCTAGCAAAACCCAGACACAGGATGTAAAGAATTGTGGAGAAGGACAAGGAACCCTGGAAGTGATGGTTTGACCCCCACAGAGCCCTGATCCTAACATCATCAAGTCTGTCTAGGATTACATGAAGAGACAGAAGTATTTGAGGTAACCTACATCCACAGATTATCTGTGGTTAGTTCTCCACGATGTCTGGAACATCCTATCTATATCTTCAAAAACTGTGTGCAAGTGTACCTAGAAGAATTGATGCTGCTATGAAGCCAAAGAGTCGCCACACCAAATATTTGATTTTGATTTTTCTTCTGTACACTCACTTAGCATTTTGTAAATTAATAAAAATAAACAATTAAAAGGATTGTAAAGTCAGAAGGTTTTTTTTATCTTAATGCATTCTAGGCATTAGGATAAAATGCCTTCTGTGTGCAGCAGTCCCCCTTAGCCCCCAATGCCGCGTACACACGACCGGACTTCATGGCATACTTGGTCCTGCGGACCGGAGTCCGTCGCACAATTCGATCGTGTGTGGGCTCCAGCAGACTTTTTTCCCCAAAAGTTCGACGGACCTAGAAATGAAACATGTTTCAAATCTTTTTGACGGATTTGAGTCCGGTCGAAAAGTCCGCTCTTCTGTATGCTAGTCCGACAGACAAAAACCGACGCTAGGGCAGCTATTGGCTACTGGCTATGAACTTCCTTGTTTTAGTCTGGTCGTACGTCATCACGTATCAATCCATCGGACTTTGGTTGATCGTGTGTGGGCAAGTCCGTTCATTCGAAAAGTCCGTTGTAAAGTCTGTCGAAAAGTCCGCCGGACAAAGTTCGCCGTAAAGTCCGCTTGTGTGTACGCGGCATAACACTCACCTGAGGTCCCTCTCTGCCAAGTGATGTCCACGAGTGTCTCAGCAAACCGAGATTCTCCCTCCTGATTGGCGGAGACAAAGCAGCGGTGCCACTGGTCCTACTGCTGTCAATCAAGTTCAGCTGGCCAATCAGGGGCGGGCCGGGTCGAGGCTCTGTGTCTGAATAGACACAGGGAGCTGTGACTAGGCTCGGGTGCCCCCATAGCAAGCTGCTTTCTGTGGGGGCACTCAACAGGATGGAGAGGCCAGAAGCACAGAAGAGGCACCCGAGAAGAGGAGGATTTGGGCTGCTCTGTGCAAATCCACTGCAACAGAGCAGGTAAGTATACCATGGTTGTTACTTTTAAAGGGGGAAAAAAAAGCTTTACAATCACTTTAAAGCGGGGGTCCACCTAAACCACCAAAAAAAATATATTAAAAGCCAGCAGCTACAAATACTGCAGCTGCTGACTTTTAATACATGGCCACTTACCTGTCCCAGGGTCCAGCGATGTCGGCAGGCGACGCCGAAAACCCGCTCGGTTCTCGGCAGCTGCCGCCGCCATCCTAGGTGTGGGAATCAGGAAGTGAAGCGTTGCGGCTTCACTTCCCGGTTCCCTACTGCGAATGCGCGAGGCACGCTGCGCATCGTAACTGGTCCCCGCTATCTCCTGGGAGCTGTGTGTTTCCCAGGAGACAGCGCGGAGGGACAGGAAGAGGCATAGACTCCCATGGGAGTCTATGCCGGAAGTGGGTGCAAATACCTGTCTTAGACAGGTATCTGCACCCCCCTTCCCCCTGAAAGGTGCCAAATGTGACACCGGAGGGGGGGAGGGTTCCGAAAAGCGGAAGTTCCATTTTTTTGAGAGCATTCTCACTTTACAGCATTTCTTCACACCTGCCTATACCTTTTGCACAGTATTGTATATATCAGTAAAGGTATCGCTTGTATTGCATTTGTATATATCTACTGGCCTGTATATATATATATATATATATATATATATATATATATATATATATATTGATATGACTGATTTCTGATGGGGACTCTAAAACAAAGTTAATACTGCAGCTGCAGGAACAGATTCACAGGACTCAATCACTGTGTTTAAAATGTCCTTTTATTGAAAATTTATTATTACATGTTATTTTATACATAGATAAGAAACGGGTGGTGTGAGATGTTATTAAAAACTAATAAATAGAAATATGTTATTAAAAGCTAACAAATAGAAATATATTATTAAAAACTAGCGAATAGAACAATTGCAAAAGTAAAACCTTGAGAAGGGAGGGGGGAGTAGAGAGCGTTTAGTAGGAGAAGTGTCTGTGTGTTAGGTGAAGGTTACAGAACACATTTCAACAGTGAGAACAAAATGGAGTCTATTGTGCTTAACTGCTAGCTGACCGCCGGCTGTCTATTGACGGCCAGGCGGCGCAGCTCTCGTTGCGGGCGGGCGTCATATGACGGCCTCGCATTCCTAGGCCACCAGGGGGCGCGCGCGCACCGCCGCCGGCGATTGCGCGCGCCCGCCGTGTCACTAGGCACCCGGTGCGCGTGCCCGGCGGCCGCGATGTCCACCGGGCACCCGCGATTACCGGTAACACAGCAGGACCGTGGATCTGTGTGTGTAAACACACAGATCCACGGTCCTTTCAGAGGAGAGGAGACCGATGGTGTGTTCCCAGCACAGAGGAACACCGATCGGTCTCCTCCCCTAGTGAGTCCCCTCCCCCTACAGTTAGAATCACTCCCTAGCAACACAGTTAACCCCTCGATCACCACCTAGTGTTAACCCCTTCCCTGCCTGTCACATTTATACAGTAATCAATGCATTTTTATAGCACGGTTCGCTGTATAAATGTGAATGGTCCCAAATATGTGTCAAAAGTGTCCGATGTGTCCGCCGCAATATCGCAGTCACAATAAAAGTCGCAGATCGCTGCCATTACTAGTAAAAAATTAAAAAAAATAAAAATGTTATAAATCTATCCCCTATTTTGTAGACGCTATAACTTTTGCGCAAACCAATCTATATACGCTTATTGCGATTTTTTTTACCAAAAATATGTACAAGAATACATATCGGCCTAAACTGAGAAAAAATTTGTTTTAAAGAAAAAAAATTGGATATTTATTATCGCAAAAGATAAAAATTATTGTGTTTTTTTTAAAACTTCTCCCTCTTCTTTTGTTTATAGCGCAAAAAATAAAAACCGCAGAGGTGATCAAATACCACTAAAAGAAAGCTCTATTTGTGGGGAAAAAATTATAACAATTTCATTTGGGTACAGTGTTGTATGACCGCGCAATTGTCATTCAAAATGCGACAGCGCTGAAAGCTGAAAAATGGCTTGGGCAGGAAAGGGGCGAAAATGCACTGTATTGAGGTGGTTAAATGAACAGTACAGTGAATGTCCATGTCATTTCCCCCCTTTTGTTTATTTGACACCATTCTTCTCCGCGTTACATTCAGCCGATTGCTGGTAACTCCTGTTACATTGGCGCAGAGAGACAGTGTCCTGTTCAGCTCTCTCCTAGCTTTCTCACAATAATGGGTTCATCAGGGCTGGTGGTACATTTGTTGGTACAGCGGGTAGTCACACAGAGGCATAGCCGGATGAGGAAGTAAATAACAAATATGAGAAATAGGAACATCACAATGTAAGCGCCTAGTTTCTGTAACCATGTTGCTATGCCATATAAAAAATCACCAAAACCTCCTAAACCCTGAAAGGGGTTCCATCCATCTTTAGCAATATCTCTGGCCTTATTCTGTAGTTCTCTTATCTTAGCAAGATGTCCTTTAACCACTTGCCGACCGCCTAACGCAGATATACTGCGGCAGAATGGCACGGGCAGGCAGAATCACGTTCCCATACGTGATCTGCCTCCCGCGGGCGGGGGGTCCGATCGGACCCCCCCCGGTGCCAGCGGCGGTCAGCATTTCACTGGGAGCGTTGGGAGGCGAGGGGGAGACCATCCGATCGTGGCCCTCCCTCGCGATCGCTCCCAGCCAATCGGAATCCTCCCCTGCCTGTGTGTAGTTTCACACAGGCAGAGGATGTGATGTCATCTCTCCTCGGCTTGGCAGTTTCCGTTCCAGCGCAGAGGAGAGAAGACATGTAAGTGCACAAAACACACACAGTAGAACATGCTAGGCACATAAAACACCCCCGATCGCCCCCCCGATCCCCCCCCAATCACCCCCCCCTGTCACAAACTGACACCAAGCAGTATTTTTTTTTTCTGATTACTGATTGGTGTCAGTTTGTGACAGTTACAGTGTTAGGGCAGTGAGTGTTACCCCCCTTTAGGTCTAGGGTACCCCCCTAACCCCCCCTAATAAAGTTTTAACCCCTTGATCACCCCCCGTCACCAGTGTCACTAAGCGATCATTTTTCTGATCGCTGTATTAGTGTCGCTGGTCACGCTAGTTAGGGAGGTAAATATTTAGGTTCGCCGTCAGCGTTTTATAGCCTCAGGGACCCCCATATACTATCTAATAAATGTTTTAACCCCTTGATTGCCCCCTAGTTAACCCTTTCACCCCTGATCACCGTATAACCGTTACGGGTGACGCTGGTTAGTTCGCTTATTTTTTATAGTGTCAGGGCACCCGCCGTTTATTACCGAATAAAGGTTTAGCCCCCTGATCGCCCGGCGGTGATATGCGTCGCCCCAGGCAGCGTCAGATTAGCGCCAGTACCGCTAACACCCACGCACGCAGCATACGCCTCCCTTAGTGGTATAGTATCTGTACGGATCAATATCTGATCCGATCAGATCTATACTAGCGTCCCCAGCAGTTTAGGGTTCCCAAAAACGCAGTGTTAGCGGGATCAGCCCAGATACCCGCTAGCACCTGCGCTTTTCCCCTCCGCCCGGCCCAGCCCATCCAAGTGCAGTATCGATCGATCACTGTCACTTACAAAACACTAAACGCATAACTGCAGCGTTCGCAGAGTCAGGCCTGATCTCTTTGATCGCTAACAGTTTTCTTGGTAGCGTTTTGGTGAACTGGCAAGCACCAGCCCCAGGCAGCGTCAGGTTAGCGCCAGTACCGCTAACACCCACGCACGCACCGTACACCTCCCTTAGTGGTATAGTATCTGATGGGATCAATATCTGATCTGATCAGATCTATACTAGCGTCCCCAGCAGTTTAGGGTTCCCAAACACGCAGTGTTAGCGGGATCAGCCCAGATACCTGTTAGCACCTGCGTTTTGCCCCTCCGCCCGGCCCAGCCCACCCAAGTGCAGTATCAATCGATCACTGACACTTACAAAACACTAAACGCATAACTGCAGCGTTCGCAGAGTCAGGCCTGATCCCTGCGATCGCTAACAGTTTTTTTGGTAGCGTTTTGGTGAACTGGCAAGCACCAGCCCCAGGCAGCGTCAGGTTAGCGCCAGTACCGCTAACACCCACGCACGCACCGTACACCTCCCTTAGTGGTATAGTATCTGATCGGATCAATATCTGATCTGATCAGATCTATACTAGCGTCCCCAGAAGTTTAGGGTTCCCACAAACACAGTGTTAGCGGGATCAGCCCAGATACCTGCTAGCACCTGCGTTTTGCCCCTCCGCCCGGCCCAGCCCAGCCCACCCCACCCTAATGCAGTATCGATCGATCACTGACACTTACAAAACACTACACGCATAACTGCAGCATTCGCAGAGTCAGGCCTGATCCCTGCGGTCGCTAACAGTTTTTTTTGTAGCGTTTTGGTGAGCTGGCAAGCACCAGCGGCCTAGTACACCCCGGTCGTAGTCAAACCAGCACTGCAGTAACACTTGGTGACGTGGCGAGTCCCATAAGTGCAGTTCAAGCTGGCGAGGTGGCAAGCACAAGTAGTGTCCCGCTGCCACCAAAAAGACAAACACAGGCCCGTCGTGCCCATAGTGCCCTTCCTGCTGCATTCGCCAATCCTAATTGGGAACCCACCGCTTCTGCAGCGCCCGTACTTCCCCCATTCACATCCCTAACCAAATGCAGTCGGCTGCATGAGAGGCATTTTCTTTATGCCCTCCCGAGTACCCCTACCCAGCGAACCCCCCACAAAAGATGTCGTGTCTGCAGCAAGCGCGGATATAGGCGTGACACCCGCTATTATTGTCCCTCCTGTCCTGACAATCCTGGTCTTTGCATTGGTGAATGTTTTGAACGCTACCATGCACTAGTTGAGTATTAGCGTAGGGTACAGCATTGCACAGACTAGGCACACTTTCACAGGGTCTCCCAAGATGCCATCGCATTTTGAGAGACCCGAACCTGGAACCGGTTACAGTTATAAACGTTACAGTTACAAAAAAAAGTGTAAAAAAAAAAAAAAAAACACATACAAAAATATAAAATAAAAAAAAATAGTTGTCGTTTTATTGTTCTCTCTCTCTCTATTCTCTCTATTGTTCTGCTCTTTTTTACTGTATTCTATTCTGCAATGTTTTATTGTTATTATGTTTTATCATGTTTGCTTTTCAGGTGTGCAATTTTTTATACTTTACCGTTTACTGTGCTTTAATGTTAACCATTTTTTTGTCTTCAGGTACGCCATTCACGACTTTGAGTGGTTATACCAGAATGATGCCTGCAGGTTTAGGTATCATCTTGGTATCATTCTTTTCAGCCAGCGGTCGGCTTTCATGTAAAAGCAATCCTAACAGCTAATTAATATTTAATTTTATATTGTGACACAAGTTGCGGGAAAGAGACAATTTTTTATTTTTTTTATTTTTTTTTGCGCAAAGTTGTCACTAAATGATATATTGCTCAAACATGCCATGGGAATATGTGAAATTACACCCCAAAATACATTCTGTTGCTTCTCCTGAGTACGGGGATACCACATGTGTGAGACTTTTTGGGAGCCTAGCCGCGTACGGGACCCTGAAAACCAAGCACCGCCTTCAGGCTTTCTAAGGCCGTAAATTTTTGATTTCACTCTTCACTGCCTATCACAGTTTCGGAGGCCATGGAATGCCCAGGTGGCAAACCCCCCCCCAAATGACCCCATTTTGGAAAGTAGACACCCCAAGCTATTTGATGAGAGGTATAGTGAGTATTTTGCAGACCTCACTTTTTGTCACAAAGTTTTGAAAATTAAAAAAAGAAAAAAAAAATTTTTTTCTCGTCTTTCTTTATTTTCAAAAACAAATGAGAGCTGCAAAATACTCACCATGCCTCTCAGCATGTGGTATCCCCATACTCAGGAGAAGTAGCTAAATGTATTTTGGGGTGCAATTCCACATATGCTCATGGCCTGTGTGAGCAATATATCATTTAGTGACAACTTTGTGCAAAAAAAAAAAAAAAAAATTGTCACTTTCCCGCAACTTGTGTCAAAATATAAAACATTCCATGGACTTAACATGCCTCAAAGTAAATAGCTTGGGGTGTCTACTTTCCAAAATGGGGTCATTTGGGGGCGTTTTATGCCATCTGGGCATTTTATGGCCTTCAAAACTGTGATAGGTAGTGAGGAGTAAAATCAAAAATGTACGCCCTTAGAAATCCTGAAGGCAGTGATTGGTTTTCGGGGCCCCGTACGCGGCTAGGCTCCCAAACAGTCCCACAAATGTGGTATCCCCATACTCAGGAGAAGCAGCTAAATGTATTTTGGGGTGCAATTCCACATATGCCCATGGCCTGTGTGAGCAATATATCATTTAGTGACAACTTTTTGTAATTTTTTTTTTTTTGTCATTATTCAATCACTTGGGACAAAAAAAATGAATATTCAATGGGCTCAACATGCCTCTCAGCAATTTCCTTGGGGTGTCTACTTTCCATAATGGGGTCATTTGTGGGGGTTTTGTACTGCCCTGCCATTTTAGCACCTCAAGAAACGACATAGGCAGTCATAAATTAAAGGCTGTGTAAATTCCAGAAAATGTACCCTAGTTTGTAGGCGCTATAACTTTTGCGCAAACCAATAAATATACACTTATTGACATTTTTTTTACCAAAGACATGTGGCCGAATACATTTTGGCCTAAATGTATGACTAAAATTGAGTTTATTGGATTTTTTTTAGAAGAAAAAGTAGAAAATATTATTTTTTTTCAAAATTTTCGGTCTTTTTCCGTGTATAGCGCAAAAAATAAAAACGGCAGAGGTGATCAAATACCATCAAAAGAAAGCTCTATTTGTGGGAAGAAAAGGACGCAAATTTCGTTTGGGTCAGTTCCAATATGGCTGCTTGAGCCAGGAGCTCCGCTCCATCCCGGACCGCAGAGCCGCACTACAGCAGCCACAGCCCTCAGCGCCGCTAACCCATCCGTGCCAGGGACCCTCGGAGGAGACAGCGGAGATGTCCGGTCCCCCGGTGAGGAGAGATCTCGGCCCGCTATTCGACACGGCGGGAGCGGACGGGAGTCCCAAGATGGCCGCCAGCACGGACCTCACACAGCCACACGTGGCCCAGCACCCCAAGGCTCCTGAACACAGGCCGGTATTTACCCCACCGACACTCACTTATGCCCAGGCAGCACAGGGGCCCCCGACCGTCCATCAGAACCCCCATCAAGGCTCCCAGAAACCCCAGGCCTCTGCTAAGGCCTCCACAGGCTCCTCAAGCCTGACACACCAGGAGATGTCTCCCCAGGCCCTACCCATACAGGCCCAGCTCTCAGGGGCAGCTCACCTGTCCTCAGGCTTCTCAATCACTGACTTTACACAAATGAAAGAAGACATGTTTATTAAAATCTCCTCATTACTGGAGAAAGGCCTGGCCAGCACAGCACATCAGATCACTAATACGATCAAAGCTGACCTATCGAGTATAGGCTCAAGAATAGAAGCAATAGAGGAAAAAGTTGAGAGCACGGTCTCTAGAACGAACCAAAATGCAGCTCACCTACAGTCTATTCAAGAACAACTCGATGTGGCCCTTTCCAGGATAGACGAACTCGAGAACAGGTCCAGGAGGTATAATTTCAGATTTAGAGGACTCCCAGAAAACTTCACGGATATTCCCTCCACGGTACAGGACATCATCTCTGAACTCATTCCTAATATCCCCACTCAGCGTCTCGAATTAGACAGGGCACACAGATCCCTTGGTCCCCCCAGACAAGATGGCTCACCCAGAGACATAATTGTGAAACCACATTTTTTTGCGATCAAGGAGGAGGTCATGCAACAATCTCGTCAGAACCCCAAACTGCAACACAGGGGACATCAGATCCAGATTTTTGCGGATTTAGCTCCCTCCACTATTCAAAGACGCAGAACTCTAAAACCACTTCTCTTGGTCCTATCACAAAGGGACATTAAATACCGCTGGTCCTTTCCTTTCGCAGTAAAATTCACATCTCAGGGTAAATCCCACTCTTTTTCCAGTCTCCCAGAAGGTGAAAAACTGCTGCTGTCGCTTAAATTCATCTCACAGGAAGCTCCAATGGACTTTTCTGCATCCTCATCAGGCTCGACAAAACGCCCTCCACCAGGCAGCCCTGTGTCCCCCCTGTGGAATAAGAACACGTCCAAGAGGAGCAAGGATGGAAAACCGTCATAAGGCCCGGCTGGTCTCTTAACTTTTCTCTGTCCCAGCAGGGACTCTTTTTGGGGCGGTGGTCCCAACAGTTGTCGGAGCTGGAGCTCCACACCCCATTACGGTTCAAAGGCTTGTTAAGCCCATCACTCGAATTACACCTCCCAACGCACTTTGTAGCACCAATTCCCCCCGACAAAAAACCCCTCCACAGGGGAAGGGAAGCAACCCTCCATGACCAGAATATCTTCATCCTTCCCTATAACGGAACTGTCCAGCGGACTCAGATGCCCTCCAGCAGACGTTCGGTTCTTTGGGACAATAGTCCTTGCGGACTGTAGAGTTGATCTAGTCTTACTGGGACTTCGGTACCTAGCCCCGCTCTAGTATAGGGCAAGATTGCTTGTATGTCTAGCTAATAATGACCAAAAGTATGCAAGATATGCTCAGAGGGTAGGGGTGTTTTTACCTCTACAGTGTAGAGCCCGGGTCGTTTAGGTAGCCCACCAAGTCAGATTTGGAGTAGGGGGGGGGGGTGGGAGTGCTACAGCTGGTGGGGAGTTTTCGTTTTTGATTTAAGCATTACGGTGTCTTACTAGTTAACCTGGCATGCAGTGCCATGAGTACAGGGCTGTTTGAACCTTACTACAGTTGTTCTTTTACGTTAGTGTGTAAGTATTAATGTTTTACCTTGACAAAGAAAGGGTCCGGGGTGGATCCCTTGTGCCTCCTCTCATTTCCGAAGAACCTTTAGTGTCCTTTGGATTTGGGACTTCAGTCGGCCTCCCAGGTGGACTGAAGGTTAAATTTGGGAATATTGCGGAAAATTTTCCACAAGATCCCAAGGGTCATATTATGAGACCCATGTCGCTATTATCGTTGTTCTTATATGTTTGTTTGTCCTTTTCTACTCTTTGTATCCGCTCATCCCTTTTCTTTTTTCCAGCCGTCCTGCGGGCAGGGGCCTCGCACCTCTCAGAGATAAACATAGAAGACACCCATTACGTATCTTACCCGGCAAGATATGGAAGACTTCAATTGGTGAGTGACTGCTTGATTATGAGTCCCCCTCCCCTCTGCTCAAATGACTGACACACTTACACTAGGAAACGATCTCAAGGTGGCCTCTCATAACGTTCAGGGCCTGAATTCCCCTAGAAAAAGAAGACTAGCCTTGGATCACTACAAATCTTTAAGACTTGATGTAGTTCTCCTTTAGGAGACTCACTTTCCCATCCGGTACACCCCCAAGTTCCTTCACTCTTATTATCCATCCTTCTTCTTAGCGAATGCCCCTAACAAGACTAAGGGGGTGGCAATCCTACTTTCCAAAAACAGCAAATTCTCCTATATTTCTGATTATAAAGATCCGGAGGGAAGATTTGTTGTGGTGAAGGGTACCCTGGAAGGAGTTTTATACACGATTATCTCATATTATGCCCCGAATAAGGGTCAAGCATCCTTTTTCCAGGGACTCCTCAGTACAATAGAACCCCTATTAGAAGGGAAGGTCATTATGGGAGGAGATTCAAACGTGGCGTTTGACCAGGGCTTGGACAAAACTAGACCCCCCCCAAGGACCAGCTCACACGCCCCATGAAATTAAGCACCAGAATAGCTAAGCTGCTACATACCCATGGACTTATAGACATCTGGAGGGAACTAAACCCCAAAAGTAGGGACTACACACACTTCTCCGCCCCCCACCAATCTTACGCCAGGATTGACCACATACTTATCCCATCTTCACTTATACCCCTCTCCAAAAAAGCTGCAATATTGGACACAGCCTGGTCGGACCATTCATTGGTCCTCCTCAACCTGAGAAATGTCCTCTCGGGGCGAGGTCGTTCCTACTGGCGCCTAAATGAATTCCTGCTTTCTGACCCTCGCTACTGTAAGGAGATAGCAGACTCCATTAAAGAATACTTTACCCTGAATGACATAGATAATATCTCCCCAGAGACCCTTTGGGCCACCCACAAGGCAACCATTAGAGGCATTCTAATCAGGATCGCCACTCAATATAAAAAGGAGCGCTTGATAGATATTCAACGCCTTGAAAAAACATTCCTCTCCTTAAAAGCAGAACACAAAAAACACCCGAACAGGACCATTTCAGAAAGGTTAGACGCGACTAGACTTGAGCTGAACCTCGCCTTAACGGCCAAAGCAGAGAAAAACATCAGGTGGAGTGGAGCCAAATTTTACTGCCAGAAAGACAGATTCGGCTCAATGTTAGCCTCCAAACTCACCCCGAGGTTTCGATCCTCCTCCTTCCCTAAACTAAGAATCACAGGACAACCCCCAACAGCTAACCCGAACAAAATAATGTCAGCCTTTCATGAATTTTATGAAAATCTCTACAAATCCCCCCAATCAGGGAAGGGCCCTGTAACCACTGCCTTTCTGGACAATTTGCAGATCCCTTCGATCTCCAAAGATTGCAGGGATCTAATGGAAGGAGCCTTTTCAGTAGAGGAGGTCAGGGCGGTTATAAAAGGCTTGAAGCCCGGATCAGCCCCAGGGCCAGATGGCCTCTCGGTCCCCTACTACAAACATTTTGGAGAAATTTTAGCTCCTTACTTGGCTAAATTTTTTAATTCCATTAAAACAGGTACCCCCCTGGATACACAACTGAATACTGCATTTATCTCGGTCATCCCCAAACCCAACAAAAATCACGAGGAAGTGGAAAATTACAGGCCGATCTCCCTGATCAATAATGACCTCAAAATTCTCACCATAATCCTTGCCAACCACCTCTCATCTTTTATTAATCTTTATATACACAAGGACCAGGTTGGTTTTATACCAGGGAGACAAGGACCGGACCAAATTAGGAGAGCAATAGACATTGTCTCCATCCTCCAATCAAATTGGGAAGGGGGACCGAAACAGGAAGGATTTCTCCTCTCGTTGGACCTCCATAAGGCCTTCGATTCTATCGAATGGCCTTATCTTTTCTCCTTACTGGAGAAATGGGGCTTCGGTCCCAGTTTTCTTGGGACCCTTAAATCCTTATACTCCACTCCAAAAGCAGTAATTCGCTTACAAGGCCATTACTCCAAGCCTCTCTCTATAGCGAGAGGCACTAGACAGGGTTGTCCTCTATCCCCTTTAATTTTTGCCATTGCGATTGAAACCCTAGCAATCGCAGTCAGATCGGACCCCAATATACTAGGAGTGAAATGCGGCGAACAAGTCCACAAATGCGGGCTATTCGCCGATGATATGCTCTTATTCATCACCTCACCAATCACTTCCCTCCCAATTCTGTGTAAACTCCTAAAGGAATTCTCACGGATCTCGGGCTTAAAGGTAAACTACTCAAAATCATCAGCCCTGAACATTTCCCTCACATGTCGTCTCTTCCCTCCAGAATGCCTTTGAGTTTAGATGGAGCGACACTTTTATTGACTATTTAGGAATCAAGCTCACTGCAAAAACGGAGCTACTTTATTCGGCCAACTTCCCTCACACATACCGCAAACTAGAGACAGACCTAGGCAACTGGGCAAAGGGAGGAATCTCTTGGCTAGGTAGAGTTCATGCAGTCAAGATGACATTGCTACCTAGACTCCTTTACCTTTTCAGTGCCCTCCCGATAAATATTGTAAAAGATCACCTATCTGCATTCCAAAGAAAAGTTATCAAGTTTATCTGGGGGGGTAAGGGACACAGACTCCAGCAAAATACCTTATTCTTATCCAGATCACAGGGGGGCTTAGGTCTCCCTCAGCTCTTCTGGTACTATCAAGCTGCCAGACTCGCCCAGTTATCGGTAGTGTATGTGAAGACAGAAAAACCAGACTGGATCCAAATAGAGAGACAGGCTGTACCATCCCACACCCTAGATTTCCTATTGTGGGTCCCTCTTAGAAAGCGCCCCTCGATTCTCTCACCAACTCTCTCTCAATCCTTTAAAGTATGGGACTCTCTAAGAAACAATCGGGGCTTGATTTCAAATTGCCACCCACTTGCTCACATTTTCAATAATCCGGACTTTGTTCCGGGTCTAGACATCAAAGCATTCCGTTGGTGGTTGGATAAGGGGATGTACCGGATCGGACACTTCTATACGAGTTTAGGCCCTATTACCCTGGCCTTTTGTGTGAGCCACTTGGAGATGCCTACCTCGGAGCGATTCCGATTTCATCAAATTCGTCATTTCCTTGCCCACAATGGGGAGGCAAAATCTGCCCCCCACTCATTCACACCATACGAACTCTGGTGTGGCAGGTCTTCAGAGCAGAGGGGAGGCATTACCGTCATCTATCAGTCACTCGCCAATCAGTCAACCAAGACTCCTTATATGCTGGCATGGGAGTCGGAATTATCCATGCAGTGGGACCTAGATAAATGGAGGACTACCTTTTTCAGGGCCTACAGGGGCATTAAGAATATTTCCATGATAGAGTCTAGTCTTAAGCTTATTACTAGGTGGTATCTATCTCCTGACAGATTAGCCAAAATGTTCCCCTCGGCTGACCCAAGGTGTTTTAGAGGTTGTTTACTTAGGGGCACGCTGGCTCATATATTCTTGGAATGCCCAAGATTGAGGACATTCTGGAATAAGATTTTCCTCTTGATCAAGAAAATTACCAAGGCCCATATCCCGAAAACACCAACTATGGCGCTTCTAAATGACAATTTGCCCAGGGTTCCGAAGCTTGCCCGCAAACTAATCCACTTTATTTTTCTGGGCGCTAAGCTCATCATCACCAAGGCCTGGAAGAAACCCAAAGTGTCCCTTAAGGCGGCGATCCGGAAAATCTCCTGGATTATGGCCCAGGAGAAGCTCGCTAGCATTCTCTACAACACAAAAGACCAATTTGAGGCTATTTGGGAGCCCTGGGCAAGTTTCATTGGTATTTCCCTGATTCCGGGCATGCAACCATAACTCAGCTAGATGTTGCGGGGATGCGGGACATCTTCCCGCGGGATGGCTCCCATATCTCTCCTCTCTCTCCTTCCCCCCCCCACTCTCCATTTCACACTCTTTTCTCTCTCTTTATTTGCCTTATGTTTTGAATTGCAGACAGTCCGATGGTTTTAGTGACACTTATGATCCCAGATGGTTTCTGTCCTAAGGGGTTAAAATACTCTGATGATGTTTCCCTACCTGGATATCTACATTTCAGCTATGTTTGATGGGGGGTTGGGGGGAGCTGATGGAGGTTTCACCGGTCACAGTGTGTTCCCTTTTGGGGTGCCGACGGAATCCCTAGGGCCTCCTCCACCTACTCCTTGGATAGTCTAGGGATTTATCTTCTCTTTAGTTCTTTCTTCAGGCCAACGGTGTTGTTCTTTTAGATTATCTGTTATAACCACAGGCCGGGTCCTAACCCCTAACATTTGTTTTTGTTTTTTTTTTTGTTTCTTTTGCTTGAATTGCCTACCCCATTGGGGTCTAACTGTATGTGATATGACTACTCTGCCTACATGATTCGTTGACTGTACAACTTGTTTGTTGAAAAAAACAATAAATATTTTGAAAAAAAAAATTTCGTTTGGGTACAGCATTGCATGACCGCGCAATTAGCAGTTAAAGCAACGCAGTGCCGAATTGTAAAAAGTGCTCTGGTCAGGAAGGGGGTAAAACCTTCCGGGGCTGAAGTGAGAAATACCTTACACATCCCACCTTGAGCTGCAGTGAGATAATTTAGCGTTAATCTGTGCTCTAATACTACTTTTTTAAGCTGAGCCATTTCTTCATTTAATAAACCTATATCAGTGGTAATAAGGTTAATAATCTCATCTACAATTCTAGTGTAATTATTTAGTCTTTTCATTGCTTCAATTCCCCATCCTGTCCAGGAAGGGAACCAGGACCATGCCATGTCACCTTCAGTGAACAGCTCTCTTTTGAACACTAACGGGTATTCTGGACTTTGATCTGGTCGCACTGTATCTTTGCGAACAGCCAAAGCAGGTACTAACTTCCCAATATAACATGTACCTGTAACATTAGTAGGAAGCCAGGCGTAAGCTTTTTTTCCACATATATAATATAACCCTCTACGTATGGACGGTATGCTTGCTCCTAAAAAACTGGAAGCAATAACATGGAATCTCAGGTAACCGATATTTTCACACATTGGGAACTGTGAGCAATTTGTACTATAAAGGGTTCTATTTAGTTCTGGATCTGGGATATAATAATATTGACCATAGTTTCCTCCATAAACTGTAATGTTTGCTCCGGTGCAATCTGAATTGCCCAACCATGTACATTTAGTGTTAAACGGGCATGTAATGTTTAAACAAATCTGTGGAGTGTTTATCTGTTTTGAAACCATCAAAGTTACTGATCTGTGCTCATTAGCTGTAGAGACTATGTATGAGCCATTTATTCTGGTCCTGTTTAGATCAGTGAAATTGAGAGGCATTGCTATCATGGGTATTGTTCCTGTTTGGGGATGTAAGTGAGAACACACCCAGCAGTTACTAGCATTGCTAAGATTGCATACAATTTTAACATTTGGATGAAAGGGTTATTTTTCATGTCTCAGTTCTCACAAACAACAAAAAGAAAAGAAACATCATCATCATTTTTTCAAAGGATATCATCACTTCAGGATTTTCTTGCAGTGACTGGCGTGAATCTAGGTGGGCTTTCCTTCCAACTTGACAGCAGAACCGGTTGTCAAAAGCACCAAATGTGGTCCGTCAAATTTTGGTTCTAGTGGCTTTCTGACGTGTCGCTTGACCACCACCCAGTCACCTGGTTGGATTCTGTGAATACCTGAAACAGAATCTGGGTCGGGGATAGATTTATAAACACCTTTATGTATTTTATTCAATGTTCTTTGCAAAATCTGAACATATTCTAACAGAATAGAGTGAGAAGCCTGCAACTGTTGGGGAAAATATAGCCCTGTTTTGGGTGGCCCTCCAAATAAAATCTCATAGGGGGACAGCCCATGTGGTTGTTTAGGGGTAGTTCGTACAGAATATAGGGCTAATGGCAAAGCTTCCACCCATCCTTTTCCTGTATCTGCTTTAATTTTTGCACATCTGTTTTTCAAAATTCCATTAAGTCTCTCAACTTTACCACTACTTTGTGGATGATAAGGTGTATGGAAAGCTTGCTGTATGTGAAGTGCTTCCATTACCTCTTTCTTTTTTTTTTTTTTTTTAATTGTTTATTTAACATTTTTCATGACAAATATAATAACAGTGATGTCACATTCAGGATGAAAAGGAAAAAAAAAAAAAAAAAAAAAAAGGAAGGCTTTAACACTGTCAATCAAAGTTACATAAGCCTAAAACATTGTATATAAAAGAGTACAAAAGATAAAGAAAATGAGAAAAAAAAACAAAGCAAATCAAAAGCTATAAGGTTGCCTACAGTACAGCTTTAAAATTGGTAATACCGAGTAAGAAAAGCTTTTGATTACTAAATCAGCAAGTCTACGGTAAGTACATTACATGTTTTACTGGAAGTTGGGAAATCATGAGAGACAACCTACACAGTCAGAAGAATAAGATATATAGTAGCCCAAGGAGATAGAAGACGTAGATTACTATGTACCTCTAATAATTCAACTAGTATCATTTGTCTTAATGTTATAATCATAATCATCCCATGGCTGCCAAATAAGAGTAAATTTCTGTATGGAATCTTCAACAATGGCAGTTAGATGTTCCATTCTACGTATGTCCATTAAGGTAGACAGAGTATGGGAAAGGGTGGGTGGGGAAGTGGATAGCCAAAGTTTAGGGATAATTTTCTTAGCTGCTAATAACACAAAGGACATCAGTTTCTGCTTTGATTTGTGAAGACCTTGATATGGGAGGCCTAGTAAATAGTACATGGGGTCTAGGGGAACGAGGGTTCCCGTCAAAGTCTCTAGTAAGGTTTGGATCTGCTCCCAGAATTGGGAAACTAAAGAACATTCCCAAAAGATGTGAAAGTGGGAACCAACCGCCTTATTACATCTCCAACAAATTTGGGAAATGGACGAATCGATCGCGTGTAGTCTTTCCGGGGTTTTATACCAAAACATAAGTACCTTATAGGCAGTTTCTTTGTGAGATATACATCGGGAGCTTTTGGAAGTGGAGACCCATATCTTATCCCAGTCTAACAAAGATATGTTATGTTGGAGAATCTGTGCCCATTTCTTCATATAATAATGTGTATCTATTTTTAGGGGAATGGCTTCGTGGAGTATTCTATAAATGGTGGATATCAATTGGGGTTCATGGGGGCCTGTAGCACAAAGCATTTCAAATTCAGTAGGTTTATCTAAAGACAGTGTAGGAGTTTTGATAGAAAAGAAATGTCTGATTTGTAAATATGAGTAAAATATGGTTTTGGGTAGTTGGTGTTGTGTTTGAAGGTCCTCAAAGGATAGTAAATGTCTCGTGGCTGGGTTGACTAGCTGTCGCAGCTGGAAAATGCCGGCCCTAGACCAGTGCACCATACGGTCATAAGACAAACTATCCGGGATGTCTGGGTTAAAGAGGATATTGGTGAGAGGTGAGCATGGGGATGAAAGTGAGTATTTAGTGGAGCATTTCTTCCATATTGCTAATGTAAAGAGCATCAGGGCCAGGCAAAGACCCCTCAGCTGGGGCATATATTTGTCAGTGGAGGGCCATAACATATAACATGGGTGTACTGGGGAGGTTATGCTCATTTCAATATCCGCCCATCTATTTGGGGCTGTTCTATTGGTCCATGAAGTAAGGGCCCTTAAATGAGAGGCGTAGTAGTACTTGATAAAGTCTGGAGCTCCTAGGCCTCCTTTAAGCTTACGTGCCATTACCACTGAGCCCGCCACTCTATGTGAAGCATTGTTCCATATAAAACGGAGGCTTCTTCTTTGAAGATTTTTCAACTGAGACATTGGTATTGCCACTGGAAGTGTCTCAAATAGGTACAATAATTTAGGAATAATAGACATTTTTAGAATATTTATACATCCAAGGAGAGAGATGGGCAAAGCGGTCCAATGGGTCAGCAAGCGGTTAATTTCTTGGAATAGGGGGGGGAAGTTCGCCTGATATAAAGTGGAGTATGATGCTGTAATGCGGACACCTAAGTATTTCAAGGATGTAGAGCTCCAATGATAATTATAATTCTGTTTAAGGGTGACCAGATTAGATGGTGTGATGTTTATGGGGAGAGCTTCCGTTTTGGTAGTGTTAATTTTAAAGCCAGAGATTTCACTAAAAGAGTTTAGAATTTTATGTAGCGAAGGTAGGGACGTGTGTGGTTGGGTAAGTGTTAGAAGAATATCGTCTGCAAAAAGGGATAGTTTGTATTCTAACTGACGCAGGCGTACTCCTACTATGGAGGGGCATTCACGAATTGTCGCTGCTAAGGGTTCCAAACTGAGTATGAAAAGTAAAGGTGACAAAGGGCAGCCCTGTCTAGTACCATTGCTAAGGGGAAATGGGGAAGATAGATAAGATGAAAGTTGTACTTGGGAGGTAGGGTGAGAGTATAAGGATCTGAGAGCCTGTACAAAGGGACCCGAAAAACCATATTTGGACAGGATCGCAAACATGAAGGGCCAACTAAGGCGATCAAATGCTTTCTGGGCATCTTTTTTTTTTTCTTTTTTTTTTTTTTTTTTTTTTTATCCACTTCAGCGAAAGTTTTCCGAGAGACATTATTTCAACTTTATGTGTCAAACTTTATCTCTTCTCCTTTTTCACATCATTGTGGATTGTTTCCGTCACATCTTTATTATTTTTCCCTTTCATTCAAAATTTTCTTTGCTGTTGTTTTTGCATTTGCTTTAGCTACTGGCCAGCTCTCGGGCCAACCTGAGAACATGTCAACACACACTAAAGCGAACTCATAGGTGCCTATTATGGGCATCTGAATGTAGTCTATTTGAATTCTTTGGAAAGGGAAATCTGGCTTAGGAGAATGCTTTTGGGGAACAGGTGGTGTCTACCCAGGAGTTTGTACCCAGTTTTAGCACAACTGGCACATGGCGTCAGTCATCTTGCTAAGGGCGCGATGGTGGCACTTACTGACTGCTATTGGATAGAACCTGGATTTAGTGCATTTGCAGCCAGGTTTTGTGCTTCATGTCTCACTTGTGCTCTGTACAATGCAGGGAGGCCTGTCCATGTTCCCCAAAAGCATTCTCCTAAGCCAGATTTCCCTTTCCAAAGAATTCAAATAGACTACATTCAGATGCCCAGAATAGGCACCTATGAGTTCACTTTAGTGTGTGTTGACATGTTCTCAGGTTGGCCCGAGAGCTGGCCAGTAGCTAAAGCAAATGCAAAAACAACAGCAAAGAAAATTTTGAATGAAATAGTTTGTAGATATGGAGTTCCTGAAACTATTGAGAGTGACAGAGGAACCCATTTTACTGGGGAAGTAATGAAAGAGGTAATGGAAGCACATCACATACAGCAAGCTTTCCATACACCTTATCATCCACAAAGTAGTGGTAAAGTTGAGAGACTTAATGGAATTTTGAAAAACAGATGTGCAAAAGTAAAACCTTGAGAAGGGAGGGGGGAGTAGAGAGCATTTAGTAGGAGAAGTGTCTGTGTGTTAGGTGAAGGTTACAGAACACATTTCAACAGTGAGAGCAAAATGGAGTCTCTTGTGCTTAAATGAACAGTACAGTGAATTTCCATGTCAATATATATATATATATAGATATAGATATAGATATAGATATAGATATAGATATCTATATGTATCTATCTATCTATCTATCTATCTATCTATCTATCTATCTATCTATCTATCTATCTAGATAGATAGATAGATAGATAGATAGATAGATAGATAGATAGATAGATAGATAGATAGATAGATAGATAGATAGATAGATAGATAGATAGATAGATAGATAGATAGATAGATAGATAGATAGATAGATAGATAGATAGATATAGATATAGATATCAATATATATATATAAATCTATAAAATTAAGTAAGAAATGAGCACACCACTAAGGATGAGTTTTCTGTACGGGTCATTGAAAAGGTCAAATTTCCTCTGGGTGGGACTTTTGGAGAGGGGCAGATAGCACAATGAGGTATGAGAAGAATATAAAAAATATATAGGATTTTATTGGGAAACATATGTTTAAAATAATGAGCATATATAAACAATACACATATCAAAAAATTACAATTAGATTCTGGACAAAACTAATCATACAGTAACAGTTCAAACGAGACAGCTGGAAATCGCAAAAGGTCTGTTGAGTTGACAGTGAACACAACATAAAGAACCCAACGCGTTTCAAAATTACTATTTCGAGGCGCATGCGCGGCGGCACCTAAGATGGACGCGTAGTCCGGGAGCTCCGTCCCGCCTCAGCAGACCGGATCGAAAATTCGGCACTTGGACCGGCGATCGGGACCTGGAACTGCCTCACCGGGCCACCGGAACCCCTGAGGACATTCCCGATGTACTCGGGAGCGGTAAGGAGAAACCTAAAACCGGCTTTTGAAGCCGCATTACCGCAGGCCGAGATTGCCAAGATGGCGACCGCGCCCCTCGGCTCTCCTCAGGCTGCACAGCCGAATCCCCCATACATGGCCTCCCCCTCCCTGCTTCAGCCAGATCACCCTACAAGCAACATCCCATCAAACCCAGCATCCCCAGCGTCCACCGCTTCTCTCCTGGAGCATAACCTGACAAGCCTGGGGTATTCCCCAATGGATGCAGGCCCTCCCCAGTCTCACCAACTACTACAGCATGGGGATTCAGGCCTACCCCAGCCAGCATCAGTAGCAGACCTATACACCAAGTTTGCAGAACTACTGGACAGAGGCCTTCATAATACTGCACACAAAATAACCAGTGACATTAAAGCAGATCTCCAGAACATTGGCACCCGCATGGAAATCATTGAATCTAATCTTGACTCCACGATTTCCAGAACAAACCAAAATACTGCATGTATACAGACCTTGCAGGAACAACTAGAGACTGCTAATGCTAAAATTGATGACCTTGAAAACCGTAACCAAAGATACAATTTTAGGGTCAGGGGGCTTCCTGAATCCTACAAGGACATCCCTGAGACTATAAAATCGTTCATTAAGGATTTGCTCCCAGACACCTCACAGCACAGGCTTGAGCTGGATCGGGCCCACAGAGCACTCCGACCTCCTAGAGCTGACGGCCTCCCCCGTGACGTCGTGGTGAAACCACATTTCTTCTCGATCAAAGAAGAGGTCATGAGGAAATCGAGATCCATGTCTGAAATCTTGTTCCAGGGACACCGCCTGCAAATATTTGCTGACTTATCCCCCTCGACTATACAAAAACGGAGAACCCTAAAGCCACTTCTCCAAATCCTGATGGACAGAGAAATCAAATACTGGTGGCTATTCCCGTTTCAACTCAAATTACTCCACAAAGGCAAGGCATATACCTTCGGATCCCTGCAGGAAGGAGAAAAGCTTTTTCTTCAACTAGGCTTCATCAACCAGGACCCGACTGCACGCCACCCAGGAAATCAACCCAACGCGGCAAAGAGACACTTGCCCACGAGTCCCCTGAATCCGGTTTGGGAAAAAGCAAGAACCAAGAAATCCAAGGAAACTAATCCTCCGTGAACTCCTGTCCTCACTTTTTCTTCGGAACTCAATTTTTTCTTTTTGACATCAACCTATATTTAGTAACCCTCTTTTTTGCCCGCCACCCTTCAGTTGTTCGCTGAAGGGGTGGGGTCTCCCCGTTTGTGACCCCCGAGATGAGTGTCGAGTCTGGACACCTTTACGCCTTTTTTGAGGCGATCTCGGGGGGCACGATCCTTGGGGACGTTGTTAACCCATACTTATCATCATACACGGTCTGTGATCTACACCTCCACAGCTTTTGGTCAGTCCGGGTGGGTAGAGAGGAGGGTGGGTACCCGTCCTGCTAGTCTGACCCCGGGATTTATTCTCAATAACCCATGCTAACTCGGGAGGTCCCCTAGTAATACCTCTCCCCAATCTCCCCTGCTATTCCAGGTCCCTTTGCACAGTTCTAATACCAGTTTACTAGTTCGTTTAATGTTATGTTGACCTGTACATCTTCTCCGCCAGGCTCTACTTAAAGTGAATGCTTATCTTTGCCGGAGGGTGAGATGTATGTGTTGGACCAAGTGCCTATTTCTAAGATCTTAATTTTAAATAATTTACTAGAAGGTCCCTCTGCTGGGGCGGTGTTCATGCCCCCCTTTCTGCCTAGTGGTTTTTGGTACTCCAACGGCCACTGGACAGAACCAATCTCTTCCTACTGGAGAGATTCTTCTGTGACTCACTCTTCCTGATGGAGGACCCTGTCCCCTCCACTCTCCGGGGAACTCCCTTGCTCCCCGTCTTTCCTCTTTACCTTCCTGCTTTCCTTCTCTGCTTATATTCTAATGTGTTTTTCACCACAGGAGTCCTCTGGGGGGACTACTTTAGACGTTTACTGCTGCTCTCACCGCTCTCTGCTCACCGTTCGAGGAGCCTTGGAACCCGTGGACACAGGATGGTGAGTGTTGTTGATTGCCCAGCTCTGCTCTTACCTCTGCTCAATGGCTAATGACACACCTGTAAACGTGACCCTTAAAATAGTGTCCCATAATGCCCAAGGCCTGAACTCCCAGTCCAAAAGACGCAAAGTCTTTCAATACCTGCATTCCCAAAAAGCAGATGTGATCCTTCTGCAGGAAACCCACTTTCCTAGAAGTTTTAACCCTACATTCATCCACTCCAAATTCCCCTTCTTTAGACTTGCCAATGCTGAGAACAAAACAAAGGGGGTGGGAATTTTTATTTCCAAACGATGCAAATTTACCCCCAAATCTGAATTTAGGGACCCAGACGGGCGCTATCTTCTCTTAGTGGGGGAATTAGACAATCAATTATACTCTCTAATTTCGTATTATGCTCCCAATAGGGGCCAGTTTGCTTTCTTCCAAAACATGTTCTCAACACTAACGCCACTATTGGAAGGCACGGTGATTTATGGAGGCGATTCCAACTCGGCCTTTGACCAGGGCATGGACAAATCACGTCCCCTGGGCAGGCGCCTCATTAGACCGACAAAACAGAGCCTACGCATAGCTAAACTTATCTTCCAGCAGGGACTGATAGACATTTGGAGGGAAGTAAATCCTACATTGCGAGACTACACCCATTTCTCCAACCCCCATAGCTCGTTCGCAAGAATCGATCACATCCTTATAGCCTCAGCATCCATTCCACTAACACACAAGGCATATATTAAAGACGCAGTCTGGTCGGACCACTCGATGGTGATTCTTGTACTTCGGCGCCCGAGGGGCCATAAACCTACTCGAAGATGGAGGCTTAACGAGTCCATCCTGAGCGATCCGATCAGATCGAAAGATATTGAAACCAACATACGCAACTACTTCCTCATTAATGACACAGCAGATACTAGCCCCTCTTGCCTCTGGGCAGCTCATAAAGCAGTGATAAGAGGACACCTGATCCAATTAGCCTCTCAAATTAATAAAGAAAACAAAACAGACATAGAAAAGCTGGATAGGGAATATACAGCCTTAATTAAACAACACAAAGCGGACCGAACTGCAGTTCCTATCACCCAGCTGGATGCAGCACGCACAGCCCTAAACCTCGCCTTAACCACTAAGGCTGAAAAATGGCTTAGGTGGAACAGAAACAGATACTATAGCAATGGCGACCGCATCGGTCCTATGCTGGCAGGCAAATTATCCCCGAAAATTCGATCTCCGGCCCTACCAAAGATCAGGATTCAGGGTGGTACCCTGTCCCAAAACCCACAACGGATAATGGGAGAATTCCTAACCTTCTATAAATCCCTATACAGTAGTGGAAGCAGCCCTTCTACTGAGGCCATGGACCTCTTCCTAAACAGCATTCAGATTCCCAAACTAGAAGCTAGGCACCGCCAGATTCTGGATTCTCCTATCTCTGCCGAAGAAATTTGCACGGTCATCAAAAACCTGAAATCACACTCAGCCCCTGGCCCAGATGGCTTCTCTATACCATATTACAAATCCTTTTCTACCTTACTCGCCCCATACATGGCTAGATTCTTCAATGCTCTTAGGAAGGGGGATCCCCTCGATACATCACTTAACACGGCCTACATCACGGTCCTCCCCAAACCAGATAAAGACCCCAGCTCTGTCAGTAACTACAGACCAATATCCCTCATCAACAATGATTTAAAGATCTTGACTAAGATCCTTGCGGACCGCCTGGCTTCCTTCATTAGCATTTACATTAATAAAGACCAAGTGGGCTTCATACCGGGGAGACAGGGGCCCGACCAAATACGAAGAGCGATAGACATAGTTTCCCTTATAAATTCCAACTGGGATGGGGGCTCATCCAGGCAGGGGTGTCTTCTGTCTCTGGACTTACAGAAAGCGTTTGACGCCGTCCAATGGCCCTATATTTTCCATCTACTACAAAAATGGGGATTTGGGGATTCATTCCTCAATGTCATTCACGCATTATACTCAACCCCATCAGCTCAGGTGCATCTGCAAGGGTTCTACTCAGACTCCTTCCCCATAGCCAGAGGCACAAGACAGGGGTGCCCACTCTCCCCGTTGATCTTCGCCATAGCAATCGAATCCCTGGCGATTGCCATCAGAAACAACCCAAACATTCAAGGCATTCAAAGCGGCCCCAAGTGTCATAAATGTGCATTATTTGCTGATGACATCTTACTATTTGTATCTTCTCCGCTGACATCGCTCCCCATTATCTGCCGTCTCTTGGATGATTTTGGGAAGATCTCAGGCCTTAGAGTTAATTACGACAAATCCCAGGCACTCAATATCAATATCCCAGACCCTCTCCTGTCCAGGCTCAGGGACAGCTTTCGGTTCTCATGGAGCGATTCTTCCATTTCATATTTAGGGATTCAGCTGACTCCTAAGATTGAACTCCTTTACCAAGCCAATTATCCCCCTCTTTATAAAAAACTTGAGGAGGACCTATCTCGTTGGTCCAGGCTGTCCCTGGCCTGGTTAGGCAGGATCAACACGATCAAGATGACACTGCTCCCCCGCATCCTATACTATTTTAGAGCTCTTCCGATACCAGTAGACACTATCCGCCTTAAACGCTTCCAGGCCAACATTGTTAAATACATTTGGGGTAAAGGGGGACACAGATTCTCTAAAACGACCCTGTTTAGACCTAGGTCAGAGGGCGGCTTGGGCCTACCAAACCTACTCTGGTACCTGCAAGCGGCTCAATTGGCCCAGATTTCTACAGTCTACTCTCGATGGGAACATCCTGATTGGATCCACATAGAGAGGCAAGCAGTCCCCCACCACACCCTAGACTTCCTCCTCTGGATCCCAAAGAAACTTAGACCCCCCATCCTCTCCCCAACATTGTCACATTCCTTTACATTATGGGACAGAATGAAAAGCAACAACCGCTTGATATCCCCAACGACACCATTACAGCACCTGTTCCACAATCCCGATTTCCCCCCGGGTCTCAATATCTCCGCTTTTAAATGGTGGCTCGACAAAGGGATGTATAGAATAGGACACTTCCTTAGACCTTTAGGCCCACTCTCTAAAGCTTTCTGTGTCAGCAGACTCGACATGCCACAATCAGAATCCTTTCGATTCACCCAAATTTCAAGCTATTTACACAATAAATGTAGGTCCCTACCAAATGGACCCCAAATGACTCCTTATGAAATATGGTGTGGCCAGGCCTGCGAGCAGAGGGGGGCATCTCGGTGATTTACAAGGCACTATCCTCTGCACAACTCAAGGCACCTTACATGCTAGCCTGGGAAGGGGATCTTTCTCAAAGCTGGCAGCTGGAAACTTGGCACAGGAATTTCTCCCAGTCTTACAAAGGCATTTTAAACACTGGTCTAGTAGAGGCTAGCTTAAAGGTTCTAACTAGATGGTACCTGGTGCCTTCCAAATTAGCTCGCTTCTACCCTTCGGCTTCACCCCTCTGTTTTCGGGGATGTGGCCTGAGGGGAGACATGCTTCACACATGGTGGACCTGTCCTAGGATTAGACAATTCTGGCACAGGATTTTCAGTTGGATTAGTAGGATAGCCGAAAGGCCTGTGCAGGTGTCCCCGCTGGTAGCACTCCTCAACTTCCCAGTAAGAGAAGTCCCCAGGGTTATGCAACGCCTCATCTTCTTCATCATTCTAGGAGCTAAAATCACTCTGGCCAAAGCCTGGAAAAAACCCTCAGTCTCAACAATCCTAGCCAAGAGAAAGATCTCTTGGATTATGAACCAAGAAAAAATGGCTAGTGTAATCCTGGAAAGCTCAACCAAGTTCAAACTAATTTGGGAACCCTGGGCAAACTACATTGGAGTCACGCTTTGACTCTCTCACAGAGCAGCCACATTTGGATACATCTATACCCCCCCAGTCGACTCCTAGACAACCTTTTCAACCTTCATCTCCTCTGCCTTCTCTCCCCCCTTTTCTTTCTATTCTTTCTCTTTTTCTTCTCTCCATACGCCTTTTGTACTTTTCTCTTTCCTCCCTCCCTCCTTACTGATGGTCTCGGGCATTGGACGGTTTTCAAACGGCCATGACCTGGGCCCTGGCCGGGGGCCATCTTGTGTTGGCTCCCGGTCCTGGCCCTGACTGTAACAGCTATATTGGAGTTCATACTCCCTGTCTTCTAATTTACTTATTTTCATTATCAACTATTTAGTTATTATTGTAGAACAGTTGCTATAAGAGCTCGTTATTGTTCAGAAGACATCGGATCAACTCACACACCCACTGCGGTGAGCATAAATTTAGTAGCCTCGGATAATATCTCCTCCATCCCTCTCAGAGAACCGATCTCCTTCCTTCTCTAGTTGGAGGGAGGTAGGAGGCGGTGAGGCCCCGCCACAGTGTGTCCCCAATTGGGGTGGCGGACCACTTCCTCCCACTATCGAATATATTATCTACCATATCTGATCATATGTCTTCTCATGATTACCAAATGCAAAGTTCATGTCTAACTACGTCTACTCTGTATTATGATGTTATGACTCCTAAACTTCATTAAGTTGTTTGTCAAGCGACCGTGTTGGTCGTCTGTATTACGTTGACTCGAGATGTAGTCATGTCATGCACTGTTCTCCCTTCCCCCCTTTTTGTTCCCCCCTCTAATTTTCCTTTTTTTTTTGAAAATAAAATATATTGAAACAAAATTACTATTTCTTCATCAGGGGTGTATGCGATTTTGTCGCAGAACGTACAAATGTCTGCAAGTAAAACAAATAAGCACACATTAAATACTTAACATTGGTTATACAGAAAGTACAGTTTTAGAAAGTAAATACGTATATAAACACTCCATGCTTTACATGTGAATGTTTGGAAACTGACCGTGCAAACTGTGTGGTTCTTGAAATAGTTTCCTATCCAGAATTTGTCAATGAAAAACAATATGTGTTGCAGGCCCCCAGCCCGGCTGAGTAAGTCAATGCACCAACACCAATGGATAAGTCCAACGGCAGCAGGAGGGGGGAGAGAACAGAGTCCCACACAAAGGACAACCCAGGTTGGCCCTCCGAGGTGTACCCCTTACTGTAAAAATATGGAGAAAAGAAAAAAGAAAAAAGGTGGAGTATATTACAGAGGTTCACAAAACTGGCCCCCACCATACCCCCACCCAGCAAACAATATAATTATATTTGCATACGTATAACCATATATACACCCACACGTACACACATACATATATGCATGTCTGTGGTGTCCCTATTTGGAGACAAAATGCTGTCCCAGATGGGAGGAGCTTTAGACAAGAAAACCCCTTAACTACAGAGTAATACAATCCTGCATCTGGGCAATTGCAATAATAACTGATTAGTTGTGTACGTTGTATATACCTTGCTGGAAGAGAAACAGGGGGAAGAGGGGAACAGAGGCAAAAAAAACAGCGGGCAAGGACCTGCTTGTGGATGGCTCTACCGACACATGAATCAGGAAACTTGCCCGAAGACAATCAAAAAGATAGATCTGTAGTGGCAGGCAAAAAACAGTATATCAAGAGGGGTACAATATAAGCAAAATTAACAGCCATCGGAGCGTACAGAGCATAAAGCATAAAGCCTAGGCGCCTCCTTGGTTGATGGCAACAAAAGTAGAAAGTAGCAAAGTTCAAAGCCAAAAATGTTACCTGATAAGTCAGAGAGCACGGTAATGCAGGTCCTTGCTCATGTCCACCCTCACAGCGAACAGACATCAGCTGGAGGGTGGAAGGGTTTAAGAAGCACGAGTGACTGGCCGGGAGCCAATCACCTCGTGCATGCACTCGGAGGGGCGGGGCTAACCGGGGCATCCCCCGAGACGGCGGCACGCAGACGGCGCCTCTTAGCACACCAGGGGGCGTGGATAGTGACGCACTGCATCAGGGAAGATGCAGTGACGTCAGGCCTCGAGATCCCCTGAATGGCAGGGGAATCCTAAGTGCGCCAGCTGCGCCAGCTGCGCCAGCTGCGCCGCAGCGCGTCGTCCTCCCATGGCGCACAACACATCAATCACGTGACCCGGAAATATAGGGCCGGCGATATCATGTAAAAAAGAGGCCGCCCATGCCGGCGGCAGTGGACGGCTCCCATGCGCCGAGTGTGGGACTCATGCAGCCGTGGACCTAATGCGCCGATACATAAACACCCCGCCTCCCATGGGGCACAGACAGGCCGACCAAATGGTACACAGACATGAGGGGACATCACTACAGAAATATGCCCAAAAGCGACAGAAGGAGTAGCAACACCAAATTCCATCAACTAGAATGCAATTAACATCATGATAAAGAGATTATTACACATACACATCCTGGCCTAAATAAACAGTATATGTACATTCCAAATAGTGTAATGAACTGAAGTAAACTTCATATCATGATTGTAATATTTACATTGTTTACAGTGCCATTCACGGTCTGAATGGACATAAATGGTTGCTAAAAACTGAAGGACAAGTGAATCATGGTTACATGGCCTGAGGTGATCTTAAATATACATTGTATACACTCTTAAGCCAATACAATTAAAATTAAAAGGATGGAGTAAAAGGAGAGAAAGCCTGGTAATGGAGAAGAAATTGGAATATTGGCAGATTAGAGATTAGAATGCTTGATGGGAAATTAACCTGAACCTAAGGTCTTGGTCCATATAGTGGACATGGGCCGAGTAATTCTGAATTTATTTAAGTCGGGTCTGGTGGTTCCCATTCTGAGCCTCCAGAGGAGAAACCCTCCAAGAAGGGCCTATAGGAAATTGACCCGTTTAAACCGGGTGGTGAGGTGGCGTTCAGATGAAAAATCCACCTCTGCTCGCGTTGGAGCAGGGTTCTGTTCCAATCGCCACCTCGCATCCCGGGATGGACACGGTCAAGGATCAAAAAGGAAACTTTGGGAAAGATGCCATCATGGACATTGGTGACATGTCGTCCCAGGGGGAGACTGGGATTGCACATCTGCATGGATGCGAGATGGCGATAAGCATGTCGCCAGAATTCTTGGGCAGTCTTGCCAACGTAAAAACACCTGCAGGCACATAGAAGGAGCTAGACTACACCAAACGTATTGCAATTTGCAATGTGTCGTGGTGAATATGTGTCACCGTTGGGAAGTAAAAGGTTTCTAGAGGTGTTCATAAGGCGACAATAACCACAACCCCCACATGTAAAGGAACCGAAACGTTTACACGGATCTTTTCTACCCCCTTCCTTAAACTCACTGGCCACCAGTTGATCCCGAAGTGACCTGGCCCTTCTAAAGGTAAAAGAAGGGGTATTTGGCACGAAAGGGCCTATGATTGGGTCCATCGTTAGGACATGTCAGTTTTTATTCACAATTGCTTTGATTCTTTTCTGTTGATTGGAAAATCCTGTGATGATTGAAATTGGGTTTTCTTTTCGAGTTTTGGAGGATGGGTTGTACAGTAAATCTTGCCGGGTTTTGTTGCATGCCCTTTTATTTCTGTATGGGTCGAACATGAGTTCAACTCGAACATTGGCTGTTCGCCCGTTCATCGAAAACCAAACATTATGGGCTGTTCGCGCCAAATTTGAGCGGCACGTAACTGCCCATAATGCACTGCGGGAGCGCAGTGCATTGCTGTATGATGATTGGCCAGAGCATGCACCATGACCTGCATGCTTTGGCCAATCACAGCGCCCTCAGCTAAGAGAGCCATAATTGGCCATAGGCAGGGTGCCTTTTGCCAATAATGGCTCAGGGGGACTAAGTCCATGCCCCACACTATATAAGGCCGTCTGCACGCCGGCCTCATGTAGTGTGTTGTTGGCGTGGTCGGAGAGAGAGTGTCATTTAGATTGAGCAGGCAGGCAGAATCTTCAGTTAGCTGAAGTGTATTTAATATATATATATATATATACAGTCAGGTCCATAAATATTGGGACATCGACACAATTCTAATCTTTTTGGCTCTATACACCACCACAATGGATTTGAAATGAAACAATCAAGATACTTTAACTGCAGACTTTCAGCTTTAATTTGAGGGTATTTACATACAAATCAGGTGAACGGTGTAGGAATTACAACAGTCTGTATATGTGCCTCCCACTTTTTAAGTAATGGGACAATTGGCTGCTCAGTTGTTCCCTGACCAGGTGTGTGTTATTTCCTCATTATCCCATTTACAAGGTGCAGATAAAAGGTCCAGAGTTCATTTCAAGTGTGCTATTTGCATTTGGAATCTGTTGCTGTCAACTCTCAATATGAGATCCAAAGAGCTGTCACTATCAGTGAAGCAAGCCATCATTAGGCTGAAAAAACAAAACAAACCCATCAGAGAGATAGCAAAAACATTGGGTGTGGCCAAATTAACTGTTTGGAACCTCCCTAAAAAGAAAGAACACGCCGGTGAGCTCAGCAACACCAAAGACACCAAAAGACCCGGAAGACCACGGAAAACAACTGTAGTGGATGACAGAAGAATTCTTTCCCTGGTGAAGAAAACACCCTTCACAACAATTGGCCAGATCAAGAACACTCTCCAGGAGGTAGGTGTATGGTGTCAAAGTCAACAATTAAGAGAAGACTTCACCAGAGTGAATACAGGGGGTTCACCACAAGATGTAAACCATTGGTGAGCCTCAAAAACAGGAAGATCAGGTTAGAGTTTGCCAAACAACATCTAAAAAAGCCTTCACAGTTCTGGAACAACATCCTATGGACAGATGAGACCAAGATCAACTTGTATCAACTTGTACCAGAGTGATTGGAAGAGAAGAGTATGGAGAAGAAAAGGAACTGCTCATGATCCAAAGCATACCTCATTAGTAAAGCATGGTGGTGGTAGTGTCATGGCGTGGGCATGTATGGCTGCCCATGGAACTGGTTCTCTTGTATTTATTGATGATGTGACTGCTGACAAAAGCAGCAGGATGAATTCTGAAGTGTTTTGGGCAATATTATCTGCTCATATTTAGCAAAATGCTTCAGAACTCATTGGACGGCGCTTCACAGTGCAGATGGACAAAGACCCGAAGCATACTGCGAAAGCAACCAAAGAGTTTTTTAAAGGGAAGGAAGTGGAATGTTATGCAATGGCCAAGTCAATCACCTGATCTGAATCCGATTGAGCATGCATTTCACTTGCTGAAGACAAAACTGAAGGGAAAATGCCCCAAGAACAAGCAGGAACTGAAGACAGTTGCAGTAGAGGCCTGGCAAAGCATCACCAGGGATGAAACCCAGTGTCTGGTGATGTCTATGCGTTCCAGACTTCAGGCTGTAATTGACTGCAAAGGATTTGCAATCAAGTATTAAAAAGTGAAAGTTTGATGGTTGATTGTCATCTGTCCCATTACTTTTGGTCCCTTAAAAAGTGGGAGGCACATATACAAACTGTTGTAATTCCTACACCGTTCACCTGATTTGGATGTTAATACCCTCAAATTAAATCTGAAAGTCTGCAGTTAAAGCACATCTTGTTCGTTTCATTTTAAATCCATTGTGGTGGTGTATAGAGCCAAAAAGATTAGAATTGTGTCGATGTCCCAATATTTATGGACCTGACTGTATATATAAACATATCCACTGCATACAGTTTAGCTATATCTCACTGCAGGCCGTTCCTGGTGTACTCTTTCTAATATACTTCTGGCAGGCAAGTGATTCAGTTAGCTGCAGTGTATTTAATATATATATATATATATATATATATATATATATATATATATACATACAGGTGAAAGCCAGTAAATTAGAATATTTTGAAAAACTTGATTTATTTCAGTAATTGCATTCAAAAGGTGTAACTAGTACATTCTATTTATTCATTGCACACAGACTGATGCATTCAAATGTTTATTTCATTTAATTTTGATGATTTGAAGTGGCAACAAATGAAAATCCAAAATTCCGTGTGTCACAAAATTAGAATATTGTGTAAGGGTTAAATTTTGAAGACACCTGGTGCCACAAACTAATCAGCTGATTAACTCAAAACACCTGCAAAGGGCTTTAAATGGTCTCTCAGTCCAGTTCTGAAGCCTACACAAACATGGGGAAGACTTCAGATTTGACAGCTGTCCAAAAGGCGACCATCGACACATTGCACAAGGAGGGAAAGACACAAAAGGTTATTGCTGAAGAGGCTGGCTGTTCTCAGAGCTCTGTGTCCAAACACATTAATAGAGAGGCAAAGGGAAGGAAAAACTGTGGTCAGAAAAAGTGTACAAGCGATAGGGATCACCGCGCCCTAGTCAAGATTGTGAAAAAAAACCCCTTCAAAAATGTGGGGGAGATTCACAAGGAGTGGACAGCTGCTGGAGTCAGTGCTTCAAGATCCACCACCGGGGGGGCGTGGCCGGCCGGAGAGGAAGATGGACGCCTAAGCTTACAGCTCGCCAGCCAGGGGACACAATCCACCGCAATCGGCCGTATATACAACCCCATCCACAGCCATCCTCGCTCCACGCACCCAGGAGACGACGATGCAGGCATCTAGGAAGCGATTTACTGACCACAGGCCCCAGAAACTGACAGAATTTGCCTACAAGCCGGCGGGACGGGATATCCAAGATGGCGCCGACCAGGCCGCGCCGCGCGAGCCCTACACGGACCTCCCGGATGCCGCCACGGATGACTGCACAGACCCAGGTACTGTAGCTGACCCATCCCAAGCACTGGAGGGTGACCCACTCCCTAACAGCCCAGCCAAAGCTAAAATGCGGCTTGACACGCCGCCACACCGCTCACAGCGCCAAAAAATTGAGGCCCAGGCTCCTATCCCCTTCTCCCTAGACCAGGCCCTGCATTCCTCCATGGCCTCCTTCCCCACCTCAGGCCAACCAGTCATGGACACCACACTGAAGGACATGCTGCTCTCCCTCCAGACCTCCCTCATGACGGACCTCTCATCCATGTTCCACAGAATCACCTCTGATATTCATCTACTGGAAGACAGGGTGACTAACACTGAGAGAGGGATACATGCATGCACATCCACAGTTAATGGAGTCATTGATGCCTATGACACAGTTAAAGAAGAACAGGCATGGATGCGGGCCAAGCTGGCCGATTTAGAAGACAGGTCCCGCAGGAACAACATAAAGTTGAGAGGCGTCCCTGAGACCATACTCCCCGCGGACTTGTCGAGATACGCAAAGGAACTGATGCACATAGTGATTCCTGAAGCGTCCCCGCGCGATGTCATAATAGACAGGATTGACAGAATCGCCAAACCAGCCCACCTAGCAACCTCGGTCCCCAGAGATGTCCTAATGAGGGTCCACTTCTACCACATCAAAGAGAAACTCCTCATGGGACTCAGAGCTAAATCACCACTACCTGCTCCATACACTGGCATCCAACTCTTTCCCGACCTGTCCAAGTACACCCTCCAAATGCGAAGACAGCTTAACCCGATAACCAAAAGCCTGCAAAATCATAAGCTGCAATACAAATGGCGCTACCCTGCAACCATCCTTATTGCACACAACGGCCAAACACATGCCATTGGAGATCTAGAAAAAGGCCTAAAGCTCCTCCACTCCTGGCGGATAACTCCTGAGTTACCCAAACCACCTTCCTCAGACAGAGGACCCAATACGTCCCGCAACTTACAAAATCGCAATCTCAACTGAAAGATGCATACCTCATTACTTCACTTGGCCGCTAACAGTTAACTTAGCTCCCCTGAGCTCTGGCAACCTGCTACTCCTGCCTTCTCCTTCCGGTATTACTGACTCCCTGCACCCCCATATAGAGGCATATAAGGTGTTCAACACCCCCTCTAGCTTTTCTTTCTACCAATAGAAGAACCACCTCCAACTACTACACCGAACTTCCCACTACTGGATCACTTCGCCAAGCTCCACCAGCTGTATTATATTCTTCACGCTCTGTTACTGCGTTGACTTTTTTCCTTTCTTTCTTTTTGTTGTTTTTATTTTATATTACCTGTAATCTAACACATTGCTCTATTCGCAGCATTCTAGTCCAAATCTTTTTACAGAAACTCAGACTGCCACGAAGCAACCACTAATTCCTTGACCCAGGATCCTCCAGCACCAACCTCCAAGACCAGCCTACTACCACCTCAACCTACACTCAAGTCTCGGACTTCCGTTTCCCAACAGCTGAATCCCAACATCAGTTACCTCCGGACCAACCCTCCAACGCCTAACTGTAAGTGTTGTGCACTACACACACCGCAAGATGCCATTCACCATTCTCTCTTTAAATGCCAACGGGCTAAATCATCCCGCCAAACGTCACTCACTGTGGAAAACCGCTGCGGCTCTCCACAGCGACGTGCTATGTATCCAGGAAACCCACCTACTGCACTCCAATACTCCCTTATGCAACAACCACCAATATCCACATATCTTCCATGCCACGCACCCCACTAAAACAAGAGGGGTCATGATAGCGATCCGGAACACTCTAGATTTCCAACTCCTTGATGTAATATCAGACCCAGACGGTCGTTTTCTTATCCTAATCTGCACAATCAACAAAGCGAACTATACCTTAATCAATATCTACGCCCCAAACTCTCACCAACTGAGATTTCTCCACAAGGTCCTTCGCTCTGCCAACACCATTGAAAAGGGCCACAAAATAATATGTGGCGACTTCAACCTGGTCCCAGACGTTTTGATGGACTCTACCTCACCCACGAAACGCCGTGAATCTCCTCTAAAAAAATTCATCGCCTCACAGGATCTATACGATGTATGGAGATGCCATCACGGCTCTGAACGCGACTTTACCTTTTTTTCATCCAGACACCGCTCATATTCAAGAATAGACCTGTTCCTGTCTGACAAATGTATTTTGCAAAAAATATCTGACTCAAAGATCCACACCACGACATGGTCGGACCATGCCCCCATCTCAATTACAATACAGGATACCAATTTACAGCAAAACACGTTTCTCTGGCGTGCTAACAACTATATTTTACAAAACGACACGTACACCCCAGAAATATCGAAACACATTACTGAATTCTTCTCCTTGAACAAAGGCTCGGTACCCGACCCTGCCGTGGTGTGGAGCACACACAAAGCATATATGCGGGGGATGTTAATTAAACTTAGTTCTCAGCACAAGAAGAAGAGGACGCAGCAGATAGACGAATTAACAAAACAGATAGCAACCCTAGAACACAGGCTCAAAAATGACCCCCAAGACCCACAGGCCAACCAATTACTAAACCTCAGACAGGAGCTTAGAACCCTACTCCTCCACTCCTATGAGTTCCTTCACAGGAAATTTAAAGCATCTACATACTCTACCTCTAACAAAGCTGGCAAGAAACTCTCCCAACGACTAAAAGGTAGACGTATCAAAACTAAAATAACCCAACTCATTCACCCCCATACTAACACCCCCTTAAGTAACCCCCAAGATATAGCCGATGCCTTCAGCGCTTACTATAAAGACCTCTACAACCTGAAACAGGACCCCCAGACCCCTCAACCCACCCAAGCTGAAATAGACCACTTCCTCCACAAGCTAGATCTACCCAAATTGACCGAGAAACAATTGACCACCTTAAATGCCCCGTTCACTGATCAAGAAATCAAAAAAACTATAGACTCCCTCCCTAGCGGTAAAGCACCGGGCCCCGATGGATTAACAGGGGAATACTATAAAAAATTTTACCCACAGTTGATCCCACATCTTAATGACCTATTTAATCATGCTGCCTCCTCTTCTACCTTTTCGCCAGAATATTTAAAAGCGTTGGTTATCACATTGCCGAAACCAGGGAAACAGTCGAATGTCCCCCAAAACTTCCGCCCCATCTCCTTACTCAACCTAGACCTCAAATTATACGCCAAAACTTTAGCGACAAGACTACTCAAAATTATGCCCACTATTATAAACCAAGATCAAACAGGCTTCACAAAAGGCAGACAAGCCTCAGATGCCACCAGAAGGATGATTAACCTTATTCATCATGCTGAATCCACCGGAACGCCTTCTCTGCTCCTATCCCTGGATGCAGAGAAGGCGTTCGACAGAGTTCACTGGTCCTACCTAGAGTCGGTCCTCCGGAAGTTTGGCTTCCAAGACCAAATTCTCAGAGCCATCATGGCCTTATATTCCAACCCCGAAGCTCAGGTTTATACAGAAGGCATCTTATCTCGGCCATTCCCAATCACAAACGGCACCCGCCAAGGATGCCCCCTATCCCCCCTCATATTCAACATGATTATGGAACCCCTAGCAGAACATATCCGCTCTAATGCCAACATCTCGGGCCTACGAATCGGTCCTTACCACCACAAAATTAGCCTGTTTGCGGATGATGTTATCCTCATCCTCACCAACCCGACTGTTTCCCTGGCAGAAGTACAAAAGATACTGAATTGGTTTAGCTCGGTCTCATACTACAAAATCAATACGACCAAATCCTTCCTACTAGATATCAATGTAGACGCTACTATGAGGAACCTCCTCCAAGTACAATATCCATTTGCCTGGGCAGATTCTGACATTTCATATCTAGGCATCCAACTACCGAGGACGACTAAAAAACTCTATGCATGCAACTACCTTCCACTCCTCCAAAACATTCAAAAGACCGCACAAAAAATAGCGAAACACGAACTCTCCTGGACAGGTAGGCTTGCAGCCTTTAAAATGATCTGCCTTCCCCAAATACTCTACTACTTTAGAACCCTACCCATTCCCCTGCCCGCCAAATTTTTCAGATCCCTCCAGACGCTATTTAATAAATTCCTCTGGAAAGACAAACGACCCAGATGCGCCCACACAAAACTGATCAAACACAGAATGGTGGGTGGCTCGAGCTCAATAGACTTCGAAGACTACCACCTGGCTGCTATCCTAGCCCAACTACCCTGCTGGTTTCAACCATCCCCATCCACTCGGTGGGGTCACATCGAACAATCTTCACTCACAAGACCCAACCTGAAAACATGGTTACTAAGCACTCCGCTAGGCGCTCCAATCCCAAGATCCCTTTCTCCCACTGTGATAGCTTCAGCACAGGCTTGGAAAAAAGCGTCATCCCCAATGAACTACACTTCTAACACGCCTCATTCCCACATCCCCATACAATCATTACTCCATCTAATGCCAGAAATCTCACTTTCTCCATGGATCCTTAAAGGCATATGCTACATACAAGACATAGTACAAGACAACCACATCTCAACATTCCCTCAACTACAAGCCACACATGCCATACCTTCAACAGAATACTTCACCTATCTCCGTATACGTCACTGCCTGGAAACTATACCACTCCCCATCTACAATATCCACCCCAAGACTTGGGAATACTTCACCAACCCCGACACAAAAATTAAAGGGATTTCATACTTTTATAATAACCTCCAACACAAACGTACCTTTACCAAATTGCCACCTCACCACACCTGGGAAAAAGACCTCGCCACAAACTTTACGGACACACAATGGCAACAAGCCCTCAAAACTAATTACAAATCCACCAAATGTGCGGCCCTATGGGAACTCACACAGAAGATTACACTAAGATGGTACCTGACACCAGCCCGAATAACATCCTTTAACCCTCAAATCCCTAATACTTGCTGGAGATGTAAATCTTCCACAAGCGACTTACTACACGTCTTTTGGTCTTGCGCCAACTTACAAAAATACTGGGATGACACCTTCAACTTAATATCGAACATCACCCAAATCAAGACCCCTCCAACACCGGCTTTAGCGATCCTCAATCTCACCATTGAGGACATTCCCCACCCCCTCAGGTTCATAACCACCCATATCCTCATGGCAGCCAGACTAAATATAACCAGACATTGGAAGTCTGACACCCATCTGACGCTTACCCAAGTCACTGACTTGGTATCACTACATTACAGCTATGAGACTATTACAGCCTCACTCTCTGGGCAAGCCACAAAAATACACAAAGCATGGCAACCGTGGACCGACTGGACTAAAGACTGCGCACCCCACGTACGAACGAATTGATATACTGATCCTCCTTCTTGACCGAGCAATACCTATAACTCATTAAGATCTTTAAGTTACCTATATAACTGGTATTTTTATGCTAAATGCATCTTTCGTGTCTTTTACTAAAGGGTCCCCTTCGCTCCTGTGTCACTAAAGATCCCACATGGGGTGACACACTAGTGAAGTGGACCGTTTACATTCTCAGTTGTTTTTCCGTTCTCTTAATATGATATCAAAAGACACGATTAATACTTGAACATATCAGATCCCTGTTTGTGGATAGAAATTCATACCTTTGATTGTTATACAGACGTCGTTGCACGACGTACAATGTTTAATTGTACAATGTATTTCATTTGAAATCTAATAAAAATATGGAATTAAAAAAAAAAAAAAAAAAAAAAAAAAAAAAAAAAAAGATCCACCACCAAGAGACGCTTGAAAGACATGGGTTTCAACTGCCGCATACCTCGTGTCAAGCCACTGTTGACCAAGAAACAGCGCGAAAAGCGTCTCACCTGGGCTAAGGAAAAAAAGAGATGGACTGCTGCTGAGTGGTCCAAAATCATGTTTTCGGAACGAAAGCAAATTTTGCATTTCCTTTGGAAATCGAGGTCCCAGAGTCTGGAGGAAGACAGGAGAGGCACAGGATCCACGTTGCCTGAAGTCTAGTGTAAAGTTTCCACCATCAGTGATGGTTTGGGGTGCCATGTCATCTGCTGGTGTCGGTCCACTCTGTTTCCTGAGATCCAGGGTCAACGCAGCCGTCTACCAGCAAGTTTTAGAGCACTTCATGCTTCCTGCTGCTGACCTGCTCTATGGAGATGGAGATTTCAGGTTCCAACAGGACTTGGCGCCTGCACACAGCGCAAAACCTACCCGTGCCTGGTTTACGGACCATGGTATTTCTGTTCTAAATTGGCCAGCCAACTCCCCTGACCTTAGCCCCATAGAAAATCTGTGGGGTATTGTGAAAAGGAAGATGCAGAATGCCAGACCCAACAACGCAGAAGAGTTGAAGGCCACTATCAGAGCAACCTGGGCTCTCATAACACCTGAGCAGTGCCAGAAACTCATCGACTCCATGCCACGCCGCATTAATGCAGTAATTGAGGCAAAAGGAGCTCCAACCAAGTATTGAGTATTGTACATGCTCATATTTTTCATTTTCATACTTTTCAGTTGGCCAACATTTCTAAAAAATCCCTTTTTTGTATTAGCCTTAAGTAATATTCTAATTTTGTGACACACGGAATTTTGGATTTTCATTTGTTGCCACTTCAAATCATCAAAATTAAATGAAATAAACATTTGAATGCATCAGTCTGTGTGCAATGAATAAATATAATGTACAAGTTACACCTTTTGAATGCAATTACTGAAATAAATCAAGTTTTTCAAAATATTCTAATTTACTGGCTTTCACCTGTATATACAGATAGTCTTGTATATATATATATATATATATATATATATATATATCCACTGCATACAGTTTAGCTATATCTCACTACAGGCCGTTCCTGGTGTACTGTTTCTAATATACTTCAGGCGGTGTACACAGTACACAGTACCGTGCACCCCTAGTGCAGTTGCTACTACTTTTCTGGTGCTGTACACAGTACACAATACATACAGTGCACCCATAGTTGCTATTAGACTTCTGGTGGTGCACACAATACCGTGCACCCATAGTGCAGCTGCTACTACTTTTCTGGTGGTGTACACAGTACACAATACATACAGTGCACCCATAGTTGCTATTAGACTTCTGGTGGTGTACACAATACCGTGCGCCCATAGTGCAGTTGCTACTAATTTTCTGGTGGTGTACACAGTACACAATACATACAGTGCACCCATAGTTGCTATTAGACATGTGCACACTGAAATATTTCGTTTTGGAATTTCATTTTCGTCCGAAAAATAAATTTATTTAGTTACTCCAGAAATTCGTTTTTATTTATTTTGTTTTTCGTTAAAAATTCCATTCGTCCGAAAATCCAAATTGAGGTTGAATCTACCACTGAAGGCTTATGGTGTCTGTCAAATGTTCTAAGAAGATTCGACGGAGCAGCTAAACTGTACGACGCTGTATAGTTTACCTGCTCTGTCGAATCTTCTTAGAACTTTCAACAGACACCATAAGCCAAAGTACGTGTGTACTTAGTTCTAGCTATTTTTCTGCTCCTCCTCTTTGGTTACAATCAGCCAATAACATTCATCATCATCATTATTTTTATATATCTTTTATCCCCTACGTCGAATCTTTTCTCCCCTACGTGGAATCTTTTCTCCACTACGTCGAATCTTTTCTCTCTATGTAGAATAATCTTGGACTAATAGAGTTAAGGTTAGGCACATTCGACCACAGGTTTGATGGACACAGATTGTTATTGTCATCATCATGTCTTTTCTCCCCTACGTCAAATCTTTTCTCCCCTACGTCGAATCTTTTCTCCCCTACGTCGAATCTTTTCTCTCTATGTAGAATAATCTTGGACTAATAGAGTTAAGGTTAGGCACATTCGACCACAGGTTTGATGGACACAGATTGTTATTGTCATCATCATGTCGAATCTCCTATCTATATTGAACTGTTGTAGCAACAAAAATGAAAATAAAGCATTTGTTTATGTCGGATCTTTCGTTTTTCGGACTCTGCACTTTCGTTATCGTTTGTTAAAACGATAACGAAAATAACTGAAATTCAGACAAAAATGCATTTGGACGAAAACGAATGCACATGTCTAGTTTCTATTAGACTTCTGGTGGTGTACACAATACCGTGAACCCATAGTGCAGTTGCTACTACTTTTCTGGTGGTGTAAACAGGACACAATACAGTGTCGTGTGGTGTTGCAAAACAAAATCCCCATCATGTCCGGAAGGCCACCAAGGAGTGGCAGACGCTCACAGGCCACTAAAGGAGGGCAAGCAGGCTCTGTGTCTGCAGTCCACAGTGCTGGTCATAGACATGGTGCATCTTCCACAGGTGGCCGTGGGGCACGCTTGTCCATTTTTTCTGCTTCTGGGACAGGGGCAGAAAAATTGGGCCTTTGGTGGTGGTGATGCCACAACACTGTAACCTCTCACAGATATTCTTGTTGGGCGCAGGAACGGGCCCTGCTGTGAAATAGAAATTTTAATTACATGCCCCTGTTAAACAGGGACAGAAAAATTGGGCCTTAGGCAGTGGTGGTGGCGGTGCCCTAAACCAAAAATATTGTTGGAAGCTAGCATCATCAAGATTGAGGAGGAATAGGATAGTCACTCAGCATAGGCAGTCTTCAAGGGATCCCACATCCATAGAAAAATCAATCAGTTACATCAGCATCAGGTGCTTGATAGCTGCTGCTCATCCAAGACTGACTTTTATGAATGTGAGCCTATTAAGGGAGTCCGTGGACAGGTGCACTCTATGATCCATTACAAACCCTCCAGCAGCACTGAATGTGCATTCAGAAAGAACGCTGGGTGCAGGACAGGCCAGTAGATCAATTGCATATTGAGCAAGTTCTGGCCAGTGGTCCATCCTCAAGACCCAGTAACCCAGTGGATGCTCTGTTGGAAAGGTCTCCAAGTCTGCTCTTGCCCCTAGATATTCCTGCACCATCTAATGCAGACGCTGGCGATGGTTGCTTGAACTGATCAGACCTTGGCGCTGAGGACTGAAAAATTGTCTAAAGGCATTGGTCAGCCGGCCACCTTCTCCACTGCTCTTCCTCTGACTGAACAAAGCTGTCATGGTTATGCAGTAATCTTTGTCTGTCAGCTTACCGCTTACCTCTCCTCCATGTGTTCACCTTTAGAAGCCAGCCACTCTCACCTGGCTACTTAAATAATCTCTCCTCAAAGAATGGCTGCACCCCAGCCCCTATCAGGGAACTCTATATTAACCTGTGCACTGCAAGCCTGCCTTGCTGATCAACCTTTGTGTGTATAGCTTCCGTGTGCATCTTGCTGTGTCTTCTACATCTGATTCCAGTTAGCTGGCTTGTTCTCCACTATTCCCTGTTCTAATCCCTGCCTGATTGTGATCCTGACCTTTGGCATGTTCTATGTTTATGCTTGTCTGCTAGTCACCCCGACCTTTGACTTATTCCCTTACTATCTCTGTCCTCCTGTAGCCTACTGTGGGCATGAGCTGGGAGACCCTGGGGGTCACGACCTGGAGCCAGTTGCAGCCCAGTCCATCCTCACCCCACTAGAGGCTCTGGTGAACACCTGCTGGCTCTTAGATTCTGCACCCTGGGGAATCTTATGCTCTAGCCCCTGTGGGATCCATGTTGGTGTTCCAGAGGACCTGCCTTCCTTAACCACCTAGACTCCCATCCGCAGCAGTCAGTCGTAGGGTCCACTACCTTTGCGGTGCACTCCTGACCCCAGCGGTGTTCATCTGTCACCTGGCCTCAGGTGACCTGACAGAAGCTTCAGCAACAGGTTGTCCAGCACCAGGAAATTGTAACCTCACAGGGCCTGGAAGTTACATGTCTGAAACCTTACCCTTGTAACGTGGATCGAGAAGGGTTGCCAGCCAGTAATGATTCCTTCTCTTTGATACCACGAATCCCAGGGTCCTAACGCTTCATGGCTTTCCTGATTCTGCAAAGCCTATGAAAGTTTGCAGAGGCATTTGATTCTGAGTCCTCTGGGTCACTAAGGATCACATCATCCGTAACAACCTCCTCCCAGCCATGTACAACTCCTTGGGTTTCTGGGGACTGAAAACCATCCCTTGAAGACTGCTGCTGAGTGTTATCCACGTCCATGCTGACACAAATCTCCTCCTCCTCCTCCTTTTCTTCCTGTGTGTTTGGTGGGCCTGCAGGAATAATATCTGGATAAAGGGGGCCTTGAGATGTAAGGAAGTCCTCCTCTTCCCCCCTCTGTTCTGCCTCAAGTGCCTTGTCCATTATTCCATGAAGTGTGTGCTCCAACAGGAATACAAGAGGAACAGTATCACTGATGCATGCATTTTCGCTGCTCACCATCCTCGTGGCCTCCTCAAATGGTGACAGGACAATGCATGCATCCCTGATCATAGCCCACTGGCGTGGGGAAAAAAAACAAGGTCCCCTGACCCTGTCCTGGTGCCATACTCACACAGGTACTCATTGATGGCCCTCTTCTGCATGTACAGCTGCTGCAGCATTGCCAACGTTTACTTCCACCTGGTGGATATGTCACAAATGAGGCGGTTGGTGGGCAGGTTGCATTCCCTTTGAATGTCAGCCAGCCGAGCACTGGCATTGTATGACCGTCTGAAATGACCACAGACTTTTCTGGCATGCCTCAGGAGATCTTGTAAGCCTGGGTACCTGCTCAAGAACTGCTGCACCACCAAATTCAGGGTGTGTGCCAAACATGGAACATGGGTCAAGTGTCCCTGTCGAAGGGCGGAGAGAAGGTTGGTGCCATTGTCACATACAACCATTTCTGGCTGAAGCTGGCATGGCTTCATCCACTTCTGAGCCTTCCCCTGCAGAGCTGACAGAATCTCTAACCCAGTGTGGCTCCTGTCCCCTAAGCAGTGGTTTAACCTTAAACTATGTAGAGGGTTCTTTACTGTAAGAGCGGGAAGGATGTGGAATTCCCTTCCATAGGCGGTGGTGTTAGCGAGGGACATCGATAGTTTCAAGAAACTATTAGATAAGTACCTAAACAACCGAAGAATATATACAATGTAATACTGACATATAATCACACACATAGGTTATGACTTATGTCTTTTTTCAACCTCGCCTACTATGTAACTATGTAACTCATGCCCTGCATGGCATCTTTTTGCCTGAGTGCTTGCATAGCCCCTTGAATGCTTACGGAGCACCGCTGGTTCAGAGAACAAATCTGCAGAAGAGGCCATAGAGGAAGAAGAGGAGGGGGTGGAGGAGAGAGCTGTAGCAGAATCACAGCTAGCATTTTGGAGGCGTGGTGGCAGAACAACCTCCAACAATACTGAAACCTGTCCTGCATCCTTCCCAGCTGCCAGCAGAGTTACCCAGTGCGCCGTGAAGGAAAGGTAACATCCCTGCCCATGCCTGCTAGACCATGAGTCTGCGGTAATATACACCTTACTGCTGACCGCCCTGTCCAACAAGACAAAAACATTACCTTACACATGCCGGTAGAGAGCTGGAATGGCCTACCATGAAAAGAAATGGCATTTTGGAACCTGCAGCTGAGGTACAGCACATTCCACAAATTCACGAAAGGGGACAGTTTACCAGCTGAAAAGGCAGTAGTTGCAGTGCTAGCAATTTGGCCAAGCTGGCATTCAAGCTAGTATTCAGACTGTGAGCATGTGGATGTCTGGAACCGAATTTCTTTTTACGGTTTAGCTCCTGGGGTAGGGAAATTTGCCTGCTAAAATCAGATGGTGGTGTGCTGCTAGAAGATTGGCTGCAAGTACTTAGGACACCCATGCTTTGCCTTCATTCATCTCAGTGCAGGTTTTCAAGAGGACTGGAGTAGGGTTGGAGATCCCAGATGAGGAGCAAGGAGAAGTCCGCCTTTTTCTTTGATGTGGGTCTTTCAAGTACTGTTGCCAACCGACTTGTTGCCTTATGAGTTCATGTGAAATCTACATTAATAGCTCTAAAATATTGGAATTATGAATATATTTAATTTACATTTAATTTATATTTATTTATTTATATTTATTGAATATATTTAATTTAGCCTTTATCTATGTAGGACGGAACATATAATCTTCACAGAAATCTCTGGTAGAGCAGACAAGTCAGTGCCTAGGCTTGTGTATACAAACAATGGGATCCAAACCTCATTGTTTTAAACATACTCACTTCAAAGGATCCCTTGCTAGGATATGCAATGAAGGGAGGCCAACCCGTAATCAATACTTAACTTCCCTGGAAAATTCAAGTTAAGCTCCTGCTCAGAATAGTCACAAGGATTTGAATTAAAGGTGGCTGACTTATGCAAAGTATAGGAATTGGAGATGTAGCCAGTCCTTAACCAGGAATAGGGAAGCTCACCAATCAGAGCATCACTATGGCAACCAATGAGGCATCAGCATGTAATGATATACACAGACTAGATGGGAGGGAAACATACACTTTTATGGGAGAGCAACCATTAGAATAGAACCTTGGTGCAAAGGGTAATTATGGGAAAGGTCTGCATTTTACTTGTAACTATATGTTTGCAGATTAATGTTTTCAGGAATATACTCTAGGAATTGACAGCATACAATACAAGGAGAAACAGTATGTAGCAGCATAAGTACTTGTGGTATAAAATCAACAAACAGATGATCAATGGTACAGAAAAATACATAACTAGCTTGACTAACAGCCTTCAAGTGACTACATAGTCATTATGGAACTCAGATAGTACAGCATTTTTACCTTGTATAACAAAACAAAAATAAATGGAAGAGGGGAAGAGTAAGATAGTTAGAGTGAAAAGGGTAGGAAAGCAGTGGAGAGTGAAAAAGATGAAAGGACAACCATCCGCCTCCAGAGTCTCCTGAGGGAGAAAAAAGAACCAATCCTAGGCAATCGAGGGATGAAGCATTAAGTTATGGGGTTCTCCAAGAGGACCCAAAGTTCCCATATTCGATTATGCTTCTCAAGAATGTCATTCAGAGAGGCTGTCAGATATTCCATTCTTTTGACATCTCTGATCCTGAAGTGCAACTCAGATAAAGAAGGAGGTTCTCTCTGTTTCCACTTTAGGGCCACCAGACATCATGCTGCAGTTAGAACATGTGACATGAGTTTTTTGAGCACTTTAGAGAAAGAGATCGGTGGGAGAACCAACAGAAAGGCCTTTGGATCAAAGGGCATCTCAGCATCAAAGATGGACTGGAGCAGGGAATGCACCATTTGCCAGTAGAGGATGATTAGAGGGCAGGTCCAATAGATATGAAATAGCGTCCCCCTATCCTTACAGCATCGCCAGCAGCGAAAATCATCCGACGGGTATATGGAGTGGAGCAGATCCGGGGTCTGGTACCAGTGAAATAGAATCTTATATTGATTCTCTTTATAGAGCGTGCAAATGGAGCTCTTAGAGGCCTGAGACCATATGAGCTGCCATGTGTGCAGAGGTAAGTCCACACCCAGGGCCTGCCCCCACTCCCACTTATCCATATAGGCATGTCGTGGTCCAGTTGGGGATAAATCCATAGTCAAAAGCTTATAGGTTTGTGAGATCATACCTTCATGGGACAAACCCTCCAAGCATAGTTTTTCAAATTCAGTTAAAGGGGAGAATTGAAGATTCGGTACCAGAGATTGTGCATAATGCCGTATTTGCAAGTAACTAAAGAAAGCCTGTTTAGGAATATCAAAGTCATTTTGCAGATCTTGGAAAGATCTTAGCGATTGGTAGGGATGAGCCGAACTCCCCCCTGTTCGGTTCGCACCAGAACATGCGAACGGGAAAAAAGTTTGTTCAAACACGCGAACACCGTTAAAGTCTATGGGACACGAACATGAATAATCAAAAGTGCTAATTTTAAAGGCTTATATGCAAGTTATTGTCATGAAAAGTGTTTGGGGACCTGGGTCCTGCCCCAGGGGACATGGATCAATGCAAAAAAAAGGTTTTAAAAACGGACGTTTTTTCAGGAGCAGTGATTTTAATAATGCTTAAAGTCAAACAATAAAAGTGTAATATCCCTTTAAATTTCATAGCTGGGGGGTGTCTATAGTATGACTGTAAAGGGGCGCATGTTTCCCATGTTTAGAACAGTCTGACAGCAAAATGACATTTCGAAGGAAAAAACCCATTTAAAACTACTCGCAGCTATTGCATTGCCGACAATACACATAGAAGTTCATTGATAAAAACGGCATGGGAATTCCCCACAGGGGAACCCCGAACCAGAATTTAAAAAAAAAAATGACGTGGGAGTCCCCCTAAATTCCATACCAGGCCCTTCAGGTCCGGGAATGGATATTAAGGGGAACCCCGGCCAAAATTAAAAAAAAAATGCAACTTTTTTTTTTGCCTTGATCCATGTCCCCTGGGGCAGGACCCAGGTCCCCAAACACTTTTTATGACAATAACTTGCATATAAGCCTTTAAAATTAGCACTTTTGATTTCTCCCATAGACTTTTAAAGGGTGTTCCGCGGCATTCGAATTTTCCACGAACACCCCAAATTGTTCGCTGTTCGGCGAACTTGCGAACAGCCAATGTTCGAGTCGAACATGAGTTCGACTCGAACTGGAAGCTCATCCCTAGCTATTGGGTTCTGGGATCTATCAACTGGCCATATCGAAATAAGGCCTTATCCATCCAAAAGTGTGACATCTGCGAGATCAAGCTGTCTGGGATATTAGGTGTGAATAGGAAGGATGTGACCGGCGAAGAGGAGGTGGTAAGCGGATATGTCGATTTGGTTCATCGCCACAACAAACGCAGGAGGGTCATTGGCCCTAATAAATGTAAACTGTCAGTAGATACATCAGAGCTCCATAACATGGAGTTCGGATGTGTAGGAGCTAGCCACAACTTCTCAATTAGTGTCCAGTGATTGAAAGCATGAAGAGTGCACCAAGAGGCTACAGGGCGTAATTGGGTAGCCAGGTAATATTTGGCTATATTAGGCAATGCTAGGCCGCCTTGGTTGTGGGGGGCGTATAAAACCGATCTAGCAATCCAGTGCTTCTTATAATTCCAAAAGAAGTGTATCAAGTCGCCCTGGAGCCTCTTAAGGTGTGAGGATGGTATGGGTATAGGAAGCATCTCAAAGAGATATAAGAGTTGAGGTAGAATTGTCATCTTCAAGGTCACTAGGCGGCCAAAAAGAGACAACTTTAGGGACTTCCACTTGGCCAATGAGGCTCTGATAGAGGTGTATAGTTGGGGAAAGTTGGCTTTATAAAGGGTATCGTATGTGGGAGTGAGGTGGACCCCCAGGTATTTTAGGGAGGAGGTCTTCCAGGAATAATTAAATGTTTCCGTAAGAGCTGTTAGTGTCCGATGAGGTATATTAAGGGGGAGGGCTTCCGTTTTAGAGTTATTAATTTTATAGCCAGAGAGGGCACTGTAGCGGTCCAGCTCTACATGTAGGTTCGGGAGAGAGACATGGGGTTGTGTGAGGGTAAGGAGGACATTGTCAGCAAATAGGGAAATGTTAAAGTCTCTGTTACGAACTGGGATACCATGAATGTTTGGATTCTTTCTTATATGGGCTGCTAGGGGTTCAATACACAAGGCATAAAGAAGAGGGGAAAGTGGGCAGCCCTATCGAGTCCCGTTAGATATCGGGAAGGTGGAAGATGAGGCGAATTGGGTATGGACCAGGGCCAATGGGGACGAGTATAAGTGAGAGATGGCTCGGAAAAAAGGGCCCTCAATTCCCGCTCGGTGGAGGGTTGCAAACAGGAAGGGCCAGCTCAGCCTATCAAAAGCTTTTTCTGCGTCAAGACTGAGCAACAGTGCCTCCAATTTGGTCCTGTTGGCAACCTCCACTAGGTCAATGACCCTACGGGTGTTGTCCCCTGCTTGGCGATAAGGAATAAATCCCACTTGATCCTTAGGGATCAGTGAGGACATAAAATTGTTCAATGAATAGTTGTTAGGGGTTAGGGATGAGCCGAACACCCCCCTGTTCGGTTCGCACCAGAACATGCGAACAGGAAAAAAATTCGTTCGAACACGCGAACAGCGTTAAAGTCTATGGGACACGAACATGAATAATCAAAAGTGCTAATTTTAAAGGCTAATATGCAAGTTATTGTCAATAAAAGTGTTTGGGGACCTGGGTCCTGCCCCAGGGGACATGAATCAATGCAAAAAAAAGTTTTAAAAACGGCCGTTTTTTCAGGAGCAGTGATTTTAATAATGCTTAAAGTCAAACAATAAAAGTGTAATATCCCTTTAAATTTCATACCTGGGGGGTGTCTATAGTATGCCTGTAAAGGGGCGCATGTTTCCCGTGTTTAGAACAGTCTGACAGCAAAATGACATTTTGAAGGAAAAAACACATTTAAAACTACCGCGGCTATTGCATTGCCGACAATACACATAGAAGTTCATTGATAAAAACGGCATGGGAATTCCCCACAGGGGAACCCCGAACCAAAATAAAAAAAAAAAAAATGATGTGGGGGTCCCCCTAAATTCCATACAAGGCCCTTCAGGTCTGGTATGGATATTAAGGGGAACCCCAGCCAAAATTTAAAAAAAAAACGGCGTGGGGTCCCCCTAAAAATCCATACCAGACCCTTATCCGAGCACGCAACCTGGCAGGCCGCAGGAAAAGAGGGGGGGACGAGAGTGCGCCCCCCCCCCTCCTGAACCGTACCAGGCCACATGCCCTCAACATTGGGAGGGTGCTTTGGGGTAGCCCCCCAAAACACCTTGTCCCCATGTTGATGAGGACAAGGGCCTCATCCTCACAACCGTGGCCGGTGGTTGTGGGGGTCTGCGGGCGGGGGGCTTATCGGAATCTGGAAGCCCCCTTTAACAAGGGGACCCCCAGATCCCGGCCCCCCCCCCTGTGTGAAATGGTAAGGGGGTACTTACCCCTACCATTTCACTAAAAAACTGTCAAAAATGTTAAAAATGACAAGAGACAGTTTTTGACAATTCCTTTATTTAAATGCTTCTTCTTTCTTCCTTCATCTTCTTCTTCTTCTGGTTCTTCTGGCTCTTCTGGTTCTTCCTCAGGCGTTCTCGTCCAGCATCTTCTCCGCGGCGTCTTCTATCTTCTTCTCCTCGGGCCGCTCCGCACCCATGGCATGAGGGGAGGCTCCCGCTCTTCTCTTCATCTTCTTCTCTTCTTCATCTTCTTCTTCATCTTCTTCTTCATCTCTTCTTCCTTCTTCTCTTCTTCATGTCTTCTGCGGGCTGCTCCGCAGCCATGCTGGCATGGAGGGAGGCTCCCGCTGTGTGACGGCGTCTCTTCGTCTGACGGTTCTTAAATAACGGGGGGCGGGGCCACCCGGTGACCCCGCCCCCCTCTGACGCACGGTGACATGACAGGACTTCCCTGTGGCATTCCCCGTGACGTCACAGGGAAGTCCCGTCATGTCACCGTGCGTCAGAGGGGGGCGGGGTCACCGGGTGGCCCCGCCCCCGTTATTTAAGAACCGTCAGACGAAGAGACGCCGTCACACAGCGGGAGCCTCCCTCCATGCCAGCATGGCTGCGGAGCGGCCCGCAGAAGACATGAAGAAGAGAAGAAGGAAGAAGAGATGAAGAAGAAGATGAAGAAGAGAAGAGGATGAAGAGAAGAGCGGGAGCCTCCCCTCATGCCATGGGTGCGGAGCGGCCCGAGGAGAAGAAGATAGAAGACGCCGCGGAGAAGATGCTGGACGAGAACGCCGGAGGAAGAACCAGAAGAGCCAGAAGAACCAGAAGAAGAAGAAGATGAAGGAAGAAAGAAGAAGCATTTAAATAAAGGAATTGTCAAAAACTGTCTCTTGTCATTTTTAACATTTTTGACAGTTTTTTAGTGAAATGGTAGGGGTAAGTACCCCCTTACCATTTCACACAGGGGGGGGGCGGGATCTGGGGGTCCCCTTGTTAAAGGGGGCTTCCAGATTCCGATAAGCCCCCCGCCCGCAGACCCCCACAACCCCCGGCCACGGTTGTGAGGATGAGGCCCTTGTCCTCATCAACATGGGGACAAGGTGTTTTGGGGGGCTACCCCAAAGCACCCTCCCAATGTTGAGGGCATGTGGCCTGGTACGGTTCAGGAGGGGGGGGGCCGCACTCTCGTCCCCCCTCTTTTCCTGCGGCCTGCCAGGTTGCGTGCTCGGATAAGGGTCTGGTATGGATTTTTAGGGGGACCCCACGCCGTTTTTTTTTTTTTTTTTGGCGCGGGGTTCCCCTTAAAATCCATACCAGACCTGAAGGGTCTGGTATGGAATTTAGGGGGAACCCCACGTCAATTTTTTTTTTTAATTTTGGCTGGGGTTCCCCTTAATATCCATACCAGACCTGAAGGGCCTTGTATGGAATTTAGGGGGACCCCCACATCATTTTTTTTTTTTTTTTTTGGTTCGGGGTTCCCCTGTGGGGAATTCCCATGCCGTTTTTATCAATGAACTTCTATGTGTATTGTCGGCAATGCAATAGCCGCGGGTAGTTTTAAATGAGTTTTTTCCTTCCAAATGTCATTTTGCTGTCAGACTGTTCTAAACACAGGAAACATGCGCCCCTTTACAGGCATACTATAGACACCCCCCAGGTACGAAATTTAAAGGGATATTACACTTTTATTGTTTGACTTTAAGCATTAATAAAATCACTGCTCCTGAAAAAACGTCCGTTTTTAAAACTTTTTTTTGCATTGATCCATGTCCCCTGGGGCAGGACCCGGGTCCCCAAACACTTTTTATGACAATAACTTGCATATAAGCCTTTAAAATTAGCACTTTTGATTTCTCCCATAGACTTTTAAAGGGTGTTCCGCGGCATTCGAATTTGCCGCGAACACCCCAAATTGTTCGCTGTTCGGCGAACTTGCGAACAGCCAATGTTCGAGTAGAACATGAGTTCGACTCGAACTCGAAGCTCATCCCTATTAGGGGTATGGCGCTCCCTTGTAAGCTGTGCAAATACGGTGATATAAACAGTGACTATATCAAATAAGTAAATTGTGAACCAAACACATACAGTGAGACCTGTGAACTGCTTGATGGGTGAGACTCATAATAGATCACAGAAACTATAATGAAGTAAAGGTGAACGTATGGCAAACCTAAGCATATTGCACATACCTCTATACCAAAAAGGATTGTAGAAATAAAAACTAGAATGCTGCTGCTAAGCAGCTAATTAATAAATATACAAAGTATGACATGTGTATGTGTGCCAGTGCAATACCGAACATAAACCTGTGCCAGGTATATAATATGACAGTGCAAAACTGCACTTACATATGTGTTTGACCGTGCACCCCAGCTAAAATATACAATACAGTGCAGTATAATGCAGTCGAGTCCAACGGGACTCTAAATGACCCGTGCAATGGCGAGAGTATATAACAAACCAATATATGTATGTAATGTGACAGTGTAATCCCACACAGGCGTGTATAAATAACCAACAGTCCAACTGATAAGTGTTCAATAAAGTGCAATATAGTGCAACCAAGTCCGACAAAACTCTATATCATATCAAAATTGGAAAAGTCTGTTCTCAAATAATGCATCCCAATGTTGAGTAGCAGCAAAAGAAGTTCCAACAGCTTAGTGACTTTTGGTGCCCACAGAGGTAAATCCGTGACTTCTGTGCTCCCCTTTGGCTCCCCACTCACCAGCTTCCACTACCCCTGCAGGGGTGATAGGCAATCTAGGATCCCAGAACCGTCCTCTTGTTCGGTGTCCCGTGGTTGCTGCGGTGGAATAGCCTCTCTCCCAGGAATCTCGAATTACCACTTTATGCGATATCCAGGATGGGGGTCAGCAACTAAGCCCTCAAGGAAAAAGATGCCACCTCATAGTGTAGTATGATAAAAAGTTTAATGGCTTAAAAAACTCCCTTCTAGGGAAAAAAACATACACACCGTACTACACTATGGGTGAAGCCGAGAACCAGGAAGTGTGTCCCGCAGCGTGCGGCGTGCGGTCCAGCTGCGTTCCAGGCTCTCTCGCTCCGTACCCGGAAGTGACGTAAGTGCGTAGCCCCGCCTTACGCGTTTCGTCATCGACGTTATCAAAGGCGGCGCCATCTTACTACACCTCACAGGTTATAAGGCAGGCGGACATGCTGGATCCTCCCCTCTCCCGTCCCTGCAGGGGTTTTGATTGGATTTACAATCCCATGGCTCCCCCTCCCATACGTCCCCATTGGTGGGTGCCCAAATCAGATCCCTGTGGACATATATCGAGGTGTTGACTATTTATTAATGACCCATACATCTCCGCTGGCCTTTTACATAAATTGGCAGACTCATTTCACATAAAACAATGTAAACATCAAGCATCTTGTATGATATAATATAGGATTACATAAAAACATATTTACTTCTACACCAGGTAAATGTATCATATAGACACAGCCCGCAGTGGTGGATGACGGTAATGCATATTCTCCACCTTGCAAACTCAGTGTCTACCTTGTAAAAGTGGATGAAATAGAGTTTCAGCCCAGGTCCCGTTCAGAATCCGCCCTATGGCGGGTGCATAAACAGGGTGTAGGTATATTTAACTATCTGTATGTATTACATCCTCTGATCTCCACATTGCAGAACTCCGAAAACTTAAAAGACTCAAAAAACTTAAAAAATGATTTTTTTTAAAAATATATATATAAATAAAAAACCAATAAATGAATAAAAACTAAATGGACTTATACCATCTCAGACTTAGGACCAAAACCTAGTATGTTTAGGACCATCCTGGTCCCTCATAGAATTTATAATTGAAATTATATACCCAGAAAGCATTTCCACCTATAAGGTACTCCTTCACATGATTGCTACCCACATACATTAGACTCCCTATGTATTCTTAAATCATATATTCTCTCACTCCCACCCAGATACTCCTTAGTGTCCCAATCCACTGTGATATCCACGTCCTAGGCCCCTCATCCCATACTGGGGAACTAAACAGCCGGAAGGATTGGGGTACATGATATCGACCCAAGATGTGAGATATATTTAAACCATGGAACATATGCATGAACTCCCCATATACAATATTTACTGAGAAAGGAAAGATAGCATGAAGGGAATGACTCAGGGCTCTTGCATGTGTGTGGGGACAGTGTCCTGGTGCATCCAGATTGACCTAATTCCACACACCTAGTATATGGGACCCCCCATGTACCCCCCATGTACAGCCATGCATACACCTGTACTCCATATCATGGGGTGTATGGTGTATACAGCCTGTATGGCGTCCCCATATACTAATATCTAAGGTATTTCTATCACTCCCCTACTTGCCATTGTTCTATGCCACATGTATACAGAGGCACCAAAATAGTTAGTAACATAGTTTCTTATTGCTATAGTCCTCTCTTAATTTTATTGAACAACTAGCAGGTGCAACCAGAGAACCTTTGCCAGAGAGGACTCAGGGCAACTTTCTCCTACTATGAGTGGGTTTACGGATTAGCTATAAAACAGTTGAGGTCTATGTCCAGATTTAACCCTTTGGGGGCAATAGACCCCAACCGATATATCCACTCTGTCTCGTTCCTAGAGACTAATGTTTCTTTATTGCCCCCTCTCCAGTGGGTTTTCACCTGGTCAATACCATAAAAAATAAGGCCGCTGGGGTCTTTCTGATGGAACTCGGCAAAGTGCCGTGATAGATGATGCTTCGGAAACCCTTTTTTAATATTTTTGATATGTTCCCGTATCCTAACATAGAGTGGGCGGGTGGTTCTCCCCACGTACTGTAGATGACAGGGACACTCGATGATGTAAGTGACATGTGTGCTGTGACAAGTTATCAGCTCCTTAATCTGATATTCTTTATGATCTACAGTTGACTTGAACTTTTCCTTTTTCCTAGGTTGGGGTTTGCTAACTCTGCAGGGTAGACATCTGCGGCATCTAAAGAACCCTTTCATATTGGGTATAATTTGAGTATGCTTGGGGGGGGTCAATGACATTATGTACAAGATGGTTGCGGAGGGTAGGTGCTTTCCTGTACACAAACTTTGGTTTGGTGGGGAGGATTTTGGCTAGTACTCGGTCCTCTTTCAGGATGGGCCAGTATTTCTTAATGATCCGTTCAACATCCTTGTATTGGTTGTTGAACCCTGTAATAAAGGTCATCTCCATCTGATCATTGCTGGCCCTAATGTTCTTCTTAAGTAGTTGGTTCCTGTCCATGTTCTTGATCTCCTGTTTCAGTTTATTCAGATTTTCTTGTGGGTATCCTTTCTCCTGGAACCGCTCAATCAAGACGTCTGCCTGGACCTCAAAATCCTCCAATGTATTGCAGTTTCTTCGTATCCTTAGTAGTTGGCCTTTTGGAATATTGGATTTCCACTTCGGATGGTGGCAGCTTGAAGTGGGTATGTACCCGTTACGATCTGTACTTTTAAAGAAAGTGCGGGTGTTAAGGGAATCACCCGCTTTGAAGATTTCCAAGTCCAAGTAGTCAATCGCATGCAGGTTCCATTTACCCGTAAACGTGATGCCGTACCTATTTCCGTTCAGCCCTTCAAGGAATTTTTCAAAACTGTCCGTGGTGCCATCCCATAAGATGATTAAATCATCAATATACCTACGGTACATTTTAATTTGAGGGATGTTTTTGTTGTAAATATATTCCTCCTCCCACATGTTCATGAACAGGTTTGCAATGCTTGGTGCATATCGTGCCCCCATTGCAACACCTTTGGTTTGTACAAAATACTCCTTGTTGTACCAAAAGTAATTGCACTCCATTGCCATTTTCAGGCCTTCCATAATGTAATTGATCTGTCCCTGTCTCATTCCTGTGTTCTCATATAGAGCCTTTTCTACTGCAAGCAATCCATCTGGTTGTTCAATGCTCGTGTACAGTGAATTGACATCTATTGTTGCCAATACCCAATTTTCTGTGCCCTTTATACTTTGGAGTTCTTCGATGAGTTGTAAACTGTCCCGCAGATATGATTTCCCTTGCTGTACCAGAGGTTTCAGATATTTATCCAGATACTCCCCTAATCTGGAGAAAATTGAATTTATGCCGCTGATAATAGGTCTTCCAGGTGGTTTGTTGAGTCTTTTGTGAATCTTTGGTGTGTAATATATCACAGGGGTCTTTGTAGAGTTAGAGTATAAATATTCAGCCTCTCTCGCATTCAGAATCCCCATAGCCTTTCCTTTAGTGATGTACTTCTTTAGTTGTTTCTCATATTTTCTCTTTGGATTTGTTCTGAGTTTTTTATATGTGTTTTCCACATTTAGTAGGTTGCCCATCTCTTCTTGGTAGTCTTTTTTGTCCAAGATGACCAGTCCACCTCCTTTGTCGGCCGGTCTAATAACTACCTCATGCCTTTTCCCTAGATCTTTAATGGTCCTCCAGATATTTTTCCTCTTTCTTTCCTTCCTTTTCAGATTTCTTAAGTCCTCTTCTACCATTTTCTTAAATGCTGTCAAACACTGACTTCCTGGGGTTTTAGGGTTGTAGGTGGAATTATTCTTCAAATTAGTTTGGGTATATTCTGGAGTGTCCTTAATGCTGGTTTCTGTGTTTATGGCAAAGTGTTTCTTCAAATTAAGTTTCCTCATCAATTTTTGGAGATCAATGAGGAGAGATGGGCAACCTACTAAATGTGGAAAACACATATAAAAAACTCAGAACAAATCCAAAGAGAAAATATGAGAAACAACTAAAGAAGTACATCACTAAAGGAAAGGCTATGGGGATTCTGAATGCGAGAGAGGCTGAATATTTATACTCTAACTCTACAAAGACCCCTGTGATATATTACACACCAAAGATTCACAAAAGACTCAACAAACCACCTGGAAGACCTATTATCAGCGGCATAAATTCAATTTTCTCCAGATTAGGGGAGTATCTGGATAAATATCTGAAACCTCTGGTACAGCAAGGGAAATCATATCTGCGGGACAGTTTACAACTCATCGAAGAACTCCAAAGTATAAAGGGCACAGAAAATTGGGTATTGGCAACAATAGATGTCAATTCACTGTACACGAGCATTGAACAACCAGATGGATTGCTTGCAGTAGAAAAGGCTCTATATGAGAACACAGGAATGAGACAGGGACAGATCAATTACATTATGGAAGGCCTGAAAATGGCAATGGAGTGCAATTACTTTTGGTACAACAAGGAGTATTTTGTACAAACCAAAGGTGTTGCAATGGGGGCACGATATGCACCAAGCGTTGCAAACCTGTTCATGAACATGTGGGAGGAGGAATATATTTACAACAAAAACATCCCTCAAATTAAAATGTACCGTAGGTATATTGATGATTTAATCATCTTATGGGATGGCACCACGGACAGTTTTGAAAAATTCCTTGAAGGGCTGAATGGAAATAGGTACGGCATCACGTTTACGGGTAAATGGAACCTGCATGCGATTGACTACTTGGACTTGGAAATCTTCAAAGCGGGTGATTCCCTTAACACCCGCACTTTCTTTAAAAGTACAGATCGTAACGGGTACATACCCACTTCAAGCTGCCACCATCCGAAGTGGAAATCCAATATTCCAAAAGGCCAACTACTAAGGATACGAAGAAACTGCAATACATTGGAGGATTTTGAGGTCCAGGCAGACGTCTTGATTGAGCGGTTCCAGGAGAAAGGATACCCACAAGAAAATCTGAATAAACTGAAACAGGAGATCAAGAACATGGACAGGAACCAACTACTTAAGAAGAACATTAGGGCCAGCAATGATCAGATGGAGATGACCTTTATTACAGGGTTCAACAACCAATACAAGGATGTTGAACGGATCATTAAGAAATACTGGCCCATCCTGAAAGAGGACCGAGTACTAGCCAAAATCCTCCCCACCAAACCAAAGTTTGTGTACAGGAAAGCACCTACCCTCCGCAACCATCTTGTACATAATGTCATTGACCCCCCCAAGCATACTCAAATTATACCCAATATGAAAGGGTTCTTTAGATGCCGCAGATGTCTACCCTGCAGAGTTAGCAAACCCCAACCTAGGAAAAAGGAAAAGTTCAAGTCAACTGTAGATCATAAAGAATATCAGATTAAGGAGCTGATAACTTGTCACAGCACACATGTCACTTACATCATCGAGTGTCCCTGTCATCTACAGTACGTGGGGAGAACCACCCGCCCACTCTATGTTAGGATACGGGAACATATCAAAAATATTAAAAAAGGGTTTCCGAAGCATCATCTATCACGGCACTTTGCCGAGTTCCATCAGAAAGACCCCAGCGGCCTTATTTTTTATGGTATTGACCAGGTGAAAACCCACTGGAGAGGGGGCAATAAAGAAACATTAGTCTCTAGGAACGAGACAGAGTGGATATATCGGTTGGGGTCTATTGCCCCCAAAGGGTTAAATCTGGACATAGACCTCAACTGTTTTATAGCTAATCCGTAAACCCACTCATAGTAGGAGAAAGTTGCCCTGAGTCCTCTCTGGCAAAGGTTCTCTGGTTGCACCTGCTCTTTGTTCAATAAAATTAAGAGAGGACTATAGCAATAAGAAACTATGTTACTAACTATTTTGGTGCCTCTGTATACATGTGGCATAGAACAATGGCAAGTAGGGGAGTGATAGAAATACCTTAGATATTAGTATATGGGGACGCCATACAGGCTGTATACACCATACACCCCATGATATGGAGTACAGGTGTATGCATGGCTGTACATGGGGGGTACATGGGGGGTCCCATATACTAGGTGTGTGGAATTAGGTCAATCTGGATGCACCAGGACACTGTCCCCACACACATGCAAGAGCCCTGAGTCATTCCCTTCATGCTATCTTTCCTTTCTCAGTAAATATTGTATATGGGGAGTTCATGCATATGTTCCATGGTTTAAATATATCTCACATCTTGGGTCGATATCATGTACCCCAATCCTTCCGGCTGTTTAGTTCCCCAGTATGGGATGAGGGGCCTAGGACGTGGATATCACAGTGGATTGGGACACTAAGGAGTATCTGGGTGGGAGTGAGAGAATATATGATTTAAGAATACATAGGGAGTCTAATGTATGTGGGTAGCAATCATGTGAAGGAGTACCTTATAGGTGGAAATGCTTTCTGGGTATATAATTTCAATTATAAATTCTATGAGGGACCAGGATGGTCCTAAACATACTAGGTTTTGGTCCTAAGTCTGAGATGGTATAAGTCCATTTAGTTTTTATTCATTTATTGGTTTTTTATTTATATATATATTTTTTAAAAAAATCATTTTTTAAGTTTTTTGAGTCTTTTAAGTTTTCGGAGTTCTGCAATGTGGAGATCAGAGGATGTAATACATACAGATAGTTAAATATACCTACACCCTGTTTATGCACCCGCCATAGGGCGGATTCTGAACGGGACCTGGGCTGAAACTCTATTTCATCCACTTTTACAAGGTAGACACTGAGTTTGCAAGGTGGAGAATATGCATTACCGTCATCCACCACTGCGGGCTGTGTCTATATGATACATTTACCTGGTGTAGAAGTAAATATGTTTTTATGTAATCCTATATTATATCATACAAGATGCTTGATGTTTACATTGTTTTATGTGAAATGAGTCTGCCAATTTATGTAAAAGGCCAGCGGAGATGTATGGGTCATTAATAAATAGTCAACACCTCGATATATGTCCACAGGGATCTGATTTGGGCACCCACCAATGGGGACGTATGGGAGGGGGAGCCATGGGATTGTAAATCCAATCAAAACCCCTGCAGGGACGGGAGAGGGGAGGATCCAGCATGTCCGCCTGCCTTATAACCTGTGAGGTGTAGTAAGATGGCGCCGCCTTTGATAACGTCGATGACGAAACGCGTAAGGCGGGGCTACGCACTTACGTCACTTCCGGGTACGGAGCGAGAGAGCCTGGAACGCAGCTGGACCGCACGCCGCACGCTGCGGGACACACTTCCTGGTTCTCGGCTTCACCCATAGTGTAGTACGGTGTGTATGTTTTTTTCCCTAGAAGGGAGTTTTTTAAGCCATTAAAGTTTTTATCATACTACACTATGAGGTGGCATCTTTTTCCTTGAGGGCTTAGTTGCTGACCCCCATCCTGGATATCGCATAAAGTGGTAATTCGAGATTCCTGGGAGAGAGGCTATTCCACCGCAGCAACCACGGGACACCGAACAAGAGGACGGTTCTGGGATCCTAGATTGCCTATCACCCCTGCAGGGGTAGTGGAAGCTGGTGAGTGGGGAGCCAAAGGGGAGCACAGAAGTCACGGATTTACCTCTGTGGGCACCAAAAGTCACTAAGCTGTTGGAACTTCTTTTGCTGCTACTCAACATTGGGATGCATTATTTGAGAACAGACTTTTCCAATTTTGATATGATATAGAGTTTTGTCGGACTTGGTTGCACTATATTGCACTTTATTGAACACTTATCAGTTGGACTGTTGGTTATTTATACACGCCTGTGTGGGATTACACTGTCACATTACATACATATATTGGTTTGTTATATACTCTCGCCATTGCACGGGTCATTTAGAGTCCCGTTGGACTCGACTGCATTATACTGCACTGTATTGTTTATTTTAGCTGGGGTGCACGGTCAAACACATATGTAAGTGCAGTTTTGCACTGTCATATTATATACCTGGCACAGGTTTATGTTCGGTATTGCACTGGCACACATACACATGTCATACTTTGTATATTTATTAATTAGCTGCTTAGCAGCAGCGTTCTAGTTTTTATTTCTACAATCCTTTTTGGTATAGAGGTATGTGCAATATGCTTAGGTTTGCCATACGTTCACCTTTACTTCATTATAGTTTCTGTGATCTATTATGAGTCTCACCCATCAAGCAGTTCACAGGTCTCACTGTATGTGTTTGGTTCACAATTTACTTATTTGATATAGTCACTGTTTATATCACCGTATTTGCACAGCTTACAAGGGAGCGCCATACCCCTAACAACTATTCATTACACGTTAGTTCTCGGTTGAGGGCTTAACCTGGGGAGGCAGCATACCTTATATTCTTCTTCCATTCTCCCATCACCTTCCCCCCCTCCTTTCCCCCCCCCTCCCCCCCCCTCCCACCATATTATCCTTCCCGTCTCCCCTTGCCTATGTCCTAAGCGCATTGTTTTTGTGGTTTGATAAAATTGTTCAAACTGTTTGCTAATAATTTCGTAAAAATCTTCAAGTCTGTATTGAGGAGTGCTATAGGTCTGTGATTGGATGGTAGAGTGTGATCTTTTCCCGGTTTGGGAATCAACATGAGAAAGGAAGTTTGCATATCCCTCGGGACTGGTGTATCAGATAGAAATGAATTAAACAGGGTTGTCATATGGGGTAATAAATGACGTAAAAATGTTTTGTAGTATAGGTACGGTAGTCCGTCAGGCCCTGGGGCTTTGTTATTCGGCAAAGATTTAATCGTAGCAGTGACTTCCTCCTCTGTAATGAAGGAGTTTAAAGGTGTTAGGGCAGAGGGGGAGAGCTGAGGTAAATCACAGTCTGCTAGGTAGGAGTGGATCACTTGAGATAGGTCAGGTGGAGAGGGGATATGTGGGACAGTCGGATCATTATATAATGTCGAATAATAGTCATAGAAGATCTGGGCAATTTTGGTAGGATGGGATTGAAGAGCGCCTCTCTCATCTTTAAGATGGGAAGTTAAAGGCCATCGCCACTCGCTCTCGAAGTTGTTTTGCTAGGAGCGTATGTGGTTTATTGGCTTTGTCGTAGTAGGTCTGTCTTAGGCGATGTAGCGCTTTTTCGACCCTACCCAAGTCTACGTCCTTCAATCCCGCCCTAATGCTTACAAGTTCTCTGAGGATGTGTAGGGACGGAGAAAAAAGCAATTGCACTTCCAAGTGCTTGAGCTTCTCTAATAGAGCTCGGCGAGTTGTATTAGCATTTCTTTTAAGAGCAGTGGAGAGTGAGATGCACTGGCCTCTGAAGACTGCTTTATGACCCTCCCATAGAGAGGGAGTGGAAACCTCAGGAGAGCTATTTTCTGTGAAGTACAGTTTCAAGGTTTGTTCCAGTTCCACTCTGGAGGGGTCATGTTTGAGCAGAAAGTCATTTAAGCACCAATGACATGTGCAAAAGGTTCCCGGGGAGAGTGCAAGAGAAAGTGTGATCGGGGCATGATCCGACCATGAGATAGCCTGAATGTCTGAGCCTGTACAAGCTCTCAGGGTCGCAGCATTAACAAAGAAATAATCCAAGTGCGAATAGGATTTATGAGGGTGAGAATAGAGGGTGAATTGTTTAGCCGACGAATAGGTAGTGCGCCAAGAATCAAACAGGGCATATTTCCTAGTTAATTGACGGAAGAGAGTGGATTTTCTATCAAGGGCCTTAGGAGTCTGCTCAGTCCCTAGAGAGTGTCTGTCTAGGCATAGGGAGTATGTCAAATTGAAGTCCCCTCTAATAACCAAATATTGGTGGGGGGATGCAAATAAACGCTTATACACTTTGGATAAAAAAGAGTTTTGGTTAGTGTTCGGGGCATAGATGTTGCATAAAGTGAGATTGACACCTTTCCATGTACCTCTAAGAATGATATAATGCCCTAGTGGATCAGAGGATATGGATTGTAACTGGAAGGGTGAACCTTGTTTAAAAGGAATTGCCACCCCTGCTCGTTTGCGTGAATTAGAGGCCAAGTATTTGGTGGAAATGTTTGGATGCGAATGCCATGTTGTCATTTTTAGTGAGATGCGTCACCTGAATAAAGAGTATGTCAGCTTTGGACCGCTTAAATTCTCGTAGTGCAAGGCTCCGTTTAATGTTGGAATTGAGGCCTTTCACATTCAAGGATAGTATGTCAATCATGGTGGATGGGTAAGAAGGGGAGACATTAGCTTACCTAGCCATTTTGATGGACTCTCGATATTTAGGAAGGTGATCAATCGAATCCTCTGAGGAATTGCATATCGAAGATTCACGATTCTATGAATAAAGTCCGGGCTCCAGAGGCAAGGGGCAACCAGGGGATGGTAGAGAGGGAGAGAAAGAGGAGGAGAAGTTCCAGCAGTAGAAAAAAAAGAAAGAGGCAGAGGAAAAAAAAAAAATTAGTACAAAATCAGGTGTTAACCATTCACAATTTAACCCACCTAAAAAAGGTAAATAGAGGGGAGTTGGGACTTTAAATGAAGCACCCAAATTCTCTGCCTTTTTTCCACTTGGCACTTTTGCAAGTTGTCTACACTTCCTGACACTTATGTAATTGTCCATCACTTCCAGACACAGATGTTTTAAAAATTTGTGGCACCTCTATACCTCTGTCATTACTTCTTATGGAACATGGAACTACACTGGGTTCACTACTTAGGTATACTATCATTATTCATAACATATACTGTTATAATTATACACACATTTAATATGTTGTTCCCAGATATCCCTGTTTCATGAAATATACACCATTTTTTGTTATATGGAGACTTCAGTCATACCCTACACGCTTTCACATTACCTAATGTTGCATCCCTGCATTATGCCGCCTCAGCTCCCGTGGTGGGGTTATGTCCTCGGCCAACCCTGCGCCCGCTGCCCGCACTGCATTTACGGTCTGAGTGGGTGAGTGTGCCAGGTTTACTATTTTTATACAAAAATAATTAATTTTGATAATTTTTTCTAGAGTACGGTTTATTACATCTTTACATATACTCCTTAGGTATGTCTATCGCATCCGCTCCTGACGAGTGGGATAACCCACAAAACGCGTTGAGCTATATTTGATGCCACTACACCCTATACGGACTGACATTTATTAGTTTACAACCCTCTTACTCTATTTTGTTAACTATATTCATTTGGTGGATGCACATATACCATGTGGACGCATGTGCCAACATCAGGCCTCACTGCCATTGATATTTATACGTCTACTACTTTGATCATATGTCATTATGCATGTACTCTCCAATACATCATGTTTAGGCCTTGTGCACGCTCCATGTACTTATATGAGATGAACTATGTGTTTTAAAAATATTCAATAACATTTCTATATTGTATAAATACCTCCATTATCCAATTGCTTCATTTAAAGTCCCAACTCCCCTTTAGTCTTTCTTCACCTAAAAAAGGTGATGGCTTAGAGATCCGAAGGGACCCCTGTTATAGAGGAGGTAAGGGAAATACCGCCAAGGAGGATGGGGTAGGAGGAAATTTGAAGATCCCTCGGGGGAGGAAAGGATAGACCCAGGATAGGTGCAACCCTCTCCCAGGCCTGCCTGCATTTAGTTGAGCATGCAGCACAACAAAGTAAAACAGAAAACCTGTGTTTATCAACTGTTAACTGAAATATCAATAACCAAAACTGAGACCTCAAATAGAAAAAACTGGTACAATTATTTGCTCAGGAGATAAGAATAATCTAGAGATTATATCATATATATCATATCAGGAAACAGACATATCACCAGTCCCGGTGCCCCATAGAGGAACCCCGGAGGGGCGAAGATGTCTTCCTAGGTATAGTACGATGCCCAAATATAGGATGGGAGGGGAAAGGAGGGGATGGAAAAGAGGGAGGGGAGGAGGGGGGAAGGAAGGGAGGGAAGGGGTGAGGTAGGGGGGAAGATGGATAGGTAGTGGGAGGGGGGTACCTCTGAAGTTTGAAAATAAAAAAAAGAAAGTGGCTATCAAGTAGATGTAATCGTAACAGGTTACAGATTAAGAAGACCATAAACCTAAATTCTTGTTAGGTATAACCCAGCTGTTAGGGAGGTAAGGGGGGCTAAGGGGGGCTAAGGGGGGGCTAACAGGGCACATCCTTGAGCTCTATAAAGGTAATCGGAAAACGAGAACCAGATGAGTGAACATCAATGTAAAAAAAAAAAAGGTCTCAATGGAACGGAGATTTATCTCTAGTAAGAGGATGAGGAAGGACCAGAGGGATGCGTCCTCGGACATTTTCTCCCATTTACTTGGATCCAGGGTTCCGGGCGAGGTGGAGGGGCTGGGAGAGGGTCCCAACCAGGGGTAGGTGGAACCGGGATATCAGGATATCCAGCTCTCTGCAGAAAGAGTGTGAGGCTGAAAGGAAAACCCCAATGGTAGCGGAAATCATGTTCCTTCAGGGAGGTGAGGAGCGGTTGTAGTGAGCGTCGTTGCTGAAGCGTGATCCATGACAGGTCCGGAAAAAGCTGTATGGAGGCGCCATCAAAGTCAATGGTGTGCATGTTGCGCGCTTTTCTCATTATGCCTTTCAGGGCATAATTGTGAACCCTGCAGATCACATCACGTGGTCTGGATCCCGAACCCCGGGGGCGGAGTGCACGGTGGGCACGATCCAATTTAACTTTTTGGTTTTCCGGGAGACCCAGTATATTATTGAAAATAGCTTGCAGAGTTACATGCAAATCCTCATCCTGGGTGGCTTCTGGGAGGTCGCGGACCCTGATATTGTTGCACCTACCTCTGTTGTCGAGGTCTTCAAGTTGGCGTTGAAAGTCTCTGAGAGCAGAAGCTTGTGAGGTCAGGCGATCATGTATTTGTGAGAGTTCAAGCTTTGTGTCAAGCTTTGTTTCACATGCGTCCTCCTCTAGAGATGTGACTTTGGTAGATAATTGGTGTAGATCGGTGCGTAGCATGTTAATTTCAGATCTGCATGTATCGCGCACTTCTTGGATAAGCATGTGAAAATCCTTTTTTGTGGGCATACAGCGAACGTAATCTCTCCAGGACGTGCATGCCTCAGGTTCAGGATCAGAGTCCATTGCAGCGTGGGCATAAAAGTCCTGCATTGTGGCAGAGTGAGCAGTAGGTGGGTGGTAGCCTCTCTGGGGAGTTTGTGGGGAGCAGTGGTTTTCAGCTTCAGTGCTTTGGTTGCTCCATGCAGGTAATCACCATGTGAATGAGCCCCCTGAGGTTCTGTTAGCTGTGAAGCTGGGGGAAGCATGGTGGCCTGATATGAATCCCTGTGCTGCGGAGAGAGAGAGGAGAGTCTGTCTCTTGGAATCTGGGGTCTTTGTGGGAGGGAGTGGGGATCCCAATTAAGGGCAGAAGAGTCCCAGGAGGGGAATGTCTGGCCGGTAAGCGCTGATGGTGGTGGGGGCTCCAGGAGGCAGGGGGGAAATGGCTGCGACAGGCTTCCCAGCACATGTTCCCCATAAGAAGCAGGGGGACCCATCAGGATGGTAGCAGGTGGGGCTGGGGGGTGAGCTGGCAGTAGATCCCCCTCAGATGCATACCTGTCGGTCTTAAGTCCCGGAGAGATCCGCGGCGGAGGAGAGGAGAGAGCCGCTGCGTATGTAGCTGTCGCCGGCACCATCTTGGCCTCGTGTCCAACTGGAGCTCCGTGCCCAAAGTACTCCATGATGAGTGGTGGGGGAGCCAAGGAAGACCTCGTAGCATGTCCCCTGGAGTCTGGTTCTTTAGTTTTGCGAGGTTTGCCCATGATGCTGGTGCTTTTGTGCAGTTTTTAGCGGTGTGCAGGCAGTTCTGGCCGGGAGCCTCAGGGATACACGTCCAATCTGGAAGCCATCCAAGCCACACCCCTTAATTCTCTTATTTTTACCTAATATTTATTCCTTGGTGTAGACTATAGATACATGGTTGTGTATTGGATAGATTTTCAACTGCTCACCAATAAATGTTGTTATTGTGTTAAAGCTTTTACTCATGGTCAAAGAACTCTCATTTAACCCAAATCATATCTGAGAGATATTAAATCTCAAATATAGTATACAGGAAAAAGACTGCTTTAGAGGTCGTCATATGTCTGGTCAAGCATGTGGTGCCCAAGCGGCTGCTGTTGTGGCCACGCTTGATCCACTTCAGGCATAGGTTGCAAACAGCAACGGTGCGATCTGCTGCACACGTGTCCAAAAAGGCCCACAGCAAGGAACTTTTCAAAACCAGTGGGGAGTCAGCAGCGCCCTGCACCTGCGGAGCTCTGCCATGTGATGCAGTAGGGTGGCTGCCCTTAAGCTGCCCCCTAAAGGACATCCTCATTGAAGTTGTGCCTCCTCCTCCTCCTGTAGTCTACCAGGCACCTAAGTAGAGTCAGTGACCTCATCATCCCCACCATCCTCGTCACTAGAGCAAACTTGGCACTATGCTGCAGCTGGGGAAACATGACTGCCAGTTTCTTGTCCTTCTTGGGCACCCCCTCTCTCTAGGCTCACGTTACTCCCTTCCTCAACCTAGGAACCAACATCGGAGCCTTCAAATCGCTGTGAATCCTCCAGCAGCATGTACCTGCACTGTGGTCGAATAGTTTGGGGGACTCCTCGGTGCATGTTGGTTGGGCTACAGAAGGAGTACCTGTGGACAAGGAGCCGGTGGAATAGGCCACTTTGGCAGCTGCATAGGTAGGAAAACTACTCTGAGCCTGGGTGACAGAGGATGAGGAGGATGAGGACGGCTTTGTTATCCACTCTACCAACTCTTCTGCATGTTCTGGCTCAATAACACGGCCAGCAGCAGAAAAAAAGGACAAGTGTGCCCCACGGCCACTGGCAGAGGATGCACCATGTCCATGACCAGCACTGTTGACTGTAGACACAGAGCTTGCTTGCCCTCTTTTTAGTGGCCTGTGAGCATCTACCTCTCCTTGGTGGCCTTCTGGACATGATGTATATTTTGTTTTGCAACACCATACTACACTGTATTGTGTACTGGTATATAGTGAAATGAACCACCGAAGGTCAAATATATTGCCTTCAAAAGGTTGCCAGCATCCCAGGTCAGTACATAGGATAAGACCCTTGAGTCAGGGAACTTATATACCCCCCAGTATAATGGGACTTTGTAGGCGAACCATACGATTGAATTAGATAAAAAATGTTTTATTTATTTAGAAAAGCATAAAAACAGAATACATAGGACATAAATCTCAAAAGTACTTATACAATAGAATTTGCTTTCATATAATTATTGTATACTTCCATTTGTAAACAAGATATTTTCTCTAGAAGCCTGACATGTTTCAGGATGATGTCCCTTCTGCAATACGCCTCTGAAGAAGGGACATCGTCCTGAAACATGTCAGGCTTCTAGAGAAAATATCTTGTTTACAAATGGAAGTATACAATAATTATATGAAAGCAAATTCTATTGTATAAGTACTTTTGAGATTTATGTCCTATGTATTCTGTTTTTATGCTTTTTTAAATAAATAAAACATTTTTTATCTAATTCAACCGTATGGTTCGCCTACAAAGTCCCATTATACTGGGGGGTATATAAGTTCCCTGACTCAAGGGTCTTATCCTATGTACTGTATTGTGTACTGTGTACACCACCAGAAAAGTAGTAGCAGCTGCACTACGGCTGTACTGTATTGTAATTACAATTTTTAATCTGTTATTTCACAGTAGGGCCCATTCCTGCGCTCAACAAGAGTATCTGTGAGGCTTTACAGTGTTGTGCCACCACCACCATCACCTAAGGCCCAATTTTTCTACCCCTGTTTAACAGGGGCGCGTAATTACAATTCTTGATATAATATTTCACAGCAGGGCCCGTTCCAGCGCCCACCAAGAGTAACTGTGAGGGCTTACAGTGTTCTGGTACCACCAACACCTAAGGCCCAATTTTCCACAGAGTATATAGGGCAGGCCGTATAGTATATACAGGCGGTCCCCTATTTTCAAACATCCGATATACAAACGACTCCTACTTACAAACGGAGGGAGACAACAGGAAGTGAAAGGAAATCTACCCCTAGGAAGGGAAATTCTCTCCTTCAAGAGTTAATATGGGAAAAAGGTGTCTCCACTGATGCTTTATCTCCAATCTTCGTTTCCCTAATAACCCAAAATTTTCAAAATCCAATTGTCGTTGGGACAGAAAGTAAGATGAAATCTTCTGAACAGGGGCACAGACAGCAAAAAAAAAGTTACAGGGGTGATAACCCTGCCCTATATTTTCCAAAAAGCTTAAAAATAGATTTTTGGGCTGGAGCTAAACTTAAAAAATGTACCTGTTCCAAATTACAAACAGATTCAACTTAACAACAAACCTACAGTCCCTAGAATGTAAACACATATATAGTTGGACGATTTCCAGAAACAGAACATTACTCCCAGTCCCTATTATTACTAAGAAGATTGTGAGGATGGAGACATAGCTCTCTTAGAAGGATAGTGGGATTTTGAAGGGAGATAATGTATCTATTTAAAGGTGAGCAATACCGGCAACGGTTAATACAAAAATATACATTTTATTAAGACAAACAGATAAAAGACAATACAGTCTAATTACAATCAAAATACATAATGTAACCAAAGATTACAGCTTGTTATATGAAATCAATCTACGTAAGTATGCAGGAGCAGCCAACATGTTTCGTTTATCGCTTCGTCAGGGCACTACATGCATTACTGATTTCATCTAGATTGCATAAAATATGAAACATGGACCACCTGGTGCTGATTTCCCGTGGATATCAGGTCCCATCGGGTTAAGCCGGTAGGGAAATTGGACCGTGTTTCTATTATTGAAAAGAATGGTAATCTGACAGTATTAAAAAGACAAATTTATGTGAATAATGACTTACAAAAATAAAAAGATTTTAAAATTGATGATATTACTGGTATTACCCTATGTATAAGCAGCATACATATTATTGGCGTCTATGTAGGCAACAGCATGTGATGCCTAGTGCCACATATCATAGAAAAATTCCAATAAGGGTTTTAACCATGCCCCCTTAAATCAATAGCTAATTAGTGTATTAATATTGTATTTATCATCCTAATTAATTAACTTTGATTTATAGATAATCAATATGCTGGTTTTTATATATTAATTTTATCAATAACTATTAAATTTATGTAATAGCTATAAATAATTGATTTTATTAGCCTCTATGGAATGAATGAGGGGTATATAAAGTATAGAGGAGCCACATAAAAGATTTTATTAGCCTCTATGAAATAAATGAAGGGTATAAGAGGTATAGAGAAACCATATAGATTGCTGGGGCTGGCTACTTACATGTACACAGAAAATTTGCTACATGAACTAATAACGCAGTGCGGGTGATACAACAAGTCCACGGTATAATGGGAATGGCCACCCAACTAGAAAGCAAACGAAAGTGGAAAGGACCCACCATTGGGAAAGCAACTCTTACCTTATAAATGGTGTGGATAAGATTGTCCTAAAGAAATGGTAAGACAGCGGTGTGGCAGTTGCCACATCGCTTGGGGATCAAGATGCGTGTGTTGGCAATGAGCCAACCCCCCCATCTTAAATGTACACGTTCCACCGGAAGTGAAGGTTCAGATACGACCCCTGACACCACTTCCGGTTCGGGCGTCCCTGCAGATGTGCGTGCACACCAGTCCACATGGGGTCGGTGCTCCTGCGCCATCCATCACACAGCGAAGCGCGGATGGGATGTCAGGATGGAAGGGGAAGCTCCGCCCTCATATGCAGGGACAACCGAATTTCACTACCAATGGCGAGCAGCCGCAAGGTGGCCAACGGGCGGGTACTGGAATAGGAGGAATAGTGGTTCACTAAGGGAGACCAAAAACATTATATTAAAGCAATAGTAAACTACAAAGACATATATATGATGATGTAATTTACAAATAGTACAACTCTATATAGGAGATGAGGTCGCATTGCAATAAATATAAAGACTGCAGTGGTTATGTCAACATGGAGAATGCCCATAAACATAAGCACTAAAGCCTGCAGAATATTTATGCCAAAATTGCATAATACACAATAGAACAACAACAAAAAAATACACGTGAATCACTCATTTTCAAATTTAAAGTTCGGGGCACTAACCCTACTACCAAACTCATCACCACCTACACTGCTCACCAAGATTTCTTCCATAAACTAATCAACAATAACTGGCATTTCCTCTCTGAGGACCCCATTATTTCTAAATATGTGGCTGCTATACCACAAATTACATATAGGAGATCCCGATCCATTAGAGATGGACTGGTGCACAGTCATCTTCCCCCTGCCGCTCCCATTTTAGGAGCGACAGGTGGCAGTGGCACTTTCCAATGTGGTCAATGCAATCAATGCCCGTGGATCAGGGAAGGTGGTGGTTGTCCTTTACCCAGAGGGGGGTTCCACAAGTTGAAGGGGTACGCTGTTTGCCTTACCAGAGGGATTGTTTATCTTGCCATGTGTCGATGTGGGGCTTTTTACATTGGCAAGACCAAGCGCCCCTTCGCCAAATGCATCCAAGATCATTTATATTACTTGGATGCAGGACTACTCTATACCCCCATATGCAAACATGTGGGCCTTCACCATAGCTATGATCCATCATATATCTCCATTACTGCATTGGAAATTATTCCGGAGCTTGAAAGGGGAGGAGATTCTCTTCTAAATATACTATACAATATATATATATTTTTTGTTCTATTGTGTATTATGCAATTCTGGCATAAATATTCTGCAGGCTTTAGTGCTTATGTTTTTGGGCATTCTCCATGTTGACATAACCACTGCAGTCTTTATATTTATTGCAATGCGACCTCATCTCCTATATAGAGTTGTACTATTTGTAAATTACATCATCATATATATGTCTTTGTAGTTTACTATTGCTTTAATATAATGTTTTTGGTACAATTCTTGATATAATATTTCACAGCAGGGCCCGTTCCAGCGCCCACCAAGAGTAACTGTGAGGGCTTACAGTGTTCTGGTACCACCAACACCTAAGGCCCAATTTTCCACAGAGTGTATAGGGCAGGCCGTATAGTATATACAGGCGGTCCCCTATTTTCAAACATCCGATATACAAACTACTCCTACTTACAAACGGAGGGAGACAACAGGAAGTGAAAGGAAATCTACCCCTAGGAAGGGAAATTCTCTCCTGCAAGAGTTAATATGGGAAAAAGGTGTCTCCACTGATGCTTTATCTCCAATCTTCATTTCCCTAATAACCCAAAATTTTCAAAATCCAATTGTCATTGGGACAGAAAGTAAGGTGAAATCTTCTGAACAGGGGCACAGACAGCAAAAAAAAATGTTACAGGGGTGGTAACCCTGCCCTATATTTTCCAAAAAGCTTAAAAATAGATTTTTGGGCTGGAGCTAAACTTAAAAAATGTACCTGTTCCAAATTACAAACAGATTCAACTTAACAACAAACCTACAGTCCCTAGAATGTAAACACATATATAGTTGGACGATTTCCAGAAACAGAACATTACTCCCAGTCCCTATTATTACTAAGAAGATTGTGAGGATGGAGACATAGCTCTCTTAGAAGGATAGTGGGATTTTGAAGGGAGATAATGTATCTATTTAAAGGTGAGCAATACCGACAACGGTTAATACAAAAATATACATTTTATTAAGACAAACAGATAAAAGACAATACAGTCTAATTACAATCAAAATACATAATGTAACCAAAGATTACAGCTTGTTATATGAAATCAATCTACGTAAGTATGCAGGAGCAGCCAACATGTTTCGTTTATCGCTTCGTCAGGGCACTACATGCATTACCGATTTCATCTAGATTGCATAAAATATGAAACATACCATTAATATAATGATGCATATCTCATAATCAATTTAGAAACATCAACAGGTTATTCAGATACAGAACATTTATGTACACAAAATATCTTACAAATGCTCACCTGGTCTTATAAAAGAAAATAAACCACTAAACCGCACCACTGCTCAGCCATACACCCATATTAGGACCACCTGGTGCTGATTTCCCGTGGATATCAGGTCCCATCGGGTTAAGCCGGTAGGGAAATTGGACCGTGTTTCTATTATTGAAAAGAATGGTAATCTGACAGTATTAAAAAGACAAATTTATGTGAATAATGACTTACAAAAATAAAAAGATTTTAAAATTGATGATATTACTGGTATTACCCTATGTATAAGCAGCATACATATTATTGGCGTCTATGTAGGCAACAGCATGTGATGCCTAGTGCCACATATGATAGAAAAATTCCAATAGGGGTTTTAACCATGCCCCCTTAAATCAATAGATAATTAGTGTATTAATATTGTATTTATCATCCTAATTAATTAACTTTGATTTATAGATAATCAATATGCTGGTTTTTATATATTAATTTTATCAATAACTATTAAATTTATGTAATAGCTATAAATAATTGATTTTATTAGCCTCTATGGAATGAATGAGGGGTATATAAAGTATAGAGGAGCCACATAAAAGATTTTATTAGCCTCTATGAAATAAATGAAGGGTATAAGAGGTATAGAGAAACCATATAGATTGCTGGGGCTGGCTACTTACATGTACACAGAAAAGTTAAAAAAATGAATAAAAACCAAGCGCTGATGTGGATAGATATGTGTGATATAAATAAATTGTGCTTAAAAAATATATATATACCAATATAGTTAGTGCTATGAAACAATCAGTAAATTAAAGCTGCTATCAATATAGGGTGATCAGATAACCAAACAAATAGTACTAAGTATAAAATTGATGCGCTTTAAATAAATAGTGCACAATATGCTGCTGCGACTAAGCTTAAATCCAGGAATAAAAAATGCATACATGTGAATAAAAATAAATAAATAATTATGGTGCTAATACATGTGTTAAAATTGCCAAAATAAATCTTCAAATTGGTGATGTGACGGTGAATATAAATAAAATAATAATGACACTCTGAGTACAATGTCCAGGCAGAGATAAATAGTGGGAGAAAGTAAAAATAATTAAACAGTTCCTTCCCTTAATCCAGATTGATTGACTCACTGGGTTAGATCGTTTGTATCAGGATATTTAGTTTTTCTTGCATCCCACTTCAGCAATTACACTGCTGGTAATTCGGCTCTCAGGATAAAGGTTTTATGCAAAGCAAGCAAAGAAAAAATAGATCATTGTGCAGTGAACTTACTAGATAGTACATAAGCAAAACAGGGACAAGAGATACACTCACAAACTCCCGGTCTATTAGAAGCATTCAAATAAGCAGATTGCAGTCAGCCGCTGTGGACGAGGTTTCCCATAGAGAAACAGCTGCTGTTAACCTTCAGGTGTATTGCAGCACTGAACGTCCTAAGCTCCTCCCACGCGTTACATCACTGACACGTGACTTTTTCAAGGATAAACCCAGGAAGCCACGGCCTCTGTATTTAAGTCCTATGGCATTGTGGTTACCATGGAGACAGCGCTGTGTTCATTGGATCATCATACTGCTTTCTGCTACTAATGACATGTAAATATTTTGGCTTAAGCCTTATTTAATTGTTTTACAAATTATTAAAAGGGGAACATATATTTATAAATACAGGTTTGCAAACAAATATAGAACACTTCCAGATAAAAAATAAGAACATAAAAATGGACCTAATTAGTGCGGTCACAAAACTCCCTCCAGTGGTAAATAGTGTTACTACACATTCAATGTTAACACCTCAGATCGCATGTCGTTACATACTGCGATAGATAGCAAAATCACTAATATGTATGTGTACTTCCGCAAGTAAAATACCAATTGATCCATATTGTGTAGTTACTAGCAACATATTGGATAGACCCGTATTACACTCACATCCACTAGTGAAAATTATATAAAAAATATAAAAAAATTAAAATAAAAGATTAAGGTTACATTGTTGCGCCACTAGTTCACCATTGTAACAATGTTTCAAAAAAAATGTATATTGAAAAATGAAATTAAAATACTAAATAAATTAATATACATAATTAACTAGATGCACAACCCAAATATTTGATACTATACACTCATTTACAGTAAAATCAAATATATGATCCCTATGATATTAAAAAATATATAATAAAAATTAATTTTATTTAAAATAAATACTAAAATATAGACTATCGTTATTATGATATTAAGTGTACAGAGACAATAAATTTACGTACCAATTAATACCAACGAAATAAAATATAAATTAAAATTTAAAAATTTAAAATTTAATATAAATGTAATAAATGTTTAAAAATTAATAAGGCATGTCTTGAGAGTATCACGGAGTATTAAAAATCTGATATGAAGCAATTAAGATCAAATTCTATGTTTAGGCCATTTGGCGCAAGAGTCCCCATCTGGAATATCCATTTAGACTCGCTTTTACTGAGCTCCCTTATCTTATTTGAGCCTCTCCAATGTGGCTTATATTTCTGAATCGCCCAAAATTTCAACTGTTTGGGGTCACTATTGTGGTGCATAGCAAAATGTCTGGAGACATTATGCTTAGGGAAAGATTTTTTGATGTTCTGGATATGTTCCCTTATGCGTTTCCACATAGGCCTCTTGGTTCTACCAATATATTGTAGTGAGCATGAGCATTGCAAAACATATACTACTCCTTCCGTCCTGCACGATATAAAGTCCTTAATAGTATGTTCATTGCCAGTACTTGTTGCTGTGAATTTGTTACACTTTTGCCCATTTTGTTGGGTATTGATGCAAGCGTAACATCTTTTACAGGGGAAGAACCCTTTCCCCTGGAAAAAGGATAATTCCGTCAATCTTTTGGGGGGTTCCGGGACGTTTTTGGCAATTAGATCCCTTAATGTGGGGACTCGCCTATAAATGAAGCGAGGCTTATCCGGTAGGATGTTGCAGAGAGTTTTATCTGATTTTAAAAGAGGCCAATGTTTTCTGATGATTCTTTCCATTTTCTTATGTTGAATGCTGTAGTTCATTATCAGTGGTATATCGTTGTTATCTTTATTATCTTTGATTTTATCCTGGATCAGAACCTCCCTTGGGGTTTGATTAATCTCCTTGATTTTTTCTGCTATGAATTCCTTGCTATATCCTTTGTCTTCAAACTTTTGTCCCATCAATTGTGCCTGTTTCAGATATTCATTATTATCTGAGCAATTTCTTCTTAGCCGTATGAATTGCCCCTTGGGAATATTGATAAGCCATGGTTCATGGTGACAACTGTTCACTGGTATGTAGCTATTTCTTTCCACTGTTTTAAAATAGGTTCTAGTACTAATGGAATTGTTTACTAGCTGTATTTCTAAATCTAAGAAGTGTACTATTTTTTCACTTATTTCGTATTCAAGCTTGATGTTCTTTTGGTTTATATTTAATTGGTTAAAGAACTGTATTAAGCTAGCTTCGTCACCTTTCCATATTACTATACAGTCATCAATGAACCTTTTGTAAAGCACAATATTGTCTGGGGTATTTGAGAAGATTGCCTCATCCTCCCACTTGGCCATGAAAACATTGGCCACACTTGGAGCATACTTAGCTCCCATTCCAATCCCAGTTAATTGTCTGTAGTAGTTGTCCTTATACCAAAAGTAATTGTGCTGTATTCCAAACGCCAGGCTTCTTAAAACAAATCTTTTTTGTTTGGATATGAGATGGCTGAATTTGTCCATAGCCCATTTGGATGCTTCTATTGCATCACTATGATCGATAACTGTATATAGCGAAGCTACATCCGCAGTTGCAATGATATATTTTTGATCTCGTTTTAAGTCAAGGGAATCCAGTATTTGTATCAAGTGTTTCGTATCTCTTAGAAATGCTCTAGTTTGAGATACTAACGGCTGTAAAAATTTATCAACATATTCACCTATCCTGGCATTGATAGATTGAATACCATTTATGATAGGTCTGCCCGGCGGTTGTTCTAAATTCTTGTGTATTTTCGGCACGGTGTAGATGATGGGTACTCTACACGTGTCAGGCAATAAATATTTGGACTCTTTTTTGTTTAAAATATTTTTACTTACTCCTTTCCGGATTACATCTGATAATTCCTGTTTGTACTCTCTTGTTGGGTTGCCATTGAGTTTAATATAAGTATTAGTATCACTTAGTTGTCCTAGTAACTCATTATTGTAATATTCTTTAGATAGTACCACAATTGCTCCACCTTTGTCCGCAGGTCTCACTACAATTTCCTTATTTTGTTCTAACCGTTTAATACCTATTTGTATATTGTTGGGTTCAGATATTTTCTTGTATTTTAATTGTTCAAGATCTTGTATTACCATTCTATTGAAGACTTGAATATGCTCATTGTTCAATACCGGTGGATTAAACAATGATCTGTTTCTGAGGCTACTGTGAATAATGCCTCTTGATGCTTCTGTTTCCAAATTCTGTATACTGGGAGGCTTAGATAGCATGTATTTTTTAATGTTCAGTTTCCTGGTGTACTTTTGTATGTCAATATACGTTTGGAATTTATCAAGATTTCTTGTAGGGGCATATTTTAAGCCTTTGTCTAATGTCGCAAGTTCAGCTCTCGTTAGTTCTGTTCCGCTGAGGTTATATATGCCTTCTCCTAATACTCTCTTTTTCTTTTGGACTTTCCGTCCTGCTCTGCATCCCCTTTTCTGTTTGGGTTTTTTTCCCTGTTGTGGTGTTCTTGTTTGTGGGGGTCTTCGTTCCGGCGATATTCTAAAAAAGACCTTGATTGCTCCTCATCATTATATTCCCTTAATGGTTCATACCTGTTGTTAGTTTGAATGGGACTTCTTGTCGGTTCATGCCTAGATTGTTCAATTCCTCCTCCTTCATTCCTGTTCCGGTTGGATTGATATTCCCGATATTCTTCTCCATTCGTATATTGTTGGTATTCTCTTTGTTCATTTCTCTCAGGGTTTTGGTGATAATCTCTTGATTCATTTCTGTGTGCATATTGGTAGTACTCCCTTGGTTCAGTCCTATAGTTATTAGTTTGGTAATCTCTTGGTTGTTGATAATAGCGTGCTTGGTCCACATAGCCATTATTCCTTCTATTGTCTTCCCGATAATATTGTGGAGCATTCATGCGATTATTCGGTGATTGATAAGGTTTTAAGTAATTACGTGGTGACTGATATGGTTTGTTTCTTTTATTGCCATTATTTTTCCAATAAGGTCTTCTAGGGGACTTATTTTTTGTTCTATTTTTCCACCAAGGTTTAGGAGTTCTGGGGCCATCATCATCCCTATATGTTCTACTTTGTTCTATTTCAGGTTGTCTTTCATATTTCAGACCATCAGGTGTTCGCGGTCTTCTTTCTGGTGTTCTGTAGTTAGATTCTCTTCTTGGAGTGATTATGCTTACCTCCCTCTCAGGGGATGAAGCAATAGATTCAGTTTTACCTTGTTTAAGGTTAACCTGCCAATTAAAAACCTGTTCCAAATGATAATCATTGGTATCTCTGAGGTACTTTCTTTTCTTCCTTTGCTTAATTTCTATATCTTTCTGTTCTAAAACTTTATTTAGTTGCTTAGTTAAAGTTGTAAATGGAGCTGTATCTTTAAATGGTTCCAATGTGCTTTTGCACTCTGTGATATGTTGGTTTATTATCTGTAATTTTCTCTGTTTCCTTTTTAGGGCAAAGTGAACTAGATCTATTCCTTTGTCATTAAAAAATTTGTACCATTCATTTACTCCTTCTTGATCCACTAGACCATCACAGATGGGAACCTCCCATCTTAATCTCCTGGGCACCATCTTGTCTTTAATGTACTGTTCATGGGTAGCAATATCCCACCATAGGCTCACCTTTTTCTCCATCAGGTGGCCAAATTTTCTGAAATTCGTATCTAAATCTCCTTTTTCAGTGCTAGGTGCAGTTGAGAAAACATTATCTAAATTTACTGTGCGTTTTTCTACAAAATCAAAAATATCCATATCTGCGACTGTAGGTGTGTTCTGAAGTAATAAGTGCTAAAAAAATGAATAAAAACCAAGCGCTGATGTGGATAGATATGTGTGATATAAATAAATTGTGCTTAAAAAATATATATATACCAATATAGTTAGTGCTATGAAACAATCAGTAAATTAAAGCTGCTATCAATATAGGGTGATCAGATAACCAAACAAATAGTACTAAGTATAAAATTGATGCGCTTTAAATAAATAGTGCACAATATGCTGCTGCGACTAAGCTTAAATCCAGGAATAAAAAATGCATACATGTGAATAAAAATAAATAAATAATTATGGTGCTAATACATGTGTTAAAATTGCCATGTGAATGTGTAGTAACACTATTTACCACTGGAGGGAGTTTTGTGACCGCACTAATTAGGTCCATTTTTATGTTCTTATATTTTATCTGGAAGTGTTCTATATTTGTTTGCAAACCTGTATTTATAAATATATGTTCCCCTTTTAATAATTTGTAAAACAATTAAATAAGGCTTAAGCCAAAATATTTACATGTCATTAGTAGCAGAAAGCAGTATGATGATCCAATGAACACAGCGCTGTCTCCATGGTAACCACAATGCCATAGGACTTAAATACAGAGGCCGTGGCTTCCTGGGTTTATCCTTGAAAAAGTCACGTGTCAGTGATGTAACGCGTGGGAGGAGCTTAGGACGTTCAGTGCTGCAATACACCTGAAGGTTAACAGCAGCTGTTTCTCTATGGGAAACCTCGTCCACAGCGGCTGACTGCAATCTGCTTATTTGAATGCTTCTAATAGACCGGGAGTTTGTGAGTGTATCTCTTGTCCCTGTTTTGCTTATGTACTATCTAGTAAGTTCACTGCACAATGATCTATTTTTTCTTTGCTTGCTTTGCATAAAACCTTTATCCTGAGAGCCGAATTACCAGCAGTGTAATTGCTGAAGTGGGATGCAAGAAAAACTAAATATCCTGATACAAACAATCTAACCCAGTGAGTCAATCAATCTGGATTAAGGGAAGGAACTGTTTAATTATTTTTACTTTCTCCCACTATTTATCTCTGCCTGGACATTGTACTCAGAGTGTCATTATTATTTTATTTATATTCACCGTCACATCACCAATTTGAAGATTTATTTTGGCAATTTTAACACATGTATTAGCACCATAATTATTTATTTATTTTTATTCACATGTATGCATTTTTTATTCCTGGATTTAAGCTTAGTCGCAGCAGCATATTGTGCACTATTTATTTAAAGCGCATCAATTTTATACTTAGTACTATTTGTTTGGTTATCTGATCACCCTATATTGATAGCAGCTTTAATTTACTGATTGTTTCATAGCACTAACTATATTTGTATATATATATTTTTTAAGCACAATTTATTTATATCACACATATCTATCCACATCAGCGCTTGGTTTTTATTCATTTTTTTAGCACTTATTACTTCAGAACACACCTACAGTCGCAGATATGGATATTTTTGATTTTGTAGAAAAACGCACAGTAAATTTAGATAATGTTTTCTCAACTGCACCTAGCACTGAAAAAGGAGATTTAGATACGAATTTCAGAAAATTTGGCCACCTGATGGAGAAAAAGGTGAGCCTATGGTGGGATATTGCTACCCATGAACAGTACATTAAAGACAAAATGGTGCCCAGGAGATTAAGATGGGAGGTTCCCATCTGTGATGGTCTAGTGGATCAAGAAGGAGTAAATGAATGGTACAAATTTTTTAATGACAAAGGAATAGATCTAGTTCACTTTGCCCTAAAAAGGAAACAGAGAAAATTACAGATAATAAACCAACATATCACAGAGTGCAAAAGCACATTGGAACCATCTAAAGATACAGCTCCATTTACAACTTTAACTAAGCAACTAAATAAAGTTTTAGAACAGAAAGATATAGAAATTAAGCAAAGGAAGAAAAGAAAGTACCTCAGAGATACCAATGATTATCATTTGGAACAGGTTTTTAATTGGCAGGTTAACCTTAAACAAGGTAAAACTGAATCTATTGCTTCATCCCCTGAGAGGGAGGTAAGAATAATCACTCCAAGAAGAGAATCTAACTACAGAACACCAGAAAGAAGACCGCGAACACCTGATGGTCTGAAATATGAAAGACAACCTGAAATAGAACAAAGTAGAACATATAGGGATGATGATGGCCCCAGAACTCCTAAACCTTGGTGGAAAAATAGAACAAAAAATAAGTCCCCTAGAAGACCTTATTGGAAAAATAATGGCAATAAAAGAAACAAACCATATCAGTCACCACGTAATTACTTAAAACCTTATCAATCACCAAATAATCGCATGAATGCTCCACAATATTATCGGGAAGACAATAGAAGGAATAATGGCTATGTGGACCAAGCACGCTATTATCAACAACCAAGAGATTACCAAACTAATAACTATAGGACTGAACCAAGGGAGTACTACCAATATGCACACAGAAATGAATCAAGAGATTATCACCAAAACCCTGAGAGAAATGAACAAAGAGAATACCAACAATATACGAATGGAGAAGAATATCGGGAATATCAATCCAACCGGAACAGGAATGAAGGAGGAGGAATTGAACAATCTAGGCATGAACCGACAAGAAGTCCCATTCAAACTAACAACAGGTATGAACCATTAAGGGAATATAATGATGAGGAGCAATCAAGGTCTTTTTTAGAATATCGCCGGAACGAAGACCCCCACAAACAAGAACACCACAACAGGGAAAAAAGCCCAAACAGAAAAGGGGATGCAGAGCAGGACGGAAAGTCCAAAAGAAAAAGAGAGTATTAGGAGAAGGCATATATAACCTCAGCGGAACAGAACTAACGAGAGCTGAACTTGCGACATTAGACAAAGGCTTAAAATATGCCCCTACAAGAAATCTTGATAAATTCCAAACGTATATTGACATACAAAAGTACACCAGGAAACTGAACATTAAAAAATACATGCTATCTAAGCCTCCCAGTATACAGAATTTGGAAACAGAAGCATCAAGAGGCATTATTCACAGTAGCCTCAGAAACAGATCATTGTTTAATCCACCGGTATTGAACAATGAGCATATTCAAGTCTTCAATAGAATGGTAATACAAGATCTTGAACAATTAAAATACAAGAAAATATCTGAACCCAACAATATACAAATAGGTATTAAACGGTTAGAACAAAATAAAGAAATTGTAGTGAGACCTGCGGACAAAGGTGGAGCAATTGTGGTACTATCTAAAGAATATTACAATAATGAGTTACTAGGACAACTAAGTGATACTAATACTTATATTAAACTCAATGGCAACCCAACAAGAGAGTACAAACAGGAATTATCAGATGTAATCCGGAAAGGAGTAAGTAAAAATATTTTAAACAAAAAAGAGTCCAAATATTTATTGCCTGACACGTGTAGAGTACCCATCATCTACACCGTGCCGAAAATACACAAGAATTTAGAACAACCGCCGGGCAGACCTATCATAAATGGTATTCAATCTATCAATGCCAGGATAGGTGAATATGTCGATAAATTTTTACAGCCGTTAGTATCTCAAACTAGAGCATTTCTAAGAGATACGAAACACTTGATACAAATACTGGATTCCCTTGACTTAAAACGAGATCAAAAATATATCATTGCAACTGCGGATGTAGCTTCGCTATATACAGTTATCGATCATAGTGATGCAATAGAAGCATCCAAATGGGCTATGGACAAATTCAGCCATCTCATATCCAAACAAAAAAGATTTGTTTTAAGAAGCCTGGCGTTTGGAATACAGCACAATTACTTTTGGTATAAGGACAACTACTACAGACAATTAACTGGGATTGGAATGGGAGCTAAGTATGCTCCAAGTGTGGCCAATGTTTTCATGGCCAAGTGGGAGGATGAGGCAATCTTCTCAAATACCCCAGACAATATTGTGCTTTACAAAAGGTTCATTGATGACTGTATAGTAATATGGAAAGGTGACGAAGCTAGCTTAATACAGTTCTTTAACCAATTAAATATAAACCAAAAGAACATCAAGCTTGAATACGAAATAAGTGAAAAAATAGTACACTTCTTAGATTTAGAAATACAGCTAGTAAACAATTCCATTAGTACTAGAACCTATTTTAAAACAGTGGAAAGAAATAGCTACATACCAGTGAACAGTTGTCACCATGAACCATGGCTTATCAATATTCCCAAGGGGCAATTCATACGGCTAAGAAGAAATTGCTCAGATAATAATGAATATCTGAAACAGGCACAATTGATGGGACAAAAGTTTGAAGACAAAGGATATAGCAAGGAATTCATAGCAGAAAAAATCAAGGAGATTAATCAAACCCCAAGGGAGGTTCTGATCCAGGATAAAATCAAAGATAATAAAGATAACAACGATATACCACTGATAATGAACTACAGCATTCAACATAAGAAAATGGAAAGAATCATCAGAAAACATTGGCCTCTTTTAAAATCAGATAAAACTCTCTGCAACATCCTACCGGATAAGCCTCGCTTCATTTATAGGCGAGTCCCCACATTAAGGGATCTAATTGCCAAAAACGTCCCGGAACCCCCCAAAAGATTGACGGAATTATCCTTTTTCCAGGGGAAAGGGTTCTTCCCCTGTAAAAGATGTTACGCTTGCATCAATACCCAACAAAATGGGCAAAAGTGTAACAAATTCACAGCAACAAGTACTGGCAATGAACATACTATTAAGGACTTTATATCGTGCAGGACGGAAGGAGTAGTATATGTTTTGCAATGCTCATGCTCACTACAATATATTGGTAGAACCAAGAGGCCTATGTGGAAACGCATAAGGGAACATATCCAGAACATCAAAAAATCTTTCCCTAAGCATAATGTCTCCAGACATTTTGCTATGCACCACAATAGTGACCCCAAACAGTTGAAATTTTGGGCGATTCAGAAATATAAGCCACATTGGAGAGGCTCAAATAAGATAAGGGAGCTCAGTAAAAGCGAGTCTAAATGGATATTCCAGATGGGGACTCTTGAGCCAAATGGCCTAAACATAGAATTTGATCTTAATTGCTTCATATCAGATTTTTAATACTCCGTGATACTCTCAAGACATGCCTTATTAAATTTTAAACATTTATTACATTTATATTAAATTTTAAATTTTTAAATTTTAATTTATATTTTATTTCGTTGGTATTAATTGGTACGTAAATTTATTGTCTCTGTACACTTAATATCATAATAACGATAGTCTATATTTTAGTATTTATTTTAAATAAAATTAATTTTTATTATATATTTTTTAATATCATAGGGATCATATATTTGATTTTACTGTAAATGAGTGTATAGTATCAAATATTTGGGTTGTGCATCTAGTTAATTATGTATATTAATTTATTTAGTATTTTAATTTCATTTTTCAATATACATTTTTTTTTGAAACATTGTTACAATGGTGAACTAGTGGCGCAACAATGTAACCTTAATCTTTTATTTTAATTTTTTTATATTTTTTATATAATTTTCACTAGTGGATGTGAGTGTAATACGGGCCTATCCAATATGTTGCTAGTAACTACACAATATGGATCAATTGGTATTTTACTTGCGGAAGTACACATACATATTAGTGATTTTGCTATCTATCGCAGTATGTAACGACATGCGATCTGAGGTGTTAACATTGAATGTGTAGTAACACTATTTACCACTGGAGGGAGTTTTGTGACCGCACTAATTAGGTCCATTTTTATGTTCTTATTTTTTATCTGGAAGTGTTCTATATTTGTTTGCAAACCTGTATTTATAAATATATGTTCCCCTTTTAATAATTTGTAAAACAATTAAATAAGGCTTAAGCCAAAATATTTACATGTCATTAGTAGCAGAAAGCAGTATGATGATCCAATGAACACAGCGCTGTCTCCATGATAACCACAATGCCATAGGACTTAAATACAGAGGCCGTGGCTTCCTGGGTTTATCCTTGAAAAAGTCACGTGTCAGTGATGTAACGCGTGGGAGGAGCTTAGGACGTTCAGTGCTGCAATACACCTGAAGGTTAACAGCAGCTGTTTCTCTATGGGAAACCTCGTCCACAGCGGCTGACTGCAATATGCTTATTTGAATGCTTCTAATAGACCGGGAGTTTGTGAGTGTATCTCTTGTCCCTGTTTTGCTTATGTACTATCTAGTAAGTTCACTGCACAATGATCTATTTTTTCTTTGCTTGCTTTGCATAAAACCTTTATCCTGAGAGCCGAATTACCAGCAGTGTAATTGCTGAAGTGGGATGCAAGAAAAACTAAATATCCTGATACAAACGATCTAACCCAGTGAGTCAATCAATCTGGATTAAGGGAAGGAACTGTTTAATTATTTTTACTTTCTCCCACTATTTATCTCTGCCTGGACATTGTACTCAGAGTGTCATTATTATTTTATTTATATTCACCGTCACATCACCAATTTGAAGATTTATTTTGGCAATTTTAACACATGTATTAGCACCATAATTATTTATTTATTTTTATTCACATGTATGCATTTTTTATTCCTGGATTTAAGCTTAGTCGCAGCAGCATATTGTGCACTATTTATTTAAAGCGCATCAATTTTATACTTAACACAGAAAAGTTGCTACATGAACTAATAACGCAGTGCGGGTGATACAACAAGTCCATGGTATAATGGGAATGGCCACCCAACTAGAAAGCAAACAAAAGTGGAAAGGACCCACCATTGGGAAAGCAACTCTTACCTTATAAATGGTGTGGATAAGATTGTCCTAAAGAAATGGTAAGACAGCGGTGTGGCAGTTGCCACATCGCTTGGGGATCAAGATGCGTGTGTTGGCAATGAGCCGACCCCCCCATCTTAAATGTACACGTTCCACCGGAAGTGAAGGTTCAGATACGACCCCTGACACCACTTCCGTTTCGGGTGTCCCTGCAGATGTGCGTGCGCACCAGTCCACATGGGATCGGTGCTCCTGCGCCATCCATCACACACCGAAGTGCGGATGGGATGTCAGGATGGAAGGGGAAGTTCCGCCCTCATATGCAGGGACAACCGAATTTCACTACCAATGGCGAGCAGCGGCAAGGTGGCCAATGGGCGGGTACTGGAATAGGAGGAATAGTGGTTCACTAAGGGAGACCAAAAACATTATATTAAAGCAATAGTAAACTACAAAGACATATATATGATGATGTAATTTACAAATAGTACAACTCTATATAGGAGATGAGGTCGCATTGCAATAAATATAAAGACTGCAGTGGTTATGTCAACATGGAGAATGCCCATAAACATAAGCAGTAAAGCCTGCAGAATATTTATGCCAAAATTGCATAATACACAATAGAACAACAACAAAAAAATACACGTGAATCACTCATTTTCAAATTTAAAGTTCGGGACACTAACCCTACTACCAAACTCATCACCACCTACACTGCTCACCAAGATTTCTTCCATAAACTAATCAACAATAACTGGCATTTCCTCTCTGAGGACCCCATTATTTCTAAATATGTGGCTGCTATACCACAAATTACATATAGGAGATCCCGATCCATTAGAGATGGACTGGTGCACAGTCATCTTCCCCCTGCCGCTCCCATTTTAGGAGCGACAGGTGGCAGTGGCACTTTCCAATGTGGTCAATGCAATCAATGCCCGTGGATCAGGGAAGGTGGTGGTTGTCCTTTACCCAGAGGGGGGTTCCACAAGTTGAAGGGGTACGCTGTTTGCCTTACCAGAGGGATTGTTTATCTTGCCATGTGTCGATGTGGGGCTTTTTACATTGGCAAGACCAAGCGCCCCTTCGCCAAATGCATCCAAGATCATTTATATTACTTGGATGCAGGACTACTCTATACCCCCATATGCAAACATGTGGGCCTTCACCATAGCTATGATCCATCATATATCTCCATTACTGCATTGGAAATTATTCTGGAGCTTGAAATAGAGTTGTACTATTTGTAAATTACATCATCATATATATGTCTTTGTAGTTTACTATTGCTTTAATATAATGTTTTTGGTACAATTCTTGATATAATATTTCACAGCAGGGCCCGTTCCAGCGCCCACCAAGAGTAACTGTGAGGGCTTACAGTGTTCTGGTACATCAACACCTAAGGCCCAATTTTCCACAGAGTGTATAGGGCAGGCCGTATAGTATATACAGGCGGTCCCCTATTTTCAAACATCCGATATACAAACTACTCCTACTTACAAACGGAGGGAGACAACAGGAAGTGAAAGGAAATCTACCCCTAGGAAGGGAAATTCTCTCCTGCAAGAGTTAATATGGGAAAAAGGTGTCTCCACTGATGCTTTATCTCCAATCTTCATTTCCCTAATAACCCAAAATTTTCAAAATCCAATTGTCATTGGGACAGAAAGTAAGGTGAAATCTTCTGAACAGGGGCACAGACAGCAAAAAAAAATGTTACAGGGGTGGTAACCCTGCCCTATATTTTCCAAAAAGCTTAAAAATAGATTTTTGGGCTGGAGCTAAACTTAAAAAATGTACCTGTTCCAAATTACAAACAGATTCAACTTAACAACAAACCTACAGTCCCTAGAATGTAAACACATATATAGTTGGACGATTTCCAGAAACAGAACATTACTCCCAGTCCCTATTATTACTAAGAAGATTGTGAGGATGGAGACATAGCTCTCTTAGAAGGATAGTGGGATTTTGAAGGGAGATAATGTATCTATTTAAAGGTGAGCAATACCGACAACGGTTAATACAAAAATATACATTTTATTAAGACAAACAGATAAAAGACAATACAGTCTAATTACAATCAAAATACATAATGTAACCAAAGATTACAGCTTGTTATATGAAATCAATCTACGTAAGTATGCAGGAGTAGCCAACATGTTTCGTTTATCGCTTCGTCAGGGCACTACATGCATTACTGATTTCATCTAGATTGCATAAAATATGAAACATACCATTAATATAATGATGCATATCTCATAATCAATTTAGAAACATCAACAGGTTATTCAGATACAGAACATTTATGTACACAAAATATCTTACAAATGCTCACCTGGTCTTATAAAAGAAAATAAACCACTAAACCGCACCACTGCTCAGCCATACACCCATATTAGGACCACCTGGTGCTGATTTCCCGTGGATATCAGGTCCCATCGGGTTAAGCCGGTAGGGAAATTGGACCGTGTTTCTATTATTGAAAAGAATGGTAATCTGACAGTATTAAAAAGACAAATTTATGTGAATAATGAGGCTTGAATGGAGGAGAAGATTTGGATGCCGCACACCGGATGTAGTCAAAAAAAATTTTTCAAAAATTTTTTTCTTTATTGAAAAAATGGGATCATCAAAATAACAAGACTGTCATGCAGAAAGTACAGATAAGCTGACGCGTTTCGCACTCAGGACTGGCTATTCATGGCTATGAGTAAGCACTCGGTCCTGAGTGCGAAACGCGTCAGCTTATCTGTACTTTCTGCATGACAGTCTTGATATTTTGATGATCCCATTTTTTCAATAAAGAAAAAATTTTTTGAAAATTTTTTTTTGACTACATCCGGTGTGCGGCATCCAAATCTTCTCCTCCATTCAAGCCTGCTTTGCCTAGCATTCAGCCAGCACCTGGAGCTCTTCTGCTCTGAAACTTCCACTTACACCTGGGTCAGTGTCAGCCTGAGCGGTGGAAACACTTTCTTTGCTTGTCTGCATCTAAGGTTATGTGAATAATGACTTACAAAAATAAAAAGATTTTAAAATCATCATATATATGTCTTTGTAGTTTACTATTGCTTTAATATAATGTTTTTGGTCTCCCTCAGTGAACCACTATTCCTCCTATTCCCGTACCCGCCCGTTGACCACCTTGCGGCTGCTCGCCATTGGTAGTGAAATTCAGTTGTCTCTGCATATGAGGGTGGAGCTTCCCCTTCGGCCCTCACATCCCATCCGCGCTTCGGTGTGTGATGGATAGCGCTGGCGCACCGATCCCCTGTGGACTGGTGCGCTTGCACATCTGCAGGGATGCCCGGGCCGGAAGTGATGTCAAGGGTCGTATCTGACCCTTCACTTTCGGTGGAACGTGTACATTTAAGATGGCGGGGTCGGCTCATTGCCAACACACGCATCTTGATCCCCAATCGATGTGGCAACTTCCACACCACTGTCTTATAGTAGGTTACATAGTAGATGAGGTTGAAAAAAGACACAAGTCCATCAAGTCCAACCTATGTGTGTGATTATGTGTCAGTATTACATTACATATCCCTGTATATTGCGGTCATTCAGGTGATTATCTAATAGTTTCTTGAAGCTATCAATGCTCCCCGCTGAGACCACCGCCTGTGGAAGGGAATTCCACATCCTTGCCGCTCTTACAGTAAAGAACCCTCTACGTAGTTTAAGGTTAAACCTCTTTTCCTCTAATTGCAATGAGTGGCCACGAGTCTTATTAAACTCTCTTCTGCGAAAAAGTTTTATCCCTATTGTGGGGTCACCAGTACAGTATTTGTATTATCATCTCTTTAGGACAATCTTATCCACACCATTCATAAGGTAAGAGTTGCTTTCCCAATTGTGGGTCCTTTCCACTTTTGTTTGCTTTCTAGTTGGGTGGCCATTCCCATTATGCGGTGGACTTGTTGTATCACCCGCACTGCGTTATTAGTTCATGTAGCAAATATTCTGTGTACATGTAAGTAGCCAGCCCCAGCAATCTATATGGTTTCTCTATACCTCTTATACCCTTCATTTATTTCATAGAGGCTAATAAAATCTTTTATGTGGCTCCTCTATACTTTATATACCCCTTATTCATTCCATAGAGGCTAATAAAATCAATCATTTATATCCATTACATAAATGTAATAGTTAATGATAAAATTAATATATAAAAATCAGCATATTGATTATCTATAAATCAAAGTTAATTAATTAAATGATATATACAATATTAATACACTAATTATTAATTGATTTCAGACGGCATGGTTAAAACCCTTATTGGAATTTTTCTATGATATGTGGCACTAGGCATCACATGCTGTTGCCTACATAGACGCCAATAATATGTATGCTGCTTATACATAGGGTAATACCAGTAATATCATCAATTTTAAAATCTTTTTATTTTTGTAAGTCATTATTCACATAAATTTGTCTTTTTAATACTGTCAGATTACCATTCTTTTCAATAATAGAAACACGGTCCAATTTCCCTACCGAATTAACCCGATCAGACCTGATATCCACGGGAAATCAGCACCAAGTAGTCCTAATTAGGGATGAGCCAAACACCCCCCAGTTCGGCTTGCACCAGAACCTGCGATGGACCGAAAATTCGCACGAACGTTAGAACCCCATTGACGTCTATGGGACTCGAACGTTCAAAATCAAAAGTGCTCATTTTAAAGGCTAATTTGCATGGTATTGTCCTAAAAAGGGTTTGGGGATCCGGGTCCTGCCCCAGGGGACATGTATCAATGCACAAAAAACTTTTAAAAACTGCAGTTTTTTCGGGAGCAATGATTTTAATGATGCCTAAAGTTAAAAATAAAAAAATGAAATATTCCTTTAAATATCGTACCTGGGGGGTGTCTATAGTATGCCTGTAAAGTGACGCGTGTTTCCCGTGCTTAGAACAGTCCCTGCACAAAATGTCATTTTTAAAGGAAAAAAAGTCATTTAAAACTGCTTGCGGACTTTAATGTAATGTTGTGTCCTGGCAATATGGATGAAAATCAGTGAGACAAACAGCATGGGTACCCCCCAGTCCATTACCTGGCCCTTTGGGTCTTGTATGGATATTAAGGGGAACCCCGCACCTAAATTAAAAAAAGGAAAGGCGTGGGGCCACCAGGCCCTATATACTCTGAACAGCAGTATACAGGCGGTGCAAACAAGACAGGGACTGTAGGTTTGTTGTTAAGTAGAATCTGTTTGTAATTTTGAACTGGTACATTTTTAACTTGTTTAGCTCCAGCCAAAAAATCTATTTTAAGCTTTTTGGAAAACATAGGGAAGGGTTATCACCCCTGTGACATTTGTTTTGCTGTCTGTGCTCCTCTTCAGAAGATTTCACGTCACTTTTTGTCCCAATGACAAATGTTTTTTGAAAATGTGGGGTTTTTTGTAAAACAAGGATTGGTGATAAAGCATCAGTGGAAAGGAGAATTTTTTTTCCCATATTAACTCTTACAGGAGAGAATTTCCCTTCCTAGGGGTAGATTTCATCTCACTTCCTGTTGTCTCCTTCCGTTTGCAAGTAGGAGTCGTTTGTAAGTTGGATGTTTGAAAGTAGGGGCCTGCCCTATATACTCATCAGGAATTTGGGCCTTAGGTGTTGTTGTGGCCACAACACTGTAAGCCCTCACAGGGCCCTGCTGTGAAATATTAGATCAAGAATTGTAATTACATGCCCCTGTTGAACAGGGGCAGAAAAATTGGGCATTTGGTGGTGGTGGTGCTAGTGCCACAACACTGTAAGTCCTCACTCGCTCTTGGTGGGCGCAGAAACGGGCCCCGCTGTGAAATATTAGATCAAGAATTGTAATTACATGCCCCTCTTGAACAGGGGCTTAAAAATTGGGCCTTAGGCACTGGTGCTGGTGCCACAACATTGCAACCCCTCACAGATACTCTAGTTGGAACGCAGAAACGAGCCCTGCTGCAAAGAATTGCATCAAAAATTGTAATTACACGACCCTGTTAAACAGGGGCTGAAAAATTGGGCCTTAGGCACTGGTGCTGGTGCCACGACACTGCAACGCCTCACATATACTCTAGTTGAAACGCAGAAACGATCCCTGCTGCAAAGTATTGCATTAAAAATTGTAATTACACGCCCCTGTTAAACAGGGGCTGAAAAATTGGGCCTTAGGCACTGGTGGTGGCGCCCAGAACCAAAAATGTTCTTACAAGTTATCAGCGTGATCATTGAGGAGGAAGAGGATAATTACTCAGGATAGTCACTCAGCATCAGCATAGGCAGTCTTTGAAGGGATCTGAGATTTAAAAAAAAAATATTCGGTTACATCAGCATCAGGTGCTTGGTAGCTGGTGGTGATCCAAGACTGATTCATATTTATGAAGGTCAGTCGATCGACCGAGTCGGTGGACAGACGCCCCCTGTGATTGGTTACAAAGCCTCCAGCAGCACTGAATGTGCGTTCCGAAAGAACGCTGGATGCAGGACAGGCCAGTAGCTCAATTGCATACTGTGCAAGCTCTGGCCAGTGATCCATCCTCAAGACCCAGTAACCCAGAGGATTTTCGGTGGGAAAGGTGTCCAAGTCAGATCTTGCCCCTAGGTATTCCTGCACCATGTAAAACAGACGCTGGCGATGGTTGCTGGAACTGATCATACCTTGGGGCTGCGGACCAAAAAATTGTCTGAACGCATCGGTCAGGCGGCCACCTTCTCCACCGCTCCTTCTTTGACTGACCGAAGCCTCAGCAACACGTTGTCCAGAAACAGGAGTTTGTAACCTCCCAGTCACTGGGAACGCGTTGCACAAACCTTTCTGCAAGGCCTCCCGAAGATGTTTCATCCTCTGCTCCCTCTGCGATGGCAAGATAAGGTCCGCAACCTTACCCTTGTAAAGTGGATCAAGGAGGGTTACCAGCCAGTATTGGTCCTTCTCCTTGACACCACAAATACGAGGATCCTTCCGCAGGCTTTGCAGGATCAGGGAGGCCATGCAGCGTAGGTTTGCTGAGGCATTCGGTCTGGATTCCTCTGGGTCACTAAGGACGACATGGTCTTCAGCCACCTCCTCCCAGCCACGTACAAGTCCATGTCTTGGGACTGATCCCTTAAAGACTGCTGCTGATGCTGAGTGCCAGGCTCCACCTCCATACTGACACAATCCTCCTCCTCCTCCTCCTCATCCTCTTCCTGTGTGATCGGCGGGCATGCAGGAACACTGTCTGGATAAAGGGGGCCTTGAGAGCTAAGGAAGTCCTCCTCTTTCTGCTTCTGTTCTGCCTCAAGTGCCCTGTCCATTATTCCACGCAGCGTGTGCTCCAACAGGTGGAGAAGGGGGACAGTGTCACTGATGCATGAACTGTCACTGCTCACCATCCTTGTGGCCTCCTCAAATGGTGACAGGACAGTGCATGCATCCCTGATCATGGCCCACTGGCTTGGGGAAAAAAAAACAAGCTCACCTGACCCTGTCCTGGGGCTATAGTCGCACAGGTACTCATTGATGGCCCTCTGCTGCGTGTGCAGCCGCTGCAGCATGGCCAACGTTGAGTTCCACCTGGTGGGCATGTCACAGATTAGGCGGGTCTTGGGCAGGTTAAATTCCTTTTGGAGGTCTGCCAGCCAAGCACTGGCATTATATGACCAGCGGAAATGCACACAGACTTTCCTGGCCTGCCTCAGGGAATCCTGTAAGCCCGGGTACCTGCCCAAGAACCACTGCACCACCAAGTTAAGGACGTGAGCCAAACAGGGCACATGGGTCATTTGTCGCTGTCGGAGGACAGAGAGGAGGTTGGTGCCATTGTCGCAAACCACCATTTCTGCCTTAAGTTGGCGTGGCGTCAACCACCTCTGAACCTGCCCCTGCAGAGCTGACAGAACCTCTGCCCCAGTGTGGCTCCTGTCCCCTAAGCACACCAGCTCAACACCGCATGGCATCTTTTGGCCTGCATAATTGCATAGCCCCTTGAACGGCTACGGAGCACCGCTGGTTCCGAGGACAAAGCACAGGAAGAGGCCATGGAGGAAGAAGAGGAGGGGGTGGAGGAGAGAGGTGTGTCACAATCATTAGTAGTGGCATTTTGGAGGCGTGGCGGCGGAACAACCTCCAACACTACTGCACCTTGTCCTGCATCCTTCCCAGCTGCCAGCAGAGTCACCCAATGCGCCGTGAAACTTAGGTAACGTCCCTGTCCATGCCTGCTGGACCATGAGTCAGCGGTAAAATGCACCTTACCGCTGACCGCCCTGTCCAGCAGGCCAAGACATTGCCTTTCACATGCTGGTAGAGAGCCGGAATCACCTTCCGTGAGAAAAAGTGCCACTGAGGAACCGCACATTCCACAAACTCACGAAAGGAGGCAGAGTCTACCAACTGAAAAGGCAGCAGTTGAAGTGCTAGCAATTTTGCCAAGCTAACATTCAACCGCTGGGCATGTGGATGGCTGGGAGCGAACTTCTTTCAGCGGTGCAGCAGCTGGGGCAGGGAAATTTGCCTGGTACAATCTGACGTCGGTGTACTGAAAGCAGATTGCCCACAAGTACTTGGCTGTGACAAACCTAATTCTACACCTTCATTCCTCTCAGTGCAGGCCTCAGAGAGGACTGAAGGTATAGTGGGGTTGGAGATCTCAGCTGATGAGGAGCAAGGAGAGGTCCTTTTTGTTCTTTGGTGTGGGTCTTTTAGATACACTTGCCAACGAACTGCATGGCAGGTCAACATATGTCTGGTCAAGCATGTGGTGCCCAAGCGGGAGATTCTTTGGCCACGCGAGATACGCTTGAGGCATATGTTGCAAATAGCAGCGGTGCGATCTGATGCACTTGTCTCAAAAAAGGCCCACACAAAAGAACTGTTGGAATAATGCACAGAGACAGCAGCGCCCTGCACATGCGAAGCTTTGGGGTGTGATGCAGTCAGTGTGCTGCCCTTAGGCTGGCCCCTGGAGGGCATCCTGCCTCGTTGGTGATGTGCCTCCTCCTCTCTCCTATCAGGCACCCACGTTGAGTCACTGACATCATTATCCCCTTCCTCCTCATCACTGGAGCAAACCTGGCAGTATGCTGCAGCAGGGGGAGCATGACTGCCAGATTGCTGTCCTTCATGGGCACCCCCTCTGTCCGTGCTCACATTACTGCCTTCATCTAGCTCAGTATCATCATCAGAGCCTTCTAAACGCTGGGCATCCTCCTGGAGCATGTACCCAACACTGTGGTCAAACAGTTCGAGGGACTCCTCAGGATAACATGGTGGGGCTAGGGAAGGAGTCACTGATGCCATTGAGCCGAGAGAATAGGTCGCGTTGGCAGCTGCTTTGCCAGACAAAGTACCCTGAGCATGGGTGAGAGAGGATGAGGAGGATGAGGACGGCTTGGTCATCCACTCGACCAAGTCTTCCCCATGTTGTGGCTCAACACGGCCAGCTGCCGACAAAAAGGCCAAGTGTGTCCTACAGCCACGTGCTGATGAGGATGCACCGTCTCCAGGACCAGCACTGTTGCCTCAAGACACAGAGCCTGCTTTCCCTCTTTTATTGGCTTGTGACTGTCTGCCTCTCCTTGTTGGCCTTCCAGACATACTAATGGCCTCTAGCTGGGATATATATATATATATATATATATATATATATATATATATATATATATATATATATATATATATATATATATATATATATACACTGTGCAGCTAGCTTTAGCAGAACACTGTGTAGAGCTTACAAAAAACTAACTTGTAGCTTATTTAGCTGCCTGCGGTAGTGATAGGATCAGGAAAACACCACCAACCTTCTACAGGTAGCTTTAGGTGAACACTGTGCAGAGCTCGCAAAAAACTAACTTGTAGCTTATTTAGCTGCCTGCCGTTGTGATAGGATCAGGAAAACACCACCAACCTTCGACAGGTATCTTTAGCTGAACACTGTGCAGAGCTCGCACTAAACTAACTTGTAGCTTTAGCTGAACACTGTTCAGAGGACGCACTACCCTAACTTGTAGCTATAGCTGAACACTGTGCAGAGGTCACACTAAACTAACTTGTAGCTTTAGCTGAACACTGTGAGGAGGACGCACTACACTAACTTGTAGTTTTAGCTGAACACTGTTCAGAGGACGCACTACACTAACTTGTAGTTTTAGCTGAACACTGTGAGGAGGACGCACTACACTAACTTGTAGCTTTAGCTGAACACTGTGCAGAGGTCGCACTACACTAACTTGTAGTTTTACCTGAACACTGTGAGGAGGACGCACTACACTAACTTGTACTGTAGCTTTAGCTGAACACTGTGCAGAGGTCGCACTACACTAACTTGTAGTTTTAGCTGAACACTGTGAGGAGGACGCACTACACTAACTTGTAGCTTTAGCTGAACACTGTGCAGAGGTCGCACTACACTAACTTGTAGTTTTAGCTGAACACTGTGAGGAGGACGCACTACACCAACTTGTAGCTTTAGCTGAACAATGTGAGGAGGACACACTACCCTAACTTGTAGCTTTAACTGAACACAGTGAGGAGGACGCACTACACTAACTCTAAATAGTCTAGCTGCCTGACTGTGGTACTAATTGGATCAAAAGAACACCAGCAATTTTTTTCAGATAGCTGTAAATACTGTAACAAGACAAGCCTGTCTGTCAGTAAGAAGATAACAGGAACGGATCTAGCTAAACTGAATACAGTGTACATATATATATATATATATATGTATATATATATATATATATACAACACCTGGGATGCATATATATACACAATACACTGTAAGTGCAGCTAACTCACTGACTGTCCTGCCTAATCTAACTAACTCAAATGAAATGACACTGTCTCTCTGTCTATCTAAGCACACTGGAACACACTACACAGGGCTGCCGTGCAGGCGGCCTTATATAGTGTGGGGCTTGTTCTAAACCCCCTGAGCCATAATTGACCAAAGCCACCCTGGCTTTGGCCAATTACAGCTCTCTCTACTGACGGCGCTGTGATTGGCCAAGCATGCGGGTCATAGTGCATGCTTGACCAATCATTAGCCAGCAATGCACTGTGATGCCGCAGTGAATTATGGGCCGTGACGCGCCACACGAATTTGGCGCGAACGGCCCATAACGTTCGCAATTCGGCGAACGATCGAACAGCCGATGTTCGAGTCGAACATGGGTTCAACTCGAACGCGAAGCTCATCCCTAGTCCTAATATGGCTGTATGGCTGAGCAGTGGTGCAGTTTAGTGGAGTGGTTCACTTTCTTTTATTAGACCAGGTGAGCATTTATAAGATATTTTGTGTACATAAATGTTCTTTATCTGAATAACCTGTTGATGTTTCTAAATTGATTATGGGATATGCATCATTATATTAATGGTATGTTTTATATTTTATGCAATCTAGATGAAATCAGTAATGCATGTAGTGCCTTGACGAAGAGATAAGTGAAACATGTTGGCTGCTCCTGCATACTTACATAGATTGATTTAACAAAACAAACTGTTATCTTTGGTTACATTATGTATTTTGATTGTAATTAGACTGTATTGTCTTATCTGTTTGTCCTAATAAAATTTATATTTTTATATTACAAACCTACAGTCCCTATCTTGTTTGTAACCCGGAGACCGCCTGTATACTGCTGTTCAGAGTATATAGGGCCTGGGGGCCCCACGCCTTTTTTTTATTTGGGTTTGAGGTTCCCCTTAATATCCATACCAGACCCAAAGGGCCCGGTAATGGGCTGGGGGGGCAACATTACATTACAGCCGCAAGCAGTTTTAAATTACTTTTTTCCCTTTTAGAAATGTCATTTTGTGCAGGGACTGTTCTAAACACGGGAAAAATGCACCACTTTACAGGCATACTATAGACACCCCCCAGGCACGATGTTTAACCACTTGAGGTCTCGGCCATAGCCGAATGACGGCTACAGCGCGGACCTCAATTTCCGGGAGGCCGTCATGGGACGTCCTCCCCTGTGCACGCGCACTGCGCGCACCCTGCAGGGCGCGCGGTGTGAGCGCTGTGATCACCAAGTCACGGAGACTCGGATGATCACAGATCCGAGTAAGGGGCCGGTCCCGGCCCCTTACCATGTGATCAGCTGTCAGCCAATGACAGCTGATCACATGATGTAAACAAAAGCTCGGTGATCGGTTTCGTTTTCTCCTCACGCTGAAAGCGTGAGGAGGAAAAAATAGCCGATCACTGGCTTATGTCAAAGGGACATCGGTCCCGAAGAGGAAGGAGGCACATATGCCTCATCTGTGCCTGAAAGTGCCATCTGTCATTGCCACCTGCCAGTGCCCACAGTGCCCAGCAGTGCCACCTATCAATGCCCACAAGTGCCACCTATCAATGCCCACCAGTGCCACCTATCAATGGCCACCAGTGGTGCCAATCAGTGCCACCTAGCAGTGCTGCCATCAATCAGTGCCCATCACTGCCACCCATCAGTGCCCATCACTGCCACCTATCGGTGCCCATCAGTGCTGCCTCATCAGTGTACATCAACGAAGGAGAAAAATTACATGTTTGCAAAATTTTATAACAAAATATAAAAAAATATATATATTTTTTTATAAATTCTGTCTTTTTCAATTTTTTTAACAAAAACTAAAAACCGCAAAGGTGATCAAATACCATCAAAAGAAAGCTCTATTTGTGGGAAAAAAAATGATAAAAATTTCATTTGGGTACAGTGTTGTATGACCGCGCAATTGTCATTCAAAGTGCGACAGCGCTAAAAGCTGAAAATTGGTCTGGACAGGAGGGGAGTTTAAGTGCTCAGTAAGCAAGTGGTTAAAGGAATATTACACTTTTATGGTTTCACTTTAAGCATTATTAAAATCACTGCTCCCGAAAAAATGGCCGTTTTTAAAACTTTTTTTTGCATTGATACATGTCCCCTGGGGCAGGGCCCGGGTCCCCAAACACTTTTTATGACAATAATTTGCATATTAGCCTTTAAAATTAAGGAAAACGAAGGGCGTGGCCTAATCCTACGTTGCAGTATCTCCCTGGAAAGCTAAGATTACTCTGATGGTTCTACTGAGATCTTTTCTTGAATTACATGAGCTACTAATTTGTGGGTACCGCTCTGTAATTTTTTACAATAAAACCTTTTATACAGTATTATGCTATGGATATCTCTTCTCTTTTATGGTAAACATCAATTTGATCCTGAGATTGCCAGTTATTGCTGCACAGTAGCACAGACTGTGACTGCCTAATACCCCCTCAGGGGTTAAGGAAGTTGGTGAGTGTGTGCACATTAAGAGCACGGGATTTTAAACACTGTCACCAAGAAAAAGGATTGGAAGATTGCTTTTGAACACATCTGCACTTTGAAACAATCAAGCCATTAGCACTTTCTTGTCACTAATGCACTTTATCTGGACTTAAAGTGGTGTTCCACCAAAAAAAAAAAAACTACATGAAAAATCCTAAAAAAATACAAAAAAAATTTGGATATTTTTTTTTTTTTACTCACCTCTAAATGCCTGTTGCTAGGGGGTCCCTCGTAGTCTGCCTCTTTCAGTGCCTGGGCTGGTGACATCACTTCCGTCTCGGCACAGGAAGGGCTCAGCTCTGCTCCCTCCCTCCTGTCAATCATCTGGGACCCATTACAGGTCCCAGGTGACTGAGCGGCCAATCACGGCGCTCGGAGCTGCTCACGCATGCGCAGTGGGTGCCCGGCTGTGAAGCCACAGCCCGGCGCCCACAGTTGCAATGCCAGCACCGCCGAATGGAGGGGGAGATGAGCGGGGCTTCAAACCCCCGCATCGCTGGACCCAGGGTCAGGTAAGTGTCCAATTAAAAGTCAGCAGCTGCAGTATTTGTAGCTGCTGACTTTTAATTCTTTTTTTTTTTTTTTTTTTAGTGGCCCTTCTCTTTAATAACTATACTACTGCTTATTAAACCATTGGCACCTGGGCACATTTGGACCATCCACACTTCCCTTGTCCCTCCACCTCCTCACTCTCCCCCCCCCCCCCTCCCCTGTTTATGTTGGGTTTGATTATAATTACTTGCATTTGCCATGCTAAACCTGTATTGTAGTGCTACACACATTTACACAAGGTAGCAATATTTGGACAGTCTGGCAGCACATTTTACCTCATTTACTTTTATTTGGGATTTTAATTTTTACTTTGCTTTATGTTTGAGTACATTTGCATTTTTTCTGAGAAAGATTTCTTTTTCACCCACAATTAAGCATATTATTGCACTATTGAGCCTCGCATATACCACAGGCATATACATTCCAAATTTCCTTTTGAATGGCGTCACACCCACATTTAAATCTTCCTTCAGCCTTTAAAATTAGCACTTTTGATTTTTCACGTTCAAGTCCCATAGACTCTAACAGGGTTCACGTGTTCGCACAAATTTTTGGTCTGTTCGCATGTTCTGCCGCGAACCGAACCAGGGGGTGTTCGGCTCATCCCTACACACCACTAACACTGAGGCATGCAAAATGATTAAATATTTTTTTACTGTATCAAGATATAATAGAAAACAATGTTGTAAAAAATGTACTTCAAGAAGCAGCCTAGATCCTCAAAAATGTGTTTGAATTCCTATTAACTAGGTTAAAGTGTCATTAAACCCAGACTATGAAAATAGCTCTTTACATGCTACATAACAAAGTGTGCACATTCACAAAGCCACTAAATCATTTGTTTTGTGTACAGTGAAATATTACTGGTTGATCCTGCCTTCAGCTGTTCCTCCCATCTTCTCTGTGTTCCCACTGCAGGCTGAGATTGTGTAGATCAGCTTGTGTCCTCTATGCAGTATGCTCAATTTCAGATCCCTTTTAAGCTCTTCATTTCCTTCTTTTTATCTCTGCAGCCCACGTGACTAAAGAGTCACACATGTGGGTGTATACACAGTGGTAAATTACATTCCACCTCCACCTCCATGTCCTCCTATGGCTAAACACTATTGAGATGGGATAAATTAAGGTGATTGATTACATTCACTAAGAAAAAAGCTTAATATTAACATAAATCAGTATTAAATATATCACATGTAATTTCTAATACCTATAAAGTAAAAAAAGAGCATTGGATGCAGATACCATCTGAACAAAATGAAAACTAGTGTCAATCACCTTTGACCCCACCTGCATCATATCAATGCACAAAAAATACACATTTGATGTTCAATAAAGATTTATTGGGAGCTGTAAAACAGTTATTTCATATTTATAATTTAATTAGACTTTCTGTTTAAAAACAGTTTTTTTATTTTTTAGTTGTGTGACTGGCACAGTACCAATCAGAGCTGTGCAGACACAGACTCACACTGTAGAGAGCATACATCAGCAGAGTAATAGAAGCCCCTCCCAAACATTTTTCCCTGCAGATGCCAAAGAACAAGGAAAGATCATGTGACCACACAACAGTGCTGCAGGAATAAGGATTTTTAATAAACACAGTGGCATGATATATATGATTATGTGAATGAATTATGGCATGTAACACTTCTCTGTTTAGTATTACTTTATTTTAAGTGTACAGTATATGTGAATACATTACAATTATTATAGGAGTAGTTACATGTGCATAGCTAGATCTGAGTATTCTTACAAAAAAAGAAGTAGTTCCATCTGCAATGTACATTTAGGGTTACATAATACTCTTCTGTGCTCATGGCCCTTCCCTCCTGTTGAGTGCCCCCATAGCAAACAGCTTTCAAGCCGAGCTGCAGCTCCGTGTATCCATTCAGACATGGAGCTGCGGTTTGGCCCCGCCCCCTCTCTCCAGATTGGCTAACTGACTGACAGCAGTGGGAGCCAATGGTGCCGCTGCTGTGTCTCAGCCAATCAGGAGGGAGAGTCCTGGATGGCTGAGACACTCGTGGACATCGCTGGACAGAGATGGGGCTCAGGTAAGTATAATGCCCTGTACACACGGTCAGACATTGATCGGACATTCCGACAACAAAATCCATGGATTTTTTCCAACGGATGTTGGCTCAAACTTGTCTTGCATACACACAGTCACACAAAGTTGTCGGAATTTCCAAATGTCAAGAACGCGGTGACATACACCACGTATGACGAGACTATAAAAGGGCAGTTCAATACCAAGCGCGGCATGCTTTGGGCTCCTTTTGCTAATCTCGTGTTAGTAAAAGTTTGGTGAGAGACGATTCGCGCTTTTTCAGACTCGTGGTTTTCAGATCATTTTTCTGGTGTTCAGTTGTGCTTGTGGGTTTGTATCTGGTCTTCAGTGCGTGCAGTGAGTTCCCATTGATTTTTCATTGTGTTCTTGTCCATTCGTTACTGATTTTCAGGTCACTCTTCACAGGCCTTGCTGTTCTTCAGTGCGTTCTGTTACTTCGTTCTGACCAGCCGACCGTTTTGAAGCCATGTTGCATGTACGTACTCATCATAGAATTCGTGCTGTGCGGGGGCTTGGTGTTGGAGTTCTTACTTTGACACAAGCCCAGTCCATGAACAGGGTGAGGAGGAGTTCATGGACCAAGAATTGGTTGCTCCAGCGTGACCAATTCTGTCACATGCCTTTGCTCCGTGAGATCCGTGAGAATAATCCTGACGATTTCAAGAACTTTCTCAGGATGACGGACCCCGTATTTCACTGTTTGTTGGCTTTGCTGACCCCTTATATCAGCAGGCAGGATACCTGCATGAGGCAAGCCATCACTCCGGAGCAGAGGCTAGTCGCCACATTGCGGTACTTGGCGATGGGGAGAAGCCTGCAGGACCTCAAGTTCTCGACAGGCATCTCCCTCCAGGCTCTGGGGATCATTATCCCAGAGACCTGTTCTGCCATCATCCAGGTCCTGCAGAAGGACTATATTAAGGTAAGATTTATCCTTTAACATCACATTTTATTGTATTTAATGTTTGCTAATGTAATGTATTTCTTTCCTTATTCCCTAATTACCATGATTGTAATATGCTGTGAATGTCCCCTTTGTCCCCATGCATGCTGGTTTTATTTTACATTTTTTTGTCCTTCATGCATATTTGCCTTCACTAACCTCCCCAGCATGCTCTCCTGGGGTTATATCCACCTTGTCTAGTCACTTAACAATGTATTTAGTCAGCTCCATAGTAGTGCTTTACCCTAAACACCTCCTAAAATATGTAAAAATGTTTTTTTACCAGAGTGCCAGAGGCTTTTTTGGGTCCCAAAACCATTTGGGACCCTCCCTCCCCCCAACCGCTAAGTCAGCTGATACCAATCCTCTATCTGCTGACTTTGCCAAACCCATATACACTATAGCCATCTCTTTTGTGGTCAGATTTATGGATGAATTTGCCAAAGCATGTAGTGCAAGGGCCTGCCTGAATACTTTCAAATGGTACTGTTTCAAGCTTTTGTATCCTATTATTATCTTGATAGGTAATAGAAGAATGTAAAAATGTGCTAAAATTTGTACAGTGTGTATTTATATCTTTGTATTATGACCACCCACCAGCCTCTCCAAACCTCCGGCCTGCATTACCACGCTTACCTGCACATATTCGGAGTGACGGAAAAGAGGAAGCATACCATTGCCTGTATACCTGACTCCGGCACGACACCCCACCAGGACAATTACTACCCTGATTCCCAGGGGATCGTCAACGGCTCTGCACCCTAATTGACCCTGCGGAAGACCCAGTAACCCGCAATCTACACGTGTGAGATGGTGAAAGTTATCATCACCCTCCATCCCTGAAGAGGATAGCAGCTGACACCGGGTGAGATTTAACCTTTATGCATCCCAGCTATGGGATTGCCACTGTATTAATACATCCTGAGTCTGTCTACTGCATCCACTCTACTGAATCAGTCACTCTGTGTATCTTTGGGTTAGGTGCAAGTTGCCTCTCACACCTCTAGCGATAAGCTATCTAGAGAGACATTCATCATACAGGCGTGCATATTCACCATTAATGCTGTTCCACAGCCTGGGGTCCCACGATCCGGTGGTTTATTACTACAGACCCCCTACATCCCCAGCATCTTCTCCTCTTCTCCTGATCTCAGCAGACATCTACTTTTACAACCAGGCCGGTCTCTTTACTTTTATATTGCCCAAGCTCAGTCTACATGTCCCAACCAGCTGCTCTCTTTTGATTACTAAGGACTTTTTTGCATACTGGCGCATCTAAATCTTCTTGTTGTTACCTATTATGCATTATTTATGAATGAAGTTCATATGCTTGGGTTGAATCTGTGGCTGAGTGAGGTGGCCATCTGCGCATGTCTTTGACAATATTGTCTTTTTAATTGGTGATGGTACCTGTCTTCACAGTACATTTTTTGGACTGGTGATTATTGTGATTATCCTATTAAATAATTTATATTCATAAAACTGTCTACTGCATGTTCCTCACTAAAGAATTCCCCTTTTTCTTGTTTTTTTGAATTATGACACTTCTTACCTGTCCAGTGGGCTGTCAATAGTGTAAGTAAGGAGGGGCTGGCCAAAGTAATACACATTATTTAGGCATTCATCTCTCAATGAAGTGGAGAGGGATACACTGTCCAAAAGATCTCCCCCCCGCTAAAATTTTTAAAATCGCCCATGAGAGGGGGGGAGGAATCTGATAGGTGGACCTTATACCTTTGTCCCTAAAATAAATGTTATACTGGCCAAGAATGTTTGTGTCTAATCTGCTTTCTGCTTTCAATGTTTATGTGCAAAATTATTAATTTTTGGTTCTTGTTTGATTTCACAGTTTCCTTCCAACCCACCAGAATGGCAGACTGTGGCCTCCCACTTTGCCCAGCGGTGGGACTTTCCTAACTGGGGCAAATGATGGGAAACACGTCCACATAGTCCCACCACCCAACTCGGGGTCATACTGTTACAACTACAAGGGGTTCAATAGTATTGTGATGTTGGCGGTGGTGTCGGCTACTTACGAGTTCCTGTATGTGGATGTGGGGAAGAATGGCCGGATGTCAGATGGTGGAGTCATCGCCCAGACGGAGTTCTACAGGTGTCTCCAGAATGGCAGCTTGGGCTTGCCACCTCCAGAATACAATGCGGAAGGACTCCCATTTGTCTTCATTGCGGATGAAGCGTTTGCACTGGGGGACCACCTTATGCGGCCATTCCCTATGAGGACCCTCACCCCGGACCAGAGGGTTTTTAATTACCGGCTGGCCAGAGCCAGAAGAGTGGTGGAGAACAAGTTTGGAATAATGGCCAGCCGGTTCTGCCTATTTCTTACACCCATACACATGGCGGAATATAAACTAAATCACATCATCCTGTGTTGCTGTGTTCTCCACAACTTTTTAAGAAGAAATTTTTGGAACTATGCTGCCTCAGTTGGGCCTGAGGCCAGAGTTAATATTAATGAACCAACCCTGATGGCGCTTGAAGCTGGCCATCCTGGCTTGCCCCCCCCCCAGAGTGCCCACGGAGGTCCGTATAAGATACATGGAATACTTTGCAGGTAGGGGGGCCATTGATATGCCAGACAACATCTGAGACATTTTTTAAATAAAAATATATCTTAAACTGAACAAATATTTGCTTTGATTTCCTGCTTGGCTTTCTTTTAGCTGTCTCCTCGGTTATCTTTTATTAATGGTCTAATTTTTTGGCCTTTTTCTTCAACAGTGCAAACAAAATTTCGTTGACACATGAGGTGACAATCTCTTCTTCGGCTAACTATTAATTATTATGTTGTGGGTCTGCTACACACACACCTTGTTCTTTTTTTGTGAATGTATGTAATGCATTACTGACAAAAATAATAATAATTTTCAACACCATGCCCTAAATTTGTGGAGTCCTGAAAATGGCGTGATTGTGTAAAATTAGAAAGCACTGTTGGGTGTTATTTACTAAAGGAAAATATACTTTGCACTACAAGTGCACTTGAGACTGCACTGAAACTGCACTTGTAGTGCAAAGTGGATTTGCCTTTAGTAAGTAACCCCCATTGTCACTGAAAACACCAACTTTACTCCAAAAAATGCTTTTGAGCATTGAAAGAAGAAGCCACACATTGTTGATTATCAATCTTTTTAATCAAAGCACAATCACATGTGCATTTCTAAAAGGTTTTTTGAACAAACCAACATGTTTGTTGTATAACAATTTTTTGGGTCACATTAAAATAAGTATAAATTGCCTTTTAAGGTAAAACAGGCATGTTTAAAACCATAAAAATACACAACTCTGGAACTTACAAAGTTCAACTTTTCAAGAAAGTGAAGGCAATATCAGACATGAGTATTTACAAACTGTGTTTGATATTGCGTTCAGCAGATGGGGAGAAGTCACCCCTGGAAAAGACAAATTTTGAAGATGCACACAAATTGCCTAATGTCAACATGTGCTAGCTGCCATCATGGGGGATCAAGGGACAACCCCTTTTGTGGGTGCAACCCCTTCCTCTCAGCTACATTATTATTGAGGAAGGGGTGGCACTAACAAAATGCGTACATTGATCTCCCGTGATGGCAGATAGCACATGTTGACACACTGTGTGCATCTTCAAAATTTGGCTTTTCTATAATATAATTAATCATAAAAATAACAATAATAAAGCTGCAATAAGTTAGGGATTTCTGGGAGTTTTAAATTCTCCCTAAAACATCAATGATGTTCTTCATTTTGTTTTGAACATCATTGATGTTTTGCTTTATGTTTTCTAAATCCCTATTACACCCCATTATCTCTCCGATGAGGATCTGGGCACTTTCACTTGTGAAATGACATTCCTCTTCCACAACATCACAATCACCTAAAAGGAAAAAAAAAATAACACACCATGTATTATAAATATGCAGGCATCCTTCTCTTACCTGAGGCTGTGGTCGCAGACACTCACCTGTTGTGGTGCCAATTTCTATAACGTCTCCCTCCTCCTCCTCTGGTTAGGTTTGGGGGATTTCCCTTTCTTCCTGAGGTGGGGGGTCCATGGTCTCCTCTGATGAGTGGTGTCCTCCGAGTCTTTTCTCCCCTATGTGAACAAAAATAGGTATACTTAGCACACAGATATTTGATGACAGAAATAGGAATATGAGACATTTCTTGGAAGTGGGGTACAATTGTCTGTTTTGGGCGAGTAACAAGATGAAGAAATATTTTTGTCCTTTGTCAAGCTTGAATACTTACCTGTTTTGTACAAGGTTCACAGATGGAGACACCCCTATATTATACACTAGAGCGCCTGTGTGGGCCCTCCAATAAAAAGGGTGTTCTGGTGTCCCACACTAGTGCTCCAGCGTCCAGATGTGTAAACAGCTGCTGAGTGTCCTCTCCTTACACAGAATCTATTTTGCAATTCATTCTAGTTACAAACCCATCTAGACAACAAACTTATTTTAAGAGAAGTAGGCCAGAAAAAATGTATTGAACTGCAACTAGACAAAACATGGTGTTTTATTGGCCGAACTAACAATGTTTCCTACGAACGAATAATGTGTCCATGAACATGAAAGTTGCCATTTTAAACTGTACAACAGTAAAGAAAAGCACATGGAGCAGCACGAACATAATAAAAAGAAAGAATAGGAACACAGGACAACTACTCACTTTTTTGCAGCACTCTCCTGATCCTTCTATACTGATCGTGATCCCTGATTTTGAGGTCCGACCACCGTTTCCTGAGTTGATCCTTGGATCGTCGTACCCCAAAATTCTTCTGCAGACTCTTCACAACTTTCGCCATGATCTTGGCCTTTCTCACATTTGGGTTGGGATAAGGTCCATACTTCCCGTCATAGTCGGCCCTCTTCAATATGTCCACCATCTCAACAAAGGCCATATTTGATGCCTTAAATCTCCTCCGGGATTGTGACGTTTCTGGCTCCGGCCTTTCATCCTCCTCCTCGTTGCTGCTATTAGCATGCACCTGTTGTATCTCCACCATGTGCTCTTCCCCACTGCCCTGAACGAGAAGGGGCAGGGAATAGACTAGAAAGAACGTCAGGGGCGGGCGGAGTTTCACGCATGTGCAGTTTATATAAAGCGTAACACGCATGCATCATAGGGAGTGCAAGAAAGTCCAGGTTTCCCAGAGATCCGGAGCTGCAGCAGATGACATTTATGTCCCCTGGCTGTGGTGCTATGAGAGACTGCGCTTTCTGTCAGACCAGACTGAAGTCAGGGAATCCCTCTCAACCCTTCCTTCCACTCTTCCTTCCACCCTATCTCCCACCCCAGCTGAGGCTTCCGATGTCCAACCTGGGACTTCCAGCCAGGAAGAAGTGGAGGAGCCCAGCTTGAGCCAGGTATAGCATTGTTCAACATATTCCTTGTCAATAAATAAATGATGTTTACTAGATGTTATTATCGATCACTAATTGCTGATTTGATAAAGTGTTTTACAGTGGGCAAAAATAATTGGGACAATAATGAAAAATGCTGGGCTCAGAATGATAGTCTTTTCTATTTATCAACATTCAATTTGCAACAGTCATGAGATGAAAATTGTGTGTGATTGATGAAGAAAAAACTAAAACTATGTCCCTTTTTCATACACAGGAAGACCTCAGCCAGGAGGAGGCTGTGGAATGTGGCACACAGGATTAGGCGGGGGTTAGTGACAGCCAGGAGGTGGCAGGGGTAAGTGGCAGCCAGGAGGAGGCAAGGGTAAGTGTCAGCCAGGAGGTGGCTAGGCCCAGTAGGAGCCTCACAGAATCGCAGGTCCCTCCCCTCCGCCTTCCAAACAAAAGACCCAGGAAGGGGAGTAATGTGGAGGAGTCAGCGCTCAGGCTGATTCAGGAGGCTTCTGCGTCCCTCAGAGCCACCCCCACTCGTGAAGAGGCCTTTGCCTGAATGGCTGCCACCAAACTGCAGGATATTCAGGAGGGCCAATGCCTCAGGTGTGAGGACATCCTTTATAAAACATTAACTAAGGGGGTGAGGAAAGAAATCACACCCAATACCCACCTGTGTGAGTTGCTTCCTCCTCCTCCTCCTCCTGCCACACCTCCACCACCACAGACATAGCCTGGAAGGAAGCATGTAAGGAAGACAAGAAAGTGATGGCCTGGGTTCAGTCTGGTCTGACAGAAGATGCAGGCTCTTGTATGACCACAGCCTGGGGACATACATGTCATCTGCTGCTGTTCATGATCTCTTGGACTTCTGGACCAGATTGTACTCCCTTATATATGGACTCCTCAGGCCGCCAATTTTGCAGTAAAATAGTTGATGTGTGCCCTGGGGGCCAAAGGCTTTGCCAATTTCTGCGGTTTCTTCAGCGTTGCCTCCCTTTTTCTTTGATTATGAGCTCTAAATACATTTTTTTTTTTTTATAATACTCGCCTATGTGTGTTTTCCTTCAAAAAGGACAGTTTGTTTGTGAGGAGGCAGGAACATTTCAAAAATACAATGTGAAATTAACAAGAGACACCAACAACAACCAATCTCCTTGAGATTAAATTATACAAGATAATAATGGTGTTGTGGTAACTTGACACACAAAACACACCCAAAACTATTCTGGAGTTACAAAAAAAAAAATACAAAAAATAACAGGAGATCAGGATTTCAAAAAAACAAAAAAAAAAACCAAAAAATAAATTTTTTTTCGGGAGATGTGACAAATAAAAATATTATATTCATGAAATCACGAGAAATAATAAAGAACGAAGTTTGTGAGAACTCTGTGTGAATATGAGCAGCAAAACAACTTCATTCTTCTAGCATTATAAAGAAGAAGAGAGTGCGCTGCATTAAACAATTTAAAACATTGCAGCATGACGAAAGTGCTATATCCGCTAACTTTACCAGACCGAGCAGTTCCGTCTCGGAATTTATTCTGAGCCTGCGTGCCACTTTGTGCCTCGTAATTGTCCACACACGGTCGGAATTTACGCAAACGGATTTTGTTGTCGGAAAATTTTATAGCCTGCTCTCAAACTTTGTGTGTCGGAAATTCTGATGGAAAAAGTCCGATGGACGCCACACATGGTCGGAATTTCCGACAACAAGCTCCGATCGCACATTTTTCTGTCGGAAAATCCGACCATGTGTACAGGGCATTAGGGGGGCTGAGGGAGCTGCTACACACAGAAGGCTTTTTATCTTAATGCGTTCTATGACTTCTGACTTTACAACCCCTTTAAGGGCTATGTGCTGTACCAGAAATGCAGTGCATGACAATTCACATTACATGCATTAGTGCACTGCAACATCATTCAGTTTCTATGGCACTCTAATGCACCATAATGCTGTTGCAGAGCACCAAATTTCACAGTTATGCACTACCCTGTATTATTATACACTACATAACAGGAAATAGTGCAAGTTTCAGGCTGCTTTCACACTGAAAGCACCAGCCTTTAGGGCTTAAGTGCCACTCGTTTTAGTGGCGCTTCAGTGCTGTTTAGGCGGCCACTAGCGGGGAGCTTTTTACCCCCCAAAAAAGGGTAAAAAATCCAGTTTTGTGGTGCTTTGAAAGGGCTATTAAGGCTCTGAAAGCCTTGCTCATTCATTCCAATGGGCAGAGCGTTTTGGGAGAGCTAAATACAGAACTCCCAAACCACCCCAAAGATGCTGCTTGCAGGACTTTTCGGAACGTCCCGCAAGTGCACCGTCCCAGTGTGAAAAGACACACTTGAATGAATGGGAGGCAGTTTTCAGGCTCGTCCAGAGGAGCCATCCCGTCGCAGTATAACTGCAGCGGCTGCTTGAGAACTGGTTAACCACTTGAGCCCCGGACCTTTATGCTGCCTAAGGACCAGAGGTCTTTTTCCAATTTGGCACTGCGTCGCTTTAACTGCTAATTGCGCGGTCATGCAATGCTGTACCCAAACGAAATTTGCGTCCTTTTCTTCCCACAAATAGAGCTTTCTTTTGATGGTATTTGATCACCTCTGCGGTTTTTATTTTTTGCGCTATAAACGGAAAAAGACCGAAAATTTTGAAAAAAAATGATATTTTCTACTTTTTGTTCTAAAAAAAATCCAATAAACTAAATTTTAGTCATACATTTAGGCCAAAATGTATTCGGCCACATGTCTTTGGTAAAAAAAATGTCAATAAGCGTATATTTATTGGTTTGCGCAAAAGTTATAGCGTCTACAAACTAGGGTACATTTTCTGGAATTTACACAGCTTTTAGTTTATGACTGCCTATGTCATTTCTTGAGGTGCTAAAATGGCAGGGCAGTACAAAAGCCCCCCAAATGACCCCATTTTGGAAAGTAGACACCCCAAGGAAATTGCTGAGAGGCATGTTGAACCCATTGAATATTTATTTTTTTTGTCCCAAGTGATTGAAAAATGACAAAAAAAAAAAAAAAAAAAAATATTTACAAAAAGTGGTCACTAAATGATATATTGCTCACACAGGCCATGGGCCTATGTGGAATTGCACCCCAAAATACATTTAGCTGCTTCTCCTGAGTATGGGGATACCACATGTGTGGGACTTTTTGGGAGCCTAGCCGCGTACGGGGCCCCGAAAACCAATCACCGCCTTCAGGATTTCTAAGGGTGTAAATTTTTGCTTTCACTCTTCACTGCCTATCACAGTTTCGGAGGCCATGGAATGCCAAGATGGCACAAAACCCCCCAAAATGACCCCATTTTGGAAAGTAGACACCCCAAGCTATTTGCTGAGAGGCATATTGAGTCCATGGAATATTTTATATTTTGACACAAGTTGCGGGAAAGTGACACTTTTATTTTTTTTTTATTTTTTTTTTCATAAAGTTGTCACTAAATGATATATTGCTCACACAGGCCATGGGCATATGTGGAATTGCACCCCAAAATACATTTAGCTGCTTCTCCTGAGTATGGGGATACCACATGTGTGGGACTTTTTGGGAGCCTAGCCGCGTACTGGACCCCGAAAACCAATCACTGCCTTCAGGATTTCTAAGGGTGAAAATTTTTGATTTCACTCTTTACTGCCTATCACAGTTTCGGAGGCCATGGAATGCCCAGGTGGCACAAAACCCCCCCAAATGACCGCATTTTGGAAAGTAGACACCCCAAGCTATTTGCTGAAAGGCATGGTGAGTATTTTGCAGCTCTCATTTGTTTTTGAAAATGAAGAAAGACAAGAAAAAACATTTTTTTTTTTCTTTTTTCAATTTTCAAAACTTTGTGACAAAAAGTGAGGTCTGCAAAATACTCACTATACCTCTCAGCAAATAGCTTGGGGTGTCTACTTTCCAAAATGGGGTCATTTGGGGGGGTTTTGTGCCACCTGGGCATTCCATGGCCTCCGAAACTGTGATAGGCAGTGAAGAGTGAAATCAAAAATTCACGCCCTTAGAAAGCCTGAAGGCGGTGCTTGGTTTTCGGGGTCCCGTACGCGGCTAGGCTCCCAAAAAGTCTCACGCATGTGGTATCCCCGTACTCAGGAGAAGCAGCAGAATGTATTTTGGGGTGTAATTTCACATATTTCCATGGCATGTTTGAGCAATATATCATTTAGTGACAACTTTGTGCAAAAAAAAAAAAAAAAAAAAAAAATTTGTCTCTTTCCCGCAACTTGTGTCGCAATATAAAATATTCCATGGACTCGACATGCCTCTCAGCAAATAGCTTGGGGTGTCTACTTTCCAAAATGGGGTCATTTGGGGGGGTTTTGAACTGTCCTGGCATTTTATGCACAACATTTAGAAGCTTATGTCACACATCACCCACTCTTCTAACCACTTGAAGACAAAGCCCTTTCTGACACTTATTGTTTACATGAAAAAGTTTTTTTTTTTTGCAAAAAAATTACTTTGAACCCCCAAACATTATATATTTTTTTAAAGCAAATGCCCTACAGATTAAAATGGTGGGTGTTTCATTTTTTTTTTTCACACAGTAATTGCGCAGCGATTTTTCAAACGCATTTTTTGGGGAAAAAACACACTTTTTTTAATTTTAATGCACTAAAACACGCTATATTGCCCAAATGTTTGATGAAATAAAAAAGATGATCTTAGGCCGAGTACATGGATACCAAACATGACATGCTTTAAAATTGCGCACAAACGTGCAGTGGCAACAAAATAAATACATGTTTAAAAGCCTTCAAAAGCCTTTACAGGTTACCACTTTAGATTTACAGAGGAGGTCTACTGGAAAAATTACTGCACTCGATCTGGCCTTCGCGGTGATACCTCACATGCATGGTGCAATTGCTGTTTACGTTTGACGACAGACCGCCGCTTGCGTTCGCCTTAGCGCGAGAGCAGGGGGCGACAGGGGTGGTTTTTTTTTTTTTTTTTTTTTTTTCTTTATTATTTTTTTGCTTTTTTAATCTTACTTTTAAACTGTTCCTTTCATATTTTTTTTTTAATCATTTTTATTGTTATCTCGGGGAATGTAAATATCCCCTATGATAGCAATAGGTAGTGACAGGTACTCTTTTTTGAAAAAATTGTGGTCTATTAGACCCTAGATCTCTCCTCTGCCCTCAAAGCATCTGACCACACCAAGATCGGTGTGATAAAATGCTTCCCCAATTTCCCAATGGCGCTATTTACATCCGGCGAAATCTAAGTCATGAAATACTCGTAGCTTCCGGTTTCTTAGGCCATAGAGATGTTTGGAGCCACTCTGGTCTCTGATCAGCTCTATGGTCAGCTGGCTGAATCACCGGCTGCATTCTCAGGTTCCCTGTTGAGACAGGAGAGCCAGAGAAAAACACGGAAGACGGTGGGGGGGGGGGGGGGGCATTCCCTCCCACGGCTTGTAAAAGCAGTCTAGAGGCTAATTAGCCGCTAGGATTGCTTTTACATGAAAGCCGACCGCTGGCTGAAAAGAATGATACCAAGATGATACCTAAACCTGCAGGCATCATTCTGGTATAACCACTCAAAGTCGTGAATGGCGTACCTGAAGACAAAAAAATGGTTAACAATGGTTAACAATAAAGCACAGTAAAGTGTAAATAATTACACACCTGAAAAACAAACATGATAAAACATAATAACAATAACAATAACAATAAAACATTGCAGAATAGAATACAGTAAAAAAGAGCAGAACAATAGAGAGAGAGAATAGAGAGAGAGAGAACAATAAAACAACTATTTTTTTTTATTTCATATTTTTTTTTTTTTTACACTTTTTTTGTAACTAACTTTTATAACGGTAACCGGTTCCAGGTTCGGGTCTCTCAAAATGCGATGGCATTTTGGGAGACCCTGTGAAAGTGCGCCTAGTCTGTGCAATGCTGTACCCTACGCTAATACTCAACTAGTGAATGGTAGCGTTCAAAACATTCACCAATGCAAAGACCAGGATTGTCAGGACAGGAGGGACAATAATAGCGGGTGTCACGCCTATATCCGCGCTTGCTGCAGACACAATATCTTTTTTGGGGGCGTTCGCTGGGTAGGAGTACTCAGGAGGACATAAAAATGCCTCTCATGCAGCCGACTGCATTTGGTTGGGGATGTGAATGGGGGAAGTACGGGCGCTGCAGAAGCGGTGGGTTCCCAATTAGGATTGGCGAATGCAGCAGGAAGGGCATTATGGGCACGACGGGCCTGTGTTTGTCTTTCTGGTGGCAGCGGGACACTACTTGTGCTTGCCATCTCGCCAGCTTGAACTGCACTTATGGGACTCGCCACGTCACCAAGTGTTACTGCAGTGCTGGTTTGACTACGACCGGGGTGTACTAGGCCGCTGGCGCTTGCCAGTTCACCAAAACGCTACCAAAAAACTGTTAGCGATCGCAGGGATCAGGCCTGACTCTGCGAACGCTGCAGTTATGCTTTTAGTGTTTTGTAAGTGACAGTGATCGATCGATACTGCACTTGGGTGGGCTGGGCCGGGCGGAGGGGCAAAACGCAGGTGCTAGCAGGTATCTGGGCTGATCCCGCTAACACTGCGTTTTTGGGAACCCTAAACTGCTGGTGACGCTAGTATAGATCTGATCGGATCAGATATTGATGCGATCAGATACTATACCACTAAGGGTGGTGTACGGTGCGTGCGTGGGTGTTAGCGGTACTGGCGCTAATCTGACGCTGCCTGGGGCTGGTGCTTGCCAGTTCACCAAAATACTACCAAAAAAACTGTTAGCGATCGCAGGGATCAGGCATGACTCTGTGAACGCTGCAGTTATGCGTTTAGTGTTTTGTAAGTGTCAGTGATCGATCGATACTGCACTTGGGTGGGCTGGGCCGGGCGGAGGCGCAAAACGCAGGTGCTAGCAGGTATCTGGGCTGATCCCGCTAACACTGCGTTTTTGGGAACCCTAAACTGCTGGGGACGCTAGTATAGATCTGATCGGATCAGATATTGATCCGTTCAGATACTATACCACTAAGGGAGGCGTATGCTGCGTGCGTGGGTGTTAGCGGTACTGGCGCTAACCTGACGCCTGGGGCTGGTGCTTGCCAGTTCACCAAAATGCTACCAAAAAAACTGTTAGCGATCGCAGGGATCAGGCCTGACTCTGCGAACGCTGCAGTTATGCGTTTAGTGTTTTGTAAGTGACAGTGATCGATCGATACTGCACTTGGGTGGGCTGGGCGGAGGCGCAAAACGCAGGTGCTAGCAGGTATCTGGGCTGATCCCGCTAACACTGCGTTTTTGGGAACCCTAAACTGCTGGGGACGCTAGTATAGTATCTGATCGGATCAGATATTGATCCGATCAGATACTATACCACTAAGGGAGGCGCATGCTGCGTGCGTGGGTGTTAGCGGTACTGGCGCTAATCTGACGCTGCCTGGGGCGACGCATATCACCGCCGGGCGATCGGGGGGCTAAACCTTTATTCGGTAATAAACGGCGGGTGCCCTGACACTATAAAAAATAAACAAACTAACCAGCGTCAACCGTAACGGTTATACGGTGATCAGTGGTGAAAGGGTTAACTAGGGGGCAATCAAGGGGTTAAAACATTTATCAGATAGTATAGGGGGGTCCCTGACGCTATAAAACGCTGACGGCGAACCTAAATATTTACCTCACTAACTAGCGTCACCAGCGACACTAATACAGCGATCAGAAAAATGATCGCTTAGTGACACTGGTGACAGGGGGTGATCAAGGGGTTAAAACTTTATTAGGGGGGGTTAGGGGGGTACCCTAGACCTACAGGGGGGTAACAGTATCTGTCCCATCACTGTAACTGTCACAAACTGACACTATGCAGTAATCAGAAAAAAAAAAAAAAAAAAAAAAAAAAACTGCTGGTGTCAGTTTGTGACAGGGGGGGGGGGGTGATTGGGGGGGGATCGGGGGGCGATCGGGGGGGGGATCGGGGTGTTTTGTGTGCCTGGCATGTTCTACTGTGTGTGTGTGTGTTGGTGCACTCACATTGATGTCTTCTCTCCTCGGGCCGGAACGGAAAATACCGACCCGAGGGGAGATGACATCATTTCCTTTGCTGCTGTTTAGCATACAGCAGCAAAGGAAGATTCTCATTGGCCGGCGGCGATCGCGAGGGGGGGGCCACGAACGGATGGTCTCCCCCTCATCACCGATCGCCGCTGGACAAAAGACGACCGCCTCGGGCACCGGGGGGGGGTCCGATCGGACCCCCCACCCGCGGAAGGCAAATCACGTACACTGTACGTGATTTTGCCTGTCCGTGCCACTTTGCCGACGTACATCGGCGTGAGGCGGTCGTCAAGTGGTTAAAGAAACAGAATTTTTTTTTTATGTGATAGACCTACACAAAGTGGCACAAAAATGTGAAATGGAAGGAAAATGATAAATAGTTTTCAAAATGTTTTACAAATTTAACAAATATCTGAAAAGTGTGGCGTGCATTTGTATTGAGCCCCCCAATACTTTGTCAATACTTTGTAGAACCAATACTTTGTAGAACCACCTTTCGCTGCAATTACAGGTGCAAGTCTTTTTGAGTATGTCTCTACCAGCTTTGCACATCTAGAGAGTAACATTTTTTGCCCATTCATCTTTGCAAAAAAGCTCAAGCTATGTCAGATTGAATGGGGAATGTCTGTGAGCAGCAATATTGAAGTCTTGCCACAGATTCTCAATTGGATTTAGGTCTGGACTTTGACTGGGCCGTTCTAACAAATGTATATGCTTTGATCTAAACCACTCCATTGTAGCTATGGCTGTATGTTTAGGGTTGTTGTCTTGCTGGAAGGGGAACCTGTGCCCCAGTCTCAAGTCTTTTGTAGACTCTAATGCCCTGTACACACGATCGGATATTGATCGGACATTTCGACAACAAAATTCATGGATTTTTTCCAATGGATATTATTAGTTAGTTTTGTGTGGTGTATACTATATTTTATATTTTGTTTTGTATACATTCCCCTTCTTTTAATACATTGTTTGTACATTGTTACAGAATAAAATTTGTATTTTATCAAATTAATCTTGTTGTTATATCAGTACCGAGAAAGTCCATTTAATTTCCTTGGGCGTTCGTGTGCATTGGTCAGCCTTGGCAACTGCCCTCACATCCGCACCCTCCCCAATAGGGATGAGCCGAACACCCCCCGGTTCGGTTCGCACCAGAACCCGCGAACGGACCGAAAGTTCGCACGAACGTTAGAACCCCATTGACGTCTATGGGACTCGAACGTTCGAAATCAAAAGTGCTCATTTTAAAGGCTAATTTGCATGGTATTGTCCGAAAAAGGGTTTGGGGACCCGGGTCCTACCCCAGGGGACATGTATCAATGCAGAAAAAACTTTTAAAAACGGCCGTTTTTTCGGGAGCAGTGATTTTAATGATGCTTAAAGTAAAAAAAAAGTGAAATATTCCTTTAAATATCGTACCTGGGGGGTGTCTATAGTATGCCTGTAAAGTGACGCGTGTTTCCCATGTTTAGAACAGTCCCTGCACCAAATGTCATTTTTAAAGGAAAAAATCTCATTTAAAACTGCTTGCGGGTTTAATGTCATGTCGGGTCATGGCAATATGGATGAAAATCAGTGAGACAAACGGCATGGGTACCCCCCCAGTCCATTACCAGGCCCTTTGGGTCCTGTATGGATATTAAGGGGAACCCCGCACCCAAATTAAAATAAGGAAAGGCCCTATATACTCTGAACAGCAGTATACAGGCGGTGCAAACAAGACAGGGACTGTAGGTTTGTTGTTAAGTAGAATCTCTTTGTAATTTTGAACGGGTACATTTTTAACGTGTTTAGCTCCAGCCAAAAAATCTTTTTTAAGCTTTTTGGAAAACATAGGGAAGGGTTATCACCCCTGTGACATTTGTTTTGCTGTCTTTCCTCCTCTTCAGAAGATTTCACCTCACTTTTTTGTCCCAATGAAAAATGTTTTTTGAAAATTTGGGTTTTTTTGTGGAACAAGGATTGGAAAACATCAGTGGAAAGGAGAAATTGTTTTCCCATATTAACTCTTACAGGAGAGAATTTCCCTTCCTAGGGGTAGATTTCATCTCACTTCCTGTTGTCTCCTTCCGTTTGCAAGTAGGAGTCGTTTGTAAGTTAGATGTTTGAAAGTAGGGTCCTGCCCTATATACTCAGCAGAAATTTGGGCCTTAGGTGTTGCTGTGGCCACAACACTGTAAGCCCTCACAGGGCCCTGCTGTGAAATATTAGATCAAGAATTGTAATTACATGCCCCTGTTGAACAGGAGCTGAAAAATTAGGCCTTAGGCACTGGTGCTGGTGCCACAACACTGCAACCCCTCACAGACACTCTAGTTGGAACGCAGGAACGAGCCCTGCTGCAAAGTATTGCATCAAAAATTGTAATTACACGCCCCTGTTAGACAGGGGCAGAAAAATTGGTCCTTAGGCACTGGTGCTGGTGCCACAACACTGCAACCCCTCACAGACACTCTAGTTGGAACGCAGGAACGAGCCCTGCTGCAAAGTATTGCATCAAAAATTGTAATTACACGCCCCTGTTAGACAGGGGCAGAAAAATTGGGCCTTAGGCACTGGTGCTGGTGCCACAACACTGCAACCCCTCACAGACACTCTAGTTGGAATGCAGGAACGAGCCCTGCTGCAAAGTATTGCATCAAAAATTGTAATTACACGCCCCTGTTAGACAGGGGCAGAAAAATTGGTCCTTTGGCACTGGTGCTGGTGCCACAACACTGCAACCCCTCACAGACACTCTAGTTGGAATGCAGGAACGAGCCCTGCTGCAAAGTATTACATCAAAAATTGTAATTACACGCCCCTGTTAAACAGGGGCTGAAAAATTGTGCCTTAGGCACTGGTGGTGGCGCCCAGAACCAAAAATGTTCTTACAAGCTATCAGCGTGATGATTGAGGAGGAAGAGGATAATTACTCAGGGATAGTCACTCAGCATCAGCATAGGCAGTCTTTGAAGGGATCTGAAAAAAATTATTCAGTTACATCAGCATCAGGTGCTTGGTAGCTGGTGGTGATCCAAGACTGATTCATTTTTATGAAGGTCAGCCGATCGACCGAGTCAGTGGACAGACGCACCCTGTGATCGGTTACCACGCCTCCAGCAGCACTGAATGTGCATTCCGAAAGAACGCTGGATGCAGGACAGGCCAGTAGCTCAATTGCATACTGTGCAAGCTCTGGCCAGTGATCCATCCTCAAGACCCAGTAACCCAGAGGATTTTCGGTGGGAAAGGTGTCCAAGTCTGATCTTGCCCCTAGGTATTCCTGCACCATGTAAAACAGACGCTGGCGATGGTTGCTGGAACCGATCATACCTTGGGGCTGCGGACCAAAAAATTGTCTGAACGCATCCGTCAGACGGCCACCTTCTCCACCGCTCCTTCTTTGACTGACCGAAGCCTCAGCAACACGTTGTCCAGAAACAGGAGTTTGTAACCTCCCAGTCTCTGGGAACGCGTTGCACAGACCTTTCTGCAAGGCCTCCCAAAGATGTTTCATCCTCTGCTCCCTCTGCGATGGCAAGATAAGGTCCGCAACCTTACCCTTGTAACGTTGATCAAGGAGGGTTGCCAGCCAGTATTGGTCCTTCTCCTTGATACCACGAATACGAGGATCCTTACGCAGGCTTTGCAGGATCAGGGAGGCCATGCAGCGTAGGTTTGCTGAGGCATTCGGTCCGGAGTCCTCTGGGTCACTAAGGACAACAACGTCCGCAGCCACCTCCTCCCAGCCACGTACAAGTCCATGTGTTCCTTGGGACTGATCCCTTAAAGACTGCTGATGCTGAGTGCCAGGCTCCACCTCCATACTGACACAATCTTCCTCCTCCTCCTCCTCCTCCTCGTCCTCTTCCTGTGTGATCGGCGGGCACGCAGGAACACTGTCTGGATAAAGGGGGCCTTGAGAGCTAAGGAAGTCCTCCTCTTCCTGCCTCTGTTCTGCCTCAAGTGCCCTGTCCATTATTCCACGCAGCGTGTGCTCCAACAGGTGGACAAGGGGGACAGTGTCACTGATGCATGCACTGTCAGTGCTCACCATCCTCGTGGCCTCCTCGAATGGTGACAGGACAGTGCATGCATCCCTGATCATGGCCCACTGGCGTGGGGAAAAAAAACCAAGGTCCCCTGACCCTGTCCTGGTGCCATAGTCGCACAGGTACTCATTGATGGCCCTCTGCTGCGTGTGCAGCCGCTGCAGCATGGCCAACGTTGAGTTCCACCTGGTGGGCATGTCACAGATTAGGCGGTTCTTGGGCAGGTTAAACTCCTTTTGGAGGTCCGTCAGCCGAGCACTGGCATTATATGACCGGCGGAAATGCACACAGACTTTCCTGGCCTGCCTCAGGACATCCTGTAAGCCCGGGTACCTGCCCAAGAACCGCTGCACCACCAAGTTAAGGACCTGAGCCAAACAGGGCACATGGGTCAGTTGTCCCTGTCGGAGGGCAGAGAGGAGGTTGGTGCCATTGTCGCAAACCACCATTCCTGCCTTAAGTTGGCGTGGCGTCAACCACCTCTGAACCTGCCCCTGCAGAGCTGACAGAACCTCTGCCCCAGTGTGGCTCCTGTCCCCCAAGCACACCAGCTCAAGCACCGCATGGCATCTTTTGGCCTGCGTACTTGCGTAGCCCAATGAACGCCTACGGAGCACCGCTGGTTCCGAGGAAGAGGCCATGGAGGAAGAAGAAGAGGAGGGGGTGGAGGAGAGAGGTGTGTCACAATCAGCATTTTGGAGGCGTGGTGGCGGAACAACCTCCAACACTACTGCACCTTGTCCTGCATCCTTCCCAGCTGCCAGCAGAGTCACCCAATGCGCCGTGAAACTTAAGTAACGTCCCTGTCCATGCCTGCTGGACCATGAGTCAGCGGTAATATGCACCTTACCGCTGACCGCCCTGTCCAGCGAGGCATGGACATTGCCTTCCACATGCCGGTAGAGAGCCGGAATCGCCTTCCGTGAGAAAAAGTGGCGTTTGGGTACCTGCCACTGAGGAACCGCACATTCCACAAACTCACGGAAGGGGGCAGAGTCTGCCAACTGAAAAGGCAGCAGTTGAAGTGCTAGCAATTTTGCCAAGCTAGCATTCAACCGCTGGGCATGTGGATGGCTGGGAGCAAACTTCTTTCGGCGGTGCAGCAGCTGGGGCAGGGAAATTTGCCTGGTACAATCTGACGTCGGTGTACCAAAAGCAGATTGCCCACAAATACTTGGCTGTGACACACCTAATTCTACACCTTCATTCCTCTCACTGCAGGTCTCAGAGAGGACTGAAGGTCTAGTGGGGTTGGAAATCTCAGCTGATGAGGAGCAAGGAGAGATCCTCTTTGTTCTTTGGTGTGGGTCTTTTAGATATGCTTGCCAACGAACTGCATGGCAGGTCAACATATGTCTGGTCAAGCATGTGGTACCCAAGCGGGAGATGTTTTTTTGTTTTCAAATAGTTTTATTGAGAGTAACAAAATTGGTACACAAAATAGATATACATGTACATCCTTCAGAGTCATAGGGATATCTTTTAAAACAATATGATGAGGTGTAGGCATGATAGGCTATAAGACCGTCCTGAATTCACAGTGGCCCAATACATTCTGTTCATGACTCACGTGAAATTATCACCCTGAAGGGTATCTATTCTGGTAAAATAATCAAAGGAAAATTAAGAAAGAAAAAGAAAAAAAAAAAAGGGGAATTTCTTAACCAGATAGAACAAATAGCAGATTATTAATAGTCAGTCTAAATAATCAAAGAGTGGTCAGTCTTGGAGCCTGAATAAAAACCACGGATTCCATTTGGCATTATATGCCGGGATGGAATCATGTAAGGTATGGAATATTTCCTCGGACACCATCATACTATCTATACGTGAGATAATTTGTGCAAAGGGGAACGTAGAGGATTTCCAGTGTAGTGCAATGAACCAAAGGGTAGCAATGCAGATAGAGTGTATTAATCTCATCATAGGTTTAGTCACTTCTGGGATGTCTTGGAAAAGAATACAGTGGTGAAATGTGAGATTGATGGGTTTCTCAGCCAATCTATCAATCAGTTTAAAAACCTCTTTCCAAGAGGGTTGTAGTTTATCGCACTCCCAGAATATATGTAGGTATGAGCCTAAGTTGGTGCAACCCCGGAAACACCTGGGAGACACCTGCGGGTAAAACCTGTGGAGACGGGTTGGGGTATAATACCATCTTGTTGTAAGTTTAATGGCTGTCTCCCTGACCGTTAATGATTTTGTGCATTTGCGAATGTTCTGCCAGTTTTTATCCCAGTCTAATTCCTCCTGGTCAAGAGCTAGCTCTTGTTCCCATTGTGATCTGTATTTTAAGGTGGGTGGGTCATTAGAAGATTCTAGCATACTATGGATCAATGAGATAAGGCCTTTTTGACGAGGGGATGTGTGGCACAGGTCTTCATATAGTGTCGGGGGGTCTGTATTAGGGTTGGGGTAGTGTAATTGAAAAAAATGTCTTATTTGGAGATATCGGTAAAATTCTCTGTTGGGTAGTTGGCATCTGGCTTGAAGTGCTGAGAATGTGGTAAATGTGGAGTTAACTAGAAAGTCCCCAAGAGTAATCAGATTATTTTGGGTCCACTCTAGGAAGGCCTCCGGGTGGTCATATGCAGGGGGGAATCTAGGGTCCCCGAGATATGAAGCACCTGTGGATATCGGAGAGGAGAGACAGTACTTTGTCTTATACATTTTCCAGAGTTTCAAGCCTGCTGTCACTACCAGGTTTCGGGTGGAAAGGTCTGGGATGGAAGGGTGTGAGGACCAAAGTAGGCCAGGTAGGTAGAGGGGGGCAATGGAGTCTTGTTCAAACCTAACCCATGGGACTTTGGAACCTCTAATGTTCCATTGTGCTTGCTGAGCAAATCTGCTGGCTACGTAGTACAGCCAGATATTTGGGACTCCCAACCCACCCCTTTTAGGGGAACGGTAAAGGGTCTCTCTAGCGAATCTGGGGGGTTTGTCTTGCCATATGAATCTATTAAGGTGTGCTTGAAGAGTAAGTAGGTATGATTTAGACACTCTAATAGGGAGGGAACGAAACAGGTAAAGCAGCCTGGGAAGTATCGTCATTTTGAGGGCCGTAATTCTTCCAAGGAAGGATATATGGAGATGATTCCAAAGTTTAAGGCTTTTTTTAAGTTTTGTGATCAGGGGGGGATAATTGGCCTCAAAGAGTCTACAGAAGTCTCCAGTCAGCTCGATGCCCAAGTATTGTAGGTGAGTAGTGGCCCATACAAAGTGAAAAGCATTCTTCAGTTGTTGGGTTTCCAACTGTGTAAAACCTACTGGGAGGGCAACCGATTTCGAGACATTAATCTTGAGGCCAGAGACTCCCGCAAAGTCCGAAAGAGTCCGTAAGAGGTTGGGTAGAGATATGAGGGGGTTAGTCAAGAACATGAGGACATCGTCAGCGTACATACAGAATTTGTAAGAGGAGGGGCCTTTGGTGTAGCCTGAAATATTTGAGTTTCTAAGTATTGCTATAGCGAGTGGTTCTAGGGCAAGGGCAAAAATTAAGGGGGAAAGTGGGCATCCCTGTCTCGTGCCCCGACCTACTGTGAAGAAGTCTGAGCTACAACCTGGGATCTTGATGCGGGTTTTGGGGTTTAAATAGAGGGCTTGAAATGCATGGAAAAATTCGTCTTTAAATCCCATTCGTTGTAGGATGGTAGAAAGGTAGTTCCAGGATACGCTGTCGAATACCTTGTGTATATCCAGGCTAAGCATAAACAGTTTCCGGGATGTTAGGTTGGCATCTTGGATAATGTTTGTGGCTAAGCGTATGTTGTCAGTAATGAATCTATGGGGTATAAATCCTGATTGATAGGGGGAGATAAGTGAGGAGATAATGGGTGCCAGTCTGTCTGCTAGGATTCTACTAAAGATTTTAAGATCGTTGTTTATTACCGAGATTGGTCTATAATTCTGGGGGAGTAAATGGTTTTTGTTTGGTTTGGGAATCATGGACATATTTGCCAGAAGCATCTCCTCGGGGAAGCTTCCTCCCTGTAGAACCCAATTGAATAATTGCGCTAAATTAGGGGCCAGAAGGTTGACAAATTTCTTGTAGTAAATGGCTGAAAAGCCATCTGGGCCCGGAGCAGAGCCTAACTTTAGAGATTTGATAACCCTATGTATTTCTGAGGTAGTGATGGGAGCATTGAGTTTTTCAGTTTGAGATGGGGTGAGGGAGGGCAAGGGTAGTTCACGGAGCCAGTCAACCTCAGCTTGGGTGGGAGGTTTTTGGGTAGGAGTCAGAAGGGTTGAGTAAAATTGTTTGAAAAGTTGGAGTACTTCTTTAGGGTGGGAAGTGGGTAATCCCGAGCTCTGTGTTAATTTATAGACATGTGGGGGGCGGGAGGACTGATTGAGCCGTCTGGCAAATAAGGTCGAGGCGGTATTGTTATGAAGTAGAAATTTCGATTTCGACCATCTAAGTGCCTTCTCCGTCTTAGAGGAGAGAAGGGAGTCTAGTTCTAGGCTTTTTTGGTCAATAAGTTTTCTAGTGGACTCCAAAGCCAGAGAACCCGCGTCCTTGTATAGCCTATCAAGGTCTTTTGTGAGGTCGACAATTCTCTGTCTGTGGAGCTTGTTATGAGCGGAGGCGAGGCTGATTAGTCTGCCCCTCAGCACTGCTTTATGGGCTGTCCAGACAATCGAGGGCGGGGTTTCAGGGAGAGCATTAAGTGAGAAATATTCGTCAATGGACTTGACTGTCTCCGACTCCACAACCAAGTCTGAGAGCAAAGCTTCATTAAGTCTCCAGGTATACGGTGTGGGGGCAAGTCTGATGAAGTCAGTGGTGAAGGAGGTTGCGTGATGGTCTGACCAAACACAGGGGTGAATCTTGGCATTAGTGGAATTGGCTAAAATGATCGGGGTAGTATAAATATAATCTAACCTGGCGTAACTTTTATGTGGGTGTGAGTAGAAGGTAAACTCCTTAATGCCCATATTGTGCGTTCTCCAGGTATCTACTAGTTGGTGGTTCAAAAGACCCTGGGTTAGAGACCTGGGGAAGGCTTTGGTAGCAGTAGTGGAGGAGGATCTGTCTAATGTGGGGTTAGCCACTAGGTTCAAATCTCCTCCTATAATCATATGGGGAGATTCCAAGGAGGCTAGTTTATCAAAAAACATTTTAAAAAAGGAGGCAGGGGCGTCATTAGGTGCATAAATACTAGCTATGGTGATTTCCCTATTATGCATTACACCTTTAATAATCACAAATCTGCTTTCTTTATCCTTATAGCATTGCTTAATTTCCATAGGAACTGAGGAATGTAACAGAATGGCAGCACCCCTGCTTTTGGATGTGTGGAGGGAACAAAATGATTGTGGGAAGCTTCTATGGAGGTATTTTGGGTGTGAGGAGTGGGAGAAGTGTGTCTCCTGAAGTAGGAGAATCTTGGTGCCCAACTGGTTATAAAGATCAAACGCCTTGCGTCTTTTAATAGGGGAGTTAAACCCCTTTACATTATGTGAAGTACAGGTGATTGCCATGATAGGTCAATATTGTGCTGTCAGGCAGAAAAGGTAACAAACTATGCATGCAAGAGGGGTTGTGTATCAAGCAAGCTAGGCCCAGCGGGGGTGCTGTCATTAAGTCAAGCATCAAGTGGAAAAAGTGGTACATGAAATTCACATTCAGGCCAATACCAGGAGAGAACATTTCTATCGCATTAGCATAATATCGGGAGAGCAAACATTCCAGACTGTAAGGTGACTGACCAAGTAAAAGGAGAACAGCTGTAGAAAAGCATTGAATGAAAAAAAGAAAAAAAACATAAAAAATTGTATAGCTAGACATAAAGTCCAGTGTCAAAAATGAGTCAGGTAAACGAATCTTTACCTGTTAACAGTAAAGGCTACTAAAAGAAACCTTTATTAACGAGACAACTTGGTCTCGAACCCAGCTAGTATTCTAGTTCCCTCTATGGGGAAAAAACCTGTGAGGCTCGCAAAAAAGAAGAAAAAGAAAAAAAAAAGGGAAAAAAAGTTCAAACCAGTATGTAGCCTGTGGTTTCAAACGGAACTTTTGCTGGGTGGGGAGGACATGTCACGGCTCCGCGGGACTGTCGCCTGTAATAAGGTGATGGAAGAAACAGTGTCATGCGTCATATAGGTGAAGGAGTGGTGGGTATCAGGAGAGTCACCGTGGAAGTTCTGCGAGGCCTTCTCCAACGTCGTAACGGATTCTCCTTCTTTCTCTTCGTGATGGAGGGGTTTGCCAGATGGGGGCCGGACGAGGGGTCAGCGGTGGGCGACGGATGGCAGCTGCATCAAGAAGGCCCAGTTTCACTAGGATATCTTGGCCCTCGAGTAGGGAAGTGGCTGAAAAGGTGGTGCCATTGTGGGGGACCAGCAACTTAAACGGGAAGCCCCATCTGTATCGAATACGGGCGGATTGGAGTGCGGTGGTTATTTCCTTTAAGCTTCTCCGTCTGTCGAGGGTAGCAGGGGAGATATCCGGATAGATCTGGATTTGGTGATTGTCCAGCATAATCCTTTGCTTGTTCTGTGCAGCCCTTAGGATATCCTCTTTGATGAGAAAATCTTTTAGGCAGAGGATCACATCCCTAGGTGGTTTATCATCAGGAGGCTTTGGGCGAAGCCCTCTGTGAATGCGATCACACTTAAATGCGGAGGAGTCACACTCTGGGAGCAGTGATTTAAATAGACGAATAACATCAGGGATAAGATCAGTCTCTGATTCTGGGATACCTCTAAGGCGCAAATTGTTGCGCCTATTTCTATTGTCGAGATCTTCGACTTGGGCTTGGATCGCCGAAAGAGCCGTGGCCAATGAGTCATGTTCCCGACTAAGGTCGTTGTAGGCCAGAGCCAGCTCATCGTGCTTGGTCTCAAGGAGCTCGGTACGTGAGCCTAAGGCCGCAATTTCTTGTGATAGGGTGTGGGAAGTTTTCTGCAGTTCCATCTGAAATTTGGAAGCCAGTTTGGTATACATTGCTTCCAGACTGCTGTCCAGGTCAGCCTTAGAGAGGGTAGTGTGGTACTCACTCGTGCTGCATGTAGACCGGGATGGTGTCTGCTGCGAAGTGGGAGTTTGAGCCGGGGAGTCCCCCTTCCCTGCCGCGCCATCTTGGGACATGCTGTAACGTTCCCGCGTGCGGAGGAGATAGTGAGTTAGGGTATTCTGAGCGGAGCCACGGGATTTCCTTCTCTTCGACGGCATGCACCAGTGTTATGTGGCTCGAGGGGTGCAAGAAACGAGTGTATTTGAGCCGTTAATAGCCCTCGGGATGCCGTGAAAGGCCCGGGTGGAGCGGAGCTACTGTGTCAGACGTCCATTTCCTTTGGCGCCGCGCATGCGCCCCCCAAGCGGGAGATGTTTTGGCCACGCGAGATACGCTTGAGACATATGTTGCAAATAGCAGCGTTGCGATATGATGCACTCGTCTCAAAAAAGGCCCACACCAAAGAACTTTTTGAATAACGCGCAGAGACTGCAGCGCCCTGCACATGTGGAGCTTTGGGGTGTGATGCAGTCAATGTGCTGCCCTTAGGCTGGCCCCTGGAGGGCATCCTGCCTCGTTGGTGATGTGCCGCCTCCTCCTCCTCCTCCTCCTCCTCTCTCCTATCAGCCACCCACGTTGAGTCAGTGACCTCATCATCCCCTCCCTCCTCATCACTGGAGCAAACCTGGCAGTATGCTGCAGCAGGGGGAGCATGACTGCCAGATTGCTGTCCTTCTTGGGCACCCCCTCTGTCCGTGCTCATGTTACTGCCTTCATCGAGCTCAATATCATCATCAGAGCCTTCCAAATGCTGGGCATCCTCCTGGAGCATGTACCCAACACTGTGGTCAAACAGTTCGAGAGAATCCTCAGGAGGACATGGTGGGGCTAGGGAAGGAGTCACTGATGACATTGAGCTGAGGGAAGAGGCCGCTGCTTTGCCAGACAAAGCACCCTGGGCATGGGTGAGAGAGGATGAGGAGGATGAGGACGGCTTGGTCATCCACTCGACCAAGTCTTCCGCATGTTGCGGCTCAACACGGCCAGCTGCCGAAAAAAAGGCCAAGCGTGTCCCATGGCCACGTGCTGATGAGGATGCACCGTCTCCACGACCAGCACTAGACACAGAGCCTGCTTGCCCTCTCTTATTGGCTTGTGACTGTCTGCCTCTCCTTCTTGGCCTTCCAGACATACTAATAGCCTGTAGCTGCACTAAGCTGGGATAGAACACCTGTAATTTTCTTCAGGTAGCTTTATATACTGTAACCAGACAAGCCTGCCTGTCAGTAGGAAGATAACAGGAACGGATCTAGCTGAACACTGTGAGCAGGACGCACTGCACTAAATGTAAATAGCAGGAACGGATCTAGCTGAACACTGTGAGCAGGACGCACTGACTGCACTAAATGTAAATAGCAGGAAGGGATCTAGCTGAACACTGTGAGCAGGACGCACTGACTGCACTAAATGTAAATAGCAGGAACGGATCTAGCTGAACACTGTGAGCAGGACGCACTGCACTAAATGTAAATAGCAGGAACGGATCTAGCTGAACACTGTGAGCAGGACGCACTGACTGCACTAAATGTAAATAGCAGGAACAGATCTAGCTGAACACTGTGAGCAGGACGCACTGACTGCACTAAATGTAAATAGCAGGAACGGATCTAGCTGAACACTGTGAGCAGGACGCACTGACTGCACTAAATGTAAATAGCAGGAACAGATCTAGCTGAACACTGTGAGCAGGACGCACTGACTGCACTAAATGTAAATAGCAGGAACGGATCTAGCTGAACACTGTGAGCAGGACGCACTGACTGCACTAAATGTAAATAGCAGGAACGGATCTAGCTGAACACTGTGAGCAGGACGCACTGCACTAAATGTAAATAGCAGGAACAGATCTAGCTGAACACTGTGAGCAGGACGCACTGCACTAAATGTAAATAGCAGGAACGGATCTAGCTGAACACTGTGAGCAGGACGCACTGCACTAAATGTAAATAGCAGGAACAGATCTAGCTGAACACTGTGAGCAGGACGCACTGCACTAAATGTAAATAGCAGGAACAGATCTAGCTGAACACTGTGAGCAGGACGCACTGCACTAAATGTAAATAGCAGGAACGGATCTAGCTGAACACTGTGAGCAGGACGCACTGACTGCACTAAATGTAAATAGCAGGAACAGATCTAGCTGAACACTGTGAGCAGGACGCACTGACTGCACTAAATGTAAATAGCAGGAACGGATCTAGCTGAACACTGTGAGCAGGACGCACTGCACTAAATGTAAATAGCAGGAACAGATCTAGCTGAACACTGTGAGCAGGACACACTGCACTAAATGTAAATAGCAGGAAGGGATCTAGCTGAACACTGTGAGCAGGACGCACTGCACTAAATGTAAATAGCAGGAACAGATCTAGCTGAACACTGTGAGCAGGACGCACTGCACTAAATGTAAATAGCAGGAACAGATCTAGCTGAACACTGTGAGCAGGACGCACTGCACTAAATGTAAATAGCAGGAACGGATCTAGCTGAACACTGTGAGCAGGATGCACTGCACTAAATGTAAATAGCAGGAACAGATCTAGCTGAACACTGTGAGCAGGACGCACTGCACTAAATGTAAATAGCAGGAACGGATCTAGCTGAACACTGTGAGCAGGACGCACTGACTGCACTAAATGTAAATAGCAGGAACGGATCTAGCTGAACACTGTGAGCAGGACGCACTGCACTAAATGTAAATAGCAGGAACAGATCTAGCTGAACACTGTGAGCAGGACGCACTGCACTAAATGTAAATAGCAGGAACGGATCTAGCTGAACACTGTGAGCAGGACGCACTGCACTAAATGTAAATAGCAGGAACAGATCTAGCTGAACACTGTGAGCAGGACGCACTGCACTAAATGTAAATAGCAGGAACAGATCTAGCTGAACACTGTGAGCAGGACGCACTGCACTAAATGTAAATAGCAGGAACGGATCTAGCTGAACACTGTGAGCAGGACGCACTGACTGCACTAAATGTAAATAGCAGGAACGGATCTAGCTGAACACTGTGAGCAGGACGCACTGCACTAAATGTAAATAGCAGGAACAGATCTAGCTGAACACTGTGAGCAGGACGCACTGCACTAAATGTAAATAGCAGGAACAGATCTAGCTGAACACTGTGAGCAGGACGCACTGCACTAAATGTAAATAGCAGGAATGGATCTAGCTGAACACTGTGAGCAGGACGCACTGCACTAAATGTAAATAGCAGGAACAGATCTAGCTGAACACTGTGAGCAGGACGCACTGCACTAAATGTAAATAGCAGGAACGGATCTAGCTGAACACTGTGAGCAGGACGCACTGACTGCACTAAATGTAAATAGCAGGAACGGATCTAGCTGAACACTGTGAGCAGGACGCACTGCACTAAATGTAAATAGCAGGAACAGATCTAGCCTAATCTATCTAACTCAAATCAAATGACACTGTCTGTCTCTCTCTCTATCAGCACACCGGAACACACTACACAGGGCCGCCGTGCAGGCGGCCTTATATAGTGTGGGGCGTGTACTAAATCCCCTGAGCCATAATTGGCCAAAGCCACCCTGGCTTTGGCCAATTACAGCTCTCTCTACTGACGGCGCTGTGATTGGCCAAGCATGCGGGTCATAGTGCATGCTTGGCCAATCATCAGCCAGCAATGCACTGCGATGCCGCAGTGAATTATGGGCCGTGACGCGCCACACGAATTTGGCGCGAACGGCCCATAACGTTCGCAATTCGACGGACGGTCGAACAGCCGATGTTCGAACACGAAGCTCATCCCTACTCCCCAATTTTATATGTTAATTTGGATGATGGTACTTCTTTATTGTATTTAAATTGAATGATATGTGAGGCCATACTCAACGCTTGACTTTAAAAAACATTTATCCTTTTCTTTCCACTTCACAATTATGTGACACTTTGTGTTGGTCTATCACGTAAAATCCTAATAAAATACATTTATGTTTTTGGTTGTAACATGACAAAATGTGGAAAATTTCAAGGGGTGTGAATACTTTTTGAAGGCACTGTAATTTCAGAAAAAGCATTTAGTGATGAATAATATGTCTAATAATCAGAGAAAAGCCTACCAAGATCAGACAGATACAGATAACTAAGATTAACGAGGGGAAAGTAAATTGAAGCAAGGCTTATAAATTAGACTTTATTAGGTGTCCATGAAACCTGTCAGTTTAAAATATGACATATTGTTTGTTGTTGTCTAAATAACCTTTTGCATGTTTGCAATGATTATGTTTAATATTGTAAGCTTATATTTTTTTCCTGTATTTTATACAATGAATGTATACTTTTTCTGAAAGTTAAAGGAAAACTACCTATAGAACACAAACTTCAGAAATAAATATGTGATACAGATAGCTATTTACCGGTGTCTTGTTTTTTTGTTTGTTTTTTTAAACAAAAGCATATTATTCATAAGTGTTGGTCTGTAGCATGAAATAAAAGCTGACTCAATATTTAATTCTCTGTATTTATGTTTAGATGAGATAAGCTATCTACCAATCAAAAAATGCTACAAAAAACACAGAGAATTAAACACTTCAGCCCCGAAGATTAGGCTGCTCAATGACCAGAGCACTTTTTACAATTTGGCACTGTGCTGATTTTAACTGGCAATTGCGCAGTCATACAATGTTGTACACAAACGAAAGTTGTGTCTTTTTTTCCCACAAATAGAGCTTTCTTTTGATGTAAAGATAGAGGGAGGTGCTGCGCTAATCCATCACATAAGGTGAAAATCAATAAAAATAAATATGTATAAATAAGGTTAAAAACCACTAAAATAGACCATTTGTACCGTAGCTGGATAAAATGAAATGTAAGGTGCAAGAATGGGCAGTCGCTCACAGGGTCACTATATAATAATTAGTGAGAATGAACGGCCTAAAAAACACCTGAATAATGTAATCTAAAAAATATTGAAATTCCCATACTATAAGTAAGGGAAAAAAAACACTGGCACGATATATAATAATCAATGTGACATCATAACCAAAGTGCAGCATGCAAACATCAAAAAAGGTTATCGCCAAAACTATGTGACATATAAAACACTCCAATCACTATGTGTAAAATATGTGCAAATCTCTGCAATAAATTGAAAATAGAAATGCCAAAGGTGTGACAGTATATAAATCAATAAATGTGGCTAAATACAATGAAGATGCGACAAAGTTCATATGTGCAAATAGCAATGTGCAAAATTCTAGTGTAGTTGGAAACAGGGTGAAAAATAGATAAATAAAATTACAAATCAAACAATGCAAAACAGTTCATATGTGCAAAATCGCAAAAGTGGTGATGATAGAGTCAAAATGACAATTTTTTTGAACGAATAGAAAAGTTCCACTGTGCAGTGCTTAAATTGAAAGAAAGTAGTGACTCCTCTTCGTTTACCAATCACACAATAGTGAGCAGTGGCCTCTTACCTTACGGTAATGAGGAAATAGCATTTGATGTATGTTGGTGGGGGCTACCTCTCCTTGTAATCCTAAACCACTATGTGAGCCCTACAGGGTTTGGTCCCTCAGTGGGTATGGAGGAGGTAAGACAAAGGAGGATACCCAATAGTGTAATATTGTTTGAACACTAGTAATCTTTATTCCAAATAAGCAACTTCAGGGTACTCACATACATAAAAGTATAAACGGCATTGAATCCGACGAGTGACAAGCTCGTATGTCCACATCAGAGCAGAGCGCCTATCCCGTCCCCACGCGTGACGTCACCAACACACGATACTTAATCAGGGGATCCCCTTCATCAGGGGACATGATAGGCGCTCTGCTCTGACGTGGACATATGAGCTCGTCGCTCGTCGGATTCAATGCCGTTTATACTGTTATGTATGTGAGTACCCTGAAGTTGCTTATTTGGAATAAAGATTACTAGTGTTCAAACAATATTACACTATTGGGTATCCTCCTTTGTCTTACCTCCTCCATACCCACTGAGGGACCAAACCCTGTAGGGCTCACACCATGGTTTAGGATTACAAGGAGAGGTAGCCCCCACCAACATACATCAAATGCTATTTCTTCATTACCGTAAGGTAAGAGACCACTGCTCACTATTGTGTGATTGGTACACGAAGAGGAGTCACTACTTTGTTTCAGTTTGAGCACTGCACAGTGGAACTTTTCTATTCGTTCAAAAGAATTGTCATTTTGACTCTATCATCACCACTTTTGCGATTTTGCACATATGAACTGTTTTGCATTGTTTGATTTGTAGTTTTATTTATCTATTTTTCACCCAGTTTCCATCTACACTAGAATTTTGCACATTGCTATTTGCACATATGAACTTTGTCGCATCTTCATTGTATTTAGCCACATTTATTGATTTATATACTGTCACACCTTTGGCATTTCTATTTTCAGTTTATTGCAGAGATTTGCACATATTTTACACATAGTGATTGGAGTGTTTTATATGTCACATAGTTTTGGTGATAACCTTTTTGATGTTTGCATGCTGCACTTTGGTTATGATGTCACATTGATTATTATATATCGTGCCAGTGTTTTATTTCCCTTACTTATAGTATGGGAATTTCAATATATATATTTTTTAGATGACATTATTCAGGTGTTTTGTAGGCCGTTCATTCTCACTAATTATTATATAGTGACCCTGTGTGCGACTGCCCATTCTTGCACCTTACATTTCATTTTATCCAGCTACGGTACGAATGGTCTATTTTAGTGGTTTTTAACCTTATTTATACATATTTATTTTTATTGATTTTCGCCTTATGTGATGGTTTAGCACAGCACCTCCCTCTATCTTTACATTATTGTCCATCCAGGTTTGGTTGACCCTGATTCGGTGCATGCAGCTTTTCCCATTTGCTTTCTTTTTTTTTCCTATGTGGTAGCGCAGGAATAAATATCTTTTCATTTCTTTTGAAGGTATTTGATTGCTGCTGCGATTTTTATTTTTTGCAATATAAACGGAAAAAGACCTAAAATTTTGAAAAAAGATATTTTCTACTCTTTGTTATAAGAAAAATCCAATAAACTCAATTTTAGTCATACATTTAGGCCAAAATGTATTCAGTCAAATGTCAATAAGTGTATATTTATTTTATATTTATGGGTTTGCACAAAAAGTTTGGCGTCAAACTATGGTATATTTTCTGGAATTTACGCAGCTTTTAGTTTATGACTGCCTATCTCATTTCTTGAGGTGCTAAAATGGCAGGGCAGTACAAACCCCCCCCCCCCCTCCAAATGACTCCATTTTGGAAAGTAGACACCCCAAAGATATTGCTGAGAGGCAATGTTGAGCCCATTGAATATTTTATTATTTTGTCACGAGTGATTGAAAAATTACAAAAAAAAAAATTACACAAAGTTGTCACTAAATGATATATTGCTCACACATGCCATGGTTATATGTGGAATTACACCCCAAAATACATTCTGTTGCTTCTCCTGAGTATGGGGATACCACATGTGTGAGACTTTTTGTGAGCCTAGTCGCATACAGGACCCCGAAAACCAAGCACCGCCTTCAGGATTTCTAAGGGCGTAAATTTTTTATTTCACTCCTCACTACCTATCACAGTTTCGAAGGCCATAAATGCCCAGATAGCACAACCCTCCCCCCAAATGACCCCATTTTGGAAACTGACGTTTTTTCGGGAGCAGTGATTTTAATGATGCTTAAAGTAAAAAAAAAAGTGAAATATTCTTTTAAATCTCGTACCTGGGGAGTGTCTATAGTATGCCTGTAAAGTGGCACGTGTTTCCCGTGCTTAGAACAGTCCCTGCACAAAATGTCATTTTTAAAGGAAAAAAAGTCATTTAAAACTGCTTGCGGCTTTAATGTAATGTCGGGTCCTGGCAATATGGATGAAAATCAGTGAGACAAACGGCATGGGTACCCTCCAGTCCATTACCAGGCCCTTTGGGTCTTGTATGGATATTAAGGGGAACCCCGCACCCAAATTAAAAAAGGAAACAGCAGTGTCAGAGAAGAGCCTGTCAACACCGGAAGGTCCCTGTGCGTTTGCGCGGCGGAGCCGCGCTTCGGCGCATGCGCGTTAGCAAAGTAGCGGCGTAACGGCGTAACGGCGTACGGGCGTTCGCTCGTCAGCGTCACGCCCCCTTTCTGGCCTATATAAAGACTGACTTGTGCCCTGTTTAATTGCTGGTTTGTCTTTCAGCTTCCAGTGTTCCGTTCCTGATTCCTGCTTCTTGTTTACCTGTTTAAACCCGGATTTGCCTGACCTACCTTGTCTGTCTCCAGCATTTGACCTCGGCTTGTTTAAAGGACTTTCCCACGATCTGCTTCCAGTGTTTGACCCTCTGCCTGTCTCCGGATTCTCCTGCCTTCTCGTGTATGACCCCGGCTTGTTTATAACGGACTTCTCTGCTGACATCTCCAACCCCTTACCTCTGGCTTGCCTTCAGGATTCCTCTACGTACCTTCTGCTGTGTTTGACCCTCGGCCTGCTTCTAGGACTTCCTCATCTACCAGTCTCCAGTATCAAGTTATTGGTCTGCATCTTAGTCGCCCCACTGCTGAGTTCGCAGTGCCTGATCTCCTGCGCTTATCCCAGCTCCCATTGTGTATGCGGGTTAGAGCCCCGGCCGGGTCCTCCTCTCCAGCTCTGGGTCAGAGCCACCATCGCTCTCAGCTCTGCATGACTGAAGTCCTCCTCTCTAGAAGCTTCCTGCCTGCAGGCGACCCGTGCCCCTCTGTGCCCTACACCCTCTGTACCACTACCAGGGGTGTAGTGCGCTCAGTCGCAAGGGAAGCCACTCTCAGCATCTCGGCCTCGGTGAGTACCCGTGATAGTACAAACCAGCCAGATGTCTGAGGCCGACAGAGTGGGTTCCCCTCTCGAAGCTCTATGCCAGCAGGTAACGACCCTTACGCAAGCAGTCCAGAGGCTACAAGATGGCTACTTCCAACTAGAAGGTCGTCTCCAGCACCTAATCTTATCTCCCGGGGATGCAACTTCCACATTCCCCAGTGGGGCCAGCTCTTCACAAGATCACTCCAGCACAACTCCTACAGTTGCTATGGCTCCCCCAGAACCTAGGGTGCCCACACCCGAACGATTTTCCGGAAATCGGAAGAGGTTTAGAGCTTTTAAAAACGCCTGCTTGTTATACCTGGCTCTCCAACCTAAGACTTTCAGTTCTGAGACAGTAAAAGTTGGGTTCATCATTTCCTTGTTGTCCGAAGAACCCCAAGCTTGGGCTCATAACCTCCTGGAACAGAAGAGTCCCTTACTAAACTCCGTGGAAACCTTCTTTGAAGCTATGGGAAGATTATATGATGATCCCCAACGCTTAGCCACGGCCGAGTCCTTCTTACACACCTTAGTCCAGGGAAAAAGACCGGTGGAGGACTATACGGTCGAATTTCGGAGATGGTCAGGGGACACTGGATGGAATGAGGCGGCTCTCAAATACCAGTACCGCCAGGGACTCTCAGAGACTCTCAAAGACGAATTGGCACGTGTTGATTCTCCTTCCACCCTGGAAGAATTGATCCAGCTAGCCATAAAACTCGACCGACGCCTACGGGAACGACGTTCCGAGCGTCTTCAATTTCCTCGGCCTACATGGATGCTACCCAGGGTCTCCGCAGGTCATCCTCTTCCTGCAGTCCCTTCCTCCTCTACCGTGGAGAGCGAGCCAATGCAACTAGGACTGATCCGGGCTCCACTTACACCTGATGAGAAACAACGCCGACGGGAGGCCAATCTCTGCCTATACTGTGGAGGGTCAGGCCACTTCTTGCGCAACTGTCCTATAAGACCCAGTAAGTCCCAATTACAAACAGCTATGAACTTTCAAGTCAATGGTTCAAGTACAACCCATCTTGTCCTTCCTGTCTCCCTACAGGTGGCAGACGAGGAGATCCGGCTACCAGCCATTATTGATTCTGGCGCCTGCAGCTGCTTCCTGGATACATCCCTATCTCAAAGTTTACGCATCCCTCTGCAAAATAAAAGACAAAGGCTCCAAATCCACCTGGCCGATGGGTCATCCCCTTGTTCCGGGCCTGTTACCCAGGAAACGAAACCCATTCTCACCATCACAGATTCAGGACATCAAGAATTTCTGTGCTTTGATATCATCTGCTCCCCCATGTTCCCTATCATCCTGGGACTTCCATGGCTGCAAGCTCACGACCCCCATATCAATTGGAGGGAGAAGAAGATCTCCTTCTCTTCGACTTACTGTTCCCAGCACTGCTTCACCTCTGGTCCTGTCCGCACAGCTTCCTGTCTAACTATCCAGCCAGTCCCTGAACATCTTCAGCACGTCCCTGCGGCCTACCATGAATTCATGGACATTTTTGACAAAAAGAGAGCTGACAGTTTGCCCCCTCACCGACCATACGACTGTCCCATTGATCTCTTACCTGGCTCCAAGATCCCTTTTGGTCGGATATTCCCTCTATCTGAAAAGGAGTTGGAGGCTCTGAAGTCCTACATCGACGAAAACCTTGAAAAGGGATTCATTCGTCCTTCCTCTTCCCCGGCTGGAGCAGGGATTTTCTTCGTTGAGAAAAAAGATGGTACTTTAAGGCCTTGTGTGGACTACAGGGAGATCAACAAGATCACCATCAAGAACCGTTATCCACTTCCCCTCATCCCAGAACTGTTCCAACGGTTTCGAACCGCACGAGTTTTTTCTAAACTTGACCTAAGGGGCGCCTACAACTTGGTGCGGATACGCCCAGGGGATGAGTGGAAAACGGCTTTTAGGTCTAGATTCGGACATTTTGAATATCTAGTGATGCCATTTGGTTTGTGCAATGCCCCAGCTACATTCCAACACCTGGTAAATGATATTTTTCGTGAATACTTAGATGACTTTGTGATCGTTTACCTTGACGACATCCTGATTTTTTCTACAAACATTGAGCAACACCAGGCCCATGTGAAGAAGGTACTCACGATCCTCAGGAAGCACGGACTTTACCTAAAGGGAGAGAAATGCGAATTCGAAAAAACAGTAGTCCAATTCCTAGGGTTCATTATCTCCACTGAAGGGGTCTCAATGGATCCTCAGAAGGTGAAGTCTATCCAAGAATGGCCAGCCCCTACAGACAAAAAGGGGGTCCAACGATTTGTGGGCTTCGCCAACTTCTATCGCAGGTTCATAAAAGGTTTCTCATCGATCATCTCTCCCATAACCCAACTGACTCGCCAGCAAAGTCGATTCCAGTGGTCCTCAGAAACTCAGGAAGCATTTGATAAACTGAAGAATCTATTTACTTCTGCCCCGGTACTACTGCATCCAGACCCCGCCTTTCCCTATGTGTTGGAAGTAGACGCCTCAGAATCCGCTTTAGGAGAAATTCTATCCCAAAGACGAGGCCAGAAGGTCCTTCTCCATCCTGTGGCTTTTGCCTCCCGGAAACTGTCCCCGCCGGAAAGGAACTATGACGTAGGGGAGCGTGAACTACTGGCCATCAAATTTGCTCTGGAGGAGTGGAGATATCTTTTGGAGGGTGCTTCTCACCCCATTATGATCTTCACCGATCACAAGAACCTGGAGTACCTTAGAACCGCAAAACGCCTCAGACCCCGGCAAGCCCGCTGGGCTTTGTTCTTCTCCAGGTTCAACTTCCACATTTCCTATCGGCCTGGTTCTAAGAATGGGAAAGCGGACGCCTTATCCCGAATGTTTCCAGAAACCTCTCCACCAGCAGAACCGGGTACTATTCTATCCTCACAGAATTTTCTTTGTGCAATCCAGCCAGATCTAAGAACTGCCATTGAACAGGCTTCCAGCCAATGCTTAAACCCTGAAGTACCCACACTGAGGAAACAGGATGGTCTACTATGGGCTCAAAATAAAATATTTGTTCCAGCGCAAGTAAGACCCTTGGTACTAAAAACATTTCATGATAACAAATTTGCAGGACATTTTGGGGTACAAAAGACCTCGGAACTAATACATCGTTCCTTCTGGTGGCCAGGGTGGAGTCAGGACTGTAAGAACTACGTAAACTCTTGTATTATTTGCCAGCGCAGCAAGGGATCCAATGCAAAAGCCTGGGGTCTATTAAGACCACTCCCCATTCCAGAGCAACCCTGGAAGGAAGTGGCTATGGACTTCATCGTTGACCTACCATCTGCTGAAGGATTCTCCACCATCCTGGTAGTAGTCGACCGCCTCTCAAAGATGGCCCACTTCCTACCCATGAAGGGCACACCCTCTGCCTCAGATACCGCGGATATATTCATCAAGGAAGTGGTGAGGCTACATGGAGTACCCGCTAGCATTGTGTCTGACAGAGGAGTTCAGTTCACCTCAAAATTTTGGAGAGACCTTTGTAAATCCCTGGGAATCAAGGTATGCCTATCCTCAGCATATCATCCTCAAAGTAATGGCCAGACAGAGAGGACGAACCAAACGCTGGAACAATACCTGCGCTGTTTTTGCTCATGCTCTCAAGACAACTGGGTTTCACTCCTCCCCTGTGCAGAATTTGCCTATAACAATTCCATACATACAGCAACCAATCAAACTCCTTTCTGGGCTAACTATGGATTTCACCCCTCTTTTTTGCCTAATTCTTTTTCAGAAGTATCAGTTCCTGCGGTACAAGACCGAATAAATTCCATTCAAGCCAATTTTCAAATAATTCAGGAAACTATGAAGAAGGCTCAGGACAGCTACAAGAAATACTATGACAGGGGTAGGAGGAGCAACCCAATTTTTAAGATTGGGGATGAAGTCTGGCTATCTGCAACAAACCTTAAACTTTCTTGTCCTTCACGCAAATTAGGCCCAAAGTTTATTGGTCCCTTCAAGATTAAGAGAGTAGTGAACCCAGTGGCCTTTGAACTTTCTTTACCCAGCTCTTACAGAATTCATCCTGTTTTCCATACTTCCCTTTTAAAACCAGTAACTCCCAGTTCTTTTCCAGGAAGGGAGGAGTTGCCACCTCCTCCAATTAACATTGAAGGCAAAGAGGAATTCGAGGTTGAGGCTATAATGGACTGTAGAAGGAGGGGGGGTCATATCCAGTACCTGGTCAAGTGGAAGGGGTACCCCCCAGAAGATAATTCTTGGGAACCCTCCTCCAATATACACGCCCCACGGTTAATACAAGCATTTCACAAGAAATATCCGGGAGTACTGGCCAGATTGGGCACCCGGAGGTTGCCCTTTGGGGGGGGGCACTGTCAGAGAAGAGCCTGTCAACACCGGAAGGTCCCTGTGCGTTTGCGCGGCGGAGCCGCGCTTCGGCGCATGCGCGTTAGCAAAGTAGCGGCGTAACGGCGTAACGGCGTACGGGCGTTCGCTCGTCAGCGTCACGCCCCCTTTCTGGCCTATATAAAGACTGACTTGTGCCCTGTTTAATTGCTGGTTTGTCTTTCAGCTTCCAGTGTTCCGTTCCTGATTCCTGCTTCTTGTTTACCTGTTTAAACCCGGATTTGCCTGACCTACCTTGTCTGTCTCCAGCATTTGACCTCGGCTTGTTTAAAGGACTTTCCCACAATCTGCTTCCAGTGTTTGACCCTCTGCCTGTCTCCGGATTCTCCTGCCTTCTCGTGTATGACCCCGGCTTGTTTATAACGGACTTCTCTGCTGACATCTCCAACCCCTTACCTCTGGCTTGCCTTCAGGATTCCTCTACGTACCTTCTGCTGTGTTTGACCCTCGGCCTGCTTCTAGGACTTCCTCATCTACCAGTCTCCAGTATCAAGTTATTGGTCTGCATCTTAGTCGCCCCACTGCTGAGTTCGCAGTGCCTGATCTCCTGCGCTTATCCCAGCTCCCATTGTGTATGCGGGTTAGAGCCCCGGCCGGGTCCTCCTCTCCAGCTCTGGGTCAGAGCCACCATCGCTCTCAGCTCTGCATGACTGAAGTCCTCCTCTCTAGAAGCTTCCTGCCTGCAGGCGACCCATGCCCCTCTGTGCCCTACACCCTCTGTACCACTACCAGGGGTGTAGTGCGCTCAGTCGCAAGGGAAGCCACTCTCAGCATCTCGGCCTCGGTGAGTACCCGTGATAAGCAGTATACAGGCTCTGTACTCTGAACAGCAGTATACAGGCGGTGCAAACAAGACAGGGACTGTAAGTTTGTTGTTAAGTAGAATCTGTTTGTAATTTTGAACTGGTACATTTTTAACATGTTTAGCTCCAGCCAAAAAATCTATTTTAAGCTTTTTGGAAAACATAGGGAAGGGTTATTACCCCTGTGACATTTGTTTTGCTGTCTGTGCTCCTCTTCAGAAGATTTCACCTCACTTTTTGTCCCAATGACAAATGTTTTTTGAAAATTTGGGGTTTTTGTGAAACAAGGATTGGTGATAAAGCATCAATGGAAAGGAGAAATGTTTTTCCCATATTAACTCTTACAGTAGAGAATTTCCCTTCCTAGGGGTAGATTTCATCTCACTTCCTGTTGTCTCCTTCCGTTTGCAAGTAGGAGTAGTTTGTAAGTTGGATGTTTGAAAGTAGGGGCCTGCCCTATATACTCAGCAGAAATTTGGGCCTTAGGTGTTGTTGTGGCCACAACACTGTAAGCCCTCTCAGGGCCCTGCTGTGAAATATTAGATCAAGAATTGTAATTACATGCCCCTGTTCAACGAGGGCTGAAAAATTGGGCCTTAGGCACTGGTGCTGGTGCCAGAACACGGCAACCCCTCACAGATACTCTAGTTGGAACGCAGGAACGAGCCCTGCTGCAAAGTATTGCATCAAAAATTGTAATTACACGCCCCTGTTAAACAGGGGCTGAAAAATTGGGCCTAATGCCACGTACACACAAGCGGACTTTACGGCAGACTTGGTCCGGCGTACTGGATTTAGTCAGACAATTCGATCGTGTGTGGGCTCCAGCGGACCTTGTTTGCTCAAAAGTTGGACGGACTTAGATTTGAAACATGTTTTAAATCTATCCAACGGACTCTTCTTTCTAGCGGACAAACCGGTCGTCTGTGTGCTAGTCCGACGAACTCAAACTGACGCATGCTCTGAAACAATTACAAGACGGAATCGCTCGGTCTGGTAAAACTAGCCTTCGTATTGAAGCTAGCACATTCCTCTTCTGTGATCTTTTAATACAGCGCTTTTTTTTTCTTTATAATGCGAGAGGAATTAAGTTGTTTTGGTGCTTTTTATTCACACAGAGTTCTCACAAACTACTTTCTTCATGATTTATCCTCATGCCATGACTAATATGATATTTTTAAAAAGCCAGATCTCCATAAATAAAGATTAGATTTTGGACTCATCTTTTTTTTTTTTTTTTTAGATTTAAACACTATCTATTTTACAATGTGTGCTAAATTATCCAAAAAGTGTTTTTTTTTTATTTTTGTTTTTTTTGTAGTTTCAATTTACCACAATAACCTTAATATTTTGTGTTGTTTTAATGTTACCTTAATGAGGTTGGTGTCCCTTGTTAATTAGACATAGGGGGGTTTATTTTCCAAAGGCAAATTCATTTTCCACTACAAGTGCAAATTGTACTTGGAATTGCACAGAAAGAGCATTTTGAAGTGCCTTCACTGTGGATCCGAGGGGCACATGCAAGGAACCACAAAAAAATTAAAAGCTTTTTCTTGCACATGATTGTATGATCAAATCAGCAGAGCTTCCCCTCATTTCAGCTCTTCCCCTCAGATTTACAGTGACTGCACTTCCAACAAGTGCACTTGCAGTGCAATTTCTAAAGTGCACTTTTCACTAGTACTTTGCACTTGATTTTCTAAATGATTTAGCCTTTTGGAACAAACACACATAGGGGTTGATTTACTAAAGGGAAAAAGACTGTGCACTTTGCAAAGTGCAGTTGCCCTCTGCAAGAGCAGTTGCTCCAGAGCTTAGTAAATGAGCAGAAGCTCTGCTGACTTCCATCATCCAATCATGTGCAAGCAAAAATGCTGATTTTTGAATTTTCCTTGCACAGGATTGGGTACTCTTTGCAAAGTCAAGCCTTACCTCATTTCCTAAGCTCTGGAGCAATTGCACTTGCAGAGGGCAACTGCCCTCTGCAAAGTGCACAGTCTATTTGCTTTTATTAAATCAACCCCATAGTCTTTTTGACCTGTACCTGCCTACTCCCAAACAAAATGTTGTTTTGGAATCAAAACACATAGTCAATAATGTAAGGTAACTAAAAAATCCATTTATTTTGGTTAACAAAAAATTAGGAAGGCAACACTGGAGACACTTTTGGAATCTGTGAAGCCTTTCATCCCCCAGGACACACATCAAGTTTTAGGACAAGAAAGATGATATCTTGCGACTAGGGAGCACAGGGAGCACAGTCAGACCAGACAGAAACCAGGCAATCACTTTCGAGTCTTCCGTGGAGCCTTCCCTTCACGCTTCTCTGCAGCCTTCCCTCCACGCTTCTCTGCAGCCTTCCTCGGAGGCTGTGCCTCTGGTGGTGTACTTGGGGCAGGAGGAGGAGGAGGGGGAGGAGGAGTGGCTTCATCTTCTAGATAGGTTGTAGCAGTAAGCTCCCCTCTCAAACCCTTCTGATAGGCCTGAAAAATCAAACCCTCACAGAGGAGGTGTTGTCCCTTTTCCAGTTCCAGCAATCTGCTGGGTATATAGGTTCCATACGCCTCCTCTGCATTGGGTGGTGTGCTGAGGATTTGGCTGGCTTCACAAATGAGGGCTAAGGATTCCTCCTCAGTTTGGGTCATTCTTCTGGGCCTTTTGGTGAGAATGCGGGGGGGAGGCACCTGACACTCCGTGCGGCTTCTACTCGGCCCAGCCACAGCCTCCTCCTCTCTCCTACTGGGCAAGGCCTCCTCCTCTCTCCCACTGGTCAAGGCCTCCTCCTGGCTGAGGTAATCCTGTGTCAAAAAAAGGGACATAGTTGTAATTTTGTGTTACGCAATCACACACAATTTTCAGCTCATGACTTGCAAATATAATTCTCAACAAATAGTAAAGGCTATCTATTTGACCCCACCATTATTCCAGCTGATCAACAATATCTGAAGTACATAGACGTGCGCCCAGGGTGTGCCAGGTGTGCCTGGGCACAACCTCATCACCTTGTGTGGTGCATATTCCCCCCTGTTTAGACCACTGATATTTCATCCCCAAAAAAAAGTTACAAAATAAAATAATTTATTTAAAAATAAAATAAAACTAATGACACTGTCCACTGCCCTACTGACACCATCAGTACATATACACATGCATATGTATTTGAGCTTTGGGGTGCACACCCTAATGCAAGAGGCTGCACACACCTATGCAGAAGTATATTTTTGGCCACTACTGTCTAGTGATATGTCTACATATTAATATTTGTGATGAAGTAATTTTTTCTGAAGCACTTAAAAATTTGAGACGTTAACATCATTAATAACATTTACACAATCACAAATGCCACAAAAAAGGATACCTGGCTGAAGCTGGGCGCATTTACTTCATCAAGGCTGAAAAGGCCCACTTCTTCCTGGGACTCCTCAGCTGGGGTGGAGGTGGATGGAAGGCTGGAGGGAAGAGTGGGGGGAAGGCTGGAGGAAAGGGTGGGGGGAAGGGTGGGGGGAAGGGTCGAAAGTGATTGCCTGGCTTCTGTTTGGTCATCCAGGAATCGCATTTTGTGGTAGTACCACAACTTGGGTACATAAACTTGGTCGGCTGCTGCTCCGGATCTGAGCGACTCCTGGATTTTATTGTGTTCCCGCTTATACATGTTTCGCAAAAAAACAATTTTCTTGTTCACAAACTTGAGGTGTGGCTGGGGGACTCGAGTCTTCACAAATTCTAAAAGTGTGCCCAGTGTTCCCTTCCTTACAGCTCGATTGAAATATAGTGGGTGTTCGACCTCCCACAGGTTTTTGTTTTCCTGATATAAATCCATAAATGTGGACAAAAAATCAGCCTCTTTAAAGGGATTCATTTTTGCTGAAAGACAAGACACAAGATCAAAACTCTAATGTCAGTCAGAACTCCCAGGATTATTTTGTGAAGAATCTAGGGGACACATATACACACACACACCCCCACGTTTAATCTTACCTTCGTTTCTGACGCTCGCTACTTCCGCACGGACATACGTAGGCCATGGTAATAGCTTTATATACACTGCGCATGTGTCATGCTCCGCCTGCGTCGCCCGCCCCTGGCGTTCTTTAGTACGATTTGTCCCCGCCCCTTCACTCTTCGTTGCGCAGTGGGAGTAGATAGAGAAAGATGGCGGAGAGATTAACTGGAAGTAGCGCGGAGGAAAGCCTGGAGCCACAACCATCCACATCCCGGAGGAGATATAAGGCCACCAACATGGCTTTTGAAGAGATGGTGGGGATGGTGTCCATATTGAGAAGGGACGACTATGATGGGAAAAAAGGACTGTACACATGACCGAATATGCATAAGGACAAAATAATGTCCTCAGTTGTCACCGCTCTAGAAGCTAAATTTGGCACTATACGTTCTAAAGAACAATTGAGGAAGCGGTGGTCTGACATCAAAAGTAGGGAGCCAGAACAATATTGGCGAATAAAGAAGCTGTTTAAAAAAAGTAAGTACTTGTGTGTTCCTATTGAGATACTTAACTTGCATGCTGATCCATATTTTTTCGTTTTTACAGCATCGTTCGTAAAGACCGTTCTTTGTAAAATACATATGATACTAAAGAAAATGACGTTATTTTTTCACCAAATACGATGGTACAGGGTTGGACATACATTTAGGTCTTGATAATTTGTCGTATTCCCAAAATTTGTTGATGTGGTGTAGATGTGTTGGAAAATATAATGCTTCTTCCAAAATAATTCAGTGTAATGTAAGGACAGGACACAGCAGCTGGTTCCACATCTGGACTCAGGAGCACTAGTGCACTATGTGACCATAACTAAATTTTTGAGGGGTAATACACATAGGAGATCATTGAGGTGTCTGCATCTGTGAAACTTGCCTGAAAATGTGTATTGTTTAGAATTGTTGTTCAGAGGGAATGTTCATCCTGTCTTCTAAATTTTTAGGACAAAAAAAGGCTATTGTCCACAACTCATAACCAACGTTTCATATTAATTAGAAAGATATAAAATATCACTGTGTTTTAACTATACCTTTTGTTGAATTATCATAGGGGAGAAAAGACTCAGACAACAGTCCAAGGATCCCAGGACCCCCCCAAGTCACCAGCCTGAGGCTGAAGATACCCCAAGCCCCAGCCCAAGACCACGCCCACCCGACGAGCTGGAGGAAGGAGAGGTGGAGGAATTGTGCGAGCTTTCAACCCCACTAAGTGAGTGACTGACACCCCAGCTTAAGGTAATCTATTTAGGCGTGCATATTTTAACCCATTTTTTATCCACACATTTTAGGTGAGGTTCTGGTTGTGGAAGGCCAAGCGGAAGAGCCATTCAGCACAGACAGTGCACAACGTCTTATTGGCCAGATAATGTTGTGGAATGGCCAAGTAGATCGAATGCGTGACCAAATTGAGAGCATGAAAATGCGTCTGGACACCATGCAACAGGAAATGAAGAACATGATTGATGTTTTGGCCAGAATATAATAATGTTTTGCCTATACATCAATCATGTTCTTCATTTCTTTGTCAGGTTTGCTTCTTCTTCCAATTTTGAAGTTTTTGCCTTAAAAACAATATTTTTGCTGATGCACACAGTGTGTCATCGTGTGCTATCTTCCATCAGGGGATATCAATGTACTTGTTTTGTGTTTGCAACCCCTTCATCCTCAAAATTTTTTTGGTGAGAGAAACAAAGGGATTGCACACACAAAACACGTACATTGCTCCCCCATGATGGGAGATAGCACATGTTGACTTGACCCTTTTTTAATATACAATTTTGAGCATCTGAAAAATTGAGGATTTACAAGGGTGACATCATCAGCACCGTTATTAACATGTTGAACTTTGTAAGTTCTTTTATTTTTTTGTATGTTTTTAAAAACACTGTTGTTAATTGCAAAAAATGCACCTTTCAATGTGCACACAGTAAAATGTTTTTACTACTACAATGTGTGTGGCTGATTATTTATCAATAAGATGTTTTGCTAATTTTGGTGTGGTTACAGTGACAAAGGGCCTTATTAACTAAAGGTAAATGCACTTGCCACTACTACAAGTGCACTAGGAGACAGACAAAACTAAATGCAAACAAGAAGAAAAACAAGATATTTTATCCAAAATGTATTTTCTTTATTTATTGTAAAAAATATTGCTCTTGTTGAATAGCGACCATTAAAATAATTCACATATCGGTCACGCACTTGACGTGCGGTTTGGGGGGCCAAGCCAATACGGCCAATTTCCAGGCCTGTCAGTGTTTGATCAAGTACAAGTCCGGCCTCAGGCCAACAGAGGTAATATATGTAGCCGAATGTCTTCTTAAAAAATTATGCAGTATGCAGCAAGCCAGTATGACATGATTAATTTTATAGTCCGCCAGATTTATGGCTGAGAGGAGCAAACGGAACCGGCTGGCCAGAATCCCAAAGGCATTCTCCACAACTCTTCTTGCTCTGGCCAGCCGGTAATTAAATACCCTCCTCTCAGGGGTGAGTGTCCTTTGGGGGAACGCCCTCATCAAGTGCTCGCCGAGAACAAACGCTTCATCAGCGATAAAAACTGAGGGGAGTCCATCCACATTCTGGTCATCAGGTGGCAATCCCAGGCCACCAGTCTGGAGACGCTGGCACAGCTTGGTCTGTGCAAACACTCCTCCGTCAGACATCCGGCCATTCTTCCCCAAGTCCACAAACAGAAAGTCCAAATGTGCCGAGACCACCGCCATCAAAACTACACTATGGAACCACTTGTAGTTATAGAAATAAGACCCCGAATGGGGTGGTAGCACAATGCGGACATGCTTCCCGTCAATCGCCCCAACACAGTTGGGAAAGTCCCAACTGTCAGCGAACTGGGAGGCCACAGTCTGCCATTCCTGTGTACTGGAAGGAAACTGTGAAGTGAAAAAAAAATTAAGATAAGTACTTTTAAACATAACTTGGAAATCAGATTACACAAAAATATTATTGAACAACAGCAGTCGAACATTATTAATATGTGTGTTTGTAATTTTAATTCTAAAAAACATAAGGCCCACTTATAAGATTACTCACCCCCTCTGATGGCCCATTGATCAATTTGAATGTGGGGGAGGGGTACTAATTAGGTAATAAACACACCTGACAGTTTCAAACATTTGAGGGGGTGGGGGAGGGGTTCTAATTAGGGTCAAAAACAGACCTGACAGTTTCAAACATTTGAGGGGGTGGGGAAGGGGTTCTAATTAGGGTCAAAAACACACCTGACAGTTTCAAACATTAGAGGGGGTGGGGGAGGGGTTCTAATTAGGGTCAAAAACACACCTGACAGTTTCAAACATTTGAGGGGGTGGGGGAGGGGTTCTAATTAGGGTCAAAAACACACCTGACAGTTTCAAACATTTGAGGGGGTCGGGGAGGGGTTCTAATTAGGTTAATAAACACACCTGACAGTTTCAAACATTTGAGGGGGTGGGGGAGGGGTTCTAATTAAGGTCAAAAACACACCTGACAGTTTCAAACATTTGAGGGGGTGGGGGAGGGGTTCTAATTAGGGTCAAAAACACACCTGACAGTTTCAAACATTTGAGGGGGTGGGGGAGGGGTTCTTATTAGGGTCAAAAACACACCTGACAGTTTCAAACATTTGAGGGGGTGGGGGAGGGGTACTAATTAGGTTAATAAACACACCTGACAGTTTCAAACATTTGAGGGGTTGGGGGAGGGGTACTAATTAGGTTAATAAACACACCTGATAGTTTCAAACATTTGAGGGGGTGGAGGAGGGTCAAACAGTACAATGGAGCTGACAATATACATTGTTCAAGGGACTAGAGGCTAGAAATATAAATGGACCCAGGATTGCATGGTGGGGAGGTTATTGAAGGTAAATATGCATGTAGGGCAAAAAATTATTAATGTAAAAAAACTGGCATGCATGAAGATAAAGGGGACATTCACAGCATATTCCAAGCATGGTAATTAGGTAACGAGGACATTTAGACAATACATTAGCAAACATTTAATACATATCATGTAATGTTAAAGGATAAAACTTACCTTCATATAGTCTTTCTGCAGGACCTGAATGATGGCAGAACAAGTCTCTGGGATTATTATCCCCAGAGCCTGGGGGGAGATGCCTGTCGAGAACTTCAAGTCCTGAAGACTTCTCCCAGTCGCCAAGTAACGTAAAGTGGCAACTAGCCTCTGCTCCGCACTGATGGCTTGCCTCATGCAGGTATCCTGCCTGCCGATATGGGGGGTCAGCATAGCCAGCAGACGCTCAAAATTGGGGTCCATCATCCGGAGATAATTCCTGAAATCCTCAGGATTATTCTCACGGATCTCACGGAGTAAAGACATATGTGAGAATTGGTCACGCCGGCGCAACCAATTCTTCATCCATGAACTCCTCCTGGACTGGACTCGGGTCAAAGTATTAACCCCAACACCAAGTCCCCACGCAGCACGAACCCAAGAACGAGTATGTCCACGCGACATGGCTTCAAAACGGTCAGCTTGTCAAACAAACAAACTTATAACAAACGCATTGAAGAACAGCAAGGCCTATGAAGAACGACCTGAAAATCAGGAACGAGCGGACCAGAACGGCCTGCTAGGCAGGTTACGAACTGACCAACACGCACTGAAAAGCAATTACAAACCTCACAAGCACAAACTGAACTGCAGAAAACGATCGAAATAAGCTGCAGTGTGAAAAGCGCGAATCGTCTCTAACCAAACTTCTACTAACACGAGATAAACACGAGATTAGCAGAAGGAGCCCAAAGGGTGCCGTAGTGGGGCTTGAACTTCCTTTTTATAGTCCCGCCGTACGTGCTGTACGACACCACGTTCCAAACCAGCGGTTTTTTGCAGTGATCGTGTGTGTCCAAGTCCGTCCCTTTTTAAGTCTGGCGCAAGGAGCCGTCAAAGTCCGGCGTAAAGTCCGCCGAGCAAAGTCTGCCGTAAAGTCCGCTCGTGTGTACGCGGCATAAGGCACTGGTGCTGGTGCCACAACACTGCAACCCTTCACAGATACTCTAGTTGGAACGCAGGAATGAGCCCTGCTGCAAAGTATTGCATCAAAAATTGTAATTACACGCCCTGTTAAACAGGGGCAGAAAAATTGGGCCTTTGGTGGTGGTGGTGGTGCCACAACACTGTAAGTCCTCACTCGCTCTTGGTGGGCGCAGAAACGGGCTGCTGTGAAATATTAGATCAAGAATTGTAATTACATGCCCCTGTTGAACAGGGGCTAAAAAATTGGGCCTTAGGCACTGGTGCTGGTGCCACAACACTGCAACCCCTCACAGATCCTCTAGTTGGAACGCAGGAACGAGCTATGCTGCAAAGTATTGCATCAAAAATTGTAATTACACACCCTGTTAAACAGGGGCAGAAAAATTGGGCCTTAGGCACTGGTGCTGGTGCCACAACACTGCAACCCCTCACAGATACTCTAGTTGGAATGCAGGAATGAGCCCTGCTGCAAAGTATTGCATCAAAAATTGTAATTACACGCCCCTGTTAACCACTTCAGTACCCGGCCATAGTAATATGATGTCCACAGATGGGATCTCCCATCCTGGGTGGACGTCATATGAGGGCCTGGGATTCCCGGCCGTGTAGGGGGCGCGCGCGTGCCGCTGGGGGCGTGCGCGCCTGCCGCATTGCTAAAGACCGATCTGTGTTCCCAGTACAGCGGAACACTGATCGGTCTCCTCCCATTGTACGTCCCCGCCCCCTACAGTTAGAAACACTCCCTTAGGAAACATATTTAACCCCTTGTGTCCCCCTAGTGGTTAACCCCTTCACTGCCTGTCACATTTACACAGTAATCAATGAAATTTAATAGCATTGATCGCTGTATAAATGTGAATGGTACCAAAAATGTGTCAAAAGTGTCCGATGTGTCCGCCATAATGTCGCAGTCACGAAAAAAAATTGCGATCGCCGCTATTACCAGTAAAAAAAATAAATAAATCATTTTTTTTTTAAAAATGCCATAAATCTATCCTGTATTTTGTAGACGCAATAACTTTGGCGCAAACCAATCAATATACGCTTATTGCAATTTTTTTTACCAAAAATATGTAGAAGAATACGTATCGGCCAAAACTGAGAAAAAAAATTGTTTTGTTCTTTTAAAAATTGGGATATTTATTTTAGAAAAAAGTAAAAAATATTGTGTTTTTTTCAAAATTGTCGCTCTTCTTTTGTTTATAGCACAAAAAATAAAAACTTCAGAGGTGATCAAATACCACCAAAAGAAAGCTCTATTTGTGGGGAAAAAAGGACGTCAATTTATTTGGGTACAACTTCGCACGACCAAGCACTTGTTGCTTAAAATGCAACAGCGCTGAAAACTAAAAATTTGCCTGGGAAGGAAGGGGGTGAAAATGCCCTGTATTGAACCGGTTAAACAGGGGCTGAAAAATTGGGCCTTAGGCACTGGTGCTGGTGCCACAACACTGCAACCCCTCACAGATACTCTAGTTGGAACGCAGGAATGAGCCCTGCTGCAAAGTATTGCATCAAAAATTGTAATTACACGCCCCTGTTAAACAGGGGCTGAAAAATTGGGCCTTAGGCACTGGTGGCGGCGCCCAGAACCAAAAATGTTCTTACAAGCTATCAGCGTGATCATTGAGGAGGAAGAGGATAATTACTCAGGATAGTCACTCAGCATCAGCATAGGCAGTCTTTGAAGGGATCTGAGATTTAAAAAAAAATATTCGGTTACATCAGCATCAGGTGCTTGGTAGCTGGTGGTGATCCAAGACTGATTCATTTTTATGAAGGTCAGTCGATCGACCGAGTCGGTGGACAGACACACCCTGTGATCGGTTACCACGCCTCCAGCAGCACTGAATGTGCGTTCCGAAAGAACGCTGGATGCAGGACAGGCCAGTAGCTCAATTGCATACTGTGCAAGCTCTGGCCAGTGATCCATCCTCAAGACCCAGTAACCCAGAGGATTTTCGGTGGGAAAGGTGTCCAAGTCAGATCTTGCCCCTGCACCATGTAAAACAGACGCTGGCGATTGTTGCTGGAACCGATCATACCTTGGGGCTGCGGACCAAAAAATTGTCTGAACGCATCGGTCAGACAGCCACCTCCACCGCTCCTTCTTTGACTGACCGAAGCCTCAGCAACACGTTGTCCAGAAACAGGAGTTTGTAACCTCCCAGTCTCTGGGAATGCGTTGCACAGACCTTCTGCAAGGCCTCCCGAAGATGTTTCATCCTCTGCTCCCTCTGCGACGGCAAGATAAGGTCCGCAACCCTACCCTTGTAACATGGATCAAGGAGGGTTGCCAGCCAGTATTGGTCCTTCTCCTTGATACCACGAATACAAGGATCCTTATGCAGGCTTTGCAGGATCAGGGAGGCCATGCAGCGTAGGTTTGCTGAGGCATTCGGTCCGGAGTCCTCTGGGTCACTAAGGATGACATGGTCTGCAGCCACCTCCTCCCAGCCACGTACAAGTCCATGTGTTTCTTGGGACTGATCCCTTAAAGACTACTGCTGATGCTGAGTGCCAGGCTCCATCTCCATACTGACACAATCCTCCTCCTCCTCCTCGTCCTGCCTCTGTCTGGATAAAGGGGGCCTTGAGAGCTAAGGAAGTCCTCCTCTTCCTGCCTCTGTTCTGCCTCAAGTGCCCTGTCTGTTATTCCACGCAGCGTGTGCTCCAACAGGTGGACAAGGGGGACAGTGTCACTGATGCATGCACTGTCACTGCTCACCATCCTCGTGGCCTCCTCAAATGGTGACAGGACAGTGCATGCATCCCTGATCATGGCCCACTGGTGTGGGGAAAAAAAAAACAAGCTCCCCTGACCCTGTTCTGGTGCCATAGTCGCACAGGTACTCATTGATGGCCCTCTGCTGCGTGTGCAGCCGCTGCAGCATGGCCAACGTTGAGTTCCACCTGGTGGGCATGTCACAGATGAGGCGGTTCTTGGGCAGGTTAAACTCCTTTTGGAGGTCTACCAGCCGAGCACTGGCATTATATGACTGGCAGAAATGCACACAGACTTTCCTGGCCTGCCTCAGGACATCCTGTAAGCCCGGGTACCTGCTCAAGAACCGCTGCACCACCAAGTTAAGGACGTGAGCCAAACAGGGCACATGGGTCATTTGTCACTGTCGGAGGTCAGAGAGGAGGTTGGTGCCATTGTCGCAAGTCACCATTCCTGCCTTAAGTTGGCGTGGTGTCAACCACCTCTGAACCTGCCCCTGCAGAGCTGACAGAACCTCTGCCCCAGTGTGGCTCCTGTCCCCAAGCACACCAGCTCAAGCACCGCATGGCATCTTTTGGCCTGCATACTTGCATAGCCCCTTGAATGGCTACGGAGCACCGCTGGTTCCGAGGACAAAGCACAGGAAGAGGCCATGGAGGAAGAAGAGGAGGGGGTGGAGGAGAGAGGTGTGTCACAATCATTAGTAGTGGCATTTTGGAGGCGTGGTGGTGGAACAACCTCCAACACTACTGCCCTTTGTTCTGCATCCTTCCCAGCTGCCAGCAGAGTCACCCAATGCGCGGTGAAACTAAGGTAACGTCCCTGTCCATGCCTGCTGAACCATGAGTCAGCGGTAATATGCACCTTACCGCTGACCGCCCTGTCCAGCGAGGCATTGACATTGCCTTCCACATGCCGGTAAAGAGCCGGAATCGCCTTCCTTGAGAAAAAGTGGCGTTTGGGTACCTGCCACTGAGGAACTGCACATTCCACAAACTCACGGAAGGGGGCAGAGTCTATCAACTGAAAAGGCTTCAGTTGAAGTGCTAGCAATTTTGCCAAGCTAGCATTCAACCGCTGGGCATGTGGATGGCTGGGAACAAACTTCTTTCGGCGGTGCAGCAGCTGGGGCAGGGAAATTTGCCTGGTACAATCTGACGTCGGTGTACCGAAAGCAGATTGCCCACAAGTACTTGGCTGTGACACACCTAATTCTACACCTTCATTCCACTCATTCTACACCTTCATTCCACAGTGCAGGTCTCAGAGAGGACTGAAGGTATATTGGGGTTGGAGATCTCAGCTGATGAGGAGCAAGGAGAGGTCCTCTTTGTTCTTTGGTGTGGGTCTTTTAGATACGCTTGCCAACGAACTGCATGGCAGGTGAACACATGTCTGGTCAAGCATGTGGTGCCCAAGCGGGAGATGTTTTGTCCACGCGAGATACGCTTGAGACATATGTTGCAAATAGCAGCGGTGCGATCTGATGCACTCGTCTCAGAAAAAGGCCCACACCAAAGAACTTTTGGAATAACACGCAGAGACAGCAGCGCCCTGCACATGCGGAGCTTTGGGGTGTGATGCAGTCAGTGTTCTGCCCTTAGGCTGGCCCCTGGAGGGCATCCTGCCTCGTTGGTGATGTGCCTCCCCCTCCTCCTCCTCCTCTCTCCTATCAGGCACCCACGTTGAGTCAGTGACCTCATCATCAGAGGAGGAGCCTACGACGGGGACATCATCACGCTTTTGGATGGGCTCACGAGTGTAGGAAGTGAAGTGCGGCACACGGAGACACCGCTGTTTGTGAAATCCCTTACGCCTAATGTTATCTGCAACATTGTAAGTGCGATTCCTTTTTTTGCAATAAATTCTCTTGTTATACGTTTTACACTATGGAAGCATTTTGTTTTATATTTCCAGAAACGACCCACTGTTAAAGCCATTGTTCCTGTATTGCGTCCTTTGGTTTTTGGGAGACCCTAATCCCTATGCTGGACGAGACTGCCGTAATAGCAGTCATCGCCATCCAGTAGGCAGAATCTACAAACTCACTTCAGGGTGGACAACCTATTGGCGTTTATTTCTTACATCTTTCACGGATGGGTGTCTTTTGTATATGTCTGCTTATGGATTGAACATTCCTGCATGGACTTTTTTTTTCTGATTCCTCTTTTTTTTCACATGTATTTTGCAACTCATGTTGTTTTTATTGCTTGATTTATTGTTCACTTTATATTTGTGTCAGTCCACTTCATATTACTCTGTCTCAAAGTTTCTCCAGGTCCTAAATATTTCACATATATTTTAGCGCTGCACCTTATATGTTTACATCATCGTCAGAGCCTTCCAAACGCTGGGCATCCTCCTGTGGTCAAACAGTTCGAGGGACTCCTCATGAGGACATGGTGGGGCTAAGGAAGAAGTCACTGATGCCATTGAGCCGAGGGAAGAGGCCGTGTTGGCAGCTGCTTTGCCAGACAAAGTATCCTGAGCATGAGTGAGAGAGGATGAGGAGGATGAGGACGGCTTGGTCATCCACTCGACCAAGTCTTCAGAATGTTGCGGCTCAATACGGCCAGCTGCCGAAAAAAAGGCCAAGCATGATGAGGATGCACCGTCTCCACGACCAGCACTGTTGCTTCTAGACACAGAGCCTGCTTGCCCTCTTTTATTGGCTTGTGACTGTCTGCCTCTCCTTGTTGGCCTTCCAGACATACTAATATACTGATACTGCAGCTAGCAAAATCAACTGCCTGCCTGTAGTATGAGAACACCACCAACCTTCTACAGGTAGCTTTAGCTGAACACTGTGCAGAGCTTGCAAAAAACTAACTTGTAGCTTATTTAGCTGCCTGCGGTAGTGATAGGATCAGGAAAACATCACCAACCTTCTACAGGTAGCTTTAGGTGAACACTGTGCAGAGCTTCCAAAAAACTAACTTGTAGCTTATTTAGCTGCTTGCGGTAGTGATAGGATCAGGAAAACACCACCAGCCTTCTACAGGTAGCTTTAGGTGAACACTGTGCAGAGCTCGCAAAAAAACTAACTTGTAGCTTATTTAGCTGCCTGCGGTAGTGATAGGATTAGGAAAACACCACCAACCTTCCACAGGTAGCTTTAGCTGAACACTGTGCAGAGCTCACACACACTAACTTGTAGTTTTAGCTGAACACTGTGCAGAGCTCGCAAAAAACTAACTTGTAGCTTATTTAGCTGCCTGCGGTAGTGATAGGATCAGGTAAACACCACCAACCTTTTACAGGTAGCTTTAGGTGAACACTGTGCAGAGCTCGCAAAAAAATAACTTGTAGCTTATTTAGATGCCTGCGGTAGTGATAGGATCAGGAAAACACCACCAACCTTCTACAGGTAGCTTTAGGTGAACACTGTTCAGAGCTCGCAAAAAACTAACTTGTAGCTTATTTAGCTGCCTACAGTAGTGATAGGATCAGGAAAACACCACCAACCTTCTACAGGTAGCTTTAGCTGAACACTGTGCAGAGCTCGCAAAAAACTAACTTGTAGCTTATTTAGCTGCCTGCGGTAGTGATAGGATCAGGAAAACACCACCAACCTTCTACAGGTAGCTTTAGCTGAACACTGTGCAGAGGTCGCACTACACTAACTTGTAGTTTTAGCTGAACACTGTGAGGAGGATGCACTACACTAACATGTAGCATTATGTCGCCTACACACGATCAGACTTTCTGGAATACTTGGTCCGGCACACTTTCTGACGGACTTTGTCCGCCAGGTGTGCCGAACTTTAAAACGGACGGACTTGCCCACACCCGACCGGACTTTCCGGCGGGCTAAGTCCGCCCATCTTTCCGACAAACTTTCGACCGGAGTTACGGCGGACTTTCAGAATGAACGGACTTGCCCACACATGAACAAGTCCGTTCATTTTGAACGTGACTCAGGTGCGACGGGACTAGAAAAGGAAGTCAATCTTGCCGCTTTTATCGGCGAGATTGACACCTTGCAAGCCCCGTCGCGGGTCAAACCAGGCCCTTAGGTCTAGTATGGATTTTAAAGGGAAGCCCCCCTACGCCGAAAAAAACGGCGTGGGGTCCCCCCTAAAATCCATACCAGACCCCGATCCGAGCACGCAACCCGGCCGGTCAGGAAAGGGGGTGGGGACAAGCGAGCGCCCCCCCTGAACCGTGCCAGGCCGCATGCCCTCAACATGGGGGGGTGGGTGCTTTGGGGGAGGGGGCGCCCTGCGGGTCCCCCCCACCCCAAAGCACCTTGTCCCCATGTTAATGAGGACAAGGGCCTCTTCCCGACAACCCTGGCCGTTGGTTGTCGGGGTCTGCGGGCAGGGGGCTTATCGGAATCCAGGAGCCCCCTATAATAAGAGGGCCCCAGATCCCGGCCCCCCACCCTATGTGAATCGGGGGTCTTCTTCCGGCTTCAGGGGTCCTTCGGGTTCCTCTTCTCCCGCGTCCGGTTGGTTCTTCTCCGCTCTCTCCGGCCTCTTCTCCCGGTGTTCTAGTTCTTCTGCCGGCTCCTCCGCTGTCTTCAGGCTGCTCTCTTGCCAGCGGAGGTCTGGACTTCTGGGATTCTTGTCTTCTTCCCTCTTCTCTTCTCCAGAAGTTGACACGACGCTCTCTCCGGCTGGACTGCTCCATTGTGACTTATATAGGTGGAGACCCTGCCCCCTTATGATGTCACAGTCCCTGGGCATGCTGGGACTGTGACGTTTTGGGGGGCGTGGTCACCGGGTGATGTTGACCACGCCCCCTAAAACATCACTGCCCCAGCATGCCCAGGGACTGTGACATCATAGGGGGGTGGGGTCTCCGCCTATATAAGTCACAATGGAGCCCTCAGAGAGCAGTCCAGCCGGAGAGAGCATCGTGTCAACATCTGGAGAAGAGAAGAGGGAAGAAGACAAGAAGCCCAGAAGTCCGGACCTCCGCTGGCAAGAGAGCGGCCTGAAGACAGCGGAGGAGCCGGCAGAAGAACTGGAACACCGGGAGAGGAGGCCGGAGAGAGCGGAGAAGAGGAACCGGAGGGACCCCCGAAGCCGGAAGAAGACCCCCGAAACTGGAGGAAGACCCCCCTGGAGCTGTTTAATAAATGATTTTAAAAACCTGTGTAGTGTGTTTTATTATTGACACTTTTTCCCTAGGTGAATGGGTAGGGGTACCATGTACCCCATACTCATTCACATAGGGTGCGGGGCCGGGATCTGGGGGCCCTCTTATTATAGGGGGGCTCCCGGATTCCGATAAGCCCCCCGCCCACAGACCCCGACAACCAATGGCCAGGGTTGTCAGGAAGAGGCCCTTGTCCTCATCAACATGGGGACAAGGTGCTTTGGGGTGGGGGGGCCCCGCAAGGTGCCCCCTCCCCCAAAGCACCCACCTCCCATGTTGAGGGCATGCGGCCTGGTACGGTTCAGGAGGGGGGGGCGCTCGCTCCTCCCCACCCCCTTTCCTGACCGGCCGGGCTGCGTGCTCGGATCGGGGTCTGGTATGGATTTTAGGGGGGACCCCGCGCCGTTTTTTCAGCGTAGGGGTTTCCCTTTATAATCCATACCAGACCTAAGGGCCTGGTATGCCCCGCGCTTGCTGCAATAGGAAAATTTGTTTTTCCTATTGCAGCGAGCGCGAAATGCAATACCCTGCCCTTGCGTCGTATCTGGTCTATTGGACCAGCATACAGACGAGCGGGCTTTCCGTCGTACCAGCACATAGAGGAGCGGACTTTCCGTCAGAAACTGAGTCCGACGGAAAGATTTAAAACGTGTTTCAAATCTAGGTCCGGCGGGCTTTTGGGAAAAAGTCCGCCGGAAAAGTCCGCCGGAGCCTACACACGGTCGGATTGTTCGGCGGACTCTGGTCCCCTGGACCAAGTATGCCGGAAAGTCCAACCGTGTGTACGCGGCATTAGCTGAACACTGTGAGGAGGACGCACTACCCTAACTTGTAGCTTTAGCTGAACACTGTGCAGAGGTCACACTAAACTAACTTGTAGCTTTAACTGAACACTGTGAGGAGGACGCACTACACTAACTGTAAATAGTCTAGCTGCCTGACTGTGGTACTAACAGGATCAAAAGAACACCAGCAATTTTCTTCAGGTAGCTGTAAATACTGTAACAAGACAAGCCGGCCTGTCAGTAGGAAGATAACAGGAACGGATCTAGCTAAACTGAATACAGTGTATATATATATATATATACAACACCTGAGATGCATATATATACACAATACACTGTAAGTGCAGCTAACTCACTGACTGTCCTGCCTAATCTATCTAACTTAAATCAAATTACACTGTCTCTCTGTCTATCTCTTTCAACGCCGGAACACACACTACACAGGGCCACTGTGCAGGCGGCCTTACAGTATATAGTGTGGGGTGTGTACTAAATCCCCTGAGCCATAATTGGCCAAAGCCTTCTTTGGCTTTGGCCAATTACGGCTCTCTGTTCAGACGGCGCTGTGATTGGCCAAGCATGCGGGTCATAGTGCATGCTTGGCCAATCATCAGCCAGCAATGCACTGCGATGCCGCACAAATTTGGTGCGAACGGCCCATATCATTCGCAATTCGGCGAACGGACGAACAGACGATGTTCGAGTCGAACATGAGTTCAACTCAAACACCATGCTCATCCCTACTAATTAGACACTAGGATTGCTTTTACATTAAAGCTGACCGCTGGCTGAAAAGAATGATACCAAGATGATACCTAAACCTGCAGGCATCATTTTGGTATAACCACTAGAAGTCCAGCAACATACCAGTACGTCGCTGGTCCTTGTTGGGCATACATTGTACTGTTCTTTTTTTCATGCAGCCTGTGGGCTGAACGATAAAAAGAGATTGATCAGTGGGTATGCCCACCTGTCAGGAAAGGCATGGCCGTGCAGCAGGGATCGCACAGCAGATGCGCACACGTGCGCCTGTAACCAACGTTGGCACCAAAGGGGCTATTTAAAGTGGGTGTACCAAAGACTCCTTGCTCTTTGGTCTGCAGCTTCTGTGTGTCCTGATACCTGTTATCTGTGCTGACCTCTGATCTTTGACCCGGCTTGCTCCTACTAACCCTGTCTGCTTGATACCCTGACTCTGGCTTGTTTTTTGGACTTCTCTTCTGCCTGCTGCTCTGCCTGATTCACCAGAACGTTACCGACCCGGCCTGCCTGACTATGCATCCACTCCTCCAGCCTGCTGCAGCTCTGCCCTGTGAATCGCACCAGTTCCTGTTTCTTCTGCGATCCAGTTTACCACAGTTCTGGTCTACCCAGCCCTACTGGTCTGCCCGTTGCATCTCCAGCCACAAGCATCCAGCCACACCGATACTGGACTGATCCTAGGCACTACTGCGTCACCGTGCTTCTGTGGCTGCTGTCTCAACCTCAGGGGCCCACAAGCTGGTGCGGCAAGAGAGGCTCTCCTCTACACGTCAGGCTCACGATCCAGGTACGTGACACCACCATTAGAATACCGCCCTTTATCCACCCACTTCTAATGATGGGCATACATGCACCATTTTTTTTTAACTGTGGTGATAAAATCGCCTCCTACATCGCTGGAGTCGCTGATTTATGTATTGTGGGAGCAAACGCTGTTGCTGTCAAGATAAATAAATCAGTGCTGCAGCTGAATGACAAAGTAACATTACAGTGTAACAGTAAGACATATCATACCTGCAAAGCAAATACAATAGCATAGTAAAAATAAAACATTTTTTAACGCAATCTGTGCCTAAAAAATATATACCGAAGCTTGGGGCAATCCGCCCCTAATGTTAGGAGCAAATCGCTCCTCCACCCCTGCCCCCATGCTTCGGCATATATGCTCTCTTTTTTTAACTGTGGTGGCGAAATCACCTGCGACAGCGCTGGAGTCATGGCTTTACGTGTCGCTGGAGCAAACGCTGTTGCTGTCAGAATAAATAAACCCGTGCTGTAGCTGAATGGCGTACCTGCTAAGCAAATGATGGTTAATAATAAAACAAAGTAACATTACAGTATAACTGTGAGACATACCGTACCTGCAAAGCAAATACAATAAAACATAGTAAAAATAAAAGAGAGAACAATAGATATAGAACAATAGTGAGCGAACAATAGGGCAGACAATAGAGAGCGAACATAAGAGAGAGAACAATAGAGAGAGAGAAGAAAAATAAAACCACAACTATTTTTGGCTTTTTTATTTTATATAGTTTTTGTGTTTTTGTGTGTTTTTTCATTTTTTTAAATTTTTTCACTTTTATAAAAACTGTAAAAAAACTGTATACTGAATGTTGCAGATTAGGGTCCCTCAAAATGTGATGGCCATCACATCTTTCGAGACCCTGTGTTAGTGTGCCCTAGGACCGTGTAGTGCTGTACCCTACGCTAATACTCCACTAGTGTGTGGTAGCGTTCGAAACAGTCACTGATGCAGAGACCAGGTTGGTCAGGACAGGAGGAACAATAAAAGTGGGTGTCAGGTCACCTAGAGGCTGGGTGACAGATGCACACCGTTGGGATCAGGAGTGCACCGCAAGGTAGTGGACCCTACGGCTGACTGCTGCGGACTGAACCCTGGGAGGTCCAGGAAGCAGGTCTACTGGATCACTGACACAGATCCCACTGGGAGCTAGAGCATAGATTCCCCAGGGCGCGGAGTCTAAGAGCCAGCAGATGTTCACCAGAGCCTTTAATGGTAAGGATGGACTGAGCTGCAGTCTGGCTCCAGGTCGCGGCCCCCAGGGTCTCACAGCTCACGCTGACTGTAGACCAGTGTTTCTCAACTCCAGTCCTCAAGGCGCCCCAACAGGTCATCTTTTCAGGCTCTCCATTATTTTGCACAGGTGATTTCATCAATTTCACTGCCTTAGTAATTACCACAGCCGTTTCATTTGAGGGAAATCCTGAAAACATGACCTGTTGGTGCGCCTTGAGGACTGGAGTTGAGAAACACTGCTGTAGACTACAGGAGAAGAGGAAGGAAGCAGCAGGCTGGAACAACAAGGAAAGTAAGGGACAAGCCAAGGTCGGGGCCACAAGCAGACAAGGACAACAGAGTACACACCAAGGTTCAAGGTCACAGGCAAACAGGGATGGTCGGGAACACGCCAAAGGTAGGGGTCACGTGCAGACAGGAATAGTTAAGAACAGGCCAAAGTCGGTAACAGGAATCAGACGTAGGAAACACAGCAAGTACACACGGAGGCTAACACAATGGTTGATCAGCACTGCTGGCTTGCAGTGCACAGGTTAATATAGGGTTCCCTGACAGGGCCTGGGGTGGGGCCATGCTTAGAGGAGAGGTTACAAAAGCAGTCAGGTGAGGGTCAGCTGGTCTCTAGAGATGAACACATGGAGACAGGTATGCTGATCGACAAACTCTATTGCATAACCATGACAGCGGGTGTCATGCCTAAATCCACGTTTTCTGCAGACACAACATCTTCTTTGGGGTATTCTTTGGGTAGGGGTACCAGGGAGGACATACGGAAAATGCCTCTCTTGCAACACCAGTCGCCGTAGAAATTTGGACTGTAGTATCTGTGTGAAGGGAGGACAGACCGAAAACATTCCGTGAATACCTGCACTTCACTGCTAACAAATTATTACACTTCAAGCAGACTCTCTCCCCCATCTCGGGATTCTATAAGCCGTTGGTGGAAGCCCCAGGGATTAGATCGCACAGTGCCATATGTGCCAATTCCATAATCAAAAAGGTGACTAAAAAGTGGCACACTCGTGTAATAATTGTCCACGTACAAGTGGTACCCCTTTCCGAATAAGGGTGACACCAAGTCATTGGGAGTAAACAAGGCTGCAAATTGTTAGCTGAAGTGGTTTATGAGGGGCCGAATTTTGTAGAGCCGATCAAATCCAGGGTCACCCCGAGGACGACAGAGTTCATTATCATTGAAGTGCATGAACTGCAAGATTTGCTCGTATTGTGTCCTGGTCATGGAGGCAGAGAACATGGGCATATGGTGAATTGGGTCAGTGGACCAATATGACCGCAACTCACTCTTTTTAGTTATGCCCATGAGGAGGAATAGGCCCAGGAGGGTCTTAAATTCGGAGACCGTAATAGGTCTCCAATCTCTGGCAAGGGTCAACTGGGGATTAGCGGTGGTGAATTGACCAGCATACAAATTGCTTTGGTTCACAATAGATCTATAGAGATCTTCCGTGAAAAACAGCGAATAAAAATCAAGTGACGTAAAATCAACTGTTTGCACTTGAATTCCGGGTTGGCCAGTGAATGGGGGAAGTACGGGTGCTGCAGAAGTGGTGGGCTCCCAATTAGGATTGGCAAATGCAGCAGGAAGGGCACTATGGGCTTGACGGGCCTGTGTTTGTCTTCGTCTTGGTGGCAGCGGGACACTACTTGTGCTAGCCACCTCACCAGCTTGAACTGCACTTATGGGACTCACCACGTCACCAAGTGTTACTGCAGTGCTGGATGTACAACCAGGATGCACTAGGCCGCTGGTGCTTGCCAGTTCGCCAGAAGCATGAACGGCAAGAGTACTGGCTCTCTGCTCCATACGAGAGCTCTGTGGTTCTTGCACCTCAACGACAACAGAAGAACGGGGTCAGGTACGCCTGACCTTGGCAGGGACCACTACTCCGTCGTCAGAGCTATCTGTCAGGTTGCTGATGCTGTCTACCGGTTCGTAGCTGTCATGATCAGAAATATCTAGGACTCTTCACTACTGTACCTTTGATTTGACATTTTGGTCTCTAAATTTACCGGTACAGTAGTGAGACTCACAGGAAAAGGAGTTCCTGACTGTCAGCGACTGCTTCAAATGCTACAAAAAAAATCTGTTAGCATTCGCAGGGATCAGGCCTGACTCTGTGAATGCTGCAGTTATGCGTTTTTGTAAGTGACAGTGATCGATTGATACTGCACTTGGGTGGGCTGGGCTGGGCTGGGCTGGGTGGAGGGGATAAACTCAATTATCCTCAAGCCACCTCTTATACGCTCAGACCCTCTGAATCCTTCTTATAGAAGACCCTGTGTGGGTTTAACGTGTATGGCCGGGAAGCACAATTCTTCAGATGAACAATGATGGTGTCTTCAACCTCGGCCTTTATGATGGGACCCAGGAACCCCAGCCAGGCTGGCTTACCAACTTCTTCTGTATAATCCGAGTTGGTGTATTGTCTGTATGATGGCCTTCTTATAGACACGTCCTATTCTGTTTGGACCCGGTTCCAGAAATACAGATGCATGCCTTAAAGCTGAACTACAGCCTCCCCTTCAGTCTTGCAGAGTTGTATGTACTCTGATTTCACAGCACATTGTGAGCTTCTCACAGTGTACATTAGAAGCTGCAGCAATTCAGAGCCTACCTAATTTCCTGGCTGGAGGACTTGTCTCTGGCCACCCCTTTTGTTCATTGGTTTTCAGTTCCTTCAATCACAGAGGTGCAGCATCACACGTGTGAATAGGACGAGTCTACAAGAATGCCATCTACAGACAATACACCAACTCAGATTATACAGAAGTCAGTAAGCCAGGCTGGCTGGGGTTCCTGGGTCCCATCATAAAGGCTGAGGTTGAAGACACCATAATTTTTCATCTGAAGAATTGTGCTTCCCGGCCATACACGTTACACCCACACGGGGTCTTCTATAAGAAGGATTCACAGGGTCTGAGCTTATAAGAGGTGGCTTGAGGATAATTGAGCGTACTTACTGTGTGTTGGAACCAAGCTGTGTTTTGACTACAAATATTTTCCTTGATCTTCTGTAATGGGGGATCATGGTAATCTAGTAAGAAGTGATTTCTTCTATTTGGTTGTGGATTCAGCACATTATTTGACAACGGCTGGAGATGCCATCCCACACATTGATGAACTATATTATCATTTGAGCACTGGTGGACTTTTTATTGATTTTGAATTTATGAAATTATTAATTATTGATTGCTTACAGGTTTAGCACAATTCTTTTTTATTCATACTTTTATATCCCAGAGGAGGACATCCCCCCTCCTGATCATATTACCCTAACAATACAAACTGTGACCAGAAACATAATTACAACAACTGACATACTATAAAAATTATGTCAATTAGCCACCTAGATGTCTCAGATGTCTCATTGCAGGTCAGACTTGCCGTCTTCAAGCTCAGAAGGTACAATACATTTTAATAGAAGTATAAACACAGAACACCTTCAGACAATAGCAGGAGACCTCAGTAGCAGACTGTCCAGCTCCTACACAGAGACCAATGTAGTCTTGCTCTCTCCCTGGGCCATAGTCAGTGGGTAAGAGGCTTGCTCCTTGTCCTCTCCAGAAGCCCCCATCTTGGTTAGGTCTGTCACAAGGGTAATTTCTGAAATAAAAAAAGTGCATTACAGCCACCAGAGGGGACTGACAATATAGAAACTACTATTTGAGAAAATACTGCAACTTTCTTTCTCACTGTACAAATTTTTGTCATGTTCGCACAGTGAACATTTTTACATAGACTTCTAAGTGTGCTACTTTTAAGTAAGGACCCATTCACCCCCCCCCCATTCCACTGCAGTGCATCAAACACATGTGTGTTCACGAGTGTTGTTTCACACAGATAATCCAAGTTTTGTTATAACAAGCATTCATCTAACACACCACAGCAGACCAGAAATGGTGCATACAGCTCAACACATGGTAGTTTTCAAAAATTATGTTAGGGTGCCTGTCTGAATTAAAGGCATTGCTGTGCACCAATATGAATCACTATACACTGTGGTACCGTACAGTAATGCCTGTGCTGCCGCAACCCCCTGGTGTGCATAGACCTTAAAATAAACATTTCTGAGTTCATCTAATAGGTAAAACATGCAATATTTCTGAGATGAGAAATGAAGGGAAAACTCCCTGGCAAAACAAACATAAAAAAGTGAATTCCTTGCAATTTATACAGTGGAGGGAGAGTCAGGGACATACCCTATATTACCAAAAGTATTGGGGCACCTGCCTTTACACGCACATGAACTTTTTTTTTTTTTTTTGAAAAATATTTATTGGGTTTTATGGCATACAAAAGTATAAAAACTTAGTGCAACAAAAGTTACAGAGTATTAATCGTTACAATCTATAACGTTCAATAACTTCTCATAATAGTTGAAATACAAGCTTGTCATATTAGTTAGATCAAGGGAGAAGTAACAGAAAACATAAAAATAAAAATAAAAATTAGGGGAAAGGGAAGACGTGGGAGTTCATGTTTGCCATCTTATCAACACTATGAAGCGTAACTTTGCTAGACATAAAAAATCTTAACATCTAAATACCTTCAGGAGTGGAGGCAGCGTTTGAATAAACGTGGGGAGGTGGAAGCCAAGGGGCACAATGGATTTGTGGATATCCTACGGTGGGTCAAAAGTAAAGGAATCTGGGGTGGGGGGTATTTTGAGTCGGCCAAGAGAGTTGGTGAGATCTTTTGTCAAGTACCATTTCGTGTAGCGAAATGGGTTCATTATCTCGATCAGTGCCTGCGGAGCGAATGTAGCTTCAATGTATTTCCTCCATCTTTTGAAAAAGCGGGAAGTCGATCGGAGATTAAGGGTGATGGTGTCCAGTCTCTCTAGATGGAAAAGTGATGCCAGGGCTTTTTTAAACATTGTTAGGGTAGGAGGAGTAGCTGATATCCAGTGAGACATAATAATCCTGTGAGCCACTAGAAGACACAGGTGAGCCCAGTGTGGAATATTTTGTGAGACCGTCGTTGGCGATGAGAGTGAAGGGGGTATGCTGAACAGGCATAGTAGGCGGTCCTTAGTGCACTTAATTTTGTGGACCTCGTTGATGTAAGTGATCACCTTAGTCCAGTAAGCATCAATCTTGTTACAGTCCCAAAGCCTGTGTAGTAAAGTGGGGCGAGGTAAGTTACACCAGGAACATTGCGCTTGGGTGGGGTCCTTCTTGTTGAAGCGGAAAGGGAAATGATCTTGAATTGTGTTTCCCTCCAAGATTCAGAAGCAGTAAGGTTGTGGACTGTCTTGTACCCCTCAAGGATTTTCTCTGGCAGAGATTCGTCATCTAATACGTGTGACCATTTTTGAAAGGGTTTGAGGGCATACTTCCGTGTTTGATGTTGTATGAGACAAGAGTAAATATTGGAGATGGAGCTTTTGATGAGAGTATCAATGCAAGATGTTTCAAGTGGGTTGGTACTAGGACCCGAGCAAGATTTGAGATAGCTGATGAGTTGGTGATAGAAGAAGACATGAGTTGGTGGTAGGGAGTACTCCCTCATCAAGGTTTGAAATGGTTTGAATTTGCCCGGCTTGTTGAGATAAAGAGACGAGACATCTGTGAGCCCTTTAAGTTTCCATTGGCCAAAAGCTTTATGGATGATAGATGGAAGGAACATAGGGTTCCCTTGTATTTTGAGGTATTTGGAGATGCTGGATGGCATTTTGAGTAATTTTCTTACTTCTCTCCATGCAATGACCGTATCCTTAATGATTACACTTGTTTTGAGGTGGGGGGTAATGTATTGGGATTAGAATGAAGGATGGCCGAGAGGTCATATGGGTGTACCATAGCCTCTTCTAAGGATAGGTTAGAATATTTAGACCCACCAGTCAGCCAGTCCAAGCCCTGTCTAAGTAAACATGCCAGCGCTATGCGAGGTTTCTTGTGAGACCATATAAAGGCAGTTAGGGCCTTCTGGAGTTTTTGGATGTCTGAATGCTTAATTAGAAGAGGTATGGTCTGCATTGGGTAGAGTAAGCGTGCGAAAGACACCATTTTGAAAAGGTGACATCTCCCAAAGAGCGAAAGAGGCAGGGACCCCCAAGCCTCCAACTCCTTCACAATTTTAGTTATCAAAGGGGGGTAATTCAAAGAGTACAGAGAGGATGGTTCACGTCCTATTTTAATGCCCAGGTATGTAATATGTTGGTTGGCTATGGCCAGGGGGATAGGTGTTTCCATTTACTGGAGAGATGGGGGTGTAATGGTAGGATCTCACTTTTATCAAAATTGATTCTGAATCCCGAGCAAAGTCTGAAGTCTGAAAAAAGTTGTTTGAGTCTGTCAAAGTCTGTTATAGGGTAGGTGGAGAACAAAAGTATGTCGTCTGCAAAGAGCGCCGAACGGAGAGTGTGGTTCTCCAGAGTGATGCCACTGATTCCATCAGCTGAATTTAGTATTCTGGACAGGGGTTCGATTGCTAGATTGAACAGGAGTGGAGACAGGGGGCAGCCCTGTCTCGTTCCTTTTGATAATGGAATTGTGTCTGAGATAAAGTCAGGGGTGACAAGACGTGCGGTAGGGGATGCGTACATTTGTAAAAGGAATCGCATAATCGGTCCTGAGAATCCAAATTGTGTCATCACTCTGAAGAGCCAAGAGAAACTGATGTTGTCAAAGGCCTTTTCCGCGTCTAATGACATGATGGCAATGTCTTGGTTAGGGTGAGTTTTGGCGTATTCCAGAGCCATTAACACTTTGCGAATGTTTAGGGTAGCCGATCTGCCCGAAACAAAGCCAGATTGGGCTGGGTGTAATAATGATGGCAATAGGGGAGCTAGTCGCGACGCAATTATTTTGGATAGGATTTTGACATCAACATTGATTAATGATATCGGTCGGTATGAGCCCGGTAATAGGGGATCTTTCCCTTTCTTAGAGATTAGTTTGATGTGGGCCTGTGTTCCCATAGGAAGATAGGGCCCTCCGTCCCACATAGCTGCGTATACATGTTTTAGGGTGTCCGGGATGAATTCCCTGGTCATTTTATAGAATTTGGCGGTGTAGCCGTCGGGTCCCGGGGCTTTGGCTGAGGCCATGTCTTTGATCGTAAATCGAATGTAGCTGAGAGTATGACGTTTTGGCCGCTTCATGCTGTTCTGCCCAGAGGTCAAAGGTGCTTTTGGCCTGTCTCCATTTTTGTATGTTCTCTATGGTGCCGTTTAATGTGAGATGTTCATGTGCCAAGCGTAGGGCTTCGCTTGACTCACTATATTGTTGCTTGGCTCTTTTTTTAAACTGGGTTGTGTATGAAATTATTTTACCCCGTAAGAAGGCCTGCTTCCCAGAATAGGTTAGGGTCTGTAATGTGAGCCCCATTAGTGGAGATGTATTCCTCCCAAGCGCAGTATAGTGTATGTTGAAAGTCCTCATTGTCAACTAAATAGGAGGGGAAGCGCCAAGTAGGGGAGGGAGTAGGGGAGGGAGAGGAGCGAGCTGTTTGGGTTAGATGAACCACGATTGGGCTGTGGTCTGAGATCACAGCGTCTTGTATGTCTGGTGCGCTGATTACGGAGCTTAGGGCCGGGGAGGCAAAAAAATAGTCTATACGTGAGAACATATTGTGCGGGGGCGAAAAAAAAGTGTATTCCCGATCCGTTGGGTGCATTAAGCGCCAGACGTCCACAAAGTGCATGGAGGCGACGGCTTGTGACAGTAGGGTAGATGAAGATGATGAGGGGGTGCGGGTGTGTGTTCTATGTGTAGGAGAACCTGTGCGATCAGCTAGGGAGGACATGACTGAGTTAAAATCCCCACCCAATAGGTGTAACGTCTCTGGTGTAGTTAGCGCCCATTTCACTAAATCTTGAAAGAAGGAGGTGTCAGGAGAATTGGGAGCATAGATGTTAGTAAGTGCTACAGGTTTGTCATCTATAGTCAGATGTAGAGTCAGTTTCCTTCCTTCCGAGTCAACCTTGACGTCCCTAACAGTGTGCTGTAAATTCTTGTGCAGAAGGATAGCAACATCCGCTTTACGGCCTACTGCTGGTGAACCATAAACAGAGCCCACCCACAATCTACGAAGACGCTGCAGGTCGTCTGCAGCCAGATGTGTCTCCTGAAGTAGAGCCACATCAGCCCGGAGACGACGCAGGTGTCTGAGGATGGACATACGTTTGTTTGGGGAGCGTAGCCCCTTAACATTCCATGAGACAAACTTTAGGTGACTCCCAATTGCAGACTGTGACATAATTGATAGTTAAAAGTGTTTTGGTTGAGGGGGTTGTATAAGAACCCCTTTGTAGATGTGTTATCTACTTTTTGAGAGCCATCAAAGCGCCTCGGAGCCCCTGAAGACATATGAACTAAGTTGGCAAACATGAACTTAAACATTTCTAAGCAACAATAAGTTATAAGCATTAATAAGGCAGTATATCGTATAAGGAAATACATAACGTGAGTTGTGGACTTCTCTTTTTTCCACATGAGGTCTCACCTGCCTAGTTAGCATAGCTCCCATTGATTGCCAGCTCCTCACGTAGGGGCAGGGTGGTAGCAACGGGGGGGGGGGTAGGGATGGTAGGGGAGAGGAAAGGGGGATAGGGGGGGTACAGGATAGGAAGGGAGGGTAGTCTAGGGGGGGATCCCCTGAGGAGGTAGTGCCGGTTTAACTTAATAGATGGCGAGGCATGCTAAATACAGGAGAGGGCCCCCCTCTCAAAATTGGGCTTAAACAAACCAGAAAATAGAAAATACAAGTAATTACAACATTGCAAGTGTCCCTGAAAAGGAAGGTTTCCCAGGAAGTGGGGGACTATCTCTGCTATTGAGTTACATGACCATAACATTATAACTGCATAACTTTTAGCTGAGTACCTTTCAGCTACAGGTTGGGAGGGGTAGTGCTCCATAGAGAGCCTGTATGGCAGTTTATAGAGGCATCAAAAGCATCTTCATCTTAAGGATAAAAAATTTAGGAAAAATAAAAAGTATAAGATGGGTTGATACTACCCGTTAGAAGATGGCGATGTGGAAAAGGTGGTAATGTGGAGTCCTTCGACGATTCCTTCAACGATTCCCAGAGCGGTCTTCCTGGTTGGTGGAGCGGCTGCGCTTGTATGGAGGTTTGGTCGGGCTTCGGGGGTGTTTAGGGGGTCCATATGCATGCTGTGAAGATGGCGATGGAGATCCCTCTGTCGCGGCGCTGTGTTTCATTTCGGAGCTTCTGTTGGTTAGGTAGGTTTCCGCCTCTTCAGGTGTATGGAAGGTGAGTTGCTCCCCTTCAGATGTTTGAACGCGGAGGACAGCTGGATAGGCTAGGGAGAATCGGATTTGATTGTGGTGCAGGGTGGAGCATACGGAGGAGAATGCCTTACATTGTTTCATTACCTCTATGGAATAGTCCGCGAAAAGCAACAGTTTCGCGCCATCTACCACCAGTGAGCGCGTGCGACGAAATTTTTGCATTATGGCGTTTTTGTCGGCGTAGTTGAAGTATTTCACTATCACATGCCGAGGTTTAGCGCGCGTGTCAGAATATTGACCCATACGGTGCGCTCGTTCAACAGTGCATGGTATGCGGAGGCCAAGTTGCTCTGGGATGGTCTTCGCACATATGTTTGTGAGGTGGGAGGCTGGGATCGACTCTGTCAAGCCAATGATGCGCAGGTTGTTCCTTCTTGAGCGATTTTCTAAATCGTCCAGCTTGTCCCATATGTCTCTATATGAAGCATTGATACGTGCAAGTGCTGCAGATGAGGCTGTGCAGTCATCTTCAATTATAGAAATCCTTTCCTCCACCTGAGTGATGCGCTGGGCCTGAGCCTGGAGCTCTATGTGCAGCTGTTCCAGCCCTCTGTGTACCGCTGCGTCCACAGTGGCTGTTAGGGATGGCCCCAGTAGTTGAACTACAGCCTGGGCAATGTTGGCAGGGGATGCGGGGTCAGTTTCTGCCATAGCAGGGGCAGGGGGAGGTTGTGGCAGCTGCTGAGGCCGCTCTGCTGTGTCCGGAGCGGCCGCCATCTTGGCTGTGTCCGCCGCTATGTCTCCCGCCGGCGGAGCTGTGGAGGGGGGCGAGGACAGCGCCCGAGCGTATGATCGCTCCACGAAGCGATCCATGCCTGCCTGAGATGGAGCAGAGGCAGTAGGGGTTTCCCCCGGTGCTGTGACTGGCTTAAATGCCGGTTATGTGAGGAGCTGTGCGGGAGCTGGAGCTGCTCACCTCCTCCTCATGTGGCGCCGGAACCGGAAGTCAAGAACCCACATGAACTTTAATGGCATCCCAGTCTTAGTCCATAGGGTTCAATATTGAGTTGGTCCACCCTTTGCAGCTTTAACAGCTTCAACTCCTCTGGGGAGGCTGTCCACAAGGTTTAGGAGTGTGTCTATGGGAATCTTTGACCATTCTTCCAGAAGCACATTTGTGAGGTCAGACACTGATGTGGAAGAGAAGGCCTTGCTCGCAGTCTCCACTCTAATGCCCCGTACACACAGTCGGACTTTGTTCGGACATTCCGACAACAAAATCCTAGGATTTTTTCCTACGGATGTTGGCTCAAACTTGTTTTGCCTACACACGGTTGCACAAAGTTGTCGGAATTTCCGATCGCCAAGAACGCGGTGACGTCAAGCACGTACGACGAGACTAGAAAAGGCCAGTTCAGAACCAAGCACAGCAGCCTTTGGGCTCCTTTTGCTAATCTCGTGTTAGTAAAAGTTTGGTGAGAGACGATTCGCGCTTTTTCAGACTCGTGGCTTTCAGATCGTTTTCTGCCGTTCAGTTTGTGCTTGTGGGTTTGTATCTGCTCTTCAGTGCGTGCAGTCAGTTCGTATCAGAGTTTTCTGTGTGATCTTGCCTGCTCGTTGCTGTTTTTCAGGTCGCTCTTCACAGGCCTTGCTGTTCTTCAGTGCGTTCTGTTACTTCGTTCTGAGCAGCCGACCGTTTTCTAGTCATGTTGCGTATACGTACTCCTCGTAGAGTTCGTGCTGTGCGGGGGCTTGGTGTTGGGGTCCTGACCTTGACACAAGTCCAGTCCATGAACAGGGTGGGGAGGAGTTCATGGACCAAGAATTGGTTGCTTCAGCGTGACCAGTTCTCTCATATGCCTTTGCTCCGTGAGATCCGTGAGAATAATCCTGATGATTTCAGGAACTCTCTCCGGATGACGGACCCCGTATTTCACCGTTTGTTGGCTTCGCTGACCCCCTATATCAGCAGTCAGGATACCTGCATGAGGCAAGCCATCACTCCGGAGCAGAGTTTGGTCGCTACCTTGCGGTGTTTGGCCACAGGGAGAAGCCTACAGGACCTCAAGTTCTCGACAGGCATCTCCCCCCAGGCTCTGGGGATCATTATCCCAGAGACCTGTTCTGCCATCATACAGGTCCTGCAGAAGGAGTATATGAAGGTAAGATTTTTATCCTTTAATATCACATTTTATTGTATTGAATGTTTGATAATATATTGTATTTCTTTCCTCATTCCCTAATTACCATGATTGTATTATGCTGTGAATGTCCCCTTTGTCCTCATGCATGCTGGATTTTTATGTAATTATTATTTTAGGTCCTTCATACATATTTGCCCTTCACTAACCTCCCCAGCATGGTGTCTCCTGGCCCTATATTCACCTCATGTAGTCACTTAACAATGTATTTTATCAGCTCCATAGTAGTGCTTTACCCCAAACACCCCCTAAAATGTTTTGAAATGTTATTTTTGATTTAAATTCAGGCAGAGGGCCAGAGGCTTTTTTTTGTGGTGTCCCCAAATTTTTGGTAACCCTCCCTCCCCCCAACTGCTAAGTCAGCTGATCCCAATTCTCTATCCTCAATCATCTATCTGCTGACTTTGCCAAACCCATACACACTATACCCATCTCTTTACTGGTCAGATTTATGGATGAATTCCCCAAAGCATGTAGTGCAAGGGCCTGCCTGTATACTTTCCAATGGTACTGTTTAAAGTTCTTGTATCCTATTATGATCTTGATAGGTAATAGCAGAATGTACAAATGTGCTCAAATGTGTACAGTGTGTATTTATATCTTTGTATTATGACACTTCTTACCTGTCCAGTGGTCTGCCAATAGTGTAACTAAGGAGGGGCTGTTCCAAGTAATACCCTGTATTTAGGCATTCATCTCTCAATGAAGTGAAGAGGGTTACCTGTCCAAGAGTCCCCCCCCCCCTATAATGTTAGAAATGGCCCATGAGAGGGGGGGAGGGGGAATATGATAGGTGTACCTTATACTTTGTTGTTGTTAAATTCCCCTTAATAAATGCTATCTGGAGGTTGACCCATAATGTTTGTGTCTAATCTGCTTGCCAGGTTTCTGTGAAAAAATAGTAATGTTTATTGTTTTTTCCTCAACAGTTTCCTTCCACGCCACAGGAATGGCAGACTGTGGCCTCCCACTTTGCCCAGCGGTGGGACTTTCCTAACTGCGGAGGGGCAATTGATGGGAAACACGTCCACATCGTCCCACCACATCGGGGTCATACTATTATAATTACAAGGGGTTTAATAGTATAGTGATGTTGGCGGTGGTGTCGGCTAATTACGACTTCTTGTATGTGGACGTGGGGAAGAATGGCCGGATGTCCGATGGTGGAGTGATCGCCCAGACGGAGTTCTACAGGCGTCTCCAGAATGGCAGCTTGGACTTGCCACCTCCAGAGGACAATGTTGAAGGTCTCCCATTTGTGTTCGTTGCTGATGAAGCGTTTGCGCTGGGGGACCACCTGATGCGGCCATTCCCGATGAGGACCCTCACCCCGGAACAGAGGGTTTTTAATTACCGGCTGGCCAGAGCCCGAAGAGTGGTGGAGAACACATTTGGAATTCTGGCCAGCCGGTTCCGATTATTTATGACACCCATCCATATGGCGGAGTATAAACTGAACCATATAATACTTGCCTGCTGTGTTCTCCATAATTTTTAAAGAAAACATTCAGCAAACTATGCTGGCTCAGTTGGGCCTGAGGCCGGAAATCCAAATCCATCAACACTGACGGCGCTTGAAAGTGGCCGTCCTGGCTTGCCCTCCCTGAGTGCCCGTGATGTCCGGTTACGCTACCTGGAGTTCTTTGCGGGTAGGGGGGCTATCAATATGCCAGACAATCTGTGAAAACTTTTTAAAATAAAAACCAACCCAAAAAAATTCTTTGTGGACATTTACTGCTTGTGTTTCTTTTAGCTGACCCTGACAGAAATGTGTTGAGTGCAGAAAATGTCGTGATTGGGTAACCTTATAAAAAACTGTGTTGGCTGGTAATTCCTAAATGCAAAAACACATTTCACTACAAGTGCACTTGCAACTGCACTGAACCTGCACTTGTAGTGCAAAGTGTATTTTCCCTTAGGAAATAACCCCCATTTTTGCATAAAACAACAATTACATCACCCCCAAAAGTGTTGTAGTGTTGAGACAATAATCCACACATTCTTGATTAAGCCACTTTTTTATAGCTGCACAATCACATGTGCATTTACGAAAGGTTTTTAAAACAAACCAACATGTTTGTTGTATAACAATGTTTGCAGTAGCATTATGAAAAATCAAAATATCCATTTCAGATAAAACAGGCCTGTGTAAAACCAACAAGAAAGCCAAAAAACTTGAACTTACAAAGTTCACATTAGGTAAAACCTGAAGGCTATATCAGACATCAGTATTTAGGAACTGGGTTTGATATAGCGTTCAGATGGGGGGAAATCACCCCTGGAAAAGCCAAATTTAGAAGATGCACACAAATTTACGAATGTCAACATGTGCTATCTGCCATCAGGGGGGATCAAGGGACGTGTTTTGGGGGAGCAAGCCCTTCCTCAACGCGACTTTAGAATTGAGGAAGGGTTTGCACCCCCAAAACGCGTCCATTGATCTCCCGTGATGGCAGATAGCACATGTTGGCACACTGTGTGCATCCTCCAAATTTGGCTTTTCTAAACATTGCAAAAAAATTTGAAAAGATTGGACCACAATACAACAAATGGTTTTGTGGGGTTTAAATTCGCCCCAAAACATCAATGATGTTATTATTTTTTTTAATAACATCATTGATTTGTTGCTGTATGTTGTGCAATTCGAGATTACATCCCATGATCTCCCCGATCAGGATCTGGGCACTTTCAGAAGTAAAGCTTTCTCTCTCCCTCACATCACGATCACCTAAAAAGAGATAAAGAACAAAAAAAAAGGTCTCAAAAATCTGCCACCAGCCATCTCTTTTACCTGAGCCTGTGGTTGCAGACACTCACCTGTTGTGGTGCCAATCTCCACCACATCTTCTTCTTCCTCCTGCTCTTCTTCTTGTGTTGGTATTTCCCCTTCTTCCAGAGGTGGGGGGTCTCTGGTCTCCTGGGATGAGGGGTGTCCTCCGAGTCTTTTCTCCCCTATGTAAAACAAAAATGGTATAATTAGCACACAGATATTTGATGGCAGAACTAGAACTAGGAAACATTGCTTGGAAGTGGGGTACAATTGTCTATTTTAGCCGAGTTCCAAGATGTATTTTTTTTATTGCCCTTTGTCAAGCTGCAATACTTTACCGGTTTAGTACAAACTTCACAGATGGAGACCCCCCTATAGTATACACTGGAGTACCTGTGTGGCCCCCCTAATAAAAATGGTGTTCTTGTGTCCCACACTAGTGCTCCAGTGTCCAGATGTGAAAACAGCTGCTCAGTGTCCTCTCCTTACACACAATCTAGTTGGCATTTCATTCTAGTAACAAACCCATCTACACAAACAAATATTTGGCATCCAAGTAGGCCCCCAAAAATGTGTGAAAATGCATATGGCTTCAACAATGGTGTTCTAGAGGCCGAAAGAAAAATGTTTGATACGAACGAATAATGTGCCCATGAACATTAAAGTTGACCTTTGGAAACGTTACAACTAATCAAAGCATATGGAGCAGAACGAACGTAATAAAGACATAAAGAATAGGAACACAGCACAACTACTTACTTTTTTGCAGCACTCTCCGGATCTTTCGGTACTGCTCTGGCTCTCTCAACTTCAGGTCCGACCACCGCTTCCTGAGCTGATCTTTAGACCTTCGTACCCCGAAATTCCGCTCTAGACTCCTGACCACTTTACCAATGATTTTGGCCTTTCGGATGTTGGGGTGGGGGTAAGGCCCATATTTCCCGTCATAGTCGGACTTCCTCATGATGTCGACCATCTCCAACATCTCCCCAAACGACATATTTGTGGCCTTAAAACGTCTCCTTCTGAATCGGGACGTGCCTGGATCCGCCCTTTTCTCCTCCTCCTCCTCCTCGTTGCTACAATTAGCCCGCACCTGCTGTATGTCCGCCATCATGCTCTTCCCCCACTGCGCCGAACGAAAAGGGGCGGGGAATACACTAGAAAGAATGTCAGGGGTGGGCGGAGTTACACGCATGCCCAGTGTATATAAAGCGTAACACACGTGCGTATTACGTTTGATCTGTGAGCGGAGGAAGGAGCATTGAACGCGGCGATCGTAAGAACGAAGGTAAGAGACAAACTTGGGCCTATACTGCTTCTATAGATTGAGGCCTATATTGTAACAAGATTAGGAGAGTTTGGTCTGACATTAGGCTTTGTCTTGTGTTGTGTCTTGCAGTGAACATGGATATGGTACTGAAAGAAGATACTGACTTCATGTCAGTCTTCATTGATATGCTAAGGGAGCTGCCCTGTCTGTGGGAGATTACCCACCCCCATTACAAGAACCAAGCAAAGAGGAAGGCAGCACTGGTGCAATTGTGTGAAATTGTGAAGCAGGTGATCCCCACGGCAGACATCACTTATTTAAAGATCTTCATTGGTGGCCTGAGGAGCACATATCTGAGGGAGCGCAGGAAAGTCCTGGATTCACAGAGATCCGGAGCAGCAGATGACATCTATGTCCCCAGGATGTTGTACTACGACAGGCTGCACTTTCTGGCAGGCCAGACTGAACCCAGGCCATCCCTCTCAAGTCTTCCTTCCACACTTCCTTCCCGTCCGACTGAGGCTTCTGATGCCCAACCTGGGCCTTCCAGGCCACATGTGGAGGAGCCCAGATTGAGCCAGGTATAGCATTCCTCTAAATATTTCTGCTTGTCCAATCAATGATGTTAACTAGATGTTAGTTTGGAAGTACTAATTTATGATTGTGATTGATGATGCAAAAACTAAAACCATGTCCCTTTTTCATACACAGGGAAGTCTCAGCCAGGAGGTGGCCGGGCCGAGCCGGCTGGCTGATGTGCAGGTCCCTCCACCCCCGGTGAAAACAGAAAGTGGCAGTAGGAGGAGTACCCTGGAGGAGGCGGCTATCAGATTTTTTTGTAGGGCTACTGAGGTCCTGGGAGCACCCCACACCAGGCAGGAGAACATTGGTGCATTCATTGCATATAAAATGCAGAGGATGGAGGAGGGCCAACAAGCCATGTGTGAGGCCCTCATATCAGAGGCTCTGGAGAAAGGTGTGAGGGCCCAAATTACACCTGACACACACCTTTGTGATGGTTCTGCTCCTCCTCCTGCAGGTCCTCCTCCTCCTCCTCCCTCTCCTCCAGGTCCCCCCAGTCCTCCTCCAGGTCCCCCCAGTCCTCCTCCTCCTCCAAGTCCTACTCCTCCTCCTGCCACATCTACAACTGCACAGCGACAGCCCGGAAGGAAGTGTGAAAGGAAGACCAGAGAGTGAGGACCCTGGATCCAGTCTGGTCGGCCAAAAAATGCAGCCTCTTGTGGTACCACAGCCTGGGGACACTGATGTCATCTGCTGCTATCCCGATCTCTGTGAATCCCGGGCCAGACTTCCCTCCCTTATATATGGACTCCTCAGGCCACCAGTTTTGAGCTTTAAGAATTGTTGTCTGCCCTGGGGGTCCCAGGCTTCACTAATTTCTCATGTTGATCCAGTGTTGCCTTCCTCTTTGTTTGGTTCTGATACCTTAATAAAGGATTTTTGTTTTGAATTATACTCTCCTATGTGTTTTACTTCAAAAATGATGGTTTGTTTGTGAGGATTCAGGTACATTTCTAATATACAATGTGAAATGAACAAGGGACACCAACAACAAACAATCTCATGGAGATTAAATAATAAAAGATATCAATGGTGTTGGGGTAACTTGCCACACAAAACACACACCAAAAATATTCTGGAGTAAAAATAAAAATAACATTGAACAAAGATCAGCCTTGGAAAAAATACAAACATTAAAGAAAAAAAAAGGCTTAAAAAAAAAAAACCATAAAAAATATAAAACTGTCAGATGTGACAACTAATAACAATATATTGAGGGAATCCCACTAAAAAAACACAAATAAAAGTTTGTGAGAAGTGTGTGTGAATATGAGCAGCAAAACTACTTAATTCTTGTCACATTATAAAGAAGAAGAGAGTGCGCTGTATTAAACCATTTTTTACATTGCAGCGTGACGAAAGTGCTGTATCCATTCCGAACGCTAAGTTTACCAGAACGAGCTGTCCCGTGTCGGAATTTCTTCTGAGCATGCGTGGCACTTTGTGCGTCGGAACAGGCCACACACGGTCGGAATTGACGCGATCGGATTTTGTTGTCGGAAAATTTTATCTCCTGCTGTCCAACTTTGTGTGTCGGAAAATCCAATGGAAAATGTCCGATGGAGCCCACACACGGTCGGAATTTCCGACAACACGCTCCGATCGGACATTGTCCATCGGAAAATCCGACCGTGTGTACGGGGCATATCTCATTCTAAAGGTTAAGGTCAGGACTGTGCAGGCCAGTCAAGTTTCTCCACCCCAATCTCACTCATCCATGTCTTATTTTTTTTTACAAACAGAATTGCTCTTTATTGAAAAAAATATATAAAACATAAACAGCAGGTATACAAGGTTATGCTAATCAATGTACAGTATGAGACAAGTTATATAAAACAATACATTGCCCAGCAACCAAATGAAACCCATAAAAAATGATCATCATCCCAATAAAGAAAAAATTAAGTCATCCCCTAGGGACAAGATCATGTACAATCCATCCATGGCTGCCATATTTTGTCATATTACCGGGGGCAGTTTCTATTGATATATGTCAGTATATACATTGGCAGAACCCCGTTGATGATTGATTCCCAGGAGAATAACGTAGGAGGAGAGGGGGAAGCCCACTTAAAAAGTATGTATTTTTTAGCATAGTACAGCAGGTATGAGATCAGCAGTTTGGTATACCTAGGTGTCTGTTTATCAACACGTATACCCAGCAGTGCCAATTCAGATGTGCAAAGGAGGGACAGCTGCAGACGGGAGTTAATTAAATCAAAAACCGCCGTCCAGAACCATGCCACCCTTGGACATGTCCAAAACATATGAAAATAAGAACCTTCAGCCATCTGGCATCTAGTCCAGATAGAGGAACACTGTGGGTAGATTCTGTGCAGCCTATGTAGCGTAAAGTATACTCTATGGAGAAATTTTGTCTGGATCAATCTATTCTTGGAGGCTATCATCAACCTGGAGCTATCCTCAAAACATTCCTCCCATTCCTCCCTATCTAATGTAGGAATATCTATGTGCCATTGTTCCCAAAGGTTGTCCATCTTAGGTGACTGCACGTTAAGAAGAGTCAGATAGAGCGCCTACAGGAGTTTACTCAAAGATTCTTGTGCTAAAAGCTCCTCTATCGGGTCAGTTTCAAGCGTAGAGGAGTTTGTACATCCATGTCTTTATGGACCTTGTTTTGCGCACTGGTCCAAATCACTTGGCGGAGGGGGCGGAGGGGCTGTTCCCACAAAATTGGGAGCATGAAATTGTCCAAAATGTCTTGGTATGCTGACTCCTTAAGAGTTCCCCTCACTGGAACGAAGGGGCCAAGCTGAAAAACAACCCCACACCATGATACCCCTTCACCAAATCATTAGAACACATTTGGAATAAATTAGAACAGAGACTACGAGCCAGACCTTCTCCTCCAACATCAGTGCTTGACCTCACAAATGCGCTTCTGGAAGAATAGTCAAACATTCCCATAGATACACTCCTAAACCATGTGGACTGCCTTCCCAGAAGAGTTGAAGCTGTTATAGCTGCAAAGGGTGGGCCAACTCAATATTGAACCCTACGGACTGAGACTGGGATGCTATTAAAGTTCATGTGCATGTAAAGGCAGGCTTCCCAATGCTTTTGATCATATAGTGTATATTCTATGTCTTGCTGTTGTATTTTTTCCAGATGTCTGCACAGAGCTGCAAGTCAAAGTACAGCACCTGAAACTAGGGTTCGCGTTGTTATTGTTGCGCAACCGAGAATATAAATTTTTTGTATGTGGCTTGAAAAATATTTTAGCATATCGCTGATCCTGGGTAATTTTAATGACATAAACATAAGAGAATGTCCCACTGCTCGTTCTAACTTAGTTTTGTAGCTAGCATTTTCACATTTGTTGGACATGTTAGGGTTAGAAAATTGCAGACTGTCCACAATTTTGTCTAGTGATGATTGTTAATCATTGCAATTTTCTTAAGAGAGACCAACAAATGTACCTGCAAATCAGATGAAAAATTCAAATCATCTGTATTAATAAAAGAGACAGCGGTGTAAAGCCTTTCATTTACATCTGTAATAAGCCTATTGTTTTTCTAGTTGATCTGATCTGATTATTACATACATAAAAAATATTTATTTTGGGTATATCATTTTCTTACAGAACTGCTAAGTTGAGTGTTACAAGTGATTGCTGGTCATAAAGAAAATTAATAAACTAGAAAATAACCATCATTGAAATGTTCTAATATATGTTTACATAAATGCACATGTGTATTGTCGTTATGAAATTATGTTACTGCATTACATATGTCATTAGAAAAATGTAAAAATTATAATATTATTTAGAGCGTAAGATAACCTTGTCTGATTTTTCTGTTCAAGATAGTAAATACATTAAAAGAACAAGGCATAATTAATTTTTTTTTTTTATAAATACACAGTGCTTGAGCAAGATTAAACTGTTAGGTGTTTTTTTTTTTATTACTGTAAAGAGTGTATTTTTTGCTTGTGATCAAATATTTGAATTCTTATGAACAGGGATTAGCTTAACATACTTTTTTTGAGGTGAGTTCACAGATCTTGAATAAAATTTAGGTGGCAAATCTGAATGCCAATCAAATCAATGAGCACTGATTATAAACAAAAAACAGATATAGGCAGCACTTACAAGACCTAAATAATAAAATCAAGGTTAAAAATACCAGTGTATAAGTCCATAGGCAGATCCAGAACGGGGTTAATTCCTGTTAGCAGAAATTGCAAACTGCCACCGACACCACCACAATTGAGGAGACAGGGGAGCACTCACATCACCCTCTGAATAAAATTCTTACCAGATAGTATAAGGCAAAAGGCAAACAAATAACACTTGTTTAGAATCTTTATATCCGATCTCCTGGGATCAACTGCATAAATGGATATGGATCACACAGGGATATGCTCATTTCACCTCATAGGGGGAGAAAAGAGACAAATTCCACAGTGTAATCCTGTTAAAAATGTTTTATTTCTCTACAACAAATGCCCCCTTTAAGTTTTGCACTTACATCAATCATAGAAACATAGAGCATTGCATTATAAAAGGTTAAATCAGCCAGGCTCGGGCAAAGATGACACTGTGTCTACCGCAACATGCTGTTTTTCCGGCGGTAGTGAGCGTGGTGTCTCCAAACGGCATGCTGAGGTTAGTGTTGGGCGTCATTAAGCCACACACACTGACGCATTTCGTCTTCAAGGACATCATCCGAGGGCGTACAGTGAGTACTCCCCTGTCTCCTCACGTTACGATGAAACGCGTAAACAAGTGTTATTTGCTTGCCTATAGCCTTATATCATCTGGTAAAAGTTTTATTCAGAGGGGGATGTGGGTACTCCCCTGTCTCCTCACGTGTGGTGGTGTCGGTGGCAGTTTGCAATCTCTGCTAATAGGAATTAACCCCGTCCTGGATCTGCCTATGGACTTACACTGTTCATATTATGGACATTTGTATCTATGCACTGATGTGATCTTATATTGTGTGATTTTTTTATTGCATGAATATCTGTTTAGTATTTTTAACCTTGATTTTATTATTTAGGTCTTGTAAGCGCTGCCTATATCTGTTTTTTTGTTTATTATCTCTCTGAACCCTGATGTGGGTTTTAAGGTAGCAGCTGATGCCCAACTGGCTATATAGTCTTTTTATGTAATAAGGTATTAAAGATGATAAACTGCCCTTCACCAAAAAATACCTCCACCGCGCCCCCTAAGCTCCACAAGCTAAATGTGAAAGTAATATAAATAAACTATATAATAAACCGCATGTAGAGATAACTCCCCACAACCAGTGTGAAGCTGCCCCTTTAAACAATAATGCATGTACTAAATATTTAATCAGAGATGTCTGTAACTACCACAATCCTCCCACAGGCATCTAGGAAAAAATAAGAGGCGCTTTCAAACAGAGTTCAAGTGTTTCCACACAATGATGGTGTGACCCCCTACAGGTGTGTAACACACTAATACAAAGTGTAATCTTGCTCTAGACAAATCTACAAACTAAAAGAGATTATATAATAATGTGTACATGTGCCAACCATATAAGTGTTCAAGTGTCTTTAACACAGTGATGGTGCAAACCTCTTAATGTGTATAAGACTATCATACAGTGTATTCTTTATCAGAAAACTCATATCTCAATGTATTTCCAGTGATATACTCTGTACAGTCACTTCATACCATGCTGCACATGCAAAAAAGCTTATCAGAAATCTTCAAATTAAATCAGTCCACAAAAAAACGTGACCACACACGTGAAGAAAGAGTGTCCAAATAAAGTTATATTAAATCTTGATAAAGACAAAGGTGCTGTTGTGTCTCATCCACCTTTCCCCTCGTGAGCAGTGATTCCACTCCCTCAAGAATTGCACTCACCGACTTAATTTGCCAGCACTTTCATGCAAGGCAACAATCGCTTGTCTACCACACACCAGGGTAGTTGGATCGATCGATGTTCCACAGTGAATGTTTTAAACCCGGTCCACATGAAAAAATAAAATGTGGATTACGCTGAGAGCTCTGGTACAGACCATAATAGGAATCAGGCATTCTAGTAGTGTGGACTGAAATGTGAGGTATCATGCAGGCATAACTTAAGATCCAGCTGATCGCTGCATGTCACATCACATAGTGAAAACAGCATTACCACACGGCACAAAGCAATGCTGTTCAATGTAGGTGCCACTCTCACAATACTTGCTGAATGTCATGTGCTATTCACACAGATACATCCATCCACATGGTGAGAACCTCCCTATCTAAGTACGCTGAATAGACTCTACCAATCATAACTTATAGGTATGAGCCATCCACACATCCAAATGTCCCCATATACAATGGGCATAGATCATATACATATGTACATATCTAGAATACAACTGGAACATAGAACACAAAAACTAAAATAATTATAAAACTGTAAAACATGGTAAAACATGTAAGTGTGTTTACGGTCCCTTCCCACTAGTAAGCATGTTAAATGTATATAAATTACGAACTCAATTAATTTATGCTCAGAATAAAATGAGATAAAAATCGATATTAATAAAAAGGGCAGCTACACATATGCCACAATCTAATACGTAGCATTTAAATCCAAGCCTGGATATGCATCTAAAATCTCGGCAGATACACCTTCCCCTTAAATATGTGGCTTGTATACAACTAAAATGCTAGAGGTATTCAGAATATGTATAATTAAAAGTCATTGATAAAACAATTCAGGTCTAATTCTATATTTAACCCCCTCGGGGTCAAACTCTTCATTAAAAATATCCACCGAGTTTGTCTTTGGGATAGATTCCTGACTCTATTGGATCCCCTCCATGAGGGATGGATCACATCTATCCCACAAAACTGCAGTAGAGAGGGGTCCTGTTGATGTTTTTCCTTAAAATGTAGAGAAACGCTATGGTATTTGTAACCATTCTTTATATTAGTTAGGTGCTCAGAAATTCTAATCCTAAGGAGCCTCTTCGTTCTCCCCACATATAATAGGCCACAAGGGCACCACATTAGATATACTACATGTGAGGAGTTGCAGGTACTAAATTCCCTGATATCAAAGGACTCCCCATCTCTATTAGTTACGCTCTTAATTCCTCTGTGACTTACTTTCACCGTTCTGCAACAAATACACCTCCTGCAGCAGTAAAAGCCCCTAAAATACAATCTCAGGTCCTTTTTCCCTGACGGGTCCAGAATTTTCTTGACCACATGGTCACCGAAACTGGGGGCTCTTCTGTATATAAACTTTGGGTGACTCGGTAGCACCTCTCCCAGGTGCCTATCTCTGCACAAAATATGCCAATATTTCCTAAAAATGCCTTCGATATCCTTATATTGGCAGTGATATCCAGAAATAAATCCAAACTGATGTTGGTTATCCTTTACAATTTCCTTTTTATTCAGACATTGTTCCCTAGGCATTTCTGCTACTTCCTGAATGACATCATTCAATACTTCTTCCCCATAACCTTTTTGTATAAATTTGTTCTTTAGAACCCCAGCCTGCTCAAAGAAATCTTCCAACTGTGTACAATTTCGGCGCACATGCAATATTTGTCCCTTCGGGATATTTCCTATCCATGCTGGGTGGTGACTGCTTCTTATTGATAAGTAGCTGTTGCGGTCCGTTGGTTTGAAAAATACCTTTGTTTTCAGTCCATTCTCCTCTCTTATTATCGTAACATCCAAGAAATTGACTGAGTGGTTACTAATTTGATGCTCTAATTTGATATTATTATTGTTAGTATTAAGTTGATGTATAAAATCAATAGCAGATTCCTCTGTGCCCTCCCAAATGAACAGGAGATCATCTATGAACCTCCGATAAAATAATAATTGAGGTCTCCTCTGACTAAATACTTTTCTGTCCTCCCACTCAGCCATGAACAGGTTGGCGAGGCTAGGAGCATATTTAGCGCCCATAGCCACGCCAACCTGCTGAAAATAGAACCTATCATTACACCAAAAATAATTGTGAGAGCGGCACCTACATTGAACAGCATTGCTTTGTGCTGTGTGGTAATGCTGTTTTCACTATGTGATGTGACATGCAGCGATCAGCTGGATCTTAAGTTATGCCTGCATGATACCTCACATTTCAGTCCACACTACTAGAATGCCCGATTCCTATTATGGTCTGCACCAGAGCTCTCAGCGTAATCCATATAACGGGGACCCAAGATGTGCGCATGCGCGATGAGCCGGCCAATGAGCGGTAGCTAGACATGCATATAAGGGATGAGTGGCAAGGGGCACAGCCTATCCCATGAGTAAGTCAACCTATGATGAAACATGTCGGGGGCGTGGCTGTGAGACGTGACACTTAGCACTGTGAGCCACACTGAAGGAGAGGAGCATTGCTTACACGGAGGAACGGAGGACATCCAAGGGAGGGGTGAGATTGGAAGCTCGGCACCAACACACCTCGGGTCCGCTGTGATTGCTTGTTACATTTGGTTCCACTGAGTTGCGCTTGATGTGATCTGCACTTTACTTTGACTGTATTTATCGTTTTAAATGTGAGTGTACTGATTGAAGATTGCAGTGGTTTTAATAAATGTGTGTTACTGGTTTACACTATTGGAGCACATTTTATTTTTTCATGTGGACCGGGTTTAAAACATTCACTGTGGAACATCGATCAATCGAACTACCCTGGTGTGTGGTAGACAAGCGATTGTTGCCTTGCATGAAAGTGCTGGCAAATTAAGTCGGTGAGTGCAATTCTTGAAGGAGTGGAATCACTGCTCACGAGGGGAAAGGTGGATGAGACACAACAGCACCTTTGTCTTTATCAAGATTTAATATCACTTTATTTGGACACTCTTTCTTCACGTGTGTGGTCACGTTTTTTTGTGGACTGATTTAATTTGAAGATTTCTGATAAGCTTTTTTGCATGTGCAGCATGGTATGAAGTGACTGTACAGAGTATATCACTGGAAATACATTGAGATATGAGTTTTCTGATAAAGAATACACTGTATGATAGTCTTATACACATTAAGAGGTTTGCACCATCACTGTGTTAAAGACACTTGAACACTTATATGGTTGGCACATGTACACATTATTATATAATCTCTTTTAGTTTGTAGATTTGTCTAGAGCAAGATTACACTTTGTATTAGTGTGTTACACACCTGTAGGGGGTCACACCATCATTGTGTGGAAACACTTGAACTCTGTTTGAAAGCGCCTCTTATTTTTTCCTAGATGCCTGTGGGAGGATTGTGGTAGTTACAGACATGTCTGATTAAATATTTAGTACATATATAGTCTTTTTACTGTTCTATTTCACCTTATTCATTAGCGCTTGTAATATAGGAAATAGGCATTGTTTTCTATCTATCTATCTATCTATCTATCTATCTATCTATCTATCTATCTATCTATCTATCTATCTATCTATCTATCTATCTATCTATCTATCTATAAAATGAGCGCTGATTTTTGAAAAACTGTAATGTAATGTATTCCTGGATTCACTTGCCCATCTGCAGGCCCAGGACTTACATGGCGGGTTCTTGTGGGTAGAGGGGAGGGAGAAGAGTGGACACACATCTGCTCTCCTCCCCTTCTTACTGTGACCCAGAAATTAGTATGTATGATGGCACTTCCAGGTCAGCCTCTCAGTATCCCTGGCTGGCATTGCCAGGAAGTGATGTATTGCAATGCTATCTGCATTGCAATACATTCAGTGGAGCCCAAAGGAGACATACAGGACCTTTTAGACCCTGCATGTCTTATTTAAGAGAACCTATCACCTTAAAATCATCACATCATTACTATGTGATAAAAGAAAAAAAAAGTTAAGCAAGAAATAATAATTTCATATTTTACATCCATAATTACATCCAAGCACATAAAATCCACCCCAAAAAATGTTGAGGCCCCCCCCACCCTCACATATGCGCACGCACAAACATAAATGCAGGCGTTGGGGGCGCCTACTCATGAAAACGTCAATTGCCATACACATGTTACATATCGCCACAAATGCTGGAGTAAGAGCATAAATTCTAGCATAAGACCTCTTCTGTAACACCAAACTGATGACCTATATGGGGCTTTTGAAGCATGCCATATGAAAAATATAGGGTACTGAAGTTTGTCACCATTTAACAGGCACACATAAATTTAAGGTTTGACATGTTGGCTATGTATTTTATCAGGGCAATCTTGTTTTTTATATTTTTATAGTTTATTGTGCTTGTTTGCCCTAAAATTCACTTTAGTGTGTTTTTGTTACTGAAATGTTGCGTTTCCTAGGCCTTTGCAGTATTATCAAGTGACATAAAAAATTGAAATAAAAGATAAACAATGTTCTCAGCACTACCCTTCCCTGTCAATGCCTAAAATATACCAATTCATCAATTCAAAGATGTAGTATTGTCCATAAAATATTATGGTGTACTGTCCATAAATGTCCAGGATGTAGGGTTAAAAAACGTTGCCTGGAAATGTATGAAACAGGCAACTGTATTCCAAGAGGGATGCAAAACTGCTGGGAAGAAGGGCTGGGAAACCCATGCTGCAAGAGAGGAGGGAGAGGGGAGAGAAGCGCCAAGCACACCCTTGGTGTAATATAGTTTTAATAATCAAATAATCAAAATGTTCCACTTACGAAGGTAACAATAGAACAAGCTTGAGACAGAGGAAGGCTGTGTGCAGTGGTGTCCTGCCCGGGAGGAGCAGTCGATCCATGCCACGGTGCCGCGGCTCCGGTGTCAGAAGGATGTTGGAGAATGCTGGGAGAACGAGCTGTCAAAAGCCGCAAACTCAAGCTGTCAACCTCAGAGAGGAATAGCCAATTGGGATGTGATTCTGAGGCAAGTCATGCCTCCTTCCTGAGCCAATAAAGCAGCGGCATGGAATGTCAGCTCTACTGGGGGCAGGACACCACTGCACAGAGCCTTCACCGGTCTCACGCTTGTTTTATTGTTACCTTCCTGAGTGGAAAATTGTATGTATTTATTCTTTGATGATTAAAACTGTATTAAACCAAGGGGGCACTTGGCGCTTCTCTCCCCTCTCCCTCTGACATAAAAACTACCACTATTTTATTTTCTAGGTTGTCTGTTTTCAGAAAATGTAAAACTTTGGGGGTTTTGTGTAATCTTCAGGCCTAAAATGATTTTTTAAACATGTGTGCAAAAAAATGCAATAAACAGCTCTGGCTGCAAAAGGGTTAAAGCATTGCCTTTGGAGATTTTTGAGTACCATAATTTTTCTCAATATCACAAGCACACATAATTTTAAGACTTGACATTTTTCCTTAAAACATGCATTTAATAAACAGTTGAGAAAATATTGTGTAACATAAAAAATTGCACCTACTGTATTTTTATTCTACAGGGCCTCTGCTTTCAGAAAATATATAATATTCTAGGGTTTATAAGTAATTTCATGGCCAAAAATACTGATTTTTTATATGTGCAAAATTTGCTCTAGAGTCAAACTTGAATAAAACAATGCCTGGGGGTTGCCCATAACCTGCCTGTGAAGGGAAGCATTTCTACTATGTATACAACTTACTACAGCAAAATGGTGTTTAAAAAAAAAAAAATTGTATTTAAATTGTCACAGCTTCAGAAGTTTTTTTTTTTGTTTATACAGTGCCTTGAAAAAGTATGCATACCCCTTGAAATTTTCCACATTTTGTCATGTTACAACTAAAAACGTAATTGTATTTTATTGGGATTTTATATGATAGACCAACACAAAGTGGCACAAAATTGTGAAGTGGAAGGAAAATGATAAACAGTTTTCAAAATTTCTTACAAGCAAATATCTGAAAAGTGTGGCGTGCACTTGTATTCAGCCCCCCAATAATTTGTCAATACTTTGTGAACCCCCTTTCACTGCAATTACAGCTGCAAGTCTTTTTGAGTATGTCTCCACCAGCTTTGCACATCTAGACAGTAACATTTTTTGCCAATTCATCTTTGCAAAATAACTCAAGCACTGTCAGACTGAATGGAGAGCATCTGTAAGCAGCAATTTCCAAGTTTTGCCACAGATTCTCAATTGGATTTGTCTGGACTTTGACTTGGCCATTCTAACAAATGAATATGCTTTGATCTAAACCACTCCATTGTAGCTATGGCTGTATATTTAGGGTTGCTGTCCTGCTGGAAGGGGAACCTCTGCCCCAGTCTCAAGTCTTTTGCAGACTCTAACAGGTTTTCTTCTAAGATTGCCCTGTATTTGGCTCCATCCATCTTCCTATCAACTCTGACCAGCTTCCCTGTCCCTGCTGAAGAAAAGCATCCCCACAACATGATGCTGCCACCACCATGTTTCACCATGTTTCACGGTGGGGATGGTGTGTTCAGGGTGATGTGCAGTGTTAGTTTGACCAGAGCACCTTCTTCAACATGCTTGCTGTATCCCCCACATGGCTTATCGCAAACTGCAAACAGGACTTCTTATGGCTTTTCTATGTCTTATGGCTTTCTTTCAACAATGGCTTTCTTCTTGCCACCCTTCCATAAAGGCCATATTTGTGGAGTGCACAACTAAAAGTTGACCTGTGGACAGATTCTCCCACCTGAGCTGTGGATTTCTGCAGCTCCTTCAGAGTTACCATGGGCCTCTTGTCCTCTTCTCTGATTAATGCTTTCCCTGCCCGGCCTGTCAGTTTAGGGGGATGGCCATGTCTTGGTAGGTTTCCATGCTCTTTCCATTTTTGGATGATGGATTGAACAGTGCTCCGTGAGATGTTCAAAGCTTGGGGATAATTTTTTAAAACCTAACCCTGCTTTAAACTTTTGCACAACAAAACCCTGACCTGTCTGGTGTGTTCCTTGGCCTTGGTGATGCTGTTTGTTCACTAAGGTTCTCTAAGAAACCTCTGAGGGCTTAACAGAACAGCTGCTTTTATACTGAGATTAAATTACACACAGGTGGACTCTATTTACTAATTAGGTGACTTCTGAAGGCAATTGGTTCCACTAGATTTTAGTTAGGGATATCAGAGTAAAGGTGGCTGAATACAAATGCACTTCACATTTTTCAGATATTTATTTGTAAAAAATGTTAAAAACCATTTATCATTTTCCTTCCACTTCACAATTATGTGACACTTTGTGTTGGTCTATCACATAAAATCTCAATAAAATACATTTACATTTTTGGTTGTAACATGACAAAATGTGGAAAATTTCAAGGGGTATGAATACGTTTTCAAGGCACTGTAAGTGAATGGCCAGGAACTCCCTTCATGTACATCAGACCCTCATCCTTTCAGGTCTGATATAAATGTTAGGGGGGAATTCCATGCTAAAAATAAAAAAGTATAGAGTACCCCCTCAAAAAGCTGTGCTGGACCTTTATGCGAGCATCCAGCTTAGCAGGCCAAAAAAGAGAGGGGTCTTGTCTCCCCCCCCTCCTGAACCACGCCAGGTCACATGCCATCAACATGGAAGAGCTACTTGGTAGAGTACCTTGTCCTTATGTTCATAAGGCCCTTTCCCAACAACACTTGGCCAGTGGTTGTGGAGGTCTGTGGGTGGAGGCCTTATCATTTACTTTTTTGTATAAAATAGTAGGGATACTAATACCCCTACTCTTTCATACAAAAAAAGTAAATAGTAAATAAGGAAACTTTCAGACATGTCCCTAATTGAAAATACCCCAAAAAGTCCTATCATCAATCACATTGTCCAGTGATGCAGATGCACGTCAATCAAAAATTAATGACACACAATGCCCTGCCAAACAATGAACAAATTCAATCCCTTCACTGCCTTGTGCCAAATGACATCTTCAGAGTGTCATTGCCCAAATATGGCCACGTGTGCCATGTATGTCCCCTTTGTTTACAAATTGCAAGCTGTCATATACTGTATGGCAGTGATAGAAATACCACTATGCTGTTTCAATATAATATAATATTGTAATATAATATAAAACAATGATACGTGTCATTAAAAGAGGATTTAAAATAATATTTAGTCTACATATCCAGGAAGAACAATATATTTTCCAGAGAGTATAGTGTTATTTGCATCCCAGCAAGTCCAACAGAGTATATACAAAATAAAACATTGATCATAAGTCCTATAAGTCCAGAATGCTAAGCTCTTCTCTTCATACTTTTAGTCATTTCAAACTCCCCTGATATACACAGTTGATCAGACAAATATTTTTTATTTTTTTGTTAACAAACAATGCTCCTTGGACTATGGCAGCTACATACACTGCTGCATTTTGAAATTTTTAAGGTCCTTCTTGTCATAATATTTATAGCTACTTCATTAATTACCACTTGTATACATGTATAAACATGTTTCCCTTTGAATGATCTATGACCTTCCCTATACCTATTTACCATATTATTTACACAATCACATTTTTTGATTACCCTAGTACATTTTTAAACAAGTTTCCCTTTGAAACACCTAAGACCCTTTCTAGACTTATTTAGCATTCAATGTGAAAAATGCAGCGCTAAAACAAAAGATATATATAAAACACATATATGTGAACTAGCAAAGTTCAGTGATGAAAAGGTATGATCCAGTTCATTGTGTATGTGAAAAAACATGAAATGGTGATAAAGTCCAAACAGTGATATGAATGACAAATCCAATACGACTATGAGGAAATCCTCCGATATATGATTCGTGTCACTGGCATTCGAATCCACCTGCTTCGGTAAGAGTGTTTACACCTTCTTTACTTCAAGAGCTACTATTAGACAAATCATATATCAGAGGATTTCCTCAGTTGTATTGGATTTGCTCCTATTAGGAGCAATACTTAAGGACCAGAAAAAAACAGCCTTCCAATGTGTAGCATAATAATATTTAACTATGTCTGATGCCCCCAAACCCCCTTTAGATCGTAAGGCATGAACCACTAGCTTTACAGTGTGAGGTGTTATGCCAAATGGAGTTAAGAAAGGTTCTCTGAAGCAATTTAAGCTGTTTTAATGGGATAGGCACTGGTAATGTTTCAAACAAGTATTATTTTCCGACAACAAATGTTGGATGTGAGCTTGTTGGCAGAAAGTCCGACCATGTGTATACTCCATCGAACATTTGTTGTCTGACTTTCCGCCAACAAATGTTGGCTAGCAGGTTCTCAAATTTTCCACCAACAAATTTTTGTTGTCAGTCGGTCGTACAAAAAGTCCACGCATGCTCGGAATCAAGTACGAGCCAAGAGCGATTAGTCTTGTAAAACTAGCATTCGTAATGGAGATATTACGTACGTCTTGTATGTCACTACGTTTGTAATTGTTGGCCAACATTTGTGTGACCGTGTGTATGCAAGACAAGTTGGAGCCAACAACCTTCGAACAGAAATCCACGGTTTTGTTGTCAGAAAGTCCGATCATGTGTATGGGGCATAAGAGTTTTGGCAGTATGGACCTTTTTGTAAACATTAATTAATCCCAAAAGCAATAAAGGATATGTCGTCCATTGATTCAACAGACGGTTAATGTCCACAAACAGGTTGGGGGAAGTTAGCCTGATACAGTGTGGAATAAGAGGAGGTCAGACAAACAGCTAAATGAGGAAAGTTTTGTTGAAGGGTTGAGAGAGAGGTGAGAGGTGAATGGAGAGTGCCTCAGTTTTTGAAACTTATTTTGAAACCAGACAAAGAACCAAAAGCATTTCAGAGTGGTATGCAGGGAGGGAAGAGAGACATGAGGATGGGTTAAATTTAAAAGAATGCTGTCAGCGAACAGGGACAGCTTGTACTCCCTTTGTCGCAAAATAACCCCTTGAATTTCAGGTTGAGAGCGAATGGCCTTGGCAAGAGGTTTTAAACAAAGAATGGAAAGTAAAGGCAATAGTGGACATCCTTGCCTATGAAATTGCTCAGGGGGAAAGAATGCTACTTAAAGGAGGCCATCTGTACCTGAGATGTTGGGTGGGAGTATAGGGCCCGCAAAGCTTGGAGGAAGGGGCCTCCAAAGACATAGTGTCATAGCGTAGCAAACATAAATAGTCAGCCTAGTGATCAAATGCTTTCTGGCCATCTAAAATAGGGATAAGGGCCAGGGATTGAGTTTTATGTCGAAGCCAATAAGATCTATGACATAAGATATATGTCCATAAAACTGTGGCACCATATTACTGTGACTATTACCTCTGTAGAGATGGGGTGTACTTTAGTCTTTCTTTTTAATCACCTTCACTTATGCATATGCACATGTGTTGTATTTTAAGATTCTTCAGTGCAAGTCTGTGTGCTATGCCACCTATATTGAATCTTTTGGCAAAACTACCCGTCCCCATATATCCTGTTATGTGGTTTAATTCACGGAAGTCTAGAGTATAATAGCCTGATATTCTTGGGCTGGATATACTGTATATATTACATTTTGATCTATACCATATAAATATTCTTTCGTTCAGGATTGTTGCAGTTCACTAACTGTCTTGTGTGTGGTGCCTGGTGTGCTCCTATGCCTACCCCAGGCGTTTGGGTTGACCAACCTATTGCCGAGTTTCATTTGTGGGAGCATATGTTACACCTCTATGTTCAAACACACAGTATTGTATTATAAATGATATGTTACTAACATTATATTGTTATAGGTAATTCAAGCATTACTTGTCACATGTCTGGGTCCTGAAGAAGCCAATTTAATGGTGAAACATTAATAAAAAATATAAATACAGCGCTGTGCTAAAGAATGGGAGCAAATAGCAGCCGACACACCTATAGACCCAAGGCAAAAGACAATAAACAGAAAAAGTGTAGCGCTATAAACCCCAAAAACAAATATAAATGAATTAAACAATATACAGTGCATGTGAAACTGATATCACAAACTTATGATGTATCCTATAGGATACAAAGTGAAATAAAGTGAAGTGTTATAAACAGGGACAAATATGTAGTATACCAAAAAATTAAATATTAATGAATATTATTAAAAATAAATCCAAAGAAATTCCAATGGAATTACACCACTAAGAGTTCATAAGTAAAAAAAGGCCACAAATGTTGATTGTAGAGATGAAAGTGAGGGAAAAAAAACACCACCAGGGGTCTATGGAGGCTTACCGGAAACAAGAGATCAGAAAACCTTCTGAATTTTACAATAAGAGGGATCAACTGAATCAAGCAGGTAAGTGAAATTGTAGTAAAACCACAGGTGAGCAGAAGAGCTAATAATGGTGCAGGAGCCGTCACCGAAGGCATCAAGAGGCTTACCAGAACTTAATGACTTGAAAAGACATACAAGTCAAAAAAGGCTTAATGACCAACCCGTCTGGATAATTCGTCTCTTCAGATGTCTTCAATAAGTAGCAAAAATGGAATAGCGATACGACTTCCACGATATTTGTACACAATCCAATAAAAGCCATACAAAAGTTCATATGCCATGCGAGAAAATGAAAAAACTCACATAGCGTGATAACGTTTAACACTGTTTTATTAAATAATAGTAAATGCACTCACATATAGAAGATCATAAAAACTCAAATTTCAAGTAGCGGTAATCGTGAGGGATCCACCCCTCACGATCCCTCACAATTACCGCTACTTGAAATTCGAGTTTTTATGATCTTCTATATGTGAGTGCATTTACTATTATTTAATAAAACAGTGTTAAACGTTATCACGCTATGTGAGTTTTTTCATTTTCTCGCATGGCATATGAACTTTCGTATGGCTTTTATTGGATTGTGTACGAATATTGTGGAAGTCGTATCGCTATTCCATTTTTGCTACTTATTGAAGACATCTGAAGAGACAAATTATCCAGACCGGTTGGTCATTAAGCCTTTTTTGACTTGTATGACGTACCGTATTTATCGGCGTATAACACGCACTTTCTTCCCCTTAAAATCAGGGGAAAATCGCGGGTGCGTGTTATACGCCGGTCCCCTGCGATCCTGACCTGTCAGATCTAAAAAATCGCAGACCGTGATTTGAAAATGGCGCCGCTGGCGCCGAATTACACAGTGCCGGTCCTCGGCTCTTCTCGGCCACTTTCGGCTTCACTCGAGCGCTGCCCGAACCTAGCCGAGTGTACTCGGCTAGGTTCGGATAGCTCCGCTCACCGCCACGCCCATCCCGAGTGGAGCCAAAAGTGAACGAGAGCTGCCGAGAAGAGCCGAGGACCGGCTCTGTGTATTTTGGCGCCGGCGGCGCCATTTTCAAATCACGGTCGGCAATTTTGAAGCTCAGCGAGCTGCAAGGCTGGACTGGGGCAAAGCTGGACTGGGGCAAGGCTGCACTGGATCAAGGCTGCAATGGACACTGGGGAAGGCTGCACTGACAAGGCTGCAGTGACAAGGCTGCACTGACAAGGCTGCACTGACATGGCTGCACTGACATGGCTGCACTGACATGGCTGCACTGCCTTGGCTGCACTGACATGGCTGCACTGACATGGCTGCACTGGCAAGGCTGCACTGACATGGCTGCACTGACATGGCTGCACTGACAAGGCTGCACTGACATGGCTGCACTGACATGGCTGCACTGACATGGCTGCACTGACAAGGCTGCACTGACATGGCTGCACTGACATGGCTGCACTGGCAAGGCTGCACTGGGGCAAGGCTGCACTGAGAAGGCTGCAATGATGGGCATTTAAATGTAAGTTTTTTTCCCTTCAACTTCCCTCCTAAAAGTTTTTTTTTCCTTAAAATTCCCTAAATTGGGGTGCATGTTATATGCCAGTGCGTGTTATATGCCGATAAATACGATATGTCTTTTCAAGTCATTAAGTTCTGGTAAGCCTCTGGATGCCTTCGGTGACGGCTCCTGCACCATTATTAGCTCTTCTGCTCACCTGTGGTTTTACTACAATTTCACTTACCTGCTTGATTCAGTTGATCCCTCTCATTGTAAAATTCGGAAGGTTTTCTGATCTCTTGTTTCCGGTAAGCCTCCATAGACCCCTGGTGGTGTGTTTTTTCCCTCACTTTCATCTCTACAATCAACATTTGTGGCCTTTTTTTACTTATGAACTCTTAGTGGTGTAATCCCATTGGACTTTCTTTGGATTTATTTTTAATAATATTCAATAATATTTAATTTTTTGGTATACTACATATTTGTCCCTGTTTATAACACTTCACTTTATTTCACTTTGTATCCTATAGGATACATCATAAGTTTGTGATATCAGTTTCACATGCACTGTATTTTGTTTAATTCATTTATATTTGTTTTTGGGGTTTATAGCGCTACACTTTTTCTGTTTAATGGTGAAACATTGACAGTACAGACAACACCACATCATGCCACTGTTTGTACTATATTTTCTAGTTTGTATTTGTTATTTTATTTGTATGTGTTTTATACTTATTCCCCTGTTGGAGTATTACTGAATCCTTTTAACTGTTTTTCTAATAAAAAATATTTTTATCTAACATGTCACCTCTCTGTGGCCAATATAGTCCATCATTGTAGGATACTGGGAGTCTCCCTTGTTATTTTTATTAGTTTTGTTAATAATTTATAGTCTATATTACGTAATGATATGGGTTGGTAAGAATCAACTAATTCAGGGTTTTTCCCCGGTTTTAAAGTTAAGGTTGTTCATGCCTCAATAAACTCTGAGTAGGGTGTATTATGCTCATGATTTTAGTTATAAGGATCCATGAGTACTGGAGATATTTCCCCTGATAGGAACTTTCCATCCTTTCCTTTGCAAAGCTGCTGACAACTCAAGGTGCACAACACACCCTGGTACCATTGATGTTTGATTCCACTATTCTAAAGAGGTGAGAACTCACAAAGTTCCTTTACCTCACCAGTACAAGCACAGCAATTTGCCATATTAAATTGCTTAAATCCATTTATCATAAAATATAAGTTTTATTTCTATTGTTAAAGGGAACATTCTTATTTATAATTGTCTCCCTTTATGTATCATTTCTTTTATTATAGCAGTATATTTGCAGTATATTTGTAAAAATCACAGTATTACTATCCAATGTTATATGTAAACATGAACTTTCCTCTGTGTAAAATATATATTATATTTCATTCATCAGATTTAAATAAAAATTGGCATTTAACCTTGGAAGTGGAGTTTTGCGTTGTATCATATAATTCCCCTAATTGTCAGTGCAAATTTCCTACTATGCAACCTTCAAAAAAGTGAATACATTTATGCAATGATTAGGTCCAACACGCATTTAAAGCATTGTGGTTAAATAGTAGCATACCTTGTAAATGCTTTAGAGTAGGATTGTGTATTGCCTTTTATATGCCATTATACCTAAATTGCTTTATGTTCAAGTGGAGAAAATAATTTGTGTCAAATTTTCTACTGAAAAACACAATCGACCAACAAAAGGACTTCACTAAATTAAATATTCCTTTTGCTTTAAGCTGAAGTTTATTAAGCTTATAGTTCGACTTTTCTGGTTATTTCTTTCCTCCTCATCAACATGCTATTGAAATGTTCAAATAAAAAAAAATCAATTCTATTATGATGATATACCTTATTTCAGATGCAGGGATACCATTACTGGATCTCTATGCCTTTCTATGAAATACAGGCAGGTCATGGGTGGTGGGAGAGGCAAGCAGGGTGCTATACTTCGTTTCCTGAAAATTTTGCAGCATTTTGCCTCAGTGCTTCCTTTAAGAGCCCTCAGCCGTAAAGCAGGCAGCAGTAGGCTGGCTTTGGGAGGAGTTATACAAATTTCAAAATGCCTTGATAGATGGATGTCAGTCTAGAGGAGTGGGTAATCCTAGGCAGATGGCCCTAGGTTATACCCACATGTCCATGATTTTAACAACTGAAATCCAATGAATGGGGAGGGTCATTGTCAGCAAAAGAACGCTGTGCCAGGGATGAACATACAAAAGAATGGATGAAGGTATTGCCCTCAGAACAGTCAAAGGTGTACACATAAGATTAAAACTAGGTGACCCTTAAACATTGCATGTATAACAATGTTTGTGATGGGGATCAGGGGACAAAAAAAAAAAGTTAACCAAGCATAAAGGGAAGGAAAGATGAAATATAGAAAAAAAAAGGAAAAAAGAGGATAATGGGGAAGAGTTCACTCTAGGCATAAAACAACAAAGAGAACTAGAGGGAGAGAAGTAGAATTATTTTTCAATTCTACTACTCAGTCTCTCTGAAGAGGAAAAATGCATCCATACGTACCTAGTGTTAGTGAATTTTTCCCAATTATCAAGCTCTTTAGCTTGCATCTCCTCCATAAGCATAATATCACTAATTTAGTTTACCCAGGAAGATAGGGGTGGGGCGGTAGTGCTCTTCAATATCTGGATATTAATTGTCTGGCTGCGGAGTGGTAGAATCTTCTCTCCACATGGCATCACCAACATGTGTCCGAGGACAATGGAAAGATCCATTCAATGGAAACCGGATCCCGGTGCCATCTAGATATAAAGGTTTATAATTCTTCTCTTGAGCGTAATATGAGATAGAATATTTGTGGGTAAAGAGGAATGCCGTGTGCCAATCCTCTGTAGGGACCTCAAATCCCAGTTCCCTGGATCACAGTTTAGTGAAAGTAGGAAGTGGATTATGGGTGTTAGCCAATATGAAATTGTATATCGCTGATAGAGTGTGTCAGGGGACCTCTGGTAGGAGGCATAAGCATTCAAATTTTAGCAGAGGTCTATAGATTTAACTCGAGGCAAATAATGTTTTACAATAGGTAGATAATTGAAATTTTGTCAGCCAGTTTATCGTAGAGGATGTAGCTGTAGGGTGGACTATGGACCCAAGGGGTGCGTGTACAAATGAGCCAAGAGTATCTCTCATAGGACCCAATAGTCGACACCCCTCTACTCTCCGGGAGGGCTGTATTGTCAAATATTAAGGTTAATGGGCATGGGTCGTGGAAAGCAGAAAACTACCTCTCCTACAGTACCAAACTTGGAGGGCTGCCACTGTTAAGGGGGAAAGTGTTGCCAAGGATTTAAATGTGGATTTGTAGCCCCATAGTAGAGCTTGGAAGTCTACAGGAGACATATCCTGTTCCACCAATGTTGAGGCTTTATTTAAGGGGCGGGGGAACCGTTCCAGAAGGCAAAAAACAATAGCTGAGGTATGATATATTTTGAAATCTGGGAGACCCGTTCCACCCTCAAATTTGGGGTAACATAGGACTTTATGTTTCAATCTTGGGCAGCACAGTGGTATAGTGGGTAGCACTCTCACCTAGCAGTAAAAGGGTCACTGGTTCGAATCCCAACCAGGACACTACCTGCCTGGAGTTTGCATGTTCTCCCTGTGCCTGCGTGGGTTTCCTCTGGGTACTCCGGTTTCCTCCCACACTCCAAAGACATGCTGGTAGGTTATTTGGCTTCTGTCCAAAATTGGCCCTAGTATATGAATGTGAGTTGGGGACCTTGGATTGTGGGCTCCTTGAGGGTAGGGAGTGATGAGTGTGGAGTGCTGCATTAAATTGACAGCGCTATATGGGTACCTTAAATAAATAATGATATAATAGATGAGTATCTTAATGAGACACAATGTACGGGATAGGGACAATTGTAGACACTCATTCTGGTTGGACTGGTGTCTTTATTCAACCTTACTAACTATGTAACTATGTAATCTGAAATGGCCACGGCACCAGATAAACCAAATTGCTAGGGAGCGAAGAGTTTAAAAGAAGGCGGAAGGGAGTGTTATGGGTAAAGCTTGAAACAAGTATAATAATTTAGGGAGTATATCCATCTTTAATATATTGATCCGACCAAACCAGGAGGTTTGGATAACTTGACAGTTTTCGGTCAACCCCCTAATTTTTCGTGAGGAGTGGGCTGTGGTTAAGGCCATATAGGTCTAGTGTACGTGCTGGAATAGCGGTACCCAGGTAAAGTAATAGTTCTGGGTTGCCAATGAAACTGAAAATTGGAGAGTTGAGAGAGTTTTATGTGGTAAGGAGATGTTTAAAGTCTCCATTTTATTGATATTAAGCTTAAAATTACTGAGCAAACCAAATCTATGAATTTTGGCCAGTATGGGGGGGATACTAATGTGGGGTTGACTGACATATAGGAGGAGGTCATCTGCGTAAGGGATGATATACAATGTGCCAAAGTTGTTTGTATGCCATTGATAGAGGGGTTAAATCTAATGGCCTGGGCAAGGTGTTCTATGACAATGGCAAATAATAGGGGTGATAGGGGGCAGCCCTGTCGGATACCATTGGCAATAAAAAAAGAAAAAGTTCAGATCGGGTCCCATTAACCACTACCGTAGCTGAAGGAGAGGAATATAGGTATATAATATGGGTAGACATCCTGGGGCCTAATCCTATCTGGATGAGTGCCTATCGAAGAAAAAAACAATTGCCCCTATCAAAATCTTTCCATTCTTAAGGCCTTTGATAACCTGCAGAAACTCTGTGACCATTATAGGGGAGTCCAATTCCTCTACGTCAAGAGCAGGAATGGTAGGCAAGGCCATTTCATGGATATAAGCGTGCATATCCGGGATACTGGTGGAAGGGGAGAGAGACTGTGTCGGGGGAGGTAAGTTATATAGAGAGGAATAGTACCTACAAAATTTCTCAGCTGTTTCGGAATTAACATACCGTTTAGTGCTAGAGGGGGACAGGATAAAAGGAATCATTGTGCGGTCTTGTCTGGGATGAAGTACTCAGGCAAAATGTTTGCCGCATTTTTTGGCCTGGGAGTAATGGATATGATGCGCTTTGTCTCTGGCTATCAGGGAACATTCTGCTAGCAGTAGACTTGCATCTTATCCCTCCTTGCGTTAGGTCACGCCCCGTATTGCCGGCAATTTAAATGTAATTTTTTTTTCTTTATATATGTCAGTTTTGCTGCAGCAGGTTCTATAAATGGCACAGATGCGCCACTTTACAGGCAGACTAAGGCAACCCCCCATGCACTATTTTTAAAATATTTTTTTGTTTTTATTCTTTCACTTTAAGCATCATTAAAATCAGTGCTCCTTTAAAAAAAATCTTTTAAAAAACTTTTTTTGCATTGATACACGTTCCCCAGGGCAGTACTTGGGCCCTAATAACCTTTTTATGGCCAATAACTTGCATATAAGCCTTCAAAATGGGGACTTTTGATTTTTGGGTCTCACAGACTTTAATAGGGTTCAAACTTTTTCCATGTTCAGAAGTTCTGGTGCAAACCGAACCGGGGGTTGTTCGGCCCATCACTATCAATCAACTGCCTCTGCATAATCAGGGATAGTCTGAGGCCGTCATCTCTGACTTTGCCTCTTTCATGCTGACCCCTATCTCAGTTTGCATATTCCTTGCTGGTTGGTGCTTTGCAAAAGCAGCCAGTTTTATGGATCTCAAACATTTTCCACATAAGAACTGAGCAGAATATTATCAAAACTATAAGTGCAACAGCAATAATGATATGATATGCAATAAATAGTATAATAAAAAGTCCAAAAGCCTGAGTTTTCCTTAAAATGTAATTTTTTATGTTTCACATTTTGAAAAGCTTGCTACACTATATTTTGAGATTGCATCAAATATCCACTTGCCGGCTGCAATACGTATATATACATTGTGGCAAGTGATTTACTGTGAAGCTATTAGCCATAACCCTGGTATTTTTTTTTCAGCCAGCGGCTGGCTTTCTCATGAAAGCAGTACGAGCAGCTCATTAGTCACTGGACCACTTTCAGAAGCAGCAGGAGGGCATTTCCCCCCCTTCCGCAGCTCGCCGGTGTTTCTGGGGCTTACCGTTTTTACCGGCATTGCCGAGTAATGCTCTGACAATGCAGGCCTTTGGTCATAGAGGCCAAAATCGTCTCTGATCGCTCTTGGGTGGAGGTAAACTTTCTTTTTTTCAAATTGAAAGATCACATTTTTTTCCCTCGATCATTTGCTTTTAAAGGTAAAGGAGAAATTTGGGGTCTTTTTGACCGCAGATCTCTCCATAAAGAGGACCTGTCTTCCTTATTTATTTTACAATGGATGTTTACATCCCTTGTAATAGAAATAAAAGTGATAAAAAATAAATAAAGTGACAGTGTAAAAATAAAAATATAAAATGAAGAAGAAAAAAAAGTGCCCCATCATCCCTCCCTGCTCGTGCGTAGAAGCGAACACAGACGTAAGTCGTGCATGCATACTGTATCTAAATGGTGTTCATACCACACATGTGAAGTATCACTGTGAATGTTACAATGAGAGCAGTCATATTAGTGCTAGACCTCCTCTGTAACTCTAAACAGGTAACCTGTAAACAAAAATTTTAAGTGTCGCATTTGGAGAATTTTAAGTATTGTAGTTTGTCGCCATTCTTCGAGCGTTCACAATTTTAAAGCGTGACATGTTGAGTATCTATTTACTCGGCATAACATCATCTTTAAAATCCTACAAAAAATTGTTTTGTATATATTTTTTTTATTTTATTGTAAGTTTTATTTAAGTGTACTTTTTCCAAAATAAATTGTGTTTGAAATATTGCTGCACAAATACCGTGTGACATAAAAAATTGCAACAATCACCATTTTATTCCCTAGAGTCTCTGCTAAAAGCAAATATATATATATATATATATATATATATATATATATATATATATATATATATATATATAATGTTTTGGGGTTATACGTAAATTTCCAGCAAAAAAAATACTGATTTATACTTGTAAACAAAAAGTGGCAGAAAAGGCTTGGTCTTCAAGTTAATATAGAGATTTATAATTTAGCCGCTAGAGGCATGTCTATACTTCACCACAATTACCTATTCTCCCTACATAAAGCTGAACTCTGGGAAAAGTAAAAACCCTCCCTTGCAGTGGGGCTGCCCACAATGCAAGGGTTACATTTTTCATTAGGTCAAGGGAACAAAAAAAGGCGGTTTTACTTACCAGGTCCTCCATACTGACATGCTCCTTCTGTGTGGCTAGACCAGCCCCTGCAGCCTTTTTCCAGTGGTCAAGTTTAATATCATCCAGTACAATTTACAGCCCATAGCCTTGCACTGGATGTAAGGACGCCAAGGAACAGTCCAAGGAACAGTCCACCACCGGAGTACAGGAGAGTAGAGAAGAGCACCGGCTGCTGGGGAAGCTGAGAATCAGGTAATTAAAACAGATTTTTTCAATCTCATGGACCTAAATGATTATTTAACCCACACAGACTCAGGGCAGCTCCACTGAAGGGGATAATTTTACTTTGCCCAGAGTAATGCCGCGTACACACGAGCGGACTTTACGGCAGACTTGGTCCGGCAGACCGGAGTCCGTCGGATAATTCGATCCTGTGTGGGCTCCAGCAGACTTTTTTTTTCCAAAAGTTCGACGGACCTAGAAATGAAACATGTTTCAAATCTTTCTGACGGACTCGAGTCCGGTCGAAAAGTCCGCTCGTCTGTATGCTAGTCCGACGGACAAACACCGACGCTAGGGCAGCTATTGGCTACTGGCTATGAACTTCCTTGTTTTAGTCCGGTCGTATGTCATCACGTAGGAATCCGTCAGACTTTGGTTGATCGTGTGTAGGCAAATCCGTTCATTCCGAAAGTCCATTGTAAAGTCTGTTGAAAAGTCCGCCAGACCTAGTCCGTCGAAAAGTCCACCCGTGTGTACGCGGCATTAGGCTTTAAACTAGAACTAAAGCCAAAACTGTTTTTTTTTATTTCTATGGAGTAAGGTATGGTCCTAACTCCTGTCAGTTTTACTCATCTGTGTCCTATTCAGGAGATTTCCCTTTTACTTCCTTTGCCATAGCCACATTAGGAAGTAAGAGGAATACCAGGGTACAGTATAGCTAGTTCCCCAATTGGAAGATTTCCCTTTTTTTTTTTGTTCTGGTAACAATTTATTTAAAATAGTCATCAACAAAAATAGGGTGAATCTACCTAACAGGGACACGGACAAAAAAAAAGCACCCCCCCCCCATAAAAAAAAAACAAGTGTTCTAAATTCTCACCATTCCATCCAAACCTGAAAAACATTTTGGCTGAAGTTGCACATTAACAAATCTGGATATAGTATATCAGGCAAATTAGAAACACATGGTTTCAGTGGGTTGGCACTGTTATTTTGCATTACGAAGCAGACACAATGTAATAAGTAAGTAAGGTTGTTCACATGAACATAAATATTTGCAATTATTCATGTGCATACAGTATATTAGAAGATATACACAAACACACACAGGGGGAGATGTAATAAAACTGTTGCACTCAGCTTGTTCAGTTAAGGCCCGTACACACGATACGAAAATCAGATGGGAAAATTTGTACGATGAGCTGTCTGCAGATATTCGGATCGTTGGTACGGTGCTTTCGACAGCCGATTTTACTTTTTCGATGTGCAGACTATTAAATTTTTGTCAGATGTGAACTCAGCGGTCGATTTCCGTTTCATTATTATGCTTTTCGTATGAGAAAATCATAAGAGCAAGACTACGCATGCTCAGAAACAAAAGAATACATACAAAACTATTCAACACATTACGTCACTTCTGACGTTGCATTCTGTCGTACAAAAATTAGTAACCTCTTCACTTTTGACATGAGACTAGCATGCCACAAAAATCAGATGTTCGGTCATCTTAAAATCAAAGCATGTGTACGAGGCTTTAAGTTTTGACAAAAAACGTGGAAGCTGGTTTCTATGCACAGCTGCACCAGATTTAGCGCTCTCCAGTTTTAGTAAATCAACCCCATACAGTTCGGATATATAGAGAAGCAGCTGTATGGTGTCAGAGCAGGAAATTCTTGGTCCAGTCATTGTGGCAAATTCTGTGGACTGTTCTCCTGACTAAAATGTAGAAAATGTAGAAAATTATTTTAAGATTAAATGTAATATTATGGTAAGATTCTTTAAGTATTAAACACTTTCACTTGACTATCCCAACTTTGGAAAGAAATGTTAGTTGCAATTAGGGATGGGCCGAACACCCCCCGGTTCGGTTTGCACCAGAACATGCAAACACTATTAAAGTCTATGGGACATGAACATGCAAAATCAAAAGTGCTAATTCGGCTTATATGCAAGTTATTGCCATAAAAAAGTGTATGAGGACCCGGGTACTGCCCTGGATATGTGTCAATGCAAAAAAAAGTCTTTAAAACGACCGTTCTTTCAGGCGCAGTGATTTTAATAATGCTTAAAGTGAAACAATAAAAATGAAACATTCCTTTAAATATCTTGCCTGGGCGGTCCCCTTAGCCTGCCTGTAAAGTGGCACATCTGTGGGATGTGTAGAACAGTGCCGCAGCAAAATGACATTTTTAACTTGCTCGCGGCTGAAAACCAGATGAACCCGCAACGTCTGACATCACATGATGTCACATGACATCAGAAGGGGGCGTGGTCACTCGGTTACAACACCGGGTGGCCCCGCCCTTGCCTATATAATAGCTGTCTCAGCCAAGAGACAGCAGTCGTGGGAGGCCTCCCATGGAGGCGGAGTTTTTTCAAGTTTTTTTTCTATTTTTTTGGGTCCATCGGGAGACGTGATCGAAGATGGATGGACATAGCGAGACACTTTTTTCTTTTCTTTTTTAATAAAGGAATTGTCAAAAACTGTCTGTTGTGGTTTTTACTTTTTGACACTTTTTTGGTGAATCGGTAGGGGTACAATGTACCCGATACCCATTCACATAGGAGGGGCGGGATCTGGGGACCCCCTTGTTAAAGGGGGCTTCCAGATTCTGACAAGCCCCCCACCCACAGACCCTGACAACCAATGGCCAGGGTTGTTGGGAAGAGGCTCTTGTTCCCATCAAAAGCGGCCTGATATGGTTCAGGAGAGGGGGGCACTCGCTCATCCCCCCCTTTCCTGGCCTGCCAGGCTGCTTGCTTGGATAAAGGTCTGGTATTGATTTTGGGGGGGACCCCATGCCAATTTTTTAAAATTTTGACGTGAAGTTCCCCTTAAAACCTATGCCAGACCCAAAGGGCCTGGTAGGGATATTTGGGGGGACCCCACGTTGTTTGTTTTTTTACATTTTGGTGTGGAGTTCTCCCATTGGGCCTGGTATGGGTTTTGGGGGGACCTCATGCAGTGTTTTCTTTAATTCTGTCATAGGGTTCCCCATAACTACCTCAATACGCTGTATCATATACTCTGCATTGCACTATATACCCTACACTGTATATATATATATATATATATATATTTTATATATATATATATATATATATATATATATATATATATGTACACACACTACACTGCACCACTGCACTGTATATATATATATATATATTCTACACTGACTGCACTGTATATATATATAGATATATCTATATATATATATACAGTCAGCGGATCTAGTCAGCAGCTACATGCATCACACTCCAAACTGAACCTAGTCGCACCGGCAGCACAACGGTTCGCATCACGAGTATTCCACACATGAATTCATAACACTCCCTATCATAAATCTATGATTCATTATGTATGCCATTTTCACAGTTCGTTCCTACACATATTATTTCTGCTATCCTTTTCTTATCGCCTATCAGTAGGTTACCTTTGTTGAAATCGTTGCAAGAATATGCATCTAGCAATCGCTGCAAAACACGTATCTCAGCATATACCCATTGCATTCGTTACAAACAGGCTTCTCAAACGCAAATGCTGCAAGTACACATCTCAACATAACTTCTTGCAAATCACTGGACCATCCCCAAACTCATTTCTGAGCAGAGGCGCAGGGATATTCCCTTTCCCGCTACGGCCAGCAAGGCAGAGCTTTTCAGGCTCCTCTTCCCGCCTCCAGCTGCAGCCGGGCCCAGCAGGCATCCCTGCAATCCATCTCTGGGGCCATGTCCCAGCTACATTCTTTGGTCTTCTCCTTACTGATACAGTTTCAGACCTCCAGACCATGGACACACTTTTGGAAGTTCACCCACCCACGGCCCTCCCTGACCCGGTCTTGGTCCCGATGACAGCTTCTCCTTCTGCAGGTACAGCAGGCTCTACACCTATCATCCTCCTTGCTCATCTTGTCCCGGCCAGCGTCAGGAAGGTTATATTAGAGTGCAAAGATGTCAATTTGGCATCCCTGCTCATCTCAGCCCATGACTTAGCTGACAACAAATCTTATGCCTGGGGGGACCTTTCAGTAGTTGTCAAGTTTAAAGACCCCAGGCCCCTAAGCTGTCAGTCACTGAGTTCGCCATGGCCTTCAGGATGTTTTAGAGATGTCTTTTGTTCAGCCACCCCCAGCAGGAGGAAGGAGCTGGACTTATACCTCCATACAGTGTTAGATCTTGCTTACAAATATGGTGGCTTTGCCTTCTACAACTACCATAGGTCGTTCTCAGCCAAAGCAGCAGCAAGACTCATCCAGTTCCAGATCAGTACTAACTGGAGCGTCTCAGACATGGAACTGCTTTTTTCGCCACTTTGATGGTCTTCGTTCCCCACTCTGTGCGATTTGCGAATCTTCCGCCCACACAGCAAATTGGTCCTCTGAGGCAGCCACAAAATGCCCCTTCAATTTTCCTTCCACCTCCGGCTTCAACCAGGGCCCGGTAGGCGCACCACAACAGAAGCAGGTAGACAAGTTGGGACGACCAGTCTTTTCAGTGGGGGTCGCGGCGATATGCAACAACTTCAACCAAGGCGGGTGCACCTTCAGCCACTACCGCCTACTGCACATCTGTACTTCATGCCACAAGGCACACCCAAAGACCACCTGTCATGTAAAGCAGCTAAACAAATCCTGACTAAGCTGGGTGGATGTCCTGTGGCTGGGCTTCTACCTCTCCACATACCCCACCCCTTCACTGCCAGTATTCCTGCTACATGGCTTCACGGCAGGATTCCACACCGGCCCCATCACCTTACCCCTCTCAACTCACGAGTGCAAGAACTTGCAGTCAGTGGCCATTGATGCTCAGGCCATAGACACCCTCTTACAGGCAGAGTTAGATAAGGGGTTCATCATCGGCCCCTTCTCACCAGTCACCTTTCCAGATTTGGAGAGTCAGCCCTATTGGGCTTGTAAAGGGGAAGTTCACAAATAAACTTCGCTTACCTTACGACCTGTCTGCGCCTCATTTCTCACATATCCCTAGTTTGAACTCCCTGATCCCTTCCGAGGAATCTTCTCTCAAGTATGCATCAGTCCACATGGCCATCCAGGCCATCATTAAGATAGGCACTGGCAGTTACAGGGTTGTCCTTGTTGTTTCCAATAAATATTGAGGCCCGTAGCATGACTTCAAATGATATTCCACTGTGGTGGGTGGAGAATTTCAAATACTTAGTAGTTATAATTTCCCACCAAGCTTCTGAATTTATTCCTTTGAATTTGACGTTGATTCTGGAAGATATTGGGTTAAAATTGAAAGTGTGGTAGTCTCTACCATTGTCTTTATTAGGACATATTAATCTTCTAAAAATGAAAATCATACCCACATTTATGTACTTATTTAGACACTCTCATCAGTGGCATCCTATGTCCTTTTTTACAAAATTAAACAAACTTTTTTCATCTTTTTTATGGGGATCGAAGAATCCCAGGTTCAAATTAACTACTCTGATGCACCCTTGTGACCAGGGAGGACTAGCCTTCCCGGATCTATATAGATACTTTTTAGCCACTCAGCTGGTTACAGCCGCATGGTGGCTGAATCCTGATACATATAACTCCTCTACTAGATTGGAAGCGGCAGTAGTGAGCTCTGTGGATGTCCTGAAGGCTCTTTTATTTAGGGGCCGTAGGGCACCATATCAGCTGACCCCTTCAATGCTTATCACTATTCGAGCTTGGGAGGCTGCTATTAGATGTGAGCAGTATCCTAAGGGTGCTTTTTCTCCAAGTGCTCCTTTATGGTTTAATCCTACTCTTCCTCAATTTTTAAAGCACCAGAGCCTATTGCATGGACCAAGTATAATATTAAACTACTTTCTCCTACAATCTCTTACTTATTTAGATATTTCCAGCTTCTTCATACCTTTCATGCACAAGTTCCACAGGATAGTTTAACAATTAGACAATCCACTTTAGAACTTGTGCTTAGGTCTGAGTGTCTGGATAAGCCTACCTCGAGATTGTATTCTCATCTTATATTCATTTCTATCCTGCCATTAGATGCTCTCAGAGCTAGGTGGGTGCGTGATATACCAGGTTTAGATATGGAGGATTGGAGGGGGGTGTGGGATTTCCCTATGTGATCCTTGATATCCTTAAGAGATCGTATGATTCAATATAAATTGGTACATAGAGCATATATTACGCCATATAGACTTAAAAAGATAAATCCTGTGTGTTCTTCGGAGTGTTGGCAATGTGGCACGAATCAGGGGGATTTTACACATATTTTCTGGACTTGTCCATATATACCGTATATACTCGAGTATAAGTCGAGTTTTTCAGCACATTTTTTTGTGCTGAAAGTGCCCCCCTCAACTTATACTCGAGTCAAGCACTTTTCTGCAGCAAAAAATTTCATTTTCCGAACTGACTTTGGGGCCCCGTATCTCAGGGCCACTTGATGCTAGGAATCCTAAAGTTGGTGTGCAAACCCAGTGGACCTGGTACCATAACATCTCCAAAGCTGGGGTTTCTAGCACCAAGTGACCCCGAGATACGGGGCCCCAAATTAGGTTCGGAAAATGTCATTCTCTGCTGCAGAAAAGTGCTTGACATTTTCTGAACCGATTTTTGGGGCCCTGTATCTCAGGGCCACTTGGTGCTAGAAATCCCAGCTTTGAATATTTTATGGTACTAGTTTCACTGGGTTTGCACACCAAATTTGGGGTTCCTAGCTCTAAGTGGCCCCGAGATACAGGGACCCAAATTCGGTCAACTGTGTCCATCTGCAGCAATGTCATTTCTGGACACTTTGGTTTCAGAGACCATAAATTTTGGCTGCAGCTAGGGGGCATCTAGGAACACTTAACTACTGAGTTTGAAGTTTGGGGGACCTATGGCTGCAAATGGGCACAGTGAGGCTGCAAATGGGCATTGTTGACCCTCTTTTCCACTTACAGTAGCTGTGCATTTCTCACCCTCGTCTTATACTCGGGTCAATAAGTTTTTCCCATTTTTTGTGGTAAATTAGGGCCTCGACTTATACTCGGAATGACTTATACTCGAGTATATACGGTAGTTATCTTTTGGGTGTAAGTGGTTGATTTATTGCATTCTGTCCCTTTCCCGATTTCAATGTTTGTCTGTTTACTGGGCCTGGTAGAGACTATTCTTCCCATAGTGTCCAAGCAAGTGTTCACTAATATAACATTATTTTACGCAAGAAAAAGCTATTGCGCTGCATTGGAAGAAACCTCGGTCCCCTACGCTCTTATATTGGAAACAATTGGTAAATAATAATCTTTCATTGCATACATGAATAGGGGAGGTCCTAGTAAGTATGATAAAGTGTGGGCAAAGTGGCTGGACAAACCATATACAGCATTGAATGCCCATGGGGGCCACTGCTTATAATAGGTGTGTTCCTATGTGAGAAATGTTTGCGTTTATTGGAGAAAGAAGGAACTAATGTTTATTCTAAAAAATGTTTGCTCTTTTTTTTTTTCTTTTGGATTAGAAATTGATATACTGGATTTTTGAAATTGCATTATTATATTTTGGGTTCAGTGTGTATGATGTCTTTTAGTGTTTTGTTTTGTTTGTTTGTTAAGAAATTTAATAAAAAGATTTAATTAAAAAAAAAAATAGGCCTGGCTATCCAAAGCGGATATCGCAGATGCCTTCAAGCTCCTGCCTATCGAGCCACCCCTCTGACGGTGGCATGGCATGAAGTGGAGGGAATCTTACTATTTTTCCACCAAGCTGTCCTTTGGCTCTAAAAGCAGCCCGTGGCTGTTTGACGTTTTCGCCCAGTCGCTCACTTGGATCCTATCACACCAGCCTCAGTGGCACAGGGTTATCCATTATTTTGACGACTTTCTGCTCATTGAACACCAGATATGCCCCCGGGAGAACTAGACAAGCTAAGAGTGGTCTTCAACAATCTCAATGTGCCTATAGCCGAACACAAAGTGGAAGGCCCGGCACATTCCATCACCTTCTTGGGCATCGTCCTAGACATGCAGGCTATGCAGGCTAGCCTGCCTTCTGGCAAACTAGCTTGTGTGCTTAATTTTATGATGAGAATTATTCCGCAGGGGCGTTCGTTAATCTCACGGCTCTTTGTCTTTCTCACCTGAGTACAGAACCCCGACCAAGTCCTCAGACTAGACCCAGCAGCCATAGCGGAGTTAGCTATGTGGGACGAGTTCCTCCCCAACTGGAACGGCATATCCATGTTTATTCCCTCAGTATCAGCCCAGTCGCCACAAGTAGTCACAGATGCTGCAGCCTCCACAGGCTTTGCTGCTATTTTTGGCCACCACTCGTTTGCCGATCCCTGGCCCCCAGAAATCTGTTGGATTCCTGGTTTCGCTAGATCATCGTTTTTGTTCAAACTATACCCCATTGTGGCAGCAGCCCAAGTCTGGGGCCACATGTGGACAGGTCAGACAAGTACTCTTCACCACAGACAACCGGGCTACAGCCGACATCATTAATAAGGGGACATCCAAGTCGCTCACCGTCATGTCCTTCCTGCGCAGGCTGGTGCAATTATCACTACATCACCAATTTAACATTTACTGTGAGCATATCCCTGGCAAATGCAATGCCGCAGCAGATGCACCGTCTTGCTTTAATTTTGTCTCATTCTTCCAGCAGAAAAACCAGAGTGGATCCATCATCCACTCCGATCCCACTAACAATGGATTGAAGCCACATCTTGTCAATGCAACACGGCTCATCAACAACTCACTGGTAGGGATGAGCCGAACACCCCCCGGTTCGGTTCGCACCAGAACCTGCGAAAGGACCGAAAATTCGCACGAGCATTAGAACCCCATTGAAGTCTATGGGACTCGAACGTTCGAAATAAAAAGTCCTCATTTTAAAGGCTAATTTGCATGGTATTGTCCTAAAAAGGGTTTGGGGACCCGGGTCCTGCCCCAGGGGACATGTATCAATGCAAAAAAAAAGTTTTAAAAACAGCCATTTTTCGGGAGCAGTGATTTTAATGATGCTTAAAGTGAAAAAAAAGGGAAATATTCCTTTAAATATCGTACCTGGGGGGTGTCTATAGCATGCCTGTAAAGTGGCGCGTGTTTCCTGTGCTTAGAACAGTCCCTGCACAAAAAGACATTTTTAAAGTAACAAAAGTCATTTAAAACTGCTTACGGCTTTAATTTAATGTCCGGTCCCGGTAATATGGATGAAAATCAGTGAGACAAACGGCATGGGTACCCCTCCCCCCAGTCCATTACCAGGCCCTTTGGGTCTTGTATGGATATTAAGGGGAACCCCGCACCCAAATTAAAAAAAGGAAAGGTGTGGGGCCCCAGTTCCTCTGAACAGCAGTATACAGGCGGTGAAAACAAGACAGGGACTGTAGGTTTGTTGTTAAGTAGAATCTGTTTGTAATTTTGAACTGGTACATTTTTATAGTGTTGCTCCAGCCAAAAAAATCTATTTTTAAGCTTTTTGGAAAACATAGGGAAGGGTTATCACTACTGTGACATTTGTTTTGCCGTATGTGCACCTCTTCAGAAGATTTTACCTCACTTTCTGTCCCAATGACAAATGTTTTTTGACAATTTGGGGTTTTTAGTGAAACAAGGATTGGTGATAAAGCATCGGTGGGGAGGAGACACGTTCTTCCCATATTAACTCTTACAGTAGAGAATTTCCCTTCCTAGGGGTGGATTTCATCTCACTTCCTGTTGTCTCCTTCTGTTTGCAAGTAGGAGTCGTTTGTAAGTTGGATGTTTGAAAGTAGGGGCCTGCCCTATATACTCTGCAGAAATTGTGGCCTTAGATGTTGGTGTTGCCACAACACTGTAAGCCCTCACAGTTACTTTTGGTGGTCACATGAACAGGCTCTGCTGTAAAATATTAGATCAAGAATTGTAATTACATGCACCTGTTGAACAGGGGCAGAAAAATTGGGCCTTTGGTGGTGGTGGTGGTGCTGGTGCCACAACACTGTAAGTCCTCACAGTTACTCTTGGTGGGAGCTGGAACGGGCCCTGCTGTGAAATATTAGATCAAGAATTGTAATTACATGTCCCTGTTGAACAGGGGCAGAAAAATTGGGCCTTAGGCACTGGTGCCACAACACTGAAACCCCTCACAAATACTCTAGTTGGAGCGCAGGAATGAGCCCTCCTGTAAAATATAGCATCAAAATTTGTAATTACACACCCCTGTTAAACAGGGGCTGAAAAATTGGGCCTTAGGCACTGGTGCTGGTGCCACAACACTGCAACCCCTCACAGATACTCTAGTTGGAGCGCAGGAACAAGCCCTGCTGCATAGTATTGCATCAAAAATTGTAATTACACGCCACTGTTAAACAGGGGCTGAAAAATTGGGCCTTAGCCAATGGTGGCTGCGCCCAGAACCAAAAATATTCTTACAAGCTATCAGCATGATCATTGAGGAGGAAGAGGATAGTCACTCAGCATCAGCATATCAGCAGTCTTGAAGGCATCTAACATTTCAAAAAAATTATTTGGTTACATCAGCATCAGGTGCTTGGTAGCTGGTGGGGATCCAAGACTGATTAATTTTTATGAAGGTCAGTCGATCGACCGAGTCAGTGGACAGGCGCACCCTGTGATCGGTTACAAAACCTCCAGCAGCACTGAATGTGCGTTCCGAAAGAACGCTAGATGCAGGACAGGCCAGTAGCACAATTGCATACTGTGCAAGCTCTGGCCAGTGATCCATCCTCAAGACCCAGTAACCCAGAGGATTTTCGGTGGGAAAGGTGTCCAAGTCAGATCTTGCCCCTAGGTATTCCTGCACCATGTAAAACAGACGCTGGCAATGGTTGCTGGAACCGATCATACCTTGGGGCTGCGGACCAAAAAATTGTCTGAACGCATCAGTCAGACGGCCACCTTCTCCACCACTCCTTCTTTGACTGACCGAAGCCTCAGCAACACGTTGTCCAGGAACAGGAGTTTGTAACCTCCCAGTCTCTAGCAACACGTTGCACAGACCTTTCTGCAAGGCCTCCCGAAGATGTTTCATCCTCTGCTCCCTCTGCGACGGCAAGATAAGGTCCGCAAACTTACCCTTGTAACGTGGATCAAGGAGGGTTGCCAGCCAGTATTGATCCCTCTCCTTAAAACCACGAATACGAGGATCCTTCCGTAGGCTTTGCAGGATTAGGGAGGCCATGCAGCGTAGGTTTGCTGAGGCATTTGGTCCGGAGTCCTCTGGGTCACTAAGGACGACATTATCCACAGCCACCTCCTCCCAGCCATGTACAAGTCCATGGGTTTCTTGGGACTGTAAATGATCCCTTAAAGACTGCTACTGATGCTAAGTGCAAGGCTCCACCTACAGGCTGACACAATCCTCCTCTTCCTCCTCCTGCTCCTGCTCCTCGTCCTCTTCCTGTGTGATCGGCGGGCACGCAGGAACACTGTCTGGATAAAGGGGGCCTTGAGAGCTAAGGAAGTCCTCCTCTTCCTGCCTCTGTTCTGCCTCAAGTGCCCTGTCCATTATTCCATGCAGCGTGTGTTCCAACAGGTGGACAAGGGGGACAGTGTCACTGATGCATGCACTGTCACTGCTCACCATCCTCGTGGCCTCCTCAAATGGTGACAGGACAGTGCATGCATCCCTGATCATCGCCCACTGGCGTGGGGAAAAAAAACAAGCTTCCCTGACCCTGTCCTGGTGCCATAGTCGCACAGGTACTCATTGATGGCCCCCTGCTGCATGTGCAGCCGCTGCAGCATGGCCAACATTGAGTTCCACTTGGTGGGCATGTCACAGATTAGGCGGTTCTTGGGCAGGTTAAATTCCTTTTAGAGGTCAGCCAGCTGAGCACTGGCATTATATGACCTGCGGAAATGCACGCAGACTTTCCTGGCCTGCCTCAGGACATCCTGTAAGCCCGGGTACCTGTCCAAGAACCGCTGCACCACCAAGTTAAGCACGTGAGTCAAACAGGGCACATGGGTCAGTTGTCGCTGTCGGAGGGCGGAGAGGAGGTTGATGCCATTGTCGCAAACCACCATACCTGACTTAAGCTGGAGAGGCGTCAACCACCTCTGAACCTGCCCCTGCAGAGCTGCCAGAATCTCTGCCCCAGTGTGGCTCCTGTCCCCCAAGCACACCAGCTCAAGCACTGCATGGCATCTTTTGGACATGGTGGGGCTAGGGAAGGAGTGACCGCGTTGGCAGCTGCTTTGCCAGACAAAGTACCCTGAGCCTGGGTGAGAGAGGATGAGGAGGATGAGGACGGCTTGGTCATCCACTCTACCAAGTCTTCCACATGTTGCAGCTCAACATGGCCAGCTGCCAAAAAAAAGGCCAAGCATGTCCCATGGCCATGTGCTGATGAGGATGCACCGTCTCCACGACCAGCACTGTTGCCTCTAGACACAGAGCCTGCTTGCCCTCTTTTATTGACTTGTGACTGTCTGCCTTACAGACATACTAATGGCCTGCAGTGTGATGTAGCTGCACAAAGCTGGGATGTATATATATACTGATACTACAGCTAGCAGTATCAACTGCCTACCTTTAGTATTATTAGTATGAGAACACCAGCAATTGTCTTCAGGTAGCTTTAGGTGATCACTGTGCATAGGACGCATTACACTAACTGTAAATACGGTAACTGCCTGCCTGTGGTATTAATAGGAGCAGAACAACAGCAATTGTCTTCAGGTAGCTTTAGGTGCATACTGTGCAGAGGACGCAGTACACTAACTGTAAATACTGTAGCTGCCTGCCTGTGGTATTAATAGGATCAGAAGAACACCACCAATTTTATTCAGGTAGCTTTAGGTGAACACTGTGCAGAGGACACATTACACTAACTGTAAATACTGTAGCTGCCTGCCTGTGGTATTAATAGGAGCAGAACAACAGCAATTGTCTCCAGGTAGATTTAGGTACACACTGTGCAGAGGACGCACTACACTAAATGTAAATACTATAGCTGCCTGCCTGTGGTATTAATAGGATCAGAAGAACACCACTAATTTTCTTCAGGTAGCTTTAGGTGCACACTGTGCAGAGGACACAGTGCACTAACTGTAAATACTGTAGCTGCCTGCCTGTGGTATTAATAGGAGCAGAACAACAGCAATTGTCTCCAGGTAGCTTTAGGTGCACACTGTGCAGAGGAAGCACTACACTAACTGTAAATGCTGTAGCTGCCTGCCTGTGGTATTAATAGGATCAGAAGAACACCACTAATTTTCTTCAGGTAGCTTTAGGTGCACACTGTGCAGAGGACACAGTACACTAACTGTAAATACTGTAGCTGCCTGGCTGTGGTAATAATAGGAGCAGAACAACAGCAATTGTCTCCAGGTAGCTTTAGGTGCACACTGTGCAGAGGACGCACTACACTAACTTGTAAATACTGCAGCTGCCTGCGGTACTGTACTAATAGAATCAGAAGAACACCACTAATTTTCTTCAGGTAGCTTTAGGTGCACACTGTGCAGAGGACGCACTACACTAACTGTAAATACTACAGCTGCCTGTGGTACTAATAGGATCAGAAGAACACCACTCATTTTGTTCAGGTAGCTTTAGGTGCACACTGTGCAGAGGACGCACTAAACAAACTTGTAAATACGGCAGCTGCCTGCAGTACTAATAGGATCAGAAGAACACCACTAATTTTCTTTAGGTAGCTTTAGGTGCACACTGTGCAGAGGACGCACTACACTAACTTGTAAATACTACAGCTGCCTGTGGTACTGTACTAATAGGATCAGAAGAACACCACTAATTTTCTTCAGGTAGCTTTAGGTGCACACCGTGCTGAGGACGCACTACACTAACTTGTAAATACTGCAGCTGCCCTCGGTACTGTACTTATAGGATCAGAAGAACACTAATTTCTTCAGGTAGCTTTAGGTGCACACTATGCAGAGGATGCACTACACTAACTGTAAATACTGTAGCTAATAGGACTAATAGGATCAGAAGCAACACCAGCAATTTTCTTCAGGTAGTTGTAATTACTGTAAAAACACCTACCTGCCTGTCAGTAGTAGGAAGAGAATAACAGAAACGGATCTAGCTAAACTGAATACAGTGTATATATATATATATATATATATATATATATATATATATATATATATATATACAACACCTAGGATGTATATATATATATATATATATATACATAATACACTGTAAGTGCAGCTAACTGACTCGCCTGCCTACTCTATCTAACTTAAATCAAATTACACTGTCTCTCTGTCTATCTATCTCTTTCTCAACACCGGAACACACTACACAGTAACCGTGCACACTTCTTCGTGCACGCGGCCTTATATAGTGTGGGGCGTGTACTAAACCACCTGAGCCATAATTGGCCAAATCCACCCTGGCTTTGGCCAAATACGGCTCTCTGTACAGATGGCTCTGTGATTGGCCAAGCATGCGGGCCATAGTGCATGCTTGTCCAATCATCAGCCAACAATGCACTGCGATGCCACAGTGAATTATGGGCCGTGATGCCACTCGAATTTGGCGCGAACGGCCCATATCGTTCGGAATTCGGCGAACGACCGAACAGGCAATGTTCGAGTCGAACATGCATTCGATTCGAACACGAAGCTCATCCCTACTCACTGGCTAGCAACACAATTAAGGCTTAACGCATGTCCTGGAACACCTACTGCAGGTTCCTAGCCGCTTGTCCCGGAACCACAGCAGACAACGTCACTCACATCCTAGCCTTCATATCTTATTGCCATACACAGCTGGCTCTCTGGTAGTACCAGTAGTCATGTACTGTACAGACACCTGCTGACTCGCTTCCCAAACCATTATGTCCTTCGTCTTACGGTCTCCAAAATGCAACAAACCAGACCCGGAGTAGATATCAACTTTTTCAGGACCAGTAACGCCTGGTGCACAGTACCGATCCTTAACCGTCTGCTCTGTCCCCTACCCAGCCAGTCAGTCTCCAGCCTATTACTGCCTTTTCCGGTCAGCCCGCTGAGGGGCAATCCATTTATCAAACATGTTAGGGCCCTACTGGTCAACTCAGGCGGTATTCTGGACATTCCTTCCGGATTGGCACAGCCTTAGCCGCATCTCAGCACAGAGTACCAGACCATGTGATCAAGAAGCTAGGCAGATGGAAGTTTGCCTGCTTTGCCAGATATATTCCAAACCCTCAAGTGGAGATGGCCTAGCCTTCTCCAAGCTTGCTCAATGAGCTTAGAACCAGTAAAGATATACTCCCTACCTGCTTGTTTTCGGACCCTTTTCTTGGCTTACCTACCAGATGACCAAAAGCCACACCTCAGGTCTATTTATGTTGTAAGTCTTGTTGCGTGTTTATGTGATCCACATCTGTCTGTCAGGGCTGGCTCAGCCCTTCCTTCTCTGAGCTGGCTGCTCAGCTGTCGGCTAATTGCCAGCTCTCATCTCTCTCCACAGTTAACCAGCTGTTGTGGATCTGCTCGTCAGTCCCACCTACTTAAAGATCTTCAGCTCACTTCATTCCTGCCTTCGCCTTGGTCACATCACAAGAAACCATCTCCTGCATTCCTGTTTAAAGACTGGCTTTGCTGACATCCCTTCTGGCTCCTTATCCTGCTTGCTGTTCCTCTACTTGGATCCCTGACTTCTGGCCTGGCTGATTACCCGATCTGGTTACTGAACTCTGGCTTGGCTGATTACCCAATCTGGTTACTGAACTCTGGCTTGACTGACTACCCGATCCAGTTACTGGACTTTGGCTATGCTTTGACTACACTTACTCTTTTTACCTTTTTTATTTTTTATTAATAAACAAGTGTGATTTAACTGTACTTCTGTCTCAGTCTGGTTCATTGGTTTCTGACACTGTCTCGGTCTTAGGGCCACAACCATAAATTAGAAGGACAGTATGCTGGCCTGAATTTATGGGAGGAGCCCGTGGGCATTTAAGCTGACCACTCGCCCTTGCTCTCTGTCAGTTCCAGTGCGCGATATCCTCCCTTCCATTCCCCTTTTTTACAGCATTTCTCAGCACATTCTCCTCCACATTCATCCATTACTTATCTTAGGTTTGGCCCCTTTTCTTGGCTTACCTACAAGATGACCAAAAGCCACACCTCAGGTCTATTTATGTTGTAAGTCTTATCGCGTGTTTATGTGATACACATCTGTCACGGTCTTGGGGCCACGACCATAAATATATTTACTACACTGTATATATAATAACCTGAACTGTATATTTATTCTACACTGAGTGCACTGTGTGTGTATATATATATATATATATATATATATATATATATATATATATATATACTAAACTGCCTGCACGCCACCTGCCTGATCTAGCTCAAGTTCTCTCAATCTCTACATTATTACACTACATATGGCCGCCATGTAAGCAGCCTTATATAGTGCGGGGCATGGACTTAGCCCCCTGAGCCATAAATGGCCAAGGGCACCCTGCTTTTGGCCAATCATGGCTCTCACAGCAGATAATGCTGTGATTGGTCAAAGCTGGCAGGTCAGGTGCATGCCTTGGCCAATCAGCAGCCGTCAATGCACTGCGATCTCGCAGTGCATTATGGGGCGCTCCGCGGCATTCAAATTTGCTGCGAAAACTCCATATGTTCGTTTCATCTGCGAACAAACACCCGATGTTCGAGTCGTACTTACGTTCGATTCAAACATCGGGATCATCCCTAGTTGCAATTATTAAAAATATTAATTATAAAGACTTCTTTTCAAATTCAATCAAAAGAATGCAAGACAAATATATATATATATATATATATATACCTAACAGTAAGAAATGTGTTCTTCTTATTTTCTCTGTTTAGCAATGACTTTCTCATTTCATTCTTATTTCTTTTTCAATCAAACTAAGTTTACAAGTCTGTTTACTTTAATTTGCATTTCCCTTGGAGACCTAGATCTTTGCTTACTTCTCATGTATTATCTATTTGTTGCATATTGCATTTTACTTTAGAGCTTTATTTTCTAGTTTATAAGCTGTAAATCAGAATTGGATTTTTACAGAACAGTGGCAGTTTTAACCTCAGATACAAATAGATTGTAAATAATCCACAATGCACCATTTCCTTCTGCAGCATCCTGTTTGAACCATCCCCTATACTATAGTATAAAACTTGGAAGTGAAAATATTAAATTAATGTTTACTCTGATGATCAAATACATTGATAGGTAATGTAAGCAGTACTAAAGGTGTGCAAAGCAAAATGCTGAGTTTAAGAATGGATTTGCACCTTTACATTTATTTTTCAGATTACCTGAAGATTTTTTTGAATTGGTTGCCTGGCACTACTGTACTTTGGTCTTTGTTTTAATGAAGCCTGAAAGTGATTAACTGTATTGACACCCAAAGACAAAAAAAAGTTTACAGTCCTTAGATGAGGTTGCTGCTTTAGTTTCTTTTTTTCTGGCTCGTTTCTCTTTGTTTTCATCTGGTAATCCTGCAATAAACTGTTCCTGGGTGGCTACACTTACTCTTCACTGTATCAGGGCTTTATTTTTCATTCTGTCTTTGTGCAGAACATGTATCACTCTAACATACACACATTTCTACATCCATTCCTGGAATTGTCCCACCAATACACTATTGAATTGCTTAGTTGCAACTTAGCTTCCCTTTACCCTAAACGTACATTTGTAATGTTGCTTCCTCTTACTTAAGCATGTGGTTAAAACCCAAACTTGCTATAATAAAATTTTGAATAGCTGTGGAAACATTCCCAGTTTGTGTCTGTGTTCTTACTGCAGAGGAAATTTTGTGTCTAATTACATTTCCATGACAGTAACTTGGCAAGCAAGGCAGCAAGCAGGGGGCAAAAGGATCATGAACACTTGAGACCAGAGACCAGACCCTCTGGAATAACTCCTGGCAGCCTGCAAGGTAAGCCTATTGTTGCTTGCATTTAATGTACGGTAAGTCTTTGTTAGAATATTCAATGTCCCCTACATGTGACAGGTATTTCTGTATAAAGGAAACTAGATCCCCTAAATACAAGATTTGATTTGTTGATTTTTTATGTTGTGCCTGTAACTTGTTAAGAAACTACAAGGTCCAGAAAAACTTCAATGGGTTGTGGATTTTACTGGCCAATCAGAAATGTTGATAGGGATCCACAATGGATAAGAGGGTTACCAAACAAAATTTTGTTTTATTATGGTTAACAAAGTTACCAAGAAATGTGGACAGGGTTTCATAGGTGGTCAGAGTTCCACTGGTTATAGAAGCAGATTGCTGAAGAGTTTATGAAAAATAAACATGGTGGCTGGGTAATGTGACTTTTCACTATCTGAGCAGGCTGGAAGAAGGATGACAGACAATGTAATATTAGATCTAAAGAGTGTTTTGATGTTAAGCTGTACAATTAATTTATGGTCAGGTATGTACCACAACTAGTAGATTCTAAAACATGGGAAACGGATAAGTATGGTGAAATACTGTAAAAGTTAAAGTGCATCAAGCATGGCATAATAGTTAAAGTGCATCAAGCATGGAAAACAGGATTTTTAAAAATATTTAAAAATATTTTGTATTTGGCCAAAGAAGGAGAATGGGTCAAGCAAAACGGCTTTCTGATGATAGAAATTTGAGCAAGAACTGTCACACACTGTCTTATGCAGTTGTAGCTGCACATGCTTTTAGGAGGTAATAATGCTTTTAGGAGGTAAAATTTTCTCCTTTAAAGAGATAGTAAGCTTGTAATTGAAATTAGGGTACGGAACAGAAATTATCCCTCTGTCATGCTCTCACATAGTGCTCACTAATAAGGATGAGCCGAACACCCCCCCAGTTTGGTTCGCACCAGAACATCCGAACAGGCAAAAAATTCGGAAGTATTTTTAGAAAGTGCTCATTTTAAAGGCTTATATGTAAGTTATTCATAAAAAGTGTTTGGGGACCTGGAACCTGCCCAGGGGACATGTATCAATGCAAACATTTTTTTAAAAATGGCAGTTTTTTCTGGAGCAGTGATTTTTTTTAATGCTTAACCACTTTACCCCCTTCCTGACTAGAGCACTTTCGGCACTGCTTTGTTTTAACTGAAAATTTGCGCGGTCGTGCTACATTGCACCCAAACAAAAATTGACGTCCTTTTTTCCACACAAATAGAGCTTTCTTTTGGTGGTATTTGATCACCTCTGCGGTTTTTATTTTTTGCGCTATAAACAAAAAAAGAGCAACAATTTTGAAAAAAAAGCAATATTTTTTACTTTTTGCTATAATAAATATCCCCAAAAAATATATAAAAAAACCTATTTTTTTCCTCAGTTTAGGCTGATATGTATTCTTTTACATATTTTTGGTAAAAAAAACCCGCAATAAGCTTATATTGATTGGTTTGCGCAAAAGTTATAGCGCCAACAAAATAGGTGGGGATAGTTTTATGGCATTTTTTTATTTATTTTATGGCATTTTATTTATTTATTTATTTTTTATTAGTAATGGCGGTGATCTGTGATTTTTATCATGACTGCAACATTATGGCGGACACATCGGACACTTTTGACACTATTTTGGGACAATTGTCATTTATACAGCTATCAGTGTTATAAAAATGCACTGATTACTGTGTAAATGACAATGGCAGGGAAGGGGTTAAACACTAGGGGGCGATCAAAGGGTTAAGTGTGTCCTAGGGAGTGATTCTAACTGTGGGGGATGGGCTACTACTCACAATGACAAGGAGCAGTGATCTCTGTCATGTCACTAGGTTGAACAGGAAAATGCCTTGTTTACATAGTCATCTCCTCTTTCTTCCGCTCCATGACACAATCGCCGGCACCCGGCGGACATCGAGTCCGCGGGACCCGTGGTCACAATGCCACATCTTAAAGGGGACGTACCTGTACGCCCATTTGCCCAGCCGTGCCATTGTGCCAACGTATATCGTCATGCGCTGGTCGAAATTTGGTTAAAGTGAAACAATAAAAATTAAATATTTCTTTAAATATCATGCCTGGGGGGTGTCTAAAGTATGCCTGTAAAGTGGCACATTTTTCCCGTGTTTAGAACAGTACCACAGCAAAATTACTTTTCTAAAAGAAAAATTGTCATTTAAAACTGATTGCGGCTGTAATGAATTGTTGGGTCTCGGCAATATAGATAAAAAGGGCATGGGTCCCCCCCCAGTCCATTACCAGGCCCTTCGGGTCTGGTATGCATATTAAGGAGAACCCCAAACTAAATTTTTGAAAAAAATTGCGTGGGGGTCCCCCCAAAATCCATACCAGTCCCTTCAGGTCTGGTATGGATTTTAAGGGGAACCTTGCACGAAAATTTTAAAAAATGACATAAGGGTCCCCCCAAAATCCATACCAGACCCTTATCCGAGCATGCAACCTGGTACCCCGCAGTAAAAGAGGGGGGACGAGAATGCACCCCCCCTCCTGAACCATACCAGGCCACATGCCCTCAACATGGGGAGGGTCAGACCCCAAAGCACCTTGTTCCCATGTTGATGGGGACAAGGGCCTCATCCTCACAACCCTTGCCCGGTGGTTGTGGGGGTATGCGGGCGGGGAGCTTATCGGAATTCGGAAGCCCCCTTTAACAAGGGAACCCCCAGGTCCCGGCCCCCCTATGGGAATTGGTAATGGGGTACATTGTACCCCTACCATTTCACAAAAAAAGTGTTGAAAATTATAAAAAAAGACAAGAGACAGCTTGGGACAAGTCCTTTATTTAAAAAAAAATGTCCCGCAATGTAAATCCACGCCGCCTGACGGACCGGAAAAGAAAAAAAAAAGCCGCAACAGTTCCACCTCCATGGGAGGCTCCTGCCGAGTGACGCTATTTCTGGATGACAGCATGGAGGCGGAACTGTTGCAGCTTTTTTTCTTTTTCGGTCCATCGGGTGGCGTGGATTTACATCGCAAGACATTTTTATTTTTTATCTTTTAATAAAGGACTTGTCCCAAGCTGTCTTGTCTTTTTTTACCATTTTTGACACTTTTTTTGTGAAATGGTAGGGGTAAAATGTACCCCGTTACCAATGCACATGGGGGCTGCGATCTGGGGACTTCCAGATTCCGATAAACCACCCACCCGCATAACCCCACAACCACCGGGCAAGGGTTGTGGTGATGAGGCTCTTGTCCCCATCAACTTTGGGACAAGGTGCTTTGGGGTCTGACCTTTTTTGGTCATACCCCTTTGAACGGCCGGCTGCAGTACATACAGGCCGAATGTCAGCCGGTTTCTATTGAACTGGCCGATGTCACCCAACATTCGGCCTGTCGGTGTGTTTTTTCCTCAGGTAAAAAAGCATGCATCAATCAGGTTAGTTGATCAGGTTAGTTAAAACAGCCTGGGGTTCCTTTAAAGATGTATACTAAACCTTTATCCAAGCATGCAGCATGGCTGGCCAGGAGAGGAGGCAGTGAGAACGCACCCTCATCAACTAAATTATACCAGGCCATATGACCTCAACACTGGAAGGGTACCTTGCAAAGCCTTCTCCCTTACAAGACATCCTGTCCCTATGTTGATGATATCCAGGCTCCCCTAGCTCGTTGTTTACAAGTTAAAATATTTTTTTTTTTGCTAAAAAAATTACTTAGAACCCCCAAACATTATATATTTTTTTCTAACACCCTAGAGAATAAAATGGTGGTCATTGCAATACTTTCTGTCACATCGCATTTGCGCATCAGTCTTAAAAACGCACTTTTTTGGGATAAAATACACATTTTTGAATTAAAAAATAAGACAACAGTAAAGTTAGCCCAATTTTTTTTTATATTGTGAAAGATAATGTTACGCCGAGTAAATTGATACCCAAAATGTCACGTTTCAAAATTGCACCCGCTCGTGGAATGGCGACAAACTTTTACCCTTAAAAAACACCTAGCGATGTTTAAACATTTCCACAGGTTACCAGTTTTGAGTTACAGAGGTGGTCTAGGGCTAGAATTATTGCTCTAATGATCACGGCGATACCTCACATGTGTGGTTTGAACACCATTTTCATATGCGGGCGCTACTCGCGTATGCGTTCGCTTCTGCGCGCAAGCTCGTTGGGACGGGGTGTTTAAAAATTTTATTTTGACACAGTTTTTAAGAAATAAACATTTTGGGTCACTTTTATTCCTATTACAAGAAATGTAATAGGAATAAAATGTATCCTTTGTAATAGAAAAAAAGCATGACAGGACCTTTTAAATATGAGATCTGGGGTCAAAAAGACCTCAGATCCTATATTTACACTAAAATGCAATTAAAAAATAAATAAATAAATAATTGAAAAAAAAATTCTCCTTTAAGAGCTATAGGCGGAAGTGACATTTGACGTTGCTTCTGCCCTCCCATGCCATGTAGTCGAGCAGGGGCCATCTTCCCCCTAAGTCAGCAGCCAGGCATCCACGGGAGAGGATGCGATTGTCCCCTCCGCTACCGGCGGGTCCGGTAAGCGGCGGAGACGACAGGAACGTGATGGGAGAGGGGGCACCTCTCCTGCACCTGATAAAAGTGTTCTCGCGATGAATCCGCCACGCAGAACACTTTTTTCCTATAGAGAAACGTACGCCATTCCAGAAAATACTGGGGTTCTGGCAGCTAGTTGCTGCCAGAACCCCAATATTTAGCACCAAAGTACCGACGTACGGGTACAGCGATTTGCGGGAAGTGGTTAATCATATTTTGTCAATGACATCACTCAAGATTCCCACCCCCTTTGTTTACAAACAGAAGCTGAAGATCTGTCTTTTAGGGGGAATAGTGATGCCACTTTTAAATGAAAGATATAATCATGCTTGATTTTGGTTTGCAAGATACTCTCACAGTTTTGAGGGCAAATACCCTGGTATCATTTAGGGGGGTGCACACTCATGCCCCCCCTCCTTTACTAGTCATCCAGGCTGCCTGCACAGGTAAAGGTAATTTGTGAATCTTTAGAAGAACCCCACACCATATTTTTTTATTGTAAAGAGCCAGCACATCACTTCTAGGTTGATTAGCTCAAATGACAGAAAGACAGGAGTGTGGGATCCAAGTTACAATAAAAGCAACTGATTTATTAACAAAAATGTATAGCACGCTTACAGTTAAAATCTAGTAGATCAGCATGGGAAGCAGAGGGCACCAGGACAGACACATAACTAGGCTAAGCTGAAGCAGCGGCAGCTCCCGATCTAATAGGCGACATACAGGGATCTTGCTCGGACAGCTGTCAAAAGAAGTTCCAATAGACAGCATCCTCAGCTACTAGCTGTTGCCTTGTGGTAACCTCTATATCCACTTGCCGACCAGTCATGTACTTTGTATGTCATCAATCTTCAAGTGGTTGTACCGGGAATATGCCTGCAGCTTCAGGCATCAACCTGGTATCACTTTTTAGGGCCAGCGGTTGGCCCTGTTATAATAGCAATTGAATTGGCTAACTAGCTGCTAAACTGCTATTACAAGCAGTGGGAGGGGACATCCCCCCTACTACCATCTTCCACGGCTTGATCTGGCTCTCCCGTCCCAGCGGGAGACCCAAGCTACTAGCTGGCGCATCCGCTGGCTGGTTGGACACCCGAAGAAAGCCAGGATCCACTTTGATCTGGTCTTCGCTATGGTAACCCAGAAGTGATGACCTGACATCAGCTTACCTGGATATCATCGGTGCCATTTTCAAAGAAATCAAAAGCATTAAAAAACACAGATCTTGAACACAGTTTTGAATGCTTTTAAGTGCTGTATGGGCGTGCACAATTTTAAAGCATGACCTGTTTGGTATCTATTTACTCAGCATAACATCATCTTTTATATTTTATGAAAAAAATGTGGTTATGTTTGTTTTTTTGCAGTAAAATTAAAAAAAAGTTTTTTTTTTCTCAAATAATTGCATTTGAAAAACCACTGCCCAAATACTGTGTGACATAAAGAATTGCAAAACCCACCAACTTTTTCTCTAGGGCCTCTGCTTTAAAAAATATATAATGTTTGGGATTTCTAAGAAATTTTCTAGCAAAAAAATGATTGTTACATGTAAACAAAAAGTGCCAAAAAAAAAAACTCTTCCTTAACCTCCAGGGGGCGGTATGATTATTTCATATTTTTGATGCTGAAAGCGGTAAAATTATTTTGCATGGAAATTTGGCGTTTTATATTGTAGGCCTGTAATTCTTAGGAATAACTCACTTAAATCTGTCCCAACCAGAGTCTAGTAGACATCTCGGTTATGATAAAGTTTGAAACACGAAATCATAAATTATAATATAATAAATAACTATAAATAATTATACCAAATAATAATATAATAATAATAAAAATTATTCAATAATGTAATCAAATAAAAAACACTAAAATTTGCTCAGTTGCTGAATTGTCACTATCATTACTTTTCAGTGTTTGATGACAGATCTCCCCACAAATCACTATCGCTCAATTCTGCGAGTGATTCTGATTTATTATCGCTGTTTTCTAGCTGATCTAAAACCCCTCTTGATGTAAAGGGACGGTTTTGGTTGCTATGGACAATCTCCAGTTTCCAGGCAGAAAGAACAGTTTTTATGATATAAAACTGCGTGCAGGGCACTGAAACCACTAGAGACAAAAGGGATGTGAAATTATTTCATACAGTAATGTAATCCGTAAGATTACAGTATACTGTATGTATTGTGTGTTTCACTTTTTGAATCTGTGTGTCGCAGCGCTCGCAGGGAACGGAGCTCTGCTCCGTGATGAATCGAGCGGAGGATGAGCCGCTCACACTGCGGGGAGACATCCCAGGATCCAGGGGACAAGGTAAGTAAGCTCTTCCTGGATCCTGTGATGCGATCCCGAGTCTGGCTCGGGGTTACCGCTTTTGGTTCTGAAATTCCACCCCGACCCAGACTCGGGAATACCGTCAGGGAGGTTAAAGCAGAGTTCCAGTCATTTTTGTGTTTATTAAAAGTCAGCAGCTACAAAAACTGAAGCTGCTGACTTTTACTAGACACACACTCACCTGTCCCATGATCCAGCTGTGCACTTACCCCAGCAGTTTCCACCTTCTCTCCTCCCTCGGCGGTGCCAGCAGCTCTTCTATGGGCACCCGGCTGTGACGGCTTGTGGCTTCATGGCCGGGTGCCCACTGCACATGCGTGAGCAGCGCTGCTCTCTGTGTTTGGTCCCGAAGTCTTCCTGGCCTTAAAGAGAAAGCTCCACTTTTGGATGGATCTCTGCTTTAAGTGGATATACATGTAGTGGGGTTGCAGAGCCCCCTAAAACAGATGAGAGCAGCTGGGGGACAATGGTGCGGCTGTGAGCAGGCTGCAGATTTCCACCCGCTCAGTGTGCTGCCACAGCAGAAGACCAGAGGACCTGCCTGTAAGGAGAGGGAGGGTGAAGATGCGCCCACTGCTCGCTCTGCCCCCCCCGCTCGAGTCCGCCAGCCAGATCACCACTGTCACGCTGTGATAAGGGGAGGGTGCAGGCTGCCAGTTCATCTTACTCCCCCCGCTCGGCCCCCCTCATCTCCTGTCACAGCGCAAAAGAATGAGAGGACAAAGAGGGCAATTCCAGCCGCCGAAACTCCAGTACCCCTCCCATTGGCCAAGTGGATGAACCAATCGCAGCAGACCAGAGGAGGATGAGGGGACATGTAGTCCCAGAGACCAGGCAGCCCATTGGATTTAATGGGTAGAAAACTACATCCCCCCAGCATGCCGGGAAATAAGGGGAGGGACAGCCTGGAGCCCAGGAAAAGGAAAGAGGAGGAGTGTGCATGAGGGAGAGAGCAGTAGACAGAATGGAGAGGCTGAGGTGGCTGAGGAGAGACAGAGACCAAGCCACAAAAGCCCCCTGGGTGGTGTGACAGTCTAAACTCCACCTGAGGGAGAGAGAGCCATGCTGACATGAGGGAGTGTGTGCTGGGACTCTACCTGAGAGAGATAGAGAGAGCCATGCTTTCCCAGAGTCTGCTGACAAGAGACTTAGGGGAAGATAGCCAGGAACAGCAACACCCCCGTGGTACACCACCGTTCGGCCCAGAGACCCTGCTTAGAAACTCAGCGCTGCCTAGCCCAGTGGAGAAAACCCACTCCATTTCAGGGATCACAATACCCCTGGTTGGCCTTTGTCCGGTCACTTTGCCACTTTAGCTACCAGCCATCCTGATCAGCCGACAGGAGGTGATCCAGTGCCTTACAACATTGTCAGGAGCCTGAACCAGCATTGGGAATCACCATTGTGTTATCGCATAGAGGATTGGTGAGTGGGTGTAAACCCAAACATTCTTCTTAACCCAGTACAGACACTGCATGCAGACACCTATTCCCCTTTCTAGTGTCAGAGAATGCTTGTTTGGAGCTGCCATCTTTAGCCGGTTTGTTCTTACAAACCACTACTTAACGGAATATCCTAGGCAATTACTGTCTCAATTTTGCTTGATTAAACCTACTCTCTTTACAAAGGGCCTCAGAGTTTGCTAGCAGAAGATAGTAGTATTCTTCACCCCAGAACCTGTAACAAATGGAACTGTGCTTACTGTACCTATTAACCCATTTCTTATTTTTGTGTTGTTACTTTCAATGGTGTTAGTGGCCCAGAAGGAGCTGAGAAGTTGACAAACCTTCTCTCCTCCCTCTCAGCGCACTTGCTAGTGGCATATAGTTCACTGTCTTTTCTTTACTTACAGTTGCTACTATTGAAAGTTGTAATTTCTATTGTATTGATTCTCTGCAGTGAGGTTTAACAGTCCAGTGAGTCCCCACATATTTAAACTGTTATAATAAAATCAACTTATTTATCACAATCCACAGCCAGGATAACAGTATTTTCTTATGGCCTTAACAGTGTTTGCAGTAATCTTGTTTAACTAGGTGTGCCAGAGGGGTAAGGTCACTCTTGGAGTTGAGGCGGAGATCAGAGAAACCAAAATCACTAAGCGGCTCCTTTGGGGGTGGTGCTACATACAGTAGAGAGCATAGGGGGCAATAATGTTTTGAAGGACCATTCCTTCTTTCTCAAATGACCTGAACACTGGAAGGGAACATTTTTATGGAGGTGGAATAGCCTTCCCCTTTACAAGGCACCTTGTCCCTATGTTTATGATATTCAGCCCCCCCCCTAGGTGAGTGAGTATGGGGTAAATATTACCCCTTGATACACATTCACTGAAAAAGAGAATAGCAAATAAAATACTCACATTATTGAAAAAGTATTTTATTTAAAAAAAAGTATACTATATATATATAAAAACATTTTCCTTGGTGTAAATCCAATGTTTATCACATCACGATTTGATCATATTTGGTCAATGAAATCACCCAAGATCCCCGGCCCTTTGTTTGCAAACAGAAGCTGAAGGGGATCTGTAATTTAGAGGCAGTATTAATAGAACTGCTAATATAAAAGATCTATTGGTTGGTCACAAATTACAGCTTTCTGGCATCACTTGAATGTAAACAAGCCAGCGTGGATCATGGGTGATGTCATATTTGGTCAATGGCATCACCCCACATCCCCAAATCTTTTGTTTACAAATAGAAACTGGCAAACTGGCAGAGATCTGTCAAGTAGCAATGGTACTGCTACTGCCACTGAAAAAGGTTGCACTGACAGCACAGTCCCAACACATAGTTAAGGGAAAATGCCTTGCTTCCTATGATGTCATTTCACACAACAATGCTGCTTCAGTGTGCACTTTGAAAAAGTACTGCATGGTGTTCCTTTTTATAGGGCAGCGAGTTGTGACACGAACCATCACATTGCAACATCTTTGAGCAGAACTTTATTGAAATGTCACTCATGACATTTTGTTGGAATACATTGATCATGTATTTTGTGCAACAACTACATCAGCTAGTAGATGGCAGTGTTTATAAGTTTGTAGCTGCATCTATGGTATGCTCTATTGTCTTTTCTCTGATAATAAAGTTCCTGTTTCCTGATTGCAGAGATGCAGCAAATAAACACATGTGAATTGTGCACTGTCTGTTCTGTAGGGCTATATGCAAAATCTATAACACTTTTTAATAAAGTTAAAGCTGGGATCAATGTGTTGGCACTGCATCTCACAGTGCAGACAAGCAGCCATGCATTTAGAGTAGGGATGAGCCGAACACCCCCCGGTTCGGTTCGCACCAGAACATGCGAACGGACCGAAAATTTGCACGAACGTTGGAACCCCATTGACGTCTATGGGACTCGAACGTTCGAAATCAAAAGTGCTCATTTTAAAGGCTAATTTGCATGGTATTGTCCTAAAAAGGGTTTGGGGCCCCAGGGGACATGTATCAATGCAAAAAAAACTTTTAAAAACGGCCGTTTTTTCGGGAGCAGTGATTTTAATGATGCTTAAAGTAAAAAAAAAAAAAAGGGAAATATTCCTTTAAATATCGTACCTGGGGGTGTCTATAGTATGCCTGTAAAGTGGCGCGTGTTTCCCGTGTTTAGAACAGTCCCTGCACCAAATGTAATTTTTAAAGGAAAAAATCTCATTTAAAACTGCTTGCGGGTTTAATGTAATGTCGGGTCCTGGCAATATGGATGAAAATCAGTGAAACAAACGGCATGGGTACCCCCCAGTCCATTACCAGGCCCTTTGGGTCTTGTATGGATATTAAGGGGAACCCCACACCCAAATTAAAATAAGGAAAGGTGTGGGGCCACCAGGCCCTGTATACTTTGAACAGCAGTATACAGGTGGTGCAAACAAGACAGGGACTGTAGGTTTGTTGTTAAGTAGAATCTGTTTGTAATTTTGAACGGGTACATTTTTAACGTGTTTAGCTCCAGCCAAAAAATCTTTTTTAAGCTTTTTGGAAAACATAGGGAAGGGTTATCACCCCTGTGACATTTGTTTTGCTGTCTTTCCTCCTCTTCAGAAGATTTCACCTCACTTTTTGTCCCAATGACAAATGTTTTTTGAAAATTTGGTTTTTTTTTTGTGGAACAAGGATTGGAAAGCATCAGTGGAAAGGAGAAATGTTTTTCCCATATTAACTCTTACAGGAGAGAATTTCCCTTCCTAGGCGTAGATTTCATCTCACTTCCTGTTGTCTCCTTCAGTTTGCAAGTAGGAGTCGTTTGTAAGTTAGATGTTTGAAAGTAGGGGCCTGCCCTATATACTCAGAAATATACGCAGACATTTGGGCCTTAGGTGTTGTTGTGGCCACAACACTGTAAGCCCTCACAGGGCCCTGCTGTGAAATATTAGATCAAGAATTGTAATTACATGCCCCTGTTGAACAGGAGCTGAAAAATTAGGCCTTAGGCACTGGTGCTGGTGCCACAACACTGCAACCCCTCACAGACACTCTAGTTGGAACGCAGGAATGAGCCCTGCTGCAAAGTATTGCATCAAAAATTGTAATTACACGCCCCTGTTAAACAAGGGCTGAAAAATTGGGCCTTAGGCACTGGTGCTGGTGCCACAACACTGCAACCCCTCACAGACACTCTAGTTGGAACGCAGGAACGAGCCCTGCTGCAAAGTATTGCATCAAAAATTGTAATTACACGCCCCTGTTAAACAGGGGCTGAAAAATTGTGCCTTAAGCACTGGTGGTGGCGCCCAGAACCAAAAATGTTCTTACAAGCTATCAGCGTGATCATTGAGGAGGAAGAGGATAATTACTCAGGATAGTCACTCAGCATCAGCATAGGCAGTCTTTGAAGGGATCTGAGATTTCAAAAAAAATTATTCGGTTACATCAGCATCAGGTGCTTGGTAGCTGGTGGTGATCCAAGACTGATTCATTTTTATGAAGGTCAGTCGATCGACCGAGTCGGTGGACAGATGCACCCTGTGATCGGTTACCACGCCTCCAGCAGCACTGAATGTGCGTTCCGAAAGAACGCTGGATGCAGGACAGGCCAGTAGCTCAATTGCATACTGTGCAAGCTCTGGCCAGTGATCCATCCTCAAGACCCAGTAACCCAGAGGATTTTCGGTGGGAAAGGTGTCCAAATCTGATCTTGCCCCTAGGTATTCCTGCACCATGTAAAACAGACGCTGGCGATGGTTGCTGGAACCGATCATACCTTGGGGCTGCAGGCCAAAAAATTGTCTGAACGCATCGGTCAGACGGCCACCTTCTCCACCGCTCCTTCTTTGACTGACCGAAGCCTCAGCAACACGTTGTCCAGGAACAGGAGTTTGTAACCTCCCAGTCTCTGGGAACGCGTTGCACAGACCTTTCTGCAAGGCCTCCCGAAGATGTTTCATCCTCTGCTCCCTCTGCGATGGCAAGATAAGGTCCGCAACCTTACCCTTGTAACGTGGATCAAGGAGGGTTGCCAGCCAGTATTGGTCCTTCTCCTTGATACCACGAATACGAGGATTCTTACGCAGGCTTTGCAGGATCAGGGAGGCCATGCAGCGTAGGTTTGCTGAGGCATTCGGTCCGGAGTCCTCTGGGTCACTAAGGACGACATGGTCCGCAGCCACCTCCTCCCAGCCACATACAAGTCTATGTGTTTCTTGGGACTGATCCCTTAAAGACTGTTGCTGATGCTGAGTGCCAGGCTCCACCTCCATACTGACACAATCTTCCTCCTCCTCCTCCTCCTCGTCCTCTTCCTGTGTGATCGGCGGGCACGCAGGAACACTGTCTGGATAAAGGGGGCCTTGAGAGCTAAAGAAGTCCTCCTCTTCCTGCCTCTGTTCTGCCTCAAGTGCCCCGTCCATTATTCCACGCAGTGTGTGCTCCAACAGGTGGACAAGGGGGACAGTGTCACTGATGCATGCACTGTCACTGCTCACCATCCTCGTGGCCTGCTCAAATGGTGACAGGACAGTGCATGCATCCCTGATCATGGCCCACTGGCGTGGGGAAAAAAAACCAAGCTCCCCTGACCCTGTCCTGGTGCCATAGTCGCACAGGTACTCATTGATGGCCCTCTGCTGCGTGTGCAGCCACTGCAGCATGGCCAACGTTGAGTTCCACCTGGTGGGCATGTCACAGATTAGGCGGTTCTTGGGCAGGTTAAACTCCTTTTGTAGGTCCCTCAGCCGAGCACTGGCAATATATGACCGGTGGAAATGCACACAGACTTTCCTGCCTCAGGACATCCTGTAAGCCCGGGTACCTGCCCAAGAACCGCTGCACCACCAAGTTAAGGACGTGAGCCAAACAGGGCACATGGGTCATTTGTCCCTGTCAGAGGGCAGAGAGGAGGTTGGTGCCATTGTCGCAAACCACCATTCCTGCCTTAAGTTGGCGTGGCGTCAACCACCTCTGAACCTGCCCCTGCAGAGCTGACAGAACCTCTGCCCCAGTGTGGCTCCTGTCCCCCAAGCACACCAGCTCAAGCACCGCATGGCATCTTTTGGCCTGCGTACTTGCGTAGCCCCTTGAACGGCTACGGAGCACCACTGGTTCCGAGGACATGTGGATGGCTGGGAGCAAACATCTTTCGGAGGTGCAGCAGCTGGTGCAGGGAAATTTGCCTGGTACAATCTGACGTTGGTGTACCAAAAGAAGATTGCCCACAAGTACTTGGCTGTGACACACCTAATTCTACACCTTCATTCCACTCAGTGCAGGTCTCAGAGAGGACTGAAGGTATAGTGGGGTTGGAAATCTCAGCTGATGAGGAGCAAGGAGAGGTCCTCTTGTTCTTTGGTGTGGGTCTTTTAGATACGCTTGCCAACGAACTGCATGGCAGGTCAACATATGTCTGGTCAAACATGTGGTACCCAAGCGGGAGATGTTTTGGCCACGCGAGATATGCTTGAGACATATGTTGCAAATAGCAGCGGTGCGATCTGATGCACTCGTCTCAAAAAAGGCCCACACCAAAGAACTTTTTGAATAACGCGCAGAGACTGCAGCGCCCTGCACATGTGGAGCTTTGGGGTGTGATGCAGTCAATGTGCTGCCCTTAGGCTGGCCCCTGGAGGGCATCCTGCCTCGTTGGTGATGTGCCGCCTCCTCCTCCTCTCTCCTATCAGGCACCCACGTTGAGTCAGTGACCTCATCATCCCCTCCCTCCTCATCACTGGAGCAAACCTGGCAGTATGCTGCAGCAGGGGGAGCATGACTGCCAGATTGCTGTCCTTCTTGGGCACCCCCTCTGTCCGTGCTCATGTTACTGCCTTCATCGAGCTCAGTATCATCATCAGAGCCTTCCAAACGCTGGGCATCCTCCTGGAGCATGTACCCAACACTGTGGTCAAACAGTTCGAGGGACTCCTCAGGAGGACATGGTGGGGTTAGGGAAGGAGTCACTGATGACATTGAGCTGAGGGAAGAGGCCGCTGCTTTGCCAGACAAAGTACCCTGGGCATGGGTGAGAGAGGATGAGGAGGATGAGGACGGCTTGGTCATCCACTCGACCAAGTCTTCCGCATGTTGCGGCTCAACACGGCCAGCTGCCGGAAAAAAAGGCCAAGCATGTCCCATGGCCACGTGCTGATGAGGATGCACCGTCTCCACGACCAGCACTGGACACAGAGCCTGCTTGCCCTCTCTTATTGGCTTGTGACTGTCTGCCTCTCCTTCTTGGCCTTCAAGACATACTAATGGCCTGTAGCTGCACTAAGCTGGGATATATATATATATATACACTACCGTTCAAAAGTTTGGGGTCACATTGAAATGTCCTTATTTTTGAAGGAAAAGCACTGTACTTTTAAATGAAGCTAACTTTAAACTAGTCCTAACTTTAAACAAATATACTCTATACATTGCTAATGTGGTAAATGACTATTCTAACTGCAAATGTCTAGTTTTTGGTGCAATATCTACATAGGTGTATAGAGGCCCATTTCCAGCAACTATCACTCCAGTGTTCTAATGGTACAATGTGTTTGCTCATTGGCTCAGAAGGCTAATTGATGATTAGCAAACCCTTGTGCAATCATGTTCACACATCTAAAAACAGTCTAGCTCCTTCCAGAAGCTACAAAACTGACCTTCCTGTGAGCAGATTGAGTTTCTGGAGCATCACATTTGTGGGGTCAATTAAACGCTCAAAATGGCCAGAAAAAGAGAACTTTCATCTGAAACTTGACAGTCTATTCTTGTTCTTAGAAATGAAGGCTATTCCATGCGAGAAATTGCAAAGAAATTGAAGATTTCCTACAACGGTGTGTACTACTCCCTTCAGAGGACAGCACAAACAGGCTCTAACCAGAGTAGAAAAAGAAGTGGGAGGCCGCGTTGCACAACTAAGCAAGAAGATAAGCACATTAGAGTCTCTAGTTTGAGAAACAGACGCCTCACAGGTCCCCAACTGGCATCTTCATTAAATAGTACCCGCAAAACACTAGTGTCAACATCTACAGTGAAGAGGCGGCTGCGGGATTTTGGGCTTCAGGGCAGAGTGGCAAAGAAAAAGCCATATCTGAGACTGGCCAATAAAAGAAAAAGATTAAGATGGGCAAAAGAACACAGACATTGGACAGAGGAAGACTGGAAAAAAGTGTTGTGGATGGATGAATCCAAGTTTGAGGTGTTTGGATCACAAAGAAGAACGTTTGTGAGACGCAGAACAAATGAAAAGATGCTGGAAGAATGCCTGACGCCATCTGTTAAGCATGGTGGAGGTAATGTGATGGTCTGGGGTTGCTTTGGTGCTGGTAAGGTGGGAGCTTTGTACAGGGTAAAAGGGATTCTGAATAAGGAAGGCTATCACTCCATTTTGCAACGCCATGCCATACCCAGTGGACAGCGCTTGATTGAAGCCAATTTCATCCTACAACAGGACAATGACCCTAAACACACCTCCAAATTGTGCAAGAACTATTTACAGCAGAAGCAGGCAGCTGGTATTCTATCGGTAATGGAGTGGCCAGCACAGTCACCAGATCTGAACCCCATTGAGCTGTTGTGGGAGCAGCTTGACCGTATGGTACGCCAGAAGTGCCCATCCAACCAATCCAACTTGTGGGAGCTGCTTCTAGAAGCGTGGGGTGCAATTTCTCCAGCTTACCTCAATAAATTAACAGCTAGAATGCCAAAGGTGTGCAATGCTGTAATTGCTGCAAAAGGAGGATTCTTTGATGAAAGCAAAGTTTGATGTAAAAACAATGTTATTTCAAATACAAATCATTATTTCTAACCTTGTCAATGTCTTGACTCTATTTTGTATTCATTTCACAATGTATGGTGGTGAATAAGTGTGACTTTTCATGGAAAACACAAAATTGTTTGGGTGACCCCAAACTTTTGAACGGTAGTGTATATATATATATATATATATATATATATATGTACTGATACTGCAGCTAGCAATATCAACTGCCTGCCTGCAGTATGAGAACACCACCAACCTTCTACATGTAGCTTTAGCTGAACACTGTGAGGTGGACGCACCCCACTAACTTGTAGGTTGTTTTTCTCCCTTTTCTCTTTTTTTTTTTTTTTTCTCTCTTCTCTTTCTTCTTAAATAAATAGGAATTATAATGATCACAATGATTTATAACACGATTCAGAAGAAGGGGGATTTCACTGTATAATTCAGTCTATTAGGTCTACACATCGGGGGGAAGAGTAGAGTTAAACCAATACTAAAGAAAGGGGGGAGGGAAAGAGGCACAATTTATTGATTATGGTCTATAGTGATCTAAGACACGTATTGAATGAAGGGGAAACTCACTGTATAAACTTAGTTAAGCACGTTTGGATATGGGGGGAGGAGTTGAGTAAAGTGGTATTAAAGATGAGGGGGAAGAATCACAGAAGATTAAGGAAGGGAGGGGAAAGGATAGGGAAGGGGAAAGGAAGAAAGGGGGAAGAGGGAGAGAGGAGAGGAGAAGGGGAGAGGGAAAGGGAAGGGGAAAGGGGTTACTTTTTTCTTTTTCTTTTTTTTTTTCTGTGTTATAGTTTGGGAAAGACACTTACAACTTATAATATTGTTATTCACGTTTGTATGTTGGGGAAAGGGAGTTGGAGCAATATAAGGATAGGGGTGGTTGGAGATACTAACAAGGAGGAAGATTGCGTTGTTGTTTTTTTTTGTTCTACCCTGGTAAAATGGGATACATGGGGTAATTGGTGTCTTGTTATTGGATTTTGGGTTGAAAGTAGGGGTATAGTATGTTGAATGAATGTTAATGTATGATGTATCATATAAATGAATAGGTATGTATTATGTATCATATAAATGAATAAAAATTTTGATTATTAAAAAAAAAACTTGTAGGTTTAGCTGAACACTGTGAGCAGGACGCACTGCACTAACTGTAAATAGTCTAGCTGCCTGACTGTGGTACTAATAGGATCAAAAGAACACCAGCAATTTTCTTCAGGTAGCTGTATATACTGTAACAAGACAAGCCTGCCTGTCAGTAAGAAGATAACAGGAACGGATCTAGCTGAACACTGTGAGCAGGACGCTCTGCACTAACTGTAAATAGTCTAGCTGCCTGACTGTGGTACTAATAGGATCAAAAGAACACCAGCAATTTTCTTCAGATAGCTGTATATACTGTAACAAGACAAGCCTGCCTGTCATTAAGAAGATAACAGGAACGGATCTAGCTGAACACTGTGAGCAGGACGCACCCCACTAACTTGTAGGTTTAGCTGAACACTGTGAGGTGGACACCCCACACTAACTTGTAGGTTTAGCTGAACACTGTAAGCAGGACGCACCCCACTAACTTGTAGGTTTAGCTGAACACTGTGAGCAGGACGCACCCCACTAACTTGTAGGTTTAGCTGAACACTGTGAGCAGGACGCACCCCACTAACTTGTAGGTTTAGCTGAACACTGTGAGCAGGACGCACTGCACTAACTGTAAATAGTCTAGCTGCCTGACTGTGGTACTAATAGGATCAAAAGAACGCCAGTAATTTTCTTCAGGTAGCTGTATATACTGTAACAAGACAAGCCTGCCTGTCAGTAAGAAGATAACAGGAACGGATCTAGCTGAACACTGTGAGCAGGACGCACTGCACTAACTTGTAGGTTTAGCTGAAAACTGTGAGCAGGATGCACCTCACTAACTTGTAGGTTTAGCTGAACACTGTGAGCAGGATGCACCCCACTAACTTGTAGGTTTAGCTGAACACTGTAAGCAGGACACACCCCACTAACTTGTAGGTTTAGCTGAACACTGTGAGCAGGACGCACCCCACTAACTTGTAGGTTTAGCTGAACACTTCAGCCCCGGAAGGATTTACCCCCTTCCTGAACAGAGCACTTTTTACAATCATGCAATGCTGTACCCAAACGAATTTGTGTCCTTTTCTTCCTACAAATAGAGCTTTCTTTTGATGGTATTTGATCACCTCTGCCGTTTTTATTTTTTGCGCTATACACGGAAAAAGACCGAAAATTTTGAAAAAAAATGATATTTTCTACTTTTTGTTCTACAAAAAATCCAATAAACTCAATTTTAGTCATACATTTAGGCCAAAATGTATTCGGCCACATGTCTTTGGTAAAAAAAATGTCAATAAGTGTATATTTATTGGTTTGCGCAAAAGTTATAGCGCCTACAAACTAGGGTACATTTTCTGGAATTTACACAGCCTTTAATTTATGACTGCCTATGTCGTTTCTTGAGGTGCTAAAATGGCAGGGCAGTAAAAAACCCCCACAAGTGACCCCATTTTGGAAAGTAGAGACCCCAAGGAAATTGCTGAGAGGCATGTTGAGCCCATTGAATATTCATTTTTTTTTGTCCAAAGTGATTGAATAATGACAAAAAAAAAATTACAAAAAGTTGTCACTAAATGATATATTGCTCACACAGGCCATGGGCATATGTGGGATTGCACCCCAAAATACATTCAGCTGCTTCTCCTGAGTATGGGGATACCACATGTGTGGGACTTTTTGGGAGCCTAGCCGCGTACGGGGCCCCGAAAACCAATCACTGCCTTCAGGATTTCTAAGGGCGTAAATTTTTGATTTTACTCCTCACTACCTATCACAGTTTTGAAGGCCATAAAATGCCCAGATGGCATAAACCCCCCAAATGACCCCATTTTGGAAAGTAGACACCCCAAGCTATTTGCTTTGAGGCATGTTGAGTCCATGGAATATTTTATATTTTGACACAAGTTGCGGGAAAGTGACAATTTTTTTTTTTTTTTTTTGCACAAAGTTGTCACTAAATGATATATTGCTCACACAGGCCATGGGCACAAAATGGGGTCATTTGGGGGTTTTTTTTGCCACCTGTGCATTTCAATGGCCTCCGAAACTGTGATAGAGAGTGAAGAGTGAAATCAAAAATTTACGCCCTTAGAAAGCCTGAAGGCGGTGCTTGGTTTTCGGGGTCCCGTACGTGGCTAGGCTCCCAAAAAGTCTCACACATGTGGTATCCCCAAACTCAGGAGAAGCAACAGAATGCATTTTTGGGGGGAATTTCACATATTCCCATGGCATGTTTGAGCAATATATCATTTAGTGACAACTTTGTGCAAAAAAATAAAAAATTGTCTCTTTCCCACAACTTGTGTCACAATATAAAATATTCCATGGACTCGACATGCCTCTCAGCAAATAGCTTGGGGTGTCTACTTTCCAAAATGGGGTTATTTGGGGGGGGGTTTGAACTGTCCTGGCATTTTATGCACAACATTTAGAAGCTTTTGTCACACATCACCCACTCTTCTAACCACTTGAAGACAAAGCCCTTTCTGACACTTTTTGATTACATGAAAAAAATATTTTTTTTTGCAAGAAAATTAGTTTGAACCCTCACACATTATATATATTTTTTTAAAGCAAATGCCCTACAGATTAAAATGGTGGGTGTTTCATTTTTTTTTTTCACACAGTACTTGCGCAGCGATTTTTCAAATGCATTTTTTGGGGAAAAAACACACTTTTTTAAATTTTAATGCACTAAAACACACTATATTGCCCAAATGTTTGATGAAATAAAAAAGATAATCTTAGGCCGAGTACATGGATACCAAACATGACATGCTTTAAAATTGCGCACAAACGTGCAGTGGCGACAAGCTAAATACATTTTTAAAAGCCTTTAAAAGCCTTTACAGGTTACCACTTTAGATTTACAGAGGAGGTCTACTGCTAAAATTACTGCCCTCGATCTGACCTTTGCGGTGATACCTCACATGCATGGTGCAATTGCTGTTTACATTTGACGCCAGACCGACGCTTGCGTTCGCCTTAGCGCGAGAGCAGGGGGGACAGGGGTGCTTTTTTTTTTCTTTATTAATTTTTTGCTTTTTTATCTTATTTTTAAACTGTTCCTTTCATTATTTTTTTTTAATAATTTTTATTGTTATCTCAGGGAATGTAAATATCCCCTATGATAGCAATAGGTAGTGACAGGTACTCGTTTTTGAAAAAATTGGGGTCTATTAGACCCTAGATTTCTCCTCTGCCCTCAAAGCATCTGACCACACCATGATCGGTGTGATAAAATGCTTTCCCAATTTCCCAATGGCGCTGTTTACATCCGGCGAAATCTAAGTCATAAAATGCTCGTAGCTTCTGGTTTCTTAGGCCATAGAGATGCTTGGAGCCACTCTGGTCTCTGATCAGCTCTATGGTCAGCTTGCTGAATCACCGGATGCATTCTCAGGTTCCCTGTTGAGACAGGAGAGCCAGAGAAAAACACGGAAGACGGTTTGGGGGGGGGCATTCCCTCCCACTGCTTGTAAGAGCAGTCTAGAGGCTAATTAGCTGCTAGGATTGCTTTTACATGAAAGCCGACCGCTGGCTGAAAAGAATGATACCAAGATGATACCTAAACCTGCAGGCATCATTCTGGTATAACCACTCAAAGTCGTGAATGGCGTACCTGAAGACAAAAAAATGGTTAACAATAAAGCACAGTAAACGGTAAAGTATAAAAAATTGCATACCTGAAAAGCAAACATGATAAAACATAATAACAATAAAACATTGCAGAATAGAATACAGTAAAAAAGAGCAGAACAATAGAGAGAATAAAGAGAGAGAGAACAATAAAACGACAACTATTTTTTTTTTATCTTATATTTTTGTTTGTGGTTTTTTTTTGTAACTGTAACTTTTATAACTGTAACCGGTTCCAGGTTCGGGTCTCTCAAAATGCGATGGCATCTTGGGAGACCCTGTGAAAGTGCGCCTAGTCTGTGCAATGCTGTACCCTGCGCTAATACTCAACTAGTGAATGGTAGCGTTCAAAACATTCACCAATGCAAAGACCAGGATTGTCAGGACAGGAGGGACAATAATAGCGGGTGTCACGCCTATATCCGCGCTTGCTGCAGACACGACATGTTTTTTGAGGGGGTTCGTTGGGTAGGGGTACTCGGGAGGACATAAAGAAAATGCCTCTCATGCAGCCGACTGCATTTGGTTGGGGATGTGAATGGGGGAAGTACGGGCGCTGCAGAAGTGGTGGGTTCCCAATTAGGATTGGCGAATGCAGCAGGAAGGGCACTATGGGCACGACAGGCCTGTGTTTGTCTTCTTGGTGGCAGCGGGACACTACTTGTGCTTGCCACCTCACCAGCTTGAACTGCACTTATGGGACTCGCCACGTCACCAAGTGTTACTGCAGTGCTGGTTTGACTACGACCGGGGTGTACTAGGCCACTGGTGCTTGCCAGTTCACCAAAATGCTACCAAAAAAACTGTTAGCGATCGCAGGGATCAGGCCTGACTCTGCGAACGCTGCAGTTATGCATTTAGTGTTTTGTAAGTGACAGTAATCGATCGATACTGCACTTGGGTGGGCTGGGCCGGGCCAGGCGGAGGGGCAAAACGCAGGTGCTAGCAGGTATCTGGGCTGATCCCGCTAACACTGCGTTTTTGGGAACCCTAAACTGCTGGGGACGCCAGTATAGATCTGATCGGATCAGATATTGATCCGTTCAGATACTATACCACTAAGGGAGGTCTACGGTGCGTGCGTGGGTGTTAGCGGTACTGGCGCTAATCTGACGCTGCCTGGGGCGACTCATATCACCGCGATCAGGGGGCTAAACCTTTATTCGGTAATAAACGGCGGGTGCCCTGACACTAAAAAAAAATAAACAAACTAACCAGCGTCACCCGTAACGGTTATACGGTGATCAGTGGTGAAAGGGTTAACTAGGGGGCAATCAAGGGGTTAAAACATTTATTAGATAGTATATGGGGGTCCCTGTCGCTATAAAACGCTGACGGCGAACCTAAATATTTACGTCCCTAACTAGCGGAACCAGTGACACTAATACAGCGATCAGAAAAATGATCGCTTAGCGACACTGGCGACAGGGGGTGATCAAAGGGTTAAAACTTTATTAGGGGGGGTTAGGGGGGTATCCTAGACCTACAGGGGGCTAACCCTAACTGCCCTACCACTTCTAACTGTCACAAACTGACACCATGCAGTAATCAGAAGAAAAAAAAAAACACTGCTTGGTGTCAGTGTGACAGGGAGGGGGAGGGGTGATTGGGGGTATCGGGGGGCGATCGGGGGGGATCGGGGTGTAAAGTATGCCTGGCATGTTCTACTGTGTGTGTGTGTGTTGGTGCACTCACATGTTTTCTCTCCTCGGCGGAAACTGCCGAGCCGAGGAGAGATGACATCACATCCTCTGCGTACTATACAGAGGCAGGGGATGTTTCTCATTGGCTGGGAGCGATCGCGAGGGGGGGGCCACGATCGGATGGCCTCCCCCTCATCTCTAAACGCTCCAAGACAAATGCCGACCGCCGCTGGCACCGGGGGGGGGTCCAATCGGACCCCCCGCCCGCGGGAAGGCAATCACGTACCAGGTACGTGATTTTGCCTGCCCGTGCCATTCTGTTCACGTATATAGGCGTGAGGCGGTCGGCAAGTGGTTAAGGTAAGAGATCTTCTGCTACCCTTGTGTAAATGGATCTTGCTTAATCCTGCTAGGTCCTATTTACTGCTAATGCAGCTCTATCTGAAGGTGGATCACCACATCTGTTAAATCTGTGGATTACAAGTATTGCTTCACAAAAGGCTGAGTACTCAAACACACGATTTAATGGGCCCCAGCGCTGGCAGACTCTCTGTGTGTGTGAATTGAATTCCCACTAGACAGTGGTTAGCTAGAACCTACAAGACCTAGATAGGCTCTTATAGTCAGTAATATCACTTTTGGGTAATTGTTGAACATTATTTTTCTTGTATTGTGCAACCTTTTAAAATGGTTCTTTCTTCATCAGCTTATCCCTCACAGTTATAAATAATACTGTATATAATAAACCGGGGTAATATTTACCTCTTACTTATTCACGTAGAGTAAGGCTGGCTAGCTGGGGGGCCCCTTACTTTAATGGGGCTTCCAGATTCAGTTAAGTCCCTTTCCACAGACCCTTACCCCCACTGAACCAGAGATTTGGTGAAAGGGTCCTTGTCCCTATCAACATAGAGGCAAAGTGCTTTCCTAGGAGTGCTCCCATGTGTAAAAGAAGCTCAGTACATGCTGGCTCATGCTCATACTTATGTGCATGCTCATAACTCTGAGCAAAAGCTCAATGCAAAACAGGCATTGGGGGTTATTTACCAAAGGCAAATCCACTTTGCACAACAAGTGCACTTGGAAGTGCAGTCGCTGTAGATCTGAGGGGGACATGCAAGGAAAATAAAAAAACAGCATTTTTGCTTGCACATGATTGGATGATAAAATCAGCAGAGTTTCCCCTCATTTCAGAGCTTCCCCTCAGATCTACAGTGATCTACAGCAATCTACAGCGACTGCACTTCCAAGTGCACTTGTAGTGCAAACCGGATTTGCCTTTCGTAAATAACCCCCATTGTCACACATGTGCAAATGTATTAGCATGTGGAGAATAAATACACGCATGTGCACGCGTACAGGGACTGGCGCCAAACGGCCTATTTAAGCTGGACTCTGACTTGGGTGGATTTCCGAGTGGTCTTCAGCTAGTTCCTGCTTTACCTGAGCCTAGACCTGACATACCTACAAATCGGCTTGCCCCTGACCTGTTCTTGGATTTATGCCTGCCTGCTGTGACCTCGGCTTGTATTCTGACTCTGCTCATGTCTGCCTGGCTGTGTACCAATCAGGGATGAGCCGAACACCACCCTGTTCGGTTCACACTAGAACATGCGAACAGGCAAAAAATTTGTTCGAACACGAGAACACCGTTAAAGTCTTCTTCCCTTCTTCATTCTTGGTCTGCTCTGCATCCATGTTGGGAGGCTCCCGCTGTGTGATGCTTCTCGTCTTCTGACGCTTCTTAAATAACGCCCCCCTCTGACATCACATGGAAAGCCACAGGGAAGTCCCGGTCAAGTCCATGTGCGTCAGAGGGGGTGGGGTCACCGGGTGGCCCTGCCCTCCGTTATTTAAGAAGCATCAGAAGATGAGAAACGTCACACAGCGAGAGCCTCCCATCATGGATGCGGAGCGGCCTGAGAATGAAGAAGGGAAGAAGACGCCATGGAGGAAGATGCCAGACGAGAACACCAGAGCAAGAAGCAGAGGATCAGAGGAAAAACCAGAGGAAGAAGAAGATGGAGAAAGAAACCGAAGGAAGATAGAAGAAAGAAGATAGAAGAAAGAAGATGGAAAGAAGAAGACTTTAAATAAAGGAATTGTCAAAAACTGTCTCTTGTCATTTTTAACATTTTTGACACTTTTTTGTGAAATGGTAGGGGTACTTTTGTACCCCCTTACCATATTACACACGGGGGGCCAGGATCTGGGGGCCCTTGTTAAAGGGGGCTGCCAGATTCCGATAAGCCCCCTGCCCGCAGACCCCCACAATCACCGGGCAAGGGTTGTGGGGATGAGGCCCTTGTCCCCATCAACATGGGGACAAGGTGCTTTGGGGGGACCCCAAAGCACCCTCCCAATGTTGGGGGGATTTAGCCTGGTACGGTTCAGGAGGGGGGTGCTTTCTCGTCCCCCCTTTTTTCTGCGGTCTGCCAGGTTGCGTGCTCGGATAAGGGTCTGGTATGGATTTTTGAGGGGGACCTCCACGCCATTTTTTTTTCAAATTTTGGTGCGGGGTTCCTCTTAATATCCATACCAGATCTGAAGGGCCTGGTATGGAATTTAGGGGGACCCCTACGCCATTTTTAAAAAAATTTAGGTTAGGAGTTCCCCTGTGGGGAAATCCCATGCCGTATTTATCAATGAACTTTTATGTGTATTGTCGAACCTACAATTCATAGAGCCGCGAGTACTTTTTTTTTTAAATCAAACAAATTTTTATTGCATACTTGGTGCATACAAAAAGAAAATATAAAAGATTACGTAATCATTTTGTCCTTATAACAACATTACAATTATTATCATTGGAGTAAAAATATAACATTAAATTCAGACATATCTGGCGTGTCTTGACATTCAGCATATACATATTTAGTTTTTATATACTGACCATCCATATTTATACCTATTTTATCACTTCATGATCATGTGATTGTATTAGACACAGGTAGAAGATTCCTGAAGCCATCTATCCCAGATCTTGTTGTACTTTGCTAGGCAACCACTATTAATATATATACATTTCTTGTATGGTAATGTATTATTTATCTCCACCTTCCATTCAACTATCTTGGGGGCCTCCTGTCTCATCCACTTTTTGGCTATAACCTTTCTTGCTGCAAAAAGTGTTTAGTGTAAAAACGTTTTAGTGTATTTGTCGGTTGTGTCTGGAACTATACCCAAAAGGTACTGTTTAGGGTCCAGGGCCAGAGGTGAACCCATTATGTCATGTAAAAAATCCACAATTTGTTCCTAAAAGCCTTTTATCTTAGGGCATGCCCATAGGGGATGAAAAAAGATACCTGTCTCTCTCCCGCACATCTGACATGTGGTGGTTTGTGTACGTTTGTATCTTGCCACTCTGAGTGGTGTGAGATATGCCCTGTGGAGAATATAGAGCTGCGTCAAACGATCTGACAGCTTAGGGGATACAGTTTTACAGGCCTCCAATGCCTCCCCCCACTACTCGTCCTCCACCGGTCCCACCTCCCTCTGCCATCTTGGTTTAAGGCCATATGCTATTTTAGTAGCTACAGGGGTTAAGAGCAAGTTATAAAATGCTGAGATCAATTTATGAGAGTCTGTGTTTTTAATTATAGCCATGAGTATATTAGGTGTAGGACTAGGACAGGAGTCAGGAAATTGTGATTGTAACGCATGACGGATTTGCAAAAATCTAAAGAACATCTGGTCTTGGATTGTAAATTCTTCTTTAAGTAGGTCAAAGGTTTTAAGTTGTCCATCTTTTAATATATGATGCAGGTAAAATATACCCTGTATGGACCATATAGATGTGTCCTGTATTTTATTGAACTCCTGAAGATTTTTGTTATGCCATAACGGCGTATAATCATTAAACTGTGAGATGTCAAGTCTGGAGACTGCTAGATTCCATATTTTCCGGTAGTGGTATAGCATAGTGTGTCTTCTGTCACCTACTTCCATCCCTCCCGTGTCCGCCGCTATTGCATATATCGGGTCTTTGGTGTACTGCGCCCATTTAGGACATATGAGCGTAAGAAATCTCTCACTGTCTGTTTTGTCTAGATGGAAAAGCTGTGATAGCTGTGCTGCAATGTAGTATAGATTAAAGTCGGATAGAGCAGTGCCACCTAAATCAGTCAGATTTTTAAGGACTTGCCATGCCAGTTTATGCCTGTTATTACCCCACGCAAATGTCTTTAAGAGGGACTCTAGAGATTTAAAATGTTTTAGGGGTAAATAAACGGGGGTGTGCCATAAAACAGACTATTTTGGGTAGTAGAATCATTTTGATTAAGTTTATACGACCCCAGACTCCTAATGGTAATTTGGACCAGACCTGTATTTTATTTTTAACTAGGGAAATGAGGGGAGTTATATTCAGGGATATATAGTCTGCGGGGGATCTGGTTATATAAATCCCCAGATATTTAAAGACATCTACTCTCTGAAGTGGGAGCCTGGTTTGGGATTCTGGGGGTGGAAAACTATCAATTGGTAGAATTTGGGATTTGTCCCAATTAATTTTTAGATCTGAAAATATTCCAAATTGTTCTATCGTGTGGAGTGCATTATATAATGATGGACCCGAGTCTGCCAGGTACAATAGCGTGTCATCTGCATACATGCTAATTTTTTCCGTCAAAGAGCCTACTCTAAGTCCCCTGATCTCTGGGTTTGCTCGGATGGATATTGCCAGGGGTTCTGCCGCCAGGGCATATAGTAGTGGGGACAGGGGGCAACCCTGTCTCGTGCCTCTACTGAGGGCGAATAATTGAGATGACCACCCATTAGCCACCACTCTGGCCTTGGGTGCCTGGTATAGAAGTTGGATCCATTTGATAAATTTTGGGCCAAATCCATAGCCCTCCAAGCATCTCCAGAGATACCTCCACTCTACCGAGTCGATGGCTTTCGCTGTGTCTAAGGTCACAACAACTCGTGAACCAATGTCCTCGTGTGTAGCTTGCAGGTTAATGTACAGTTTCCTAAGATTAAACGAGGTGTTGCATCCAGGCATGAAGCCCGCTTGGTCTGCGTGTATTAATGTTAATATTACCTGATTGAGCCTGATCGCTAGTACTTTGGCAAGTATTTTGATATCAACCTGTAGGAGTGATATCGGCCGATAAGATTCTGGAAAGCCCAGGTCCTTACCGGGTTTAGGGATGAGGACTATTGTGGCCTCTGTCATAGATGGAGGTAAAGTCCCAGTTTCAAATAGATAATTACTACCATTTTAGTAGTTTAGGGGTTAGTATTTCACTGAATTGGGAATAGAACTCTATTGGAATTCCGTCCGAGCCAGGGGATTTGGACCTAGCAAAGCTAGCCATGGCAGTTAATATTTCGTCTAAAGTAATGGGTGCTTCCAATAGTTCTACTTGTTCTTCTGTTAGTTGTGGGAAGGACACCTTTTCAATAAAAAGAGTCATATGGTGGGTCTCAGTGGGGGCTGTCGTTGTGTATAAGTCTGCGAAGAAGTCCCTAAACATTGAGGTTACTGTAGGCGGGTCAGAGATTTTTTGTCCTCCGGGACCATGCAATGTAATAACCACCGGAGGTCTATCTTCGCTATGTGCCAGGTATGCAAGTAACTTGCCTGCCTTTTCCCCATGTTCAAACATTTTCTGTTTAGAGAAAAACATTTTTTGTTTGGCTTTCTGGTACTGTAACTGATTAACCACTCTAGTCTGTAATTTAAGTTGGTCTACATTTACTGATGTCGGGGTGTTGGCATAATCTCTCTCTGCAGAGGACAAATCCTCCAGCGCCTTACCGAGGGCACTAGAGGATTCCATCTTAATTTTATTAATCGTCGTTATCAATGTATGCCTAGCAAATAGCTATTTGCTATTAAGTTCCGGATAGGGTTCCAATGCACATGGTGCTGCTTCCCAGAACTGTGTGGGGTAAAGTCTCACTGCACGATGCATGTTGACTGTGGGACTTTTCCTCACTCCGGAGCCCCGGAGGGTAATTTGACTCTTGTGCTGTAAATAATCAGGATTTGTGCTTTGAACTTGCACTGGTTGGAGACATTTCCTGGTCGCAGATATTTTATCAATGGGACTTAATCAATCAGCTTGTTGAGGGTTAACTCGTCGTTCCAACCATGAAATCACCTCCTCTGGGTCCTCGAAGAAGACCGCATGCCCTTCATGCTCCACCCTAAGACAGGCTGGGAAAAGCATGGAGTATTTATATTGCAGACCTCTAAGCTTACGTTTGGCCTCTGTAAAGCTCTGCCGGCGGCGCTGTACCTCTACCGAGAAGTCTGGGAAAATAGCCACCTTAACATTCCCAACTGGGATATTGCCTTTCTCTCTTGCCATTCTCAAAGCAGTGTCTCGATCCTTATAGTTAAGGAGTTTGGCTATGAACGTGCGGGGAGGAGCTCCTTGTGGAGGGGGTCTTGCTGGCATGCGATGTGCCCGCTCCACCGCAAACATAGGGGAAAAGACCTCTCTTCCATAAGTATTGATCAGTAGTTGTTCCAAAAAAGTGGAGGTGTCCTTGCCCTCAGACCCCTCCGGCAAACCTATCAGGCGTATATTACATCTTCTCAGCCTATTCTCCATATCATCTTGCTTTATAAGGAGTTGCTGTATTTGCCTTTGCACGCGGTCTGAGGATGTTTGTAAGGGTGGAATAGCATCCTCCACCTCCCTCAATCTGGTCTCAGTTTCTTTCACTCTTTCCCTGAGCTTTTGAAAGTCCTGTCTGATAAGGGAAATATCCATCTTGACCTCCTCAATTTGTGCTGTAAGAGAGGTTCTACAGAAGGTGATTGCTTCAAGGAGCTTGCCGGTATCGGCCGCTGTTCGCTCTCCCGCCCCAGCTTTCTCAGTTGTTCCCTCCTCCTCCATGTCTTCCTTTTCTAGGCGACGGTACTGATCTAGTTTTGCTGCCGCTGCCTTTTGTGCCTTAGTTGGTGACATTTTGCGAAGGTCTCAGGTGACACCCAAAGAGCCTCCAAACTTAGTGTGGCAAACTGACTTGCTGTTTGGTTAAAGACACGTGCTGCCCTAGGCCCTGTAGCCCTCAGAGTTTCCAAGGATAAAAGTTATTTTTGCAGAGTAGGTGCATACAATCCCTCCTCCCCTCTTAAGCTGATGGCAATCTGAGGTTGTGACAAGGTATAGGGAAATTTTCAGTGGAGGTTATTAAAGAGGGGACATCAGGGCTGTGTCTCATGCACAGAACACATGCAGGGAGGAGAGGTGTGCCAAGATGGCCGCCGCTCACCTCATGTATGCCTAGGCCGCAGTCCGGACCGGGTATATTCGTCAGTTTACTCTGGGTCTCTGCTGGCCCAGTGGGCTGTGTATGTAGGGGGATTGTCCAGCATCCAGGTACCTTTGTTAGGCAGATGTCCCAATGCAGGGCCGGAGGAACGGAGGACCAAGATGGCCGCGGCCTCCAGACATAGGCCGAAGCCGCGGTCTTGCTTAAATTTGGCCGCCGTGCGGGAGATCGCCGCTCCGTTCAGGTTCCCACGCCGCCAGACGAACCAGGAAGGAGCACAGGGTATTGTCAGAGCCAGCATCCAGGTACCTTTGTTAGGCAGAAGTCCCAATGCAGGGCCGGAGGAACGGAGGACCAAGATGGCTGCGGCCTCCAGACATAGGCCGAAGCCACGGTCTTGCTTGAATTTGGCCGCCGTGCGGGAGATCGCCGCTCCGTTCGGGTTCCCACGCCACCAGACGAACCAGGAAGAAGCCCAGGGTATTGTCAGAGTCTCAGGGAGGTGATCCAGCCAGCTGGGCAGCACAAAGAGTCCAGGATTAACAACTTTTAAGGAGTAATGGACGGAGCTCTAGAGGTAAGCGTCCTACTCCATGCTGTGTCAGGCCACGCCCCTCAGCCGCGAGTACTTTTAAATGACTTTTTTTCCTTTGAAATGTCATTTTGCTGTCAGACTGTTCTAAACACGGGAAACATGCGCCCCTTTACAGGCATACTATAGACACCCCCCAGGTACGAAATTTAAAGGAATATTACACTTTTATAGTTTCACTTTAAGCATTATTAAAATCACTGCTCCCGAAAAAACTGCCGTTTTTAAAACTTTTTTTTGCATTGATCCATGTCCCCTGGGGCAGAACCCAGGTCCCCAGACACTTTTATGACAATACCATGCATATAAGCCTTTACAATTAGCACTTTTGATTTCTCCCATAGACTTTTAAAGGGTGTTCCGCGGCTTTCGAATTTGCCGCGAGCACCCCAAATTGTTCGCTGTTCAGTGAACTGGCGAACAGCTGATGTTCGAGTCGAACATGAGTTCGACTCGAACTCGAAGCTCATCCCTAGTAGCAATCCTGGCTTGTATCTTAACTCGGTCTCTGCCTAATGTTCCTGTACCTCTCTACCCAGCTGTTGATGACCTTTTGGCTTATGTCCTGGCTACACTCCTGTCTGCCAATCAAGTGTCACTGTGTTCCAGTTCCTGGTTCCTGCCTGGTGAATTATGGTCATCTGTCTCCTGCAAATACCAGCTGGCATACCTGCTATTCTTGCCCTCGTGCCACTCTGTTCCCTCACAATTCCTGTCATCACTACAGCACTACTCCCAGGGGTGTTGGACAAGAGGTGAAAGAGAAGCCCCCTCTCCAGCTCGATCTCCACCAGGTGCGTGACACTCTGGCAAGGTACCCTCCTGCTGTTAAAGGCTTGTTATGATTCAAGAGGATGCTGTCCCCTAGCAGCCAATGGCATTGTGCGGCCATCTATTTCCTAGCAACCAATGCATATTTTACCCTTGCATAGCATCTTTAGTGGCCAGGCCACACAGCGTCATTTGTTTTTATGGTGCAGGTGGCTGCCAGCATTCTAGCAACAAATGACAGGGGTGGAGACTGAGCGGGAAGTTGACATTCTGTTGCAGTAGTTATACTGCCACTAAATGAGGAGTTGCAAAAAGCAGAGGTTTGGGGGTGAGCAGGCCAAATTTGGCATTTTATTAGACCATTTTTGCAAATGGAGAATAGCTTTTTGGAAGTACTTTTTAAAGTTTTGTTCAAACTGGATATATAGTATTCACTGATCATTCCAAGCAGGTAGATAATCAATTGAAAAATATAATAAAATGAATCAATAAACAAAGATATTCTATGTACATTTATGCTACCTGAAATATTAAAAACTTGCAATGCTAATTTTGCTATAATTATGGAAGGCTTAGGATCTATAAAAAAAAAAAGTTAATGCCAGGTGTCATCAAATAAAAGTAATACATTTAAATAGTTTAAAAATTCAAACATTTTTTATGTCTTTGAGGTTCATTTTTCATTTTTGAATATTCCATTCAGCAGCAGGCATCAGTCATGTTGATTGATAGAAAAAATAAAGCTTTCTTGCAGCATGACATAGCAAATCCGTGGAGACTAATTCCATTGGTAGTGATTGTTCTTTTTATCCTAGAAATATGTGACAAAAATGCTAAAGTATTAGATGTGTACAGTCTCATAAACAAGTTATAGGTTATGCTGATTCACAAAGGTAAAAATGTGCTATGAGTTCAATCTATACTTTCAAAATGTGTAGATAGAGTGTCTAAACCTAACTTGCAAGTTTAATATTATTTATTGTGTCTTATGTTAGATTACATGTATGTGTTTTTATAATAGGATTGTTAGCTTAAATGTCTCTGCCAAATATAATATATATTTCTGGGATTGTCAAATCTATATGCAAAGAAATATGTAGTGTCAGTTTGTCTTACAGAGGTGCAAGTGAGTTGTATGTTTAATAACAAAGTTGTATGAAGTCCAAAAAAACACAAAACATGCCTAACAACACGTGTCTTTGGTGTAGTCATATGATAATCTCTATGTGCTTGGAGTACAAATGAAATCCCCTTGCAGGTTGCCAGGGTATACAGTACTAGTATTCCATTCTTCTGCTGTTAAAGCCAAAATGGCTAGAGATAACTGGATGACACCAATAGCTACCAAAATGTCTGACATGCACTCAGTAGTCGACTTTTCAAACAGGACAAACAGGGACATGTGTTTCAGATTTTATCTCAGTAAGAAAAGTGACCATTTGCAAAAAAAAAAAAAAAATTCAGGTTATCAAATGTTCTCAGTTTTTTGCATGAATAATGCACACGTAGATTAAAATAGATTTTTTAGGAATGCAAACAAAAAAAAATCTCTCCCCCAAAAAAGTAATGTATGTGTTAATACACAATTAATAATGTATAATTGGTTAAACCTACTAGCTGCCAAATGGGGAATATTTTGCTCTGGTCATGAAGGTATAAAATAGCTCCCATTATGAAGGGATACAACTGACATAAAAGGAACAGTAATAAAAAAAGTTTCAACATTATCTTCATGATTATTTGAGGGTCAAGGAATATAGAGGGTTATTTACGAAAGGCAAATCCGCTTTGCACTACAAGTGCAAACTACAGGTGCAAAGTGCACTTGGAAGTGCAGTCGCTGTAGATCTGAGGGGGACATGCAAGGAAAATAAAAAACAACATTTTAGCTTGCACGCGATTGGATGATAAAATCAGCAGAGCTTCCCCTCATTTTAGATCTACCCCTCAGATTTACAGCGACTTCACTTCCAAGTGCACTTTCAGTGCAATTTCAAGTGCACTTTGCACTTGTAGTTTGCATTTGTAGTGTAAAGTAGTAGTTTGCCTTTTGTAAATACCCCCCGTAGTTACATTGAAGACCTGTCGGTGAATTTGGCAGGTATGACAATGTCATAAGGGAAGAGCCATTACTCAGTAAGTTCTTGGAGAATAAAGGTGTTAAAAAGTAAAGATGGTGGATTTTGGTGAAATTATTACATAACAATTGGACATTCTAAGGGGCTCATTTGTCAGGCAACAGAGCAGTAGAAAGAAAATGTATGTTAATTTAGTTACTTAGGTTACTGATGGTAGTCTATATGGCCCATTTCACACTGAGGGACTTGTAAACTACCAGTAAAACACTGAGCACTTTTGAAGAGCTTTTTAGGCGCTTTTGAAGAGCTTTTCAGGTGCTTTTGAAGCGCTTTCTATTCATTTCAATGGAGAGGGGTGTTTTTTCACTACCCTACCAGCCCATTGCCCCAGTGTGAAAGCATTCATTGATTTTAATAAAAATAGATTTTCGTGAGCTTTTCAGGCACTTTTTTAGCACAAAAGCACCTGAAAAGCGCCTCAGTGTGAAAGGGGTGCCACAGCGCTAAAAATAGCACCTTCAAAGCGCCCTGAAAGAGCCGCTCCTGTCTATTCAGTGTGAAAGCCTGAGGGCTTTCACACTGGAGCGGTGCGCTGGCAGGATGGTAAAAAAAGTCCTGCTAGCAGCATCTTTGGAGCGGTGAAGAGGTGGTGTGTATACCGCTCCTCCAGCACTCCTGCCCATTGAAATCAATAGGCAGCTCGGCTATACCGCCGCAAAGCGCTGCCCATTGATTTGCGGGTGGTTTTTTTTTTTTTTTTTCTTTTTTTTTTTTTTCTTTTTTCCACTTCAGCGAAATTTTTCTGAGAGACATTATTTCAACTTTATGTGTCAAACTTTATCTCTTCTCATTTTTCACATCATTGTGGATTGTTTCCGTCACTTCTTTATTATTTATTCCCTTCAAGGGTATTATTTATTATTTTTAAAAGCCAACAACGAAGCGCCTCCCATATCTGTAAGCCCACTATTATATAATTTCCTTTTTGTCCCCCCCCCCTCCTCCCCTCCCCCCTTCCCCCTGTACCCCTCCTGTGTCTGATCCATTCTTTTATGTTATTCATTTATCCACTAGGCTCTGCACCTATTCTTTCTTTCATCTTATCTAAATAAATGTCTGAGGCTTTGTATTTTTTCCAACTTTCCCATCTACTATTATCCCTTTTCTTTCCTCCTTCCATTTTATAGTAATATTCTATTTCCTCTAGCCAATTTCTTATCTCTGGTTTTCCGCATTTTAACCAATTCTTAGGAATCAATGCCTTGGCCGCATTCAAAAGGTTAGGCACTATTGATTTCATGTATTGTTTCTTAGGTTTGTTATGTATATGGAAAAGACAAGTCCAGATATTTTGTTCTATTTCTTCTCCAGTTATTTCCTTTATGATCTTTAACACTTCCTTCCAGTATTCCGTTATTATTGGGCATTCCCACCATATGTGTATGATCGTTGCTGATTGGCCACATTTTCTCCAACACAAGGGTGTTTTGTCCTGTTGAAATTTATGTATTCTTACTGGGGTCATATACCATCTTGATACTAATTTATAGTTCATTTCGATAGTCTTCATATCCCAGGCCTTATTATATCCCATTTCAATCATTTTTTCCACTTTTTGGTTATCTATTTTTAAGTTCAGCTCTTTTTCCCATTGTTTTATGTATTCTGGTCTTTCTTGTGCTTCCAAGTCTCTTAGTATATTGTAAATTTTTGATGTTCCGTTTTTTAATGGTATTTCCTTACTACATAGCTTTTCCAGTGCGGTTAGTTTCGTTACATCTCTCAGTGGGTGTGGAATTGTGCTTACTAAGTGCCTTAATTGATTGTAGTTCCATTCATTCATCTTCCATCCGTTCATTTCCTCTAAGTCTGCTCGTGTTCTTATTTTGCCATTTCTGGTGATATCTTTTAATTGTGGATTACCTATACCTTGAGTTCCAAATATTTCCTTCCCGGGGGTGAAAAAGTTCGATCCTGTGAGTGCTAACAGTGGTGAATTGTATTTCCATTCATTCTTTAGGTGAGTGGTGTCCCAAATTTTTAAAACATTTTTTGTTATTTCATGTGTATCTGTGTCCAGTGTTCTGTATTTCGGTGGTATCCAAATAATCTTATGCAGTGTGACTCCGCTTATTATGTTTTCCATTTCAACCCATTTTTTTTCACTTTTCTCGTTTGTCCACTCTAACATTCGTGTTAATCCTATGGCTTTATAGTACCTGCTTATATCTGGAGCGGCCAGGCCTCCATGCTCCCTTTTCCTTGTAATCAGCGTGTATTTAATTCTTGTTTTTTTGTTAAACCATATGTATTTTATCAACATTGTTTTAATTATTTTAAAAAAGCTCTGGGGGATTTTAACTGGTAGCATCTGTAATCTGTAATTTATTTTAGGTAATATCATCATCTTAAACATATTTATTCTTCCTATCCATGAAAGTGGCTGTATTCTTAACTTTTTCATTTCTTCTTTGACCTCATTGATCAGTGGAATAAAGTTTGCCTGGTAGATCTTTTCAACTCTGGAAGTTATTTTTATTCCAAGGTAGTTCAGTTCTTTTACCCAGGTAAATGGGAATTCCTTTTGTAAAAACTGGGCTTCCTTTTTCTCTAATCCTATATTTAATATTTCCGTTTTCATTGGGTTAATTTTAAAGTTTGACAATTCTCCATATTTTTTTATTTCTTTCAGTATATTTGGGAGTGACACTCTTGGGTTGGAGACGTACATCAAGATGTCGTCCGCATAGGCTGCGATCTTATGCCCTTTTCCTCCTACTCTCGCTCCTTCCACCTCTTTGTTATTTCGGAGTGTTGCTAATAGTGGTTCTAAGGCCAGTACGTATAGTAGTGGAGACAATGGGCAGCCTTGCCGTGTTCCGTTCTGCATCTCAATTCTTGGAGAAAGTCTACCATTTACTTTTACGACTGCTGTCGGGCCGTTATACAAGTTTGTTATCCATTTCATCATTTTTGTCCTAATACCCAAGTGCCGTAATGTATCCATCATGAAACCCCAGTCTACCCTGTCAAATGCTTTTTCAGCATCCAATGACAGGAATAGAACTGGGGTCTCCTTCTGCACCTTCTTATGCAACATCAGTATTGATTTTAGGCTGTTGTCCCTCCCTTCTCTCCCCGGGACAAAACCTGTCTGGTCCGGGTTGATCCACTGTGGGATTAATTTTTTCATCCTGGTGGCAAGGATCTTGGAGTACAACTTCGTATCGGCGTTCAGTAGGGCTATTGGCCTGTAGCTTGAGCAGTTTACTTTGTCTTTTCCATCTTTTGGTATTATTGTGATATGTGCTAGTAATGATTCACTTCTTATTTCTTCTTCTTCACCTATGGAATTCAGGTATTCTGCTAATTTTGGTATCAAGTATTCTTCAAATTTTTTATAATATTTGACCGTAAACCCGTCTGGTCCTAGACTTTTTCCTACGGGGGTTTCCTTTAATGCCAGTTTTATCTCTTCTTGCGTGATATTTTTTTCCAGTTCTTCCAATTGGTCTATTTTTATTTTTGGTAGGTTTGCTTTTATTAGATATTCTTGTATCTTCTTTGTTCTTGTATTCACTTCTTTCCAACTTTCCTGTCCTTTTATTGCATATAGAGAACTGAAGTACTTTTTAAATGTTATCGCTATATCCGTAGTTTTATTTACCACTTCTCCCTTTTCGTTTTTAATCTTCTCAATATAATTCAAAGATTTCTTTTTTTTTACCAAATTTGCTAGATATTTTCCTGATTTGTTACCCCATTTGAATTTTTCTTGTACTACTCTGTTATACTCCTTCCTTTCTTCTTGTTCCATCCAGTCTTTTAATTGCTCTCGCTTTTGTGATAGTAGGCCAAAAATTTTATTATTTATTTGGTTTTTGTGTTTTCGTTCCAATTCATAGATTTCCTTAATCAATTGCTGCATATTTTTTTTCCTTTCTTGTTTTTTTTTTGCCCCTATGGCTATTAATTTGCCCCTAATAACGGTTTTGTGCGCCTCCCATATTGTTGCTTTCTGTACCTCTGGTGTGTCGTTTTCCTCGAAGTATCTTTTAATTTCTTCTGTGATACTTTTTTCGGTCTCGGGGTCTTCTAACAGATTTTCATTAATTCTCCATGGCCCCCTTTCGTGTACTTCTCCTTCTATTTTCATTCTCAGCGTTACTGGGCTATGATCTGAAGCAGTTATTATCCCTATTTTTGTTTCTTCTATTTCTTCTAGATTTCTATGTTCGACCATGATATAGTCCAATCTGGAGTAACTTTTGTGTACTGATGAATAGTATGTATAATCCTTTGTACTGGGGTGCTGGATTCTCCACGGGTCTATTAGTTGCTGTTCATATAGTATTCTTCTTAATTTCTTTAGTTGTTTTACTTCTCTGTCCCTTACTATTGAGGTACTGTCCATTTTATTGTCCATGCTGAAGTTGAAGTCTCCAGCTAGTATTAATTTTCCTTGTTTGAAATCCATTAGTATTTTTATTATATCGATCAAGTATTTTTTAGGGTTCTTGTTAGGGCAGTAGACGTTGGCCAATGTATATTTTACTCCCTGTATAGTTCCTGTGATAAAAAGATATCGGCCCTCCGGGTCTGTTTTTCTTTGATCTATTAGAAAACGTACGTTTTTCCCTATACCGATGGCTACTCCTTTAGCCCTTCTTATTGGCGAGTCTCCTTGATACCATGTTGGTATATTTCTTGAATATATTTTGGTATTTGAGTTTTGGGATATGTGTGTCTCCTGTAGGAAAATTATTTCTGCATTACTTTTTTCTAGTTCTCGTAAAATGATGTTTCTCTTCCCCGGGGAATTTAGACCTCGGACATTATAGGAAGATATTTTTATACTGTTTACCCTTTCCATTCTTGTTCCTTTTTTTTCCTTTTCCCTTTTTCCTTCCCTTATCTCAGAATAGGTGCGCCTCTGTAACCACTCATATGGATCAGACCTTCCCACCCTCCCTTCCACTCCCCTCCCCCCTCCCACCCCCCCCTCCCTTTTTTTTGATATGGGTTTTTTACCCCCATATTCTCTAGAGCTGAGAGCGTTTTACTTTGTTTTGTGGGGCACGCTCTGCCCCCTCTGCTCTATTTATTGTGAGGCGGAGCTCTGTAAGACACCCTATTCCCCCCCTGCCTAAGCACTAATAGGGCGACCCCCTGTCCACTCCGTGCGTCCCTGTCTCCCTCTCCCTGCATTTTTGTTGTGTTTTACCAATCCTTTCACTTTCCTTTTTTCCCATCCCGTCAACCCCAGCCCCCCCCCCCCTTTCCACTCTAAGGCCCCTTGCACCGTTGTGTGGTATTTTCTCAGATATTAATTTCCTCGAGAGTCCACATCTTGATGTCTGATCCTTGAATTTACTTGCCACTGTAGGTCATCTCTTGCCGTTATTCGCTCCTGACTATTTGCGTATTTTTCCAGTTCTGGGGAGGGGATTTCTAGTTTGTTGCAAAAGTCCGGAATCTCCTCCACATGTCTTAGCCTCGCACTTATTCCGTTTTTCCTTGCTATTAGACATGCTGGAAAACCCCAGTTGTATTGAATTTCTTGCTCCCGGAGGATTTCTAATAATGGCTTTAGTATCCGTCGTCTTTTCAACGTTTCTTGAGATAAGTCTTGAAATATTTGAAATTTACCTCCCGCAAACTCTATTTGTGTTTTCCTCTTTAGGTTTATCCAGATCTGTTTTTTTTCTTCCCATTTTTCGAAGCGTACTATTACATCTCTAGGTGTTTCCCTTGCGAACCTTTGAGGTTTTTTTACTCGAGAGACACTTTCTATTCCTATTGTGTTAGTTGTTTCCTTTCCCAAGATTTGGTTGAAGAGATTGTTCATTTTTTCTATTAGATTTTCTGCTTGTTCTGTTTCCGGTAACCCACGTATTCTCAAGTTTTTCTTTTTATCTCTATTTTCTTGCTCTTCTATTTTATATGATTGTTCCTGTTGTTCCCGTTTTAATTTCTCTATTTCGTCTTCTAGTTCCTTTATGTTTTTTTTATGTAGGTCTACTTTGATCTCTACTTCTTCCACTCTGTTTAACATATATCCCATATCTTTATGGAGTGTTGACATCTCTGCTTTTAGGGAATTCTCTAGTGCCGCGAACATTTTTTCCATATCCTGTTTTGTTGGCAACTGTGGCCCTTGTTGTCCTTCCTCCTTTCCTCTGTCTTCCCCTCCCATTTCTGGCTCCATTCTAGGTTCTGAGAGGTGGCTGGTTTCTGTTTGTACTTTATACTGGCCTTTTTTATCCTTGTTGTCCTTCTCTTTTGTATCTGTTTGTCTGCCCTTTGAACCCACTTGTTTCTCTCCTTCTCCGATTCCTTGCTGTATATACTTGTTCATAGGGCCTGGACTTGGGCCAAGGCTGGTCCTAGGTGATTTCGGTATTGCTCCCGCACTTCTTGTTGTTTTCCCCTTCATGTTTGTTTCTATGGCTGGATTTATAAGATCTTCAAAGCTGCCTTCCAGAATACCCCTTGATTGGGGTCTCTTAATGATGAAAAAATCTCCCAGCCTTTTTAAATTGACTTATTTTTACTAATGTTTCTATTATTTCGTTCTCATACCCGGCATCCTCCCCACAATCCAATAATAGAAATAATTAATGAGATATGAGTAGTCCCCGTTTTCCAGAAGTTATGTTACTACCTTAAGTACATTAAGCATTCCTTGTTGCTGTTCAATTGTTTAAGCGTTCTTAAGCTGTAAAAAAAAAAAAAAAAAAAAAAAAAAAAAAGCGCTCAAAAATGCTAAAAAAAGCTGGAAAAAGTTAAAAAAAAAAAAAAAAAGTATTTCACAAGAAAGGGGGGGTACTGCAGCAGCAGCAGGCAGGTGGGGGCTGGGAGACAACTCTTCCGTTGGCTTGTCTTTCTTCTTGTCTTTCTTTCACCTTCTCCTTCTCTTCTCCCCTGTTCCCCCCCCCCCTGTTTTTATTGTTTTTCTTAGCTCACTTGATTCTACTTTTTCAGCTCTTTCGCCTTTTCCCCTGCTTGTTCACTTCAAGACAATTGCAATAGAAAAGAGCCAAAAGAGGAGGAAAAAAAAAAAACGCTCAAAAACGCCCACAGACGCCATTGCAAAAACGCAGAGAAAAGCCAAAAAAGTTAAAAAAAAATGTTCTCCCAACAGCCCATGTGCATGAGGGCCCAGGTGCTCATAAAAATAATTCAAATGTTTTAGCGGTATAATGCAATCTAATTCAAGTATTCAGCAAGATGATTTATATATTCAGCAGTATAGTTCCAGTATGAGCTTATATGTTCCACATTTTGTTACTATGAATTTTCTTCTTATTCTATAGTTTATACTATCGAGCCTATAGTTAATATCATTTGCAAAAAACCAAAACAAACAAAGACCAAAAAAAAAAAAAAAAATCACAAGAAAGGGAGCTACTGCAGCAGCAGCAGCAGCAGCAGCAGCAAGCAGGTGGGGGCTGGGAGGCAACTCTTCCCTTGGCTTGTCTCTCATTCACCTTCTCCTTCTCCCCTGTTTTTATTGTTTTTCTTAGCTCACTTGATTCTACTTTTTCAGCTCTTTCGCCTTCATTTACTTTCATTTACTTTCGCTTTTTATTCCATTTTATTTAGTTTTATTTCAATATGTTCTTTCCCTTTCCCTTTCTTTTGTTCTATTACTTTTCCTTTGCCTTTTCACTTCAGGACAATTGCAATAGAAAGAAAGCCAAAAAAAAAAAATAAAAAAAAATACGGTACTTATCTTTTAGTTGTTGTTGAAGTTGGGACAAAAAGAGACACTCACTACAGCTTGTTGCAGTCAGACGCAGGTACAAACTTCCTCTGGCTTACACCACAAGACATCTCAGTGAGTGATGAGCAGGGGGGGCGGGGAGGGAAGCTACCTACACCTTCTCATCAGGCCGATCATTCCTCTCAGCTGCAGGGAGAGGGTTCCCAGGATCCTCACGCCGTGCACAGAGCCATTACCAGGCTCCTCCCTCTATGGTTTGCGGGTGGTTTTAACCCTTTTTCGTCCGCTAGCGGGGGTTAAAAGCGCCCAACTAGCGGCCGAATACCCCCGCAAATATGACGGTAAAGTGCCGCTAAAAATAGCATCACTTTACCGCCGCCGCCGCCCCCACCCCAGTGTGAAAGGGGCTTAAGAATAAAAACTTGGATGAGTCTGTCAGCATTTGAATTATTATTTCCAGAAACAAGGAGTATAAGGAGCAATCAAGGGGGAAATATACCAATGGCAAAAAATAAATAAAAATAATAATAATAATAAAATACAGGGAAGGTCCTTTTCATGTGGATGTGTGAGTGAAATCTGAAAAAATACAATACCCTTTCATTGCAGGCTTAGGGCATGTCCTAAAGATGCAAGGGGTGTGATAGAACAGTCTCAGCAACAACATACTCTAGCAGCACATATCTGGTAGTGAAATCAGGGCAATCAAAGCTAGGAAGTGTGGAGGGGAAAAGAGGGGCGGTTGCAGCGCTTTTATGTGGGGGAGTGAGTTAAGTAAGCCTTATCACATGCAGCCTGCCAGTGCTTTACGTGCAGCCCACAATATCTTGGACTGGGTCAGTTACCTGGAGTGTAGCAGAACAAAAAGTGTCAGGTGCCAAGCATCACAAAGTGGCAGCTTGAAGATACAGCAGCCGCATTCCAGCCTCTACAGCCACTTTCTGTATAGCCTTGTTCACCTGGACTGTCAGAAAATACGTTTATTGAGTAAGACTGAAACTGAGGCTGTCAGTCCCAACCAGCTAAAGTGCTAACAAAAGGAGGGCTTAAGGTGGTTGTATACCCTCAGAAAAAAAAATGTTAAGAAAAAAAACCCTGTAAGGCAAAGGCATAATTAGCTAGTATGCACCGCATACTAGCTCATTATGAAATTCTTACCTTAGAACATAGTCCCCATATTGCAGGCCGGTCCACGCCAAGGGAGCTGACATTTTGCCCCCGGTGTGTCTTCAGCGTTTGTGGCTCCGGCGGTGTGAGTGGCCGGAGCCATGATGACATCACTCCTGCGTATGCGCGTGGGAGTCTTCTTCCCGGCAAGGTCCGGCAGCATCTGGCGGATCTTCAGCTGGGCATTCACAGCGCATGCGCTGCTGACATCAGCGGCTGCATGCAAAGTGAATATCTCCTAAACCCTACAGGTTTAGGAGATATCCATTGTACCTACAGGTAAGCCTTATTATAGGCTTACCTGTAGGTAAAAATAAAAAAGTGGGTATACAGCCACTTTAAGAATGAAAAGAAAAAATGTGCTAATATAAGTTGATCAAAGTTAGGGTCACTTTATAAATTATTTGTTGTATGAATGTCAAGCTAAACAAAATGTCATTATAATTTTTCTATAATTTTAGATTAATTCCGGTATCATTCACTCCATCTAGGGGCCAAAATACTGTGGGCTCAATTCACAAACCTATATCGAGCACCCTAAGAAATGTAGTAAAATACCACTCAGCGTTTTTCAAAAAGTTTTTTGGCATTCTCAAAAAAACCCTCCTGCCGTCAGAAGAGAAGCCAAACATTCTGGATTTGGTGGAGCACATGGTAAGCCTTTCAACAGCTTCATTTGTCTTAGCACATGAACGTTCATGTTTGCCTCATTTCTGGTGCCTGCTTTGCTTGGGCCACATATTTCCTCTGTATTCTAAACCTAATTACACTTACCGGTTGGATGTTGCAGCTGCCTGAGACTGAGTTAGTTACATGTGCCAGCTTCTAGTAGCATTTTAGTAGCTAGAAGTTTTTAGAAGCTTTTAGAAGCATTTAGGAGCATTAGCATTTTATCAGTTCTTGCAGTACTTGAAGAAAAAAAAAGCTAAACAAAAAAAGCTGTTATGGGGCGTACACACGGGTGGACTTTCCGACCGGACTGGTCCGACTGACTTTCTGATGGACTTTTGACAGACTTCCGACAGACTTTTGTTACGAACGGACTTGCCTACACACGACCGGACTACAGACTAACTTGCCTCTACACGACCGGACTTTCCGGCAGACTATGTCCCCCGCTCTTCCGACGGAGTTACAACGGACTTTCTGAATGAACGGACTTGCCCACACACGAACAAGTCCGTTCATTTTGAATGTGACTCAGGTACGACGGGACTAGAAAAGAAAGTCAATCTTGCCACTTTTATCGGCGAGATTGACACCTTGTGAGCCCCGTCGCGGGGCATACCAGGCCCTTAGGTCTGGTATGGATTTTAAGGGGAACCCTCTACGCCGAAAAAATGGCATTGAGGCCCCCCAAAATCCATAACAGACCCTTATCTGAGCACGCAGCCCGGCCGGTCAGGAAAGGGGGTGGGGACGAGCGAGTGCCCTGCAGCCACCCCACCCCAAAGCACCTTGTCCCCATGTTGATGAGGACAAGGGCCTCTTCCCGTCAACCCTGGCCGTTGATTGTTGGGGTCTGTGGGCGGGGGGCTTATCGGAATCTGGGAGCCCCCTTTAATAAGGGCGCCGCCAGATCTGGGCCCCCCACCCTATGTGAATGAGTATGGGGTACATCGCATCCCTAACCATTCACCTGGGGAAAAAGTGTCAATAAAAAAAACATTACACAGGTTTTTTAAATAATTTATTAGACAGCTTCGGGGGTCTTCTTCCGACTTTGGGGGTTTTCTTCCGACTTTGCCGCTCTCTCCGGCCTCTTCTCCCAGTGTCTGGTTCTTCTCCAGCTCTCCGGCCTCTTCTCCCAGTGTCCGGTTCTTCTGCCGGCTCCTCCACTATCTTCTGCCGCTCTTTTGCTAGCGGTGGCCTGTCTTCTTGCCTCTTCTTTCGATGTTGACACGACACTCTCTCCCGCTGTAATGCTGTGTGAGCGCTCTGCAATGACTTATATAGGTGGTGACCCCGCCTTCTTATGACGTCACAGTCCCGGGGCATGCTGGGACTGGGATGTCATAAGGGGGCGTGGTAAACATCACCAGATGATGTTGGATGTGAGCTTGTTGGTGGTAAGTCCGACCATGTGTATGCTCCATCGGACAAATGTTGGCTAGCATGTTCTCAAATTTTCCGCCAACAAATGTGGGTTGTCGGATTTTCTGATTGTGTGTACACAAGTCCGTCGGACAAATGTCCAAAGTACAAACACGCATGCTTAGAAGCAGTCGGTCTTGTAAACTAGCGTTCGTAATGGAGAATTAACATTTGGGGCGTGGCAAATTATGAAATCTCCAAATGCAGTGCACAATTCTCTTCTTCTTTAATGGGATAATAATGAAGCTGCTTTGCTGGTGATATTGATGAAGTTTTTGCAAATAATTTTTCAAAGGCTTTTTTTTTCTAGTGATATCAAGAATAATATTATTATGTTTTTTTTTTTTTTATTTGTGCAAGTTACCACAACACCATTATCCCCTAGTTTTTAAGAACAAATATACAACTATGTTGGTGTCCCTTGTTAATTTTACATTGCATTTTTTAAAATGTAACTGCCTACTCCCAAACTGTCATTTGAAGTAAAACACATAGCCAAGTATTATTCTCCACAATTTTTTTTATTGTGCATTAAAAAAAAAAAAATAGACATGCTATCTGCCAATAGAAAAAAAACAAAAAGTGCATTCTATGCATTCAAAAATATAGAAAATTTACCAAATCAAATCATTATTCAACCAAAAAAATAATGTCAAAGCAATAACTCCAAGGCCAATAATAAATTACACGTTATCTCCTCCGAATCCACAAGATGTCTGGTTGATGAACGGCCATTCTGAAACGAACTGAAAATCAAGAAATGAAAAGCCCGAACTGAAAAAAAAAAAAAAATAAAAAAAAAAAAAAAATATATATATATATATATATATATATATATATATATATTTATATATATTTGTGTTTTTTCATGTTTTCTTACCTCTTCTCTGTATTCAAGCCATCCATTGGAAACATTTTTTCTCTGTTGTTCTTAGATGTGCTTCATTTGTTTTCACTAAACCTTCCACGCCTTGATTGTTTCCTTTTCTACAGTATGAAAACATGGAGCACAAGTCACCTGCTGCATCCTTAAAGCAGCCATGGTCCAATGTAAGTATGTATTAATTATTTTTACCTTCACATGCATACAGTGGCTTGCGAAAGTATTCGGCCCCCTTTAACTTTTCAACCTTTTGCCACATTTCAGGCTGCAAACATAAAGATATAAAATTTTCATTTTTTGTGAAGAATCTCCAACAAGTGGGACACAAATGTGAAGTGGAACTAAATCTATTGGATATTTTAAACTTTTTTAGCAATTAAAAAACTGAAAAGTGGTGCGTGCAAAATTATTCGGCCCCTTTACTTTCAGTGCAGCAAACTCACTCCAGAAGTTCAGCGAGGATCTCTGAATGATCCAATGTTGTCCTAAATGACTGATGGTGATAAATAGAATCCACCTGTGTGTAATCAAGTCTCTGTATAAATGCACCTGCTCTGTGATAGTCTCAGGGTTCTGTTGAAAGCGCAGAGAGCATCATGAAGACCAAGGAACACACCAGGCAGGTCCGTAATACTCTTGTGGAGAAGTTTAAAGCCAGATTTGGATACAGAAAGATTTCCCAAGCTTTAAACCTCTCCATGGAGCACTGTGCAAGCGATCATTTTGAAATGGAAGGAGTATCAGACCACTGCAAATCTACCAAGACCTGGCTGTTCCTCTAAACTTTCAGCTCAGACAAGGAGAAGACTGATCAGAGATGCAGCCAAGAGGCCCATGATCACTCTGGATGAACTGCAGAGAACTACAGCTGAGGTTGGAGAGTCTGTCCATAGGACAACAATCAGTCGTACACTGCACAAATCTGGGCTTTATGGAGGAGTGGCAAGAAGAAAGCCATTTCTCAAAGATATCCATAAAAAGTCTCGTCTAAAGTTTGCCACAAGCCACCTGGGAGACACACCAAACATGTGGAAGAAGGTGCTCTGGTCCGATGAAACCAAAATCGAACTTTTTGGCCACAATGCAAAACGATATGTTTGGCGTAAAAGCAACACAGCTCATCACACTCAACACACCATCCCCACTCTCAAACATGGTGGTAGCAGCATCATGGTTTGGGCCTGCTTTTCTTCAGCAGGGACAGGGAAGATGGTTAAAATTGAGGGGAAGATGGATGCAGCCAAATACAGGACCATTCTGGATGAAAACCTGTTGGAGTCTGCAAAAGACCTGAAACTGGGACGGAGATTTATCTTCCAACAAGACAATGATCCCAAACATACAGCAAAATCTACAAAGGAATGGTTCACAAATAAACGTATCCAGGTGTTAGAATGGCCAAGTCAAAGTCCAGACCTGAATCCAATCGAGAATCTGTGGAAAGAGCTGAAAACTGCTGTTCACAAACGCTCTCCATCCAACCTCACTGAGCTCGAGCTGTTTTGCAAGGAAGAATGGGCAAGAATTTCAGTCTCTCGATGTGCAAAACTGATAGAGACATACCCCAAGCGACTTGCAGCTGTAATCGCAGCAAAAGGTGGCTCTACAAAGTATTAACGCAAGGGGGCCGAATAATTTTGCACGCCCCACTTTTCATTTTTTTATTAGTTAAAAAAGTTTCAAAAATCCAAAAGATTTCGTTCCACTTCACAATTGTGTCCCACTTGTTGGTGATTCTTCACAAAAAATAAAAATTTTATATCTTTATGTTTGAAGCCTGAAATGTGGCAAAAGGTTGAACAGTTCAAGGGGGCCGAATACTTTCGCAAGCCACTGTATGTCCAAAATTTGGGACTAACAGGTTTTTATAGTGTTCAATAAATGCTACATAAATTCTGTCACATGTACTACAGGTATGTGCCTAGTTTGCTGCAAATATATCCCTGGTGTTGGTTGAGGGAATTTCTGCTTGAAATAAACATCTTAATTTTATTTTTTTTTACTTTGCAGACACCACAATTATTTACCACAGAGAAGACTAAGGGGAAAAAACACCCCCAGATGGAGAATTCCCCAAAAAGGTGCCAGACTGCATTCTTGTAAAGGTATTTACTCCTGTCCAACCCAACATACTTGACATTTTCCCATATAACTGTGCCTAACTTTGTGATTCTCTTGTAGTTGAAGTATGCATTATCCACAAAAAATGAAGGAAGGATGGGCTTGGTGAAACCAGCGAAGTTTATGGTAAACCGTAGGTGGTATTTTTACATGTCACATGTAAAGTGAAGTATTCGACAACTTAAAAGCAGCTTTGTGTTTTTCAGTGCCCAAAGAAAATGTTGTGCCAGAAGCAAGCCATCATGGAATCTACAGGTCACCCAGCAGGTCTTGCTCATCTGGAAGAAACAAAAACAAGGTTAGTCTAAATCCCTGTTGACAGACTGTTGTCCTAAAATCAGACCGTTAGTACGTTCCTTTAGACAATTGTTGTCCAACTTTCGGCCAACAAATGTTGGATGGCAGGCTAGTAAATTTTCAGCGGACATCGGTCTGTTGTCTGATTTTCATATCGTTTGTACACAAGTCCGTCACACAAAAGTAGAAAGTACAAACACGCATGATCGGAAGCAAGGAACTAGCCGGAAGTGGTCAGTCTTGTAAACTAGCGTTTGTAATGGAGAATTAACATTCGTGTCATGGCAAATTATGAAATGTCGAAATGCAGCGCACATTCTCTTCTTCCTTAATGGGATAATAATGAAGCTGCTTTGCTGGTGATACTGATGGAGTTATGGCAAACATATTTTAAAAGGCATTTGTTTTATAGTGACATCAAGAATAATATTATTATGCTTGTTGTTTTATTTTTGGGCCAGTTACCACAACACCATTATCCCATAGTTTTTAAGATCGAAGATACAACTATGTTGGTGTCCCTTGTTAATTTTAAATTGTATTTTTTAAAATGTAACTGCCTACTCCCAAACTGTCATTTGAAGTAAAACACATAGCCAAGCATTATTCTACACAATTTGTTTATTGTGCATAAAAAATAAAGCAAGTTGGGGGCGTGGCTAGCCAGCGGAGTGGATGGTAGCACACTGAAACAGCTCTGTCTCATCCTGGGAAGAAAAAGGTATATACAGCGACCACAAGCCTCTTTACAAGCCCACGATTATCACACCGGAAACGGGCTCACTCTCCGATGTCATCCCGCAAGAGGAAAGAGTTTACTAAACCAAGGAAGATGACAGACTTTCTTATACAGCCGCACCATCTCCATGTTCAAGATGGCGCCGGCGGACATAGCGGAGACACATGCTGCTCACACAAACAGCAAGGAACGGCCATGAAGCAGAACAGCAGCTGCAGCAATAACAATTTGCAGCAGGGGCACATCAACTACCCACCATCTCCTTCTGCTTCCTCAAGCCCAGCAAAGTGCAAACAAAAGATGTCCTTAGTGCCGGTAGACAATGCGGAGGTAAGCAACTTCAATTCCTCACTAGATGACACTAGGGATGAGCTTCGTATTTGAATAGAACGCATGTTGGACTCGAACATTGCCTGTTCGGTCGTTCCCCGAATTCCGAACAATATGGGCCGTTCGCAGTGCATTGCTGGCTGATGATTGGCCAAGCATGCACTATGACCCGCATGCTTGGCCAATCACAGCGCCGTCTGTACAGAGAGCCGTAATTGGCCAAAGTCAGAGTGGCTTTGGCAAATTATGGCTCAGGGGGTTTAGTACACCCCCCACACTATATAAGGCTGCCTGCACGGCGGCCTTGTGTAGTGTGTTCCGGCGTTGAGAGAGAGATAGATAGACAGAGAGACAGTGTCATTTGATTTAAGTTAGATAGAGTAGGCAGGCGAGTCAGTTAACTGCACTTACAGTGTATTGTGTATATATATATATATATACATACATCCTAGGTGTTGTATATGTATATATATATATATATATATATACACTGTATTCAGTTTAGCTAGATCCGTTCCTGTTATTCTCTTCCTAATACTGACAGGCAGGCAGGTGTTTTTACAGTATTTACAGTTACCTGAAGAAAATTGCTGGTGTTCTTCTGATTCTATTAGTCCTATTAGCTACAGTATTTACAGTTAGTGTAGTGCGTCCTCTGCACAGTGTGCACCTAAAGCTACCTGAAGAAAATTAGTGTTCTTCTGATCCTATTAGTACAGTACCGCAGGCAGCTGCAGTATTTACAACTTAGCGTAGTGCGTCCTCTGCACGGTGTGCACCTAAAGCTTCCTGAAGAAAATTAGTGGTGTTCTTCTGATCCTATTAGTACAGTACCACAGGCAGCTGTAGTATTTACAAGTTAGTGTAGTGCATCCTCTTCACAGTGTGCACCTAAAGCTACCTGAAGAAAATTAGTGGTGTTCTTCTGATCCTATTAGTACAGTACCGCAGGCAGCTGCAGTATTTACAAGTTAGTGTAGTGCGTCCTCTGCACAGTGTGCACCTAAAGCTACCTGAAGAAAATTAGTGGTGTTCCTCTGATCCTATTAGTACAATACCCCAGGCAGCTGCAGTATTTACAAGTTAGTTTAGTGCGTCCTCTGCACAGTGTGCACCTAAAGCTACCTAAACAAAATTAGTGGTGTTCTTCTGATCCTATTAGTACAGTACCGCAGGCAGCTGCAGTATTTACAAGTTAGTGTAGTGCGTCCTCTGCACAGTGTGCACCTAAATCTACCTGAAGAAAATTAGTGATGTTCTTCTGATCCTATTAGTACACGACCACAGGCAGCTGTAGTATTTACAAGTTAGTGTAGTGCGTCCTCTGAACAGTGTCGCACAGAAATCGCTCTCAGACAGTGAAACTAGGAGCTTTCACCTCTGAAACTCGGGCAATCTCTTGCGGAGTCCCTCAAGGTTCACCATTGTCACCAGTGCTCTTCAACATCTACATCCGCCCACTCCTCAAAATCATCAGAAAATCGGACCTCTGCTTCCACTCATACGCTGATGTTACCCAACTCTACCTTCGCATCCCTGGAGAAAAAGACCATCATCAGCAACTAGAAAAATGCCTCACTTTGATAGACGACTGGATGACCACTAGCTCTCTTAAACTCAACGGATCAAAAACAGAGCATCTTCTCCTACACGCAAATCAAAATTCCAAAACTAAGACCCCATGGACACCACCCACCATCTCCGGACAGACCATCTCTCCAAGCACCAAAGCCAAGAGTCTCTGAGTCATTTTGGACTCAGAAATGTCAATGGATGCACACAAAGGATCAGTAGTCAGCCAATCTCACCATCTCCTCCGCCTGTTACGTAGACTCATCCCCTTCGTCCCAGAAGAGGACAAAGCAGCAGTAGTTGGAACAATCATCAATTACAGACTTGACTACGCAAACTCCCTCTACATAGGACTACCCCAATATCAGCTTGCGTGCTTGCAACTAATCCAAAACACTGCGGCAAGACTGTTAACAGGAAAAAAAAAACCTGGGAATCCATCTCCCCTTCCCTGAGGAGCCTACATTGGCTATCCATAAAGAACCAAATCAAATTCAAGACCCTCTGCCTCACCCACAAATGTATACAAGGAAACGCTCCTCAATACCTATGCGAGAAAATAAAGGACTATACACCCAATCGCAGTCTTCGATCTTCAAACCAAAACCTCCTCCTTATTCCAAAAACCCGCTACAAAACAAAAGGAGAAAGAAAATTCGCAGTCCAAGGACCACGGCTATGGAACGCTCTACCTACCCACATCCGCATGGAAGAAAACCATCAGGCCTTTAGGAAGAAAGTCAAGACATACCTCTTCTAAGGAGCTGTACAACACACGAGAGATCAAGTGCCTCGAGGCGATTCAGTTGGCATGTGCAGCGCTATACAAATCATTCATTCATTCATTCATTCATTCAGTGTGCACCTAAAGCTACCTTAAGAAAATTAGTGGTGTCCTTCTGAGCCTATTAATACCACAGGCAGGCAGCTACAGTATTTACAGTTAGTGTAGTGCGTCCTCTGCACAGTGTGCACCTAAAGCTACCTGGAGACAATTGCTGTTGTTCTGCTCCTATTAATACCACAGGCAGGCAGCTACAGTATTTAGTTAGTGCACTGTGTGTTCTGCACAGTGTGCACCTAAAGCTACCTGAAGAAAATTAGTGGTGTTCTTCTGATACTATTAATACCACAGGCAGGCAGCTACAGTATTTACAGTTAGTGTAGTGCTGCCTCTACACAGTGTGCACCTAAAGCTACCTGGAGACAATTGCTGTTGTTCTGCTCCTATTAATACCACAGGCAGGCAGCTACAGTATTTACAGTTAGTGCACTGTGTCCTCTGCACAGTGTGCACCTAAAGCTACATGAAGAAAATTAGTGGTGTTCTTCTGATCCTATTAATACCACAGGCAGGCAACTACAGTGTTTACAGTTAGTGTAGTGCATCCTCTGCACAGTGTGCACCTAAAGCTACCTGGAGACAATTGCTGTTGTTCTGCTCCTATTAATACAACAGGCAGGCAGTTACAGTATTTACAATTAGTGCACAGTGTCCTCTGCACAGTGTGCACCTAAAGCTACCTGAAGAAATTTAGTGGTGTTCTTCTGATCCTATTAATACCAAAGGCGGGTAGCTACAGTATTTACAGCTAGTGTAGTGAATCCTCTGCACAGTGTGCACCTCAACCTACCTGGAGACAATTGCTGTTGTTCTGCTCCTATGAGTACCACAGGCAGGCAGCTACAGTATTTACAGTTAGTGCACTGTGTCCTCTGCACAGTGTGCACCTAAAGCTACCTGAAGAAAATTACTGGTGTTCTTCTGATCCTATTAATACCACAAGCAGGCAGCTACAGTATTTACAGTTAGTTTAGTGCGTCCTCTGCGCAGTGTGCACCTAAAGCTACCTGGAGACAATTGCTGTTGTTCTGCTCCTATTAATACCACAGGCAGGCAGCTACAGTATATACAGTTAGTGCACTGTGTCCTCTGCACAGTGTGCACCTAAAGCTACCTAGGGATGAGCTTCGTGTTTGAGTCGAACCCATGTTCGACTCGAACATCGGCTGTTCGATCGTTCGTCGAATTGCGAACGATATGGGCCATTCGCGGCAAATTTTTGTGGCGCGTCACGGCCCATAATTCACTGCAGCTTCGCAGTGCATTGCTGGCTGATGATTGGCCAAGCATGTACTATGACCCGCATGCTTGGCAAATCACAGCGCCGTCGGTAGAACGAGCTGTAATTGGCCAAAGCCAAGGTGGCCTTGGCCAATTATGGCTCAGGGGTGTTAGAACACGCCCCACACTATATAAGGCCGCCTGCACGGCAGCCCTGTGTAGTGTGTTCCGGCGTGCTTAGAGAGAGAGAGGGAGACAGTGTCATTTCATTTGAGTTAGCTAGATTAGGCAGGACAGTCAGTGAGTTAGCTGCACTTACAGTGTATTGTGTATATATATGCATCCCAGGTGTTGCATATATATATGTATATATACACTGTATTCAGTTTAGCTAGATCCGTTCCTGTTATCTTCCTACTGACAGGCAGGCTTGTCTTGTTAGAGTATTTACAGCTACCTGAAGAAAACTGCTGGTGTTCTTTTGATCCTATTAGTACCACAGTCAGGAAGCTAGACTATTTACAGTTAGTGTAGTGTGTCCTCCTCACAGTGTTCAGTTAAAGCTACAAGTTATTTTAGTGTTACCTCTGCACAGTGTTCAGCTAAAACTGCAAGTTAGTTTAGTGCACAGTGTTCAGCTAAAGCTACAAGTTAGGGTAGTGCGTCCTCCTCACAGTGTTCAGCTAAAGCTACAAGTTAGTGTAGTGTGTCCTCCTCACAGTGTTCAGCTAAAACTACAAGTTAGTGTAGTGAGACCTCTGCACAGTGTTCAGCTAAAGCTACAAGTTAGTGTAGTGCGTCCTCCTCACAGTGTTCAGCTAAAGCTACAAGTTAGTTTAGTGTGACCTCTGCACAGTGTTCAGCTAAAGCTACAAGTTAGTGTAGTGAGACCTCTGCACAGAGTTCAGCTAAAGCTACAAGTTAGTGTAGTGCGTCCTCCTCACAGTGTTCAGCTAAAGCTACAAGTTAGTTTGGTGTGACCTCTGCACAGTGTTCAGCTAAAGCTACAAGTTAGGGTAGTGCGTCCTCCTCACAGTGTTAAGCTAAAACTACAAGTTAGTGTAGTGAGACCTCTGCACAGTGTTCAGCTAAAGCTACAAGTTAGTGTAGTGCATCCTCCTCACAGTGTTCACCTAAAGCTACAAGTTAGTTTAGTGTGACATCTGCACAGTGTTCAGCTAAAGCTACAAGTTAGGGTAGTGTGTCTTCCTCACAGTGTTCAGTTAAAGCTACAAGTTGGTGTAGTGCATCCCCCTCACAGTGTTCAGCTAAAACTACAAGTTAGTGTAGGGCGACCTCTGCACAGTGTTCAGCTAAAGCTACAAGTTAGTTTAGTACGTTCTCCTCACAGTGTTCAGCTAAGACTACAAGTTAGTGTAGTGCGACCTCTGCACAGTGTTCAGCTAAAGCTACAAGTTAGTGTAGTGCGTCCTCCTCACAGTGTTCAGCTAAAACTACAAGTTAGTGTAGTGCGACCTCCTCACAGTGTTCAGCTAAAGCTACAAGTTAGTGTAGTGCGTCCTCCTCACAGTGTTCAGCTAAAACTACAAGTTAGTGTAGTGAGACCTCTGCACAGTGTTCAGCTAAAGCTACAAGTTAGTTTAGTACGTTCTCCTCACAGTGTTCAGCTAAGACTACAAGTTAGTGTAGTGCGACCTCTGCACAGTGTTCAGCTAAAGCTACAAGTTAGTGTAGTGCGTCCTCCTCACAGTGTTCAGCTAAAACTACAAGTTAGTGTAGTGCGACCTCTGCACAGTGTTCAGCTAAAGCTACAAGTTAGTGTAGTGCGTCCTCCTCACAGTGTTCAGCTAAAACTACAAGTTAGTGTAGTGAGACCTCTGCACAGTGTTCAGCTAAAGCTACAAGTTAGTGTAGTGCGTCCTCCTCACAGTGTTCAGCTAAAGCTACAAGTTAGTTTAGTGTGACCTCTGCACAGTGTTCAGCTAAAGCTACAAGTTAGTGTAGTGAGACCTCTGCACAGTGTTCAGCTAAAGCTACAAGTTAGTGTAGTGCGTCCTCCTCACAGTGATCAGCTAAAGCTACAAGTTAGTTTAGTGTGACCTCTGCACAGTGTTCAGCTAAAGCTACAAGTTAGGGTAGTGCGTCCTCCTCACAGTGTTCAGCTAAAACTACAAGTTAGTGTAGTGAGACCATTGCACAGTGTTCAGCTAAAGCTACAAGTTAGTGTAGTGCGTCCACCTCACAGTGTTCAGCTAAAGCTAGAAGTTAGTTTAGTGTGACCTCTGCACAGTGTTCAGCTAAAGCTACATGTTAGGGTAGTGCTTCCTCCTCACAATGTTCAGCTAAAGCTACAAGTTGGTGTAGTGTGTCCTCCTCACAGTGTTCAGCGAAAACTACAAGTTAGTGTAGTGCAACCTCTGCACATTGTTCAGCTAAAGCTACAAGTTAGTGTAGTGAGTCCTCCTCACAGTGTTCAGCTAAAACTACAAGTTAGTGTAGTGCGACCTCTGCACAGTGTTCAGCTAAAGCTAAAAGTTAGTGTAGTGCGTCCTCCTCACAGTGTTCAGCTAAAACTACAAGTTAGTGTAGTGAGACCTCTGCAAAGTGTTCAGCTAAAGCTACAAGTTAGTGTAGTGCGTCCTCCTCACAGTGTTCAGCTAAAGCTACAAGTTGGTGTAGTGTGTCCTCCTCACAGTTTTCAGCGAAAACTACAAGTTAGTGTAGGGCGACCTCTGCACAGTGTTCAGCTAAAGCTACAAGTTAGTTTAGTGCGTCCTCCTCACAGTGTTCAGCTAAGACTACAAGTTAGTGTAGTGCGACCTCTGCACAATGTTCAGCTAAAGCTACAAGTTAGTGTAGTGCGTCCTCCTCACAGTGTTCAGATAAAGTTATAAGTTAGTGTAGTGCGTCCTTCTCACAGTGTTCAGCTAAAACTACAAATTAGTGTAGTGAGACCTCTGCACAGTGTTCAGCTAAAGCTACAAGTTAGTGTAATGCGTCCTCCTCACAGTGTTCAGCTAAAGCTACAAGTTAGTTTAGTGTGACCTCTGCACAGTGTTCAGCTAAAGCTACAAGTTAGTGTAGTGAGACCTCTGCACAGTGTTCAGATAAAGCTACAAGTTAGTGTAGTGCGTCCTCCTCACAGTGTTCAGCTAATGCTACAAGTTAGTTTATTGTGACCTCTGCACAGTGTTCAGCTAAAGCTACAAGTTAGGGTAGTGCGTCCTCCTCAAAGTGTTCAGCTAAAGCTACAAGTTGGTGTAGTGTGTCCTCCTCACAGTGTTCTGTGAAAGCTACAAGTTAGTGTAGTGCCACCTCTGCACATTGTTCAGCTAAAGCTACAAGTTAGTGTAGTGTGTCCTCCTCACAGTGTTCAGCTAAAGCTACAAGTTAGTTTAGTGTGACCTCTGCACAGTGATCAGCTATAGCTACAAGTTAGTGTAGTGCGTCCTCCTCACAGTGTTCAGCTAAAACTACAAGTTAGTGTAGTGCGACCTCCTCACAGTGTTCAGCTAAAGCTAAAAGTTAGTGTAGTGCATCCTCCTCACAGTGTTCAGCTAAAACTACAAGTTAGTGTAGTGAGACCTCTGCACAGTGTTCAGCTAAAGCTACAAGTTAGTGTAGTGCGTCCTCCTCACAGTGTTCAGCTAAAGCTACAAGTTAGTTTAGTGTGACCTCTGCACAGTGTTCAGCTAAAGCTACAAGTTAGGGTAGTGCGTCCTCCTCACAGTGTTCAGCTAAAACTTCAAGTTAGTGTAGTGAGACCTCTGCACAGTGTTCAGCTAAAGCTACAAGTTAGTGTAGTGTGTCCTCCTCACAGTGTTCAGCTAAAGCTAGAAGTTAGTTTAGTGTGACCTCTGCACAGTGTTCAGCTAAAGCTACATGTTAGGGTAGTGCTTCCTCCTCACAGTGTTCAGCTAAAGCTACAAGTTGGTGTAGTGTGTCCTCCTCACAGTTTTCAGCGAAAACTACAAGTCAGTGTAGGGCGACCTCTGCACAGTGTTCAGCTAAAGCTACAAGTTAGTTTAGTGCGTCCTCCTCACAGTGTTCAGCTAAGACTACAAGTTAGTGTAGTGCGACCTCTGCACAGTGTTCAGCTAAAGCTACAAGTTAGTGTAGTGCGTCCTCCTCACAGTGTTCAGCTAAAACTACAAGTTAGTGTAGTGCGACCTCCTCACAGTGTTCAGCTAAAGCTACAAGTTAGTGTAGTGCGTCCTCCTCACAGTGTTCAGCTAAAACTACAAGTTAGTGTAGTGCGTCCTCCTCACTGTGTTCAGCTAAAGCTACAAGTTAGTTTAGTGTGACCTCTGCACAGTGTTCAGCTAAAGCTACAAGTTAGGGTAGTGTGTCCTCCTCACAGTGTTCAGGTAGAGCTATAAGTTGGTGTAGTGTGTCCTCCTCACAGTGTTCAGCGAAAACTACAAGTTAGTGTAGGGCGAACTCTGCACAGTGTTCAGCTAAAGCTACAAGTTAGTTTAGTGCGTCCTCCTCACAGTGTTCAGCTAAGACTACAAGTTAGTGTAGTGCGACCTCTGCACAGTGTCCAGCTAAAGCTACAAGTTAGAGTAGTGCGTCCTCCTCACAGTGTTCAGCTAAAAATAAAAGTTAGTGTAGTGCGACCTCTGCACAGTGTTCAGCTAAAGCTACAAGTTAGTGTAGTGAGTCCTCCTCACAGTGTTTAGCTAAACCTACAAGTTATTTTTTTGCGAGCTCTGCACAGTGTTCAACTAAAGCTACCTGTAGAAGGTTGGTGGTTTTTTCCTGATCCTATCTCTACCGGAGGCAGCTAAATAACCTACAAGTTAGTGTAGTGCGAGCTCTGCACAGTGTTCACCTAAAGCTACCTGTAGAAGGTTGGTGGTTTTTTCCTGATCCTATCTCTACCGGAGGCAGCTAAATAACCTACAAGTTAGTGTAGTGCGAGCTCTGCACAGTGTTCACCTAAAGCTACCTGTAGAAGGTTGGTGGTGTTTTCCTGATCCTATCACTACCGCAGGCAGCTAAATAAGCTACAAGTTAGTGTAGTGCGAACTCTGCACAGTGTTCACCTAAAGCTACCTGTAGAAGGTTGGTGGTGTTTTCCTGATCCTATCACTACCGTAGGCAGCTAAATAAGCTACAAATTAGTGTAGTGCGGGCTCTGCACAGTGTTCACCTAAAGCTACCTGTATAAGGTTGGTGGTGTTTTCCTGATCCTATCACTACCGCAGGCAGCTAAATAAGCTCCAAGTTATTTTTTGGTGAGCTCTGCACAGTGTTCACCTAAAGCTACCTGTAGAAGGTTGGTGGTGTTTTTCTGATCCTATTACTACCGCAGGCAGCTAAATAAGCTACAAGTTAGTGTAGTGCGAGCTCTGCACAGTGTTCAGCTAAGCTACCTGTAGAAGGTTGGTGGTGTTCTCATACTACAGGCAGGCAGTTGATTTTGCTAGCTGCAGTATCAGTATTCCAAAACTTCTTTGATGTGGGTCTTTTTTGAGACGAGTGCATCAGATCTCACCGCTGCTATTTGCAACATATGTCTCAAGGGTATCTCACGTGGCCAAAACATCTCCCGCTTGGGCACCACATGCTTGACCAGACATATGTGGACCTGCCATGCAGTTTGTTGGCAAGCGTATCTAAAAGACCCACACCAAAGAACAAAGAGGACCTCTCCTTGCTCCTCATCAGCTGAGATCTCCAACCCACCTATTACCTTCAGTCCTCTCTGAGACATGCACTAAGAGGAATAAAGGTGTAGAATTAGGTGTGTCCCAGCCAAGTACTTGTGGGCAGTCTGCTTTCAGTACACCAACGTCAGATTGCACCAGGCAAATTTCCCTGCCCCAGCTGCTGCACCGCCGAAAGAAGTTCGCTCCCAGCCATCCACATGCCCAGCGGTTGAATGCTAGCTTGGCAAAATTGCTAGCACTTCAACTGCTGCCTTTTCAGTTGGTAGACTCTGCCCCCTTCCGTGAGTTTGTGGAATGTGCGGTTCCTCAGTGGCAGGTACCCAAACGCCACTTTTTCTCACGGAAGGTGATTCCGGCTCTCTACCGGCATGTGGAAGGCAATGTCCATGCTTCGCTGGACAGGGCGGTCAGTGGTAAGGTGCATATTACCGCTGACTCATGGTCCAGCAGGCATGGACAGGGACGTTACCTAAGTTCCACGGCGCATTGGGTGACTCTGCTGGCAGCTGGGAAGGTTGCAGGACAAGGTGCAGTAGTGTTGGAGGTTGTTCTGCCACCACGCCTCCAAAATGCCACTACTAATGATTATGACACACCCCCTCCTCTTCTTCTTCCTCCATGGCCTCTTCCTGTGCTTTGTCCTCGGAACCAGCGGTGCTCCGTAGCCGTTCAAGGAGCTACGCAAGTACGCAGGCCAAAAGATGCCATGCGGTGCTTGAGCTGGTGTGCTTGGGGGACAGGAGCCACACTGGGGCAGAGGTTCTGTCAGCTCTGCAGGGGCAGGTTCAGAGGTGGTTGACACCACGCCAACTTAAGGCAGGAATGGTGGTTTGCGACAATGGCACCAACCTCCTCTCTGCCCTCCGACAGGGACAAATGACCCATGTGCCCTGTTTGGCTCACGTCCTTAACTTGGTGGTGCAGCGGTTCTTGGGCAGGTACCCGGGCTTACAGGATGTCCTGAGGCAGTCCAGGAAAGTCTGTGTGCATTTCCGCCAGTCATATAATGCCAGTGCTCGGCTGGCGGACCTCCAAAGGGAGTTTAACCTGCCTAATCTGTGACATGCCCACCAGGTGGAACTCAACGTTGGCCATGCTGCAGCGGCTGCACACGCAGCAGAGGGCCATCAATGAGTACCTGTGCAACTATGGCACCAGGACAGGGTCAGGGGAGCTTAGTTTTTTTCCCCACGCCAGTGGGCCATGATCAGGGATGCATGCACTGTCCTGTCACCATTTGAGGAGGCCACGAGGATGGTGAGCAGTGACAGTGCATGCATCAGTGACACTGTCCCCCTTGTCCACCTGTTGGAGCACACGCTGCGTGGAATAATGGACAGGGCACTTGAGGCAGAACAGAGGCAGGAAGAGGAGGACTTCCTTAGCTCTCAAGGCCCCCTTTATCCAGACAGTGTTCCTCCGTGCCCGCCGATCACACAAGAAGAGGAGGAGGAGGAGGAGGAGGAGGAGGAGGAAGATTGTGTCAGTATGGAGGTGGAGCCTGGCACTCAGCATCAGCAGCAGTCTTTAAGGGATCAGTCCCAAGAAACACATGGACTTGTACGTGGCTGGGAGGAGGTGGCTGTGGACCATGTCGTCCTTAGTGACCCAGAGGACTCCGAACCGAATGCCTCAGCAAACCTACGCTGCATGGCCTCCCTGATCCTGCAAAGCCTGCGTAAGGATCCTCGTATTCGTGGTATCAAGGAGAAGGACCAATACTGGCTGGCAACCCTCCTTTATCCACGTTACAAGGGTAAGGTTGCAGGCCTTATCTTGCCATCGCAGAGGGAGCAGAGGATGAAACATCCTCGGGAGGCCTTGCAGAAAGGTCTGTGCAACGTGTTCCCAGAGACTGGGAGGTTACAAACTCCTGTATCTGGACAACGTGTTGCTGAGGCTTCGGTCAGTCAAAGAAGGAGCGATGGAGAAGGTGGCCGTCTGACCGATGGGTTCAGACAATTTTTTGGTCCGCAGCCCCAAGGTATGATCGGTTCCAGCAACCATTGCCAGCGTCTGTTTTACATGGTGCAGGAATACCTAGGGGCAAGATCTGACTTGGACACCTTTCCCACCGAAAATCCTCTGGGTTACTTGGTCTTGAGGATGGATCACTGGCCAGAGCTTTCACAGTATGCAATTGAGCTACTGGCCTGTCCTGCATTCAGTGTTCTTTCGGAACGCACATTCAGTGCTGCTGGAGGCTTTATAACCGATCACAGGGTGCGTCTGTCCACCGACTCGGTCGATCGACTGACCTTCATAAAAATGAATCCGTCTTGGATCACCACCAGCTACCAAGCACCTGATGCTGATGTAATGGAATATTTTTTTTCGAAAAGACAAATCCCTTCAAGACTGCCTATGCTGAGTGACTATCCTTTTATGCTGAGTGACTATCCTCTTCCTCCTCAATGATCATGCTGATAGCTTGTAAGAATATTTTTGGTTCTGGGTGCCGCCACCAGTGGCTAAGGCCCAATTTTTCAGCCCCTGTTTAACGGGGGCGTGTAATTACAATTTTTGATGCAATATTTTACAGTAGGGCTCATTCCTAGAGTATCTGTGAGGGGTTGCAGTGTTGTGGCAGAAGTGCCTAAGACCCCTTTCACACCGAGGGCGTTTTGCAGGTGCTATAGCATTAAAAATAGCGCCTGCAATCTGCCCTCAAACAGCTGCAGCATTGTCTCCAATGTGAAAGCCCCGAGTGCTTTCACACCGGAGTGCTGCGCTGGCATAACGGGAAAAAAAGTCCTGCCAGCACCTTCTTTGGAGCGGTGAAGGAGCGTTTACCGCTCCATCACCACTGCTCCCCATTGAAATCAATGGGGCAGCGCTGGGATACCACAGCTATTGCGGCGCATTGCGGTTTTAACCCTTTCTCGGCCGCTAGCGGGGGTAAAGCGCCCCGCTAGTGGGCAAAATGCGCCGCTAATCCGACGGTAAAACGCTGCTAAAAATAGCGGCATTTTACCGCCGACGCTATGGGCGGCCTGGTGTGAAAGGGCTCTTAGGCCCAATTTTTCTGCCCCTGTTCAACAGGGACATGTAATTACAATTCTTGATCTAATATTTCACAGCAGGGCCCATTTCTGTGCCCACCAAGAGTAACTGTGAGGACTTACAGTGTTGTGGCACCAGCACCACCACCACCAAAGGCCCAATTTTTCTGACCCTGTTCAACAGGGGCATGTAATTACAATTCTTCATCTAATATTTCACAGCAGAGCCTGTTCAACAGGGACATGTAAATACAATTCTTGATCTAATATTTCACAGCAGAGCCTGTTCCTGCACCCACCAAGAGTAACTGTGAGAGCTTACAGTGTTGTGGCAACACGAACACCTAAGGCCGCAATTTCTGCAGAGTATATAGGGCAGGCCCCTACTTTCAATCATCCAACTTACAAATGACTCCTACTTGCAAACGGAAAGAGACAACAGGAAGTGAGATGAAATCTACCCCTAGGAAGGGAAATTCTCTCCTGTAAGAGTTAATATGGGAAAAACGTGTTTCCTCTCCACTGATGCTTTATCACCAATCCTTGTTTCACTAAAAAACCCAAATTGTCAAAAAACATTTGTCATTGGGATAGAAAGTGAGGTAAAATCTTCTGAAGAAGTGCACAGACAGCAAAACAAATGTCGCAGGGGTGATAACCCTTCCCTATGTTTTCCAAAAAGCTTAAAAATAGATCTTTTGGCTGGAGCTACACTTTAAAAATGTACCAGTTCAAAATTACAAACAGATTCTACTTAACAACAAACCTACAGTCCCTGTCTTGTTTGCACCACCTGTATACTGCTGTTCAGAGGGCCTGGGGCCCCACGCCATTCCATTTTTTAATTTGGGTGCGGGGTTCCCCTTAATATCCATACAAGACCCAAAGGGCCTGGTAATGTACTGGGGGGGTACCCATGCCATTTGTCTCACTGATTTTCATCCATATAACCGGGACCGGACATTACATTAAAGCCGTAAGCAGTTTTAAATTACTTTTATTACTTTAAAAATGTTGTGCAGGGACTGTTCTAAGAACGGGAAGCACGCCACTTTACAGGCATACTATAGACAGCCCCCAGGTTTGATATTTAAAGGAATATTTCACTTTTTTTCACTTTAAGCATCATTAAAATCACTGCTCCCGAAAAAACGGACGTTTTTAAAACTTTTTTTTGCATTGATACATGTCCCCTGGTGCAGGACCTGGGTCCCCAAACCCTTTTTAGGACAATACCGTGCAAATTAGCCTTTAAAATTAGCACTTTTGATTTCGAACGTTCGAGTCCCATAGACTTCAATGGGGTTCTAACATTCGTGCAAATTTTCGGTCTGTTCGCAGGTCCTGGTGCAAACCGAACCGGGGGGTGTTCGGCTCATCCCTAGATGACACCAGGGAGTTACAAGACTCTATTACCGACTTCCCCATTCCCCACACTAAAACATGCAGTCATGGACACTACTCTTAAAGATATGCTGGTGTCTATTCGCTCCACTCTGTATGCTGACATACTGGCCATTACCCAGCAATTCAAGTCAGAAGTTTCAGCAGTTTCCAACAGAGTCTCCCACATTGAAACTAAAATGAGTGGGGGGCGTGTCCTGGATGTGAAGCTGGGAAGACATACAGATTCTGAGCTCCCCACACCCAGCTCTAATCTACCACCATCCATCGCTCACCTTGCCCTGGTGAGGCCCTAGATCGCCTTCCCTGGTGGTGGGACGGATCCTGCCTTGGTCCAGGGGAATATTTCTGTGTGTGTCTGCCTGGTTCCGGATCTGCAGCCGACTTTACAGCCCGGCAGCCCCCGCCATCTTGGGGCCTACAATCTGCACGGCGATTCCTACACCTTAGGATCGCCATCCGCCAAGAGAGAGCAAACCCCCGGCCTTAATAGTGGGACAATCTGCCTCCGTAGGACTTTAGGCAGTGTTTCAGCCGGAGGGAGGTGTGAGAGACTTCCCTTTGTGTGCCTCCTTTACATCGCAGCCGGCCGTTCTGTGGAGGCCTCCGGTCGCGACCTCGGATCTTCTCCTGGGCCACAGTGAGAAGCATCCCCCCACAGTCGACACCCCTGGAGCTGTCCGTCCTCCTGTGGAGCGCTGCCCGTCTTCGGTTGGAGGTTTTGGGCCTCGGCGGAGCGGATCTCCCAGGTCCGGCGGTCACTCCTCAGGAAAGTCCGCGGCTTCGGCCTACACCTGGAGGACGGCGGCCATCTTGGTACTCCAAGGATTCCCAGGCACATTTGTCTCCCTTCTGACATTTAACTGGCCATTCTTTCACGAAACTTTTGGAGACCACCTGCCCTAATAACCACCTCCTCACAAGTACTATAGGGGTCCACAGGGCTGCTGATCACCGGCCCTGTTAAGCTTAACAGAGTTCTTCTCTCTAACATGTCAGCTGTTTTCTAAGTGACTCCTGGGCCCTAGTCTACTCTCCGAGACCTCCGAAATGTTTTATTAGCTATGTTTAGTCCCGGAGGTAAGCCTGCCTGAAAACTATACTTTTTAAGCACCTCATGGGCAAAGTTGGCCAGCAGCAGCGTTACTATAAGCCACAGTTTGGGCCACGTGAATAATCAAATATGGAACGTTTTGTTACTAGGTCACAACCCTCAACCTTGACTTCCTCCCTGAACCCATTCGCCACGATGGATCCATCCCTAGTTACGGAAGATACAGAGAACCCCCAACCAGCCAATACCCAAAATCAAGTTCTCAACCCATCATCCCCACATGAATACCTCACCCCTGATATCCTGGACGCTAAACTACAGCTTTTGCTTCAACAAATCACGTTTAACATCTCGGCAGAGGTAAGCAAATTGGCAAACGAGCTGAGAGGGGAAATAAACTAAATTGAGGAATGTATGGATACTCTCGAAAATTAATTTGATGAGATGGTGAACTATGTTCAGGCTATGGAGGAAGAAAATCACAATCTACGTCTCTCGGTTTCTCAGTTACAAATACAACAAGAGGACTTAGAGAACAGAGAGAGGAGACGAAACCTGCGGTTTAGAGGAATTCCGGAAACGGTAGGGGATCCTGACCTACGTACATATCTCTTGGGTCTCTTTAACACCCTGGCCCCTACAGTGGTGGACATAGACTGGCGCCTGGATAGGGCACATTGGTCCTTGGGCCCAAAACCACCGGCTGGAGCTGGGCCCAGGGATGTTATAGTTAAGTTACACTTTTATAAAAGCAAAAGAGGCGCTGACCTTGGCCACACGTAATAAATCTCAAATTATGTACAAGGTTGTGAAACTGCAAATTTTTAGCGACCTTTCTCCCATTACTCTTGCTAAACGAAGGAACCTGCATCCAATCACCTCCTATCTGCAACATCGTAAGATTCCATACTGCTGGGGCTTTCCCTTTCGCCTTGCTGTGTCAAGGGAAGGTACCCATTACACCCTACGTGAACTACAAGAAGGCGAAGCATTCTCGAAGCATACCTCTTACAGTCCGAGATATCCCGCTCTATTTTAACAAAAAGTTTGGTAGACTATTTTCAGCTCAACACTGGGTCGGTGGTGGGGGTTTCTACTCTGTGGGAGGCACACAAGGCTGTATTCCGTGGTGCTTGCATAGCTGAAAGTTCTTGATTGAAGAAAGATAGAGCTGCGCTTTTACAGTCCTTGACATCCACTCTGATAGCTGCGGAGAGGAGGTTGTTGTGTGCCCCCACGGTGGAGAAATTACGTAAAATCATCTCCCTCAGGGAACAATTAAATCAACACAGCTTGACAAGGCAGCCAGATCCTTACTCTGGACGAGGCAGAAATTTTATGAATACTCTAATAAGCCCCATAGAATGTTAGTCAATAAACTATGCCCACGTCCATTCAGTTCTTTTCCTGACTTTCTCCAACAAGCAGATGCGTCTAGAGTACACTGCCCTCACGAGATGTCGAAATATTTGGCACATTTTACAGTGAACTCTATAACTGTCTGACTCCGGAAAATAACTTCAATTTCACCCAGGAAAAATTTGAGTCTTTTTTTTCAACATAAAACTTCCAAAATTATCTGTAGCAGATTTAGCTTGAATGCAGCTATATCAACCGAGGAACTTCTGTCCATAATTAAGACTCTCCCACTGCATAAATCACCCGGTCCTGACGGCTTACCTTACTCTTACTACAAAACTTTCTTTGATACTTTATCCCCACACATGTTATCTTTGTATGACTCTCTACTTAAAGGCACTTCCCCACTTCCACACTTTTCTCACTCTTATATCTCAATTATCCCAAAGCCTGGCAAGGACCCCTCTATTCCGGATAATTATAGAACCATAGCCCTTCTAAATTCGGACTATAAAATATTTACCAAAATACTTGCATCCCGGTTATCCAGGTTTATCCCCAAACTGATACAAAGTGACCAAGTGGGCTTTGTCCCTGGCAGGCATGCAGGGGATAACACCCGCCGTACGATAGATCTGATAGATCTTCTGGATAGGTCGTCTCGCTCAGCACTGATTCTAAGTTTAGATGCACAGAAGGCCTTTGACAGGCTGAGTTGGCCATATATGTTTGCCACCTTAAAAAGTTTGGTTTTAGTGGTCCTTTTTTAAAAGCTTTGGAGGCTCTTTATGAGACTGTTACGGCTCAAGTGCGGATGTCATCCTTCTTATCGCCCACTTTCCTCATGACAAACGGAACTCGGCAGGGATGCCCCCTATCACCATTACTCTTTATTTTAGGTTTAGAACCCCTGGCCGAGTCCATCCGCTCCCATCCGAATATTCGGGGAATACTGATGCGGCGGGGGGAATATAAATTGTCACTCTTTGCAGATGACATTCTGCTTACCATTACCAACTTGTTAATTTCTCTCCCCTCGTTACATAAACTATTGGCTTCCTTTGGTGCCATATCTGGCTATAAAGTTAATACTTCCAAAACTAAAGCCCTCCCCATACACATTACATCATCTCAACTGTCTCTGCTCAAAGACACATATCCTTATAAATGGTGCAATGCTTCTCTCAAATATTTAGGTGTCCTTCTTACCCCCTCCTACTCATCCCTCTATTCTGCCAATTTTCCCCCTTTGATTCTAGATATTAACAAATCCTTGTCGGCCTGGACGAAATATCCTCTGTCCCTATTAGGTAGGATCAATGTCCTTAAAATGTCTATTTTACCTCGATTGCTTTACCACTTTGAAACACTACCGGTTGCCCTGCCTTCTTCTCAGCTAAAAGCACTTCAGAGGAGTTTTTTAAAATTCATATGGGAGGGTAGGGCTCATCGCATTGCGAGCTCGGTGGTGTTCTCCCTAAGATCCAGGGGGGGTTTGGGAGCCCCGGACAATGCTAAGTATTATTTCGCTACACACTTAAGGGCCATTACTTCATGGTCCTCTCTACACGCTCCGAATCAGTGGACTGCCATTGAAAAAGGAGTGCTATACCCAGTCCACCTGTGCTCCTTGATATGGGGCACCCCTCACTCCCTGGATCCCATTTATAAATGCCAATGCACTGCTCCAATGACTTTTACTCTAACCATCTGGCGTAAATGTTCCAAGGACTATCCTCTCACCTCACCTTGTCCTCCTTTAGCGAATGTACTTTTTAACCCAATCATACCAGACAGTATGTCCCTGGGTAGGGTTTTCCCATGGCTACACGCACCTCTCTTTCAGTTACGGAACTTGGTCCATCCCATCACACGTAGACTACACACCTTCAATTGAATATTATTTGATCTCATATATCCCTTCACTCATATGATCCTTCTCTCAGATATAGAAGAACAAATAAGAGGCGCTCATACCCCCCAAGTGATATCAATAATGTGCACTGCAAGTACACCAAAAAAATACAGACTGAACTCTGGTGCATGTATTAGTACGTGAACCTCTTCTTATACACAGTGCTTAAACACTCTATTTGTAACCATGCATAAATTAATTCACCATGTGTAAAAGGTGAAAACAAAACTGTGCCAATAATGTACTATATTATTCATATAGTATAAAGTCACCATATAGTGTGGTGTAAATAAAGTCCATAGCTGTAAATATACATAAAAAACATCAAAAATCAGTCCAAAATCATGTGACAAAAAATCGTGATATAATTGTGACAAAACTAAAACTTGCACAAAAAATTCTTCAATGAATGTTGTGATCTTGATAGAGTATAACTCCACGTGTCTTTCACCTCACCACCGTGAAACGTGAATCCACTCCCAAAAGAACCTCACTCACCGATTTATTTTGCCAGCACTCTCATGCACGGCAAAAAACGCTTATTTACCACACTCCAGGGTAATAACATATACGAATATCCCACAGTGTTTGGACCAGTCCACATGAAAAATAATTAAAGAGCTCACATAGCGTAAACCAGCACAGCAAGTTTATTTAAAACCACTACAATCTTCTAGAAAATCACTCACATTTCAAAAGATTTAAAACAGCAGCAAATGCGGTGTAGCTCACAGCAACTTTAAAATCAGTGGATGAACTCAAAACACAAATGGTCACGGCGGACCCGAGGTGTGCTAGTGCTTGGACTCACGGTCTCTATCCCCTCCTCTGTAGTGCGCCGTGAAATCAAACCACCCTTCCTCCTAATGTGGCTCTCAGCGTTGCTCGTCACATCTCACAGCCACGCCCCCGACATGTTTCGTCATAGATTTGACTTATTCATGGGATCATGAATATAATTATACATACACACCTTCAATACTTTATGTGAGAAGTTTGATATACCCTCCCATCTTTTCCATTTTTATCTACAGGTTAGACACTTCTTTCACTCTCAATCTTCAACTTTGACCCTTGATAACCCAACCGCTTTGAACATATATGCGCCCAGGGGCCACACCAACCACATTTAATATCCTGTATCTACCGCATCCTCCATGAGTCGACTCCTCTAGAGGAGACCATGCATCTCTATATGAAGAAGTGGTCCCTTCTATTGGCACAACCTATTACAGTACAGCTTTGGGACAAGATTTGGTCTTCGGTTTTCAAATCCTCCAAATGTGTTACTCAAAGGGAGACATCCATTAAGATTCTTATGTTCTGGTATAAGTCCCCTGATATAATTCATAAATATGATCCCTCAGTTTCGCCGCACTGCTGGCGCTGCGGATCTGACATAGGCTCCTTATTCCATATTTTTTGGCAGTGTTCTCTTATTCAACCCTTTTGGTACGATGTGAACAAACTTATACAGAAGGTGGTGGATGTGACTCTCCCGCTAGATCCCTTAAATTGCCTACTGGGGCTCCCTATTCCAGGCGTACCCAAAAGAAACTTACCGACTAATCTCTTACATTTTGCTAGCAGCCAAAAGGCTTATTCCTCTATGCTGGCTGTCCAATACACCTCCTCAATGGTCTAGATTTCTGCAACTAGTGGCTGAGATCCGGAGGATGGAGTTCCTAATAGCATCAGTACATGATTCCGTTCCCCAATTTACTAAAGTGTGGGAACCTTGGGATCTATCGGAATATGGATCTCCTATGTCAACCACTGCCTTCTGATTTATATTTATATTAACATAACAGTATCTCTGTTCATTCCCCCCCCCTCTCCCCATTGCTAATCATGCCAACTGATGCTTTAATGGTCCTCTATTGAATACTTTATACCCTCCCAAAAGCCTCTACCCTTCTTATATTCTTGACTGTGCTTTGGTTTGGACTCTAATATTTACCTATAAGTTGTTTTAAAATTTCTGATAAGTGATACAGTGCACCCCTGTGTCCTGTATCTGTGGACATGGTTTATGCACACCTATGTGTTCTGCATTGTCATCTTTTTTTGTATGTTTGTAAACATTGCACTTTCCTTACTAGTTCAATGTACACTGTGTAATGAGTTTACATGTATCTTTTCTTCTTTTTATAACCCAATAAAAATACAATTTTGAAACTAAAATGGGTGAGTTTGCAACCACATTTAATGATATGGTCGATGCCCACAACGACAGGGATGATGAGATTATGAGTATTAAAACAAAATTGGCCGATTTGGAAAACAGATCAAAACGTAACAACGTCAAAATACGTGGGATCCCCAAATCAGTTAAACCCCCCAGAGCTGAAAGACTACTTTATTAATCTCATGAAGGCCACGCTTCAAGAAGTGCCATTAGAGGACCTTGTTATTGACCGTATACAGCGACTACCAAGGCCCAGAAACATCCCGTCTCACCTTCCCAGGGACACCATAGTTCGGGTCCATTTTTATCACATTAAAGACTAATTCTTGATGGCAGCAAGATGACGTAAAGATCTGCCTCAAGAACTGCAAGAATTATCCTTCTTCGCAGATCTCTCTGCATTTACTATGCAACAAGGCAGGCAGCTGGCCACCATAACCAAACCACTGAATAACCATCACATCCCGTACAGATGGCTATATCCAACAAGTTGTTGATCACCAAAGATGGCAAATCACATGTGATAGCAAGCATCAAGGAAGGTATCCGACTTATGAGAGACTGGCAAATATTAGACCCGCTTTCATGTACCTTACAGCAAAGTCTGAAATGATGAGGGTGGCCTCTTGCACGGTCCCGGTCCTAGCACCCCTGGAGGTTGAGACAGGGCTGCTAGGGCGGGGGAAGGGTGCAGGTGCCTACTGGCAGGATCAGGAACACCGGAGTCTTCGTGGAGAAGGTGGGATGCTGATCACTGGATTAGTTCAGGAAAAGTCCAGCAGGAATACTTGCAGGGTCAAGGACAGGCAAGAGTTGGCAACGTGCTGGCAGTGAAGTACACAATCAGCAGGCAGGTTCGTAGTCAGGGACTGGCGGAGGTTGGCAACAAGCTGGCAGGAAAGTACAGGATCAGGAGACAGAGCCGTAGTCAGAAGTTCAAGCCGGGTTCGTTACAGGAAGCAGAGGCAGGCAGAGATGCAGGGATAGTCCGAGAGAGTGGTCGAAGAAGCCAGAGGTTCAGGATCAAGGTCAATCAAACAAGGCAACAGCAAGGATACAGGAACGAGCTGAGACAATCCAGCACTGACACTATTATGCTGATCATTTAAATAGGGCGCCTTGTGCCGTGATTCGTTGGCATGCGAACGTGCCCACGCTGATGTGCACTCGTTCGTATAGGTGCGTTAACATGCGTGCCTAGTCCGGGGCTCACTCGTTCTTGCCGTACATCTGGCTGGCGCACGGGAACAAGCATTTGTGATGGTTCTCTGACACCCGCACAACAATGAGGAGAACACACCGCACACACCTCCATCTACTCGAGCTAGCTCTGACACTGAAACAGGCTGAAAGCTTATCGTTCTTATACTCCATCTTTAAATCCCCTGAAGCCCCAGGAGAATGACACAAAGTTCTTTTATCATTCTCCCCCCAAGTTATAGCGGTAGTTTATACGCACAGATTGCTCACAGAATTGTTCATTTTTACATCTTTGTTTTTTCCTCCCTTTTGCTTTCCTCCCCTTGTTCATCTTTACAGGACTAGTACCATGGGACTTCCAAACTGAACAGTACAACCATCTGAGCACTCCTTCTCTAACTCCTCATCTCAACCTAGCTTTACATCAAGGTCGACAGAACTAACACCAGATGTCATCAGAAATTCCATCAACCCAAACACATAAAGCAACACGGTATGTACTTTGCACATTATCAAAATGGCTTTAAACATTTCTTCACTAAATGTGAAAGGCTTGAATAGCCCTTATAAACGTCAAATGGCCTGGAGGGAAGCATCCATGCTCAAAAGTGATATCATCTGTTTTCAAGAGACTCACTTTATTTCAGGTAACCCGGCATCTTTCAGCCACCGCAAATTTACACAAATATTTATGGCAAATGGACCCAAAAAGAAGGGTGGTGTAGCAATAGCAGTAAGGGACTCCATCCCTTTCTCACAGCTTGAGACCCATTTAGATATATCAGGAAGATTTAACATTCTTGTGTGTGAGATTTTCAAAATTAAATATACATTGGTAAATGTGGTAAATGTGTACCTACCAAACACAAATCAAATTCGCTTTTTAAAGAAGATTTGGAAAAAAGTAAAGTCCATGAAACAGGGTCATGTAATCATGTGTGGGGACTTTAATGCAATCCCAGACAAAGACTTGGACCTTTCCAACCCCATGCGTCACCAATAGGGATGAAGCTCATGTTCGACTCGAACATCGGCTGTTCGCCAGTTCGCCGAACAGGAACAACAAGTGTGTTCGCGGCAAATTCAAATGCCACGGAACACCCTTTAAAAGTCTATGGGAGAAATCAAAAGTGCTAATTCTAAAGGCTTATATTCATGGTATTGTCATAAAAAAATGTTTGGGGACCTGGGTCCTGCCCCAGGGGACATGGATCAATGCAAAAAAAAGTTTTAAAAACGGCCGTTTTTTCAGGAGCAGTGATTTTAATAATGCTTAAAGTGAAGCAATAAAAGTGTAATATCCCTTTTTTTGTATGTTTGTAAACATTGCACTTTCCTTACTAGTTCAATGTACACTGTGTAATGAGTTTACATGTATCTTTTCTTCTTTTTATAACCCAATAAAAATACAATTTTGAAACTAAAATGGGTGAGGTTGCAACCACATATAATGATATGGTCGATGCCCACAACGACAGGGATGATGAGATTATGAGTATTAAAACAAAATTGGCCGATTTGGAAGACAGATCAAAACGTAACAACGTCAAAATACGTGGGATCCCCAAATCAGTTAAACCCCCCAGAGCTGAAAGACTACTTTATTAATCTCATGAAGGCCACGCTTCAAGAACTGCCATTAGAGGACCTTGTTATTGACCGTATACAGCGACTACCAAGGCCCAGAAACATCCCGTCTCACCTTCCCAGGGACACCATAGTTCGGGTCCATTTTTATCACATTAAAGACTAATTCTTGATGGCAGCAAGACGACGTAAAGATCTGCCTCCAGAACTGCAAGAATTATCCTTCTTCGCAGATCTCTCTGCATTTACTATGCAACAAGGCAGGCAGCTGGCCACCATAACCAAACCACTGAATAACCATCACATCCCGTACAGATGGCTATATCCAACAAGTTGTTGATCACCAAAGATGGCAAATCACATGTGATAGCAAGCATCAAGGAAGGTATCCGACTTATGAGAGACTGGCAAATATTAGACCCGCTTTCACGTACCTTACAGCAGAGTCTGAAATGATGAGGGTGGCCTCTTGCACAGTCCCGGTCCTAGCACCCCTGGAGGTTTAGACAGGGCTGCTAGGGCGGGGGAAGGGTGCAGGTGCCTACTGGCAGGATCAGGAACACCGGAGTCTTCGTGGAGAAGGTGGGATGCTGATCACTGGATTAGTTCAGGAAAAGTCCAGTAGGAATACTTTACTAATATCCCTTTAAATTTCATACCTGGGGGGTGTCTATAGTATGCCTGTAAAGGGGTGCATGTTTCCCGTGTTTAGAACAGTCTGACAGCAAAATGACATTTAAAAGGAAAAAAAGTCATTTAAACTACTCGCGCCAAATTAATGAATTGCCGGTCCGACAATACACATAAAAGTTAATTGATAAAAATGGCATGGGAATTCCCCACAGGAGAACCCCGAATCAAAATTTAAAAAAAAATGCCGTGGGGGTCCCCCTAAATTCCATACCAGACCCTTCAGGTCTGGTATGGATATTAAGGGGAACCCCGGACAAAATTTAAAAAATGGCGTGGGGTCTCCCTCAAAATCTATACCAGACCCTTATCCGAGCACGCAACATGGCAGGCCGCAGGAAAAGAACGGGGGTCGAGAGAGCGCCCCCCCTCCTGAACCGTACCAGGCCACATGCCCTCAACATTGGGAGGGTGCTTTGGGGTAGCCCCCCAAAACACCTTGTCCCCATGTTGATGGGGACAAGGGCCTCATCCCCACAACCCTTGGCCGGTGGTATTGGGGGTCTGCGGGCAGGGGGCTTATCGGAATCTGGAAGCCCCCTTTAACAAAGGGACCCCCAGATCCCGGCCCTCCCCCCCGTGTGAAATGGTACAGGGTACCATTTCACAAAAAAAGTGTCAAAAATGTTAAAAATGACAAGAGACAGTTTTTGACAATTCTTTTATTTAAATGCTTCTTCTTTCTTCTATCTTCTTTCTTCTTTCTTCTATCTTCCTTTAGTTTCTTCCTCCATCTTCTTCTTCTTATGGTTCTTCTGGTTCTTCCTCTGGTGTTCTCGTCCGGCATCTTCCTCCGTGGCGTCTTCTTCCCTTCTTCTGCTCAAGCTGCTCCGCATCCATGATGGCATGGAGGGAGGCTCCCGCTGTGTGACGCTTCTCCTCTTCTGACGGTTCTTAAATAACGGGGGGACTTCCCTGTGGCATTCCCCGTGATGTCAGAAGGGGGTGGGGTTACATGACAGGTGACCCCGCCCCCCTCTGACGTCACGTGGAATGCCACAGGGAAGTCCCGTCAAGTCCCCGTGCGTCAGAGGGGGCGGGGTCACCGGGTGGCCCCACCCCCCCAGTTTTTTAAGAACCGTCAGAAGAGGAGAAGTGTCACACAGCGGGAGCCTCCCTCCATGCCATCATGGATGCGGAGCGGCCCGAGGAGAAGAAGGGAAGAAGACGCCAACGCCATGGAGGAAGATGCCAGACGAGAACATCAGAGGAAGAACCAGAAGAACCAGAAGATGGAGGAAGAAACCAAAGGAAGATAGAAGAAAGAAGATAGAATAAAGAAGAAGCATTTAAATAAAGGAATTGTCAAAACTGTCTCTTGTCATTTTTAACATTTTTTACAGTTTTTTTGTAAAATGGTAGGGGTACTTTTGTACCCCCTTACCATTTCACACAGGGGGGAGGGCCGGGATCTGGGGGTCCCCTTGTTAAATGGGGCTTCCAGATTCTGATAAGCCCCCCGCCCGCAGAACCCCACAACCACCGGCCAAGGGTTGTGGGGATGAGGCCCTTGTCCTCATCAACATGGGGACAAGGTGTTTCGGGGGGCTACCCCAAAGCACCCTCCCAATGTTGAGGGTATGTGGCCTGGTATGGTTCAGGAGGGGGGACGCTCTCTCGCCCCCCCTCTTTTCCTGCGGCCTGCCAGGTTGCGTGCTCGGATAAGGGTCTGGTATGGATTTTTAGGGGGACCCCACACCATTTTTTTTTTTAATTTTGGTTCGGGGTTCTCCTGTGGGGAATTCCCATGCCGTTTTTATGGAAAGCAAAAATAAAATTTAAGTACAGTGCTACGTTTAGAAAGAAAGTGAAAAGCAGCCAACACACCTATAGACTCAAGGCAGAAAAAAAACAAAAGAAACAAAAGTGTGGCGCTATATATCACATCCACAGCCGTGTGTATTACAATAAAGACATATAAAAATAGTGAATACTACCAAAAAAAATGTATGATCATAAAATGGATAGTGTCAAATAATTAATCAGTGTTGATCACATATAAAGTAAATACACAATAATGCTTAATCATCAGATGTGCCAGTGATTAGTAGAAACCCGTGCTGGTTCCATGAGCCAGACACCAAACATAAAAAACATAAAACTTTAAAAGTCCATAAAAAATGTGTAGAAAAATAGTGAAGAAAACATCAACAGAGTTCAAAGGGGGTGATGCATGACCAGATGGTATTCACAGAATTTTAGTCGCACCAAATCTGACAAGTGGGCAGAAGTCGCACCAAAGTCGCACCAAAACTGGTGAGTGGGCAGAAGGAAAACCACAAGTGTGCATAGATTGTACATCAGTGCCAGGGCCAACACCAGGAGTAGAGGAGGCTTACCGGAGAAAATTGACCTGAAATGGCGTACGCCAGACAAGTCAAAAAAGCATAATGACCACTGGTTCTGGGGAATGCGTCTTGTCAGATGTCATCAACAGATGGTGGAAAGAAAAAGGGGGAGGGTCCGCACGGCTTCCTCTCCCATAGGTAATCCAGCACGATCGCCGCTATTTGCTATTTGAGCTCTGTTTCGTTCTTCCAAATGTGAGTTTGTTTTTTATTATTTTAATAAACTAGTGTTTTAAAACGTTATTATGCTATGTGAGTTTTGTCTGCTCCTTGCATGGCATATGAAACTACACGTTTGGCTTATGCTGGATTACCTATGGGAGAGGAAGCCGTGCGGACCCCCCCCTTTTTCTTTCCACCATGCCGTTTTTATCAATGAACTTTTATGTGTATTGTCGGACCGGCAATTCATTAATAGCCGCGAGTAGTTTTAAATTACCTTTTTTCCTTTGAAATGTTATTTTGCTGTCAGACTGTTCTAAACACGGGAAACATGCGCCACTTTACAGGCATTCTATGTACATCATAAATACAAAATAAATACAAAAGGAGCAGCGCTGTGATAAAGAGGTTCTATATGATAAAACCAGAACAAAAATGTGAAATATTAAGCCCAAATTGGGATAGGCTCCAAGTTCATAAAAGTACATAAACAGGTGAACCGTCCTATTCAAAAACCAAACATGGATGGTGGAAAAAAGAAGCGTAGATAGGTGGAAATCAATAAGTCCTTCACCGCACCACTGTGATATTGTTAAAATGCGCGCTTACCAAACGGCAAGCTTGGAAGAGCTTGCGACCTTAACCCGGTCGGGGCCTTTCAGGGTGGAACCATCAAGGAGAAGCACGCCACCTTAGCTTGGATTAAGCACGCTGTTCTTCCAATTAACACTCTATGTGGAGATGTGACCCCTGGCTAGGGATAAACCTCAGGAGAGGTATACCGAAGAAAGAAGGAAAGCGACATAGCGTAATCCTGCTTTCACTTTTTATTAAAAACAAAAGAATTGCACTTACATGCGGAAGGATAAACAACAAACATTTGAGCCGGCCGGCTGAGAAGCGAACGCCCGTCCTGTAGACTGTAGACGGTAGATGCAGCACGTCAGCACGTCAGCACGTCAGCACGCCCGACGTACGTTTCGTCACACTCTGACGTCGTCTGGGGCACGGGCGACGCACTGACGTGTCGCATTAATATAGTAAAGCACCATAACCAGCCCTCGTACTGAGGACGGGACCGGAAATCACCTTGCGTTCCACCAATTTGGGGCGGATGGCACAAAAATGCCATCTTGGATGTGGGAATGTACATAACATCCTATGCCCGTTTCCGATATAGACAGAGGCGGACCAACTTTCATTCCTAGGTGTAAATTAACATCACATAGGTTGATCGCTCACTGGCGGGAAAGGCAAAATTAAAATGGATTAGATAAAATAGAAACTTATTAAGATTAGAATAAGTTAAAAATCGAATGACATTCTTCAACAATATGGCCATAAGTAAGAATAAAGGGGAATAAAGGGATAACCCCTTTAGAACTTATGCCACATAAAATGGCTCATAAAGCCAGGAAGTCATTCGCTGAATGTACAGGGGCATCCCAAAGCCATTCTTGGTTATGTTAAACTCCCAGAGGCACGTAAACAAAACGCACCCCATACTATATTACGACAATTTGGTACATTCAGCGAATGACTTCCTGGCTTTATGAGCCATTTTATGTGGCATAAGTTCTAAAGGGGTTATCCCTTTATTCCCCTTTATTCTTACTTATGGCCATATTGTTGAAGAATGTCATTCGATTTTTAACTTATTCTAATCTTAATAAGTTTCTATTTTATCTAATCCATTTTAATTTTGCCTTTCCTGCCAGTGAGCGATCAACCTATGTGATGTTAATTCACACCTAGGAATGAAAGTTGGTCCGCCTCTGTCTATATCGGAAACGGGCATAGGATGTTATGTACATTCCCACATCCAAGATGGCGTTTTTGTGCCATCCGCCCCAAATTGGTGGAACGCAAGGTGATTTCCGGTCCCGTCCTCAGTACGAGGGCTGGTTATGGTGCTTTACTATATTAATGCGCCACGTCAGTGCGTCGCCCGTGCCCCAGACGACGTCAGAGTGTGACGAAACGTACGTCGGGCGTGCTGACGTGCTGCATCTACCGTCTACAGGACGGGCGTTCGCTTCTCAGCCGGCCGGCTCAAATGTTTGTTGTTTATCCTTCCGCATGTAAGTGCAATTCTTTTGTTTTTAATAAAAAGTGAAAGCAGGATTACGCTATGTCGCTTTCCTTCTTTCTTCGGTATACCTCTCCTGAGGTTTATCCCTAGCCAGGGGTCACATCTCCACATAGAGTGTTAATTGGAAGAACAGCGTGCTTAATCCAAGCTAAGGTGGCGTGCTTCTCCTTGATGGTTCCACCCTGAAAGGCCCCGACCGGGTTAAGGTCGCAAGCTCTTCCAAGCTTGCCGTTTGGTAAGCGCGCATTTTAACAATATCACAGTGGTACGGTGAAGGACTTATTGATTTCCACCTATCTACGCTTCTCTTTTCCACCATCCATGTTTGGTTTTTGAATAGGACGGTTCACCTGTTTATGTACTTTTATGAACTTGGAGCCTATCCCAATTTGGGCTTAATATTTCACATTTTTGTTCTGGTTTTATCATATAGAACCTCTTTATCACAGCGCTGCTCCTTTTGTATTTATTATGTTATGTGTGTATCTCACGTTTTAGCGGCTGCTTTATGTTGACTTTTGATCACTGATTTGTCACCTGTTGATTGTTTTCAAATTTTTGTTTCTTCAATATGTTTTTATGTATTTATACAGTTAAGGTATAGCGCGGTGATTTACCTTTTCTTGTATTCTATGTACATCCCCAGGTACAAAATTTAAAGGAATATTACACTTTTATTGGTTCACTTTAAGCATCATTAAAATCACTGCTCCCGAAAAAACAGCCGTTTTTAAAACTTTTTTTTGCATTGATCCATGTCCCCTAGGGCAGGACCCAGGTCCCCAAACACTTTTTATGACAATAACTTGCATATAAGCCTTTAAAATTAGCACTTTTGATTATTCATGTTCGTGTCCCATAGACTTTAACGGTGTTCGCGTGTTCTGGTGTGAACCGAACGGGGGGTCTTTTTGACGTGTGGAGGTGCCAGCACTCCTCCGAAAAGGATTTTACCTTTTTCTCTAACGTGCACCACACGTATTCACATATAGATCTGTTTTTAGTAGACAAATTTATGCTGCAAAAGATTGTTAAATCCAATATACATGTCATATCTTGGTCTGACCATGCCCCCATCTCTATCAGTGTTGGAGATCGTAGCGTCGAAACGAGAGAAAATAGATGGAGGAATGATATTTTCATCCTCTCACAACCTGAAAATTTTAAATCAATCAGAACTGCTCTGAGAGAGTTCTTTGAACGAAATGCTCCTTCGGTGGATGATTCCTTTATACTCTGGAACACACACAAAGTATATATAAGAGGTTTGCTCATACAACTGAGTACTAAGCTCAGAAGGCAGTGGACGAAGCGCTCAAAGACCTGTTAACTAAAATACTAAACCTGGAAACCATCAACAAACAAAATTCCACACAAAAAATCAGAGACTTATTGTTTTACGCTAGGCAAGAATTAGGAACATATCTGATTTCCTAGCAGGAGAACCGCTTCCGCAAATTGAAAGCAAGTAACTACCGCGGGAGCAACAAAGCGGGGAAACTGCTGGTGAATCAGCTGAAAGAAAAAATAGTAAAAAAAAAATCCAACATATGTTAACCCCTAAATCAAAAAAGGTAGTGTCAAATCCCAAAGAAATAGCAGACGCTTTTAGCGACTATTATGAAGCCTTATACAACCTCAAAGATGACCCAGATACCTTTCAACCATCTGATAATATGATATCAGATTTTCTAGCATCAATACACCTACCTAAAATATCCCAAAAAGAGCTATCCACACTTAATATGCCATTTATAATTCTTGAATTTGAAAAAAATAATCAGAAGCATGCCTCACAACAAATCACCTGGACCTGATGGATATTTCTCCGAATACTATCCGTTGTTCCAAAATTAAATATCCTCATACCTAAAACAGATCTTTGATGCCGCAATGTCCAAAGCCTCCTTTCCAACAGAAATGTTGACAGCAACAATTATAACTCTGCAAAAACCAGGTAAAGAACCTTCAGCTCCACAAAATTTCAGACCCATATCCTTATTGAATGTTGTTGTTAAATTATATGTCAAATTAATTGCCAACAGACTGTCCTCTATGTTACTGAATCTTATCAACCATGATCAGGTGGGTTTTGTTACAGACCGCCAAGCAAATGACGCAACTAGAAGAATGATAAGTATTTTCCATCTAGCTTAAAAATCTGAAAGGCCTTCTCTGCTTCTCACCCTGGACGCAGAGAAGGCCTTTGATAGAGTGCATTGGGGATATCTATCCAAAGTTCTGGAGAAATTTGGACTGACTGGCCCGATCCAAAAGGCTAGCGTTGTATTCTTCTCCATCTGCCCACGTGTACATAGAGAGCATGTTTTCCAGAAACTTTCATATAACCAATCGGACAAGACAGGGGTGCCCATTACCCCCACTAATTTTTGCCATGGTTATGGAGCCACTAGCAGAAAAGATAAGAACAAACCCCTTAATTCAGCGCATTCCATCTCAGGACAAACAACACAAGATCTCACTTTTTGCGGATGACGTTATACTGACCCTATCTGATGCCTATGACTCTCTAAACGCAGCTCATGAGACCCTTTTACTATTTAGCAAGGTAGCCTATTATAAGGTCAACACATCCAAATCCAGCATTCTAGGAATAGCGATTGATAACTTCACTAGATCTGCCCTTCAAAAGGACTTTCCATACCCGTGGTCTCCAAATTCTATATCTTACTTAGGAATCCAGTTAACTTCCCCTATCTCCAACATGTTTCAAATCAACTACTACCCCCTGCTTAATGAATTCCAAAAGGAAATTTCCAGATTCTAGAAACATTATATCTCATGGAATGGCCGCCTAGCAGGCTATAAAATGCTACTACTTCCAAAACTTACGTACCTCTTTAGGGCTCTCCCGATTCCCCTTCCATCATCTTTTTTGGGATGGTTTTGCCGTCGGAATAAACTCCGACGGCATTCCATTCAAGCGGTCTTGCCTACACACGGTCAACCCAAAGTCCAACCAAAGTCCTACCGCCCAGAACGTGGTGACATACAACACTTACGACCGGACTAGAAAAAGGAAGTTCAATAGCCAGTAGCCAATAGCTTCCGTCTCGTACTTGCTTCACAGCATGCGTCGTTCTTGGTCCGTCGGAACAGCATACAGACGATCGGTTTTCCCAATAGGAATTGGTTCCATCGGAAATATTTAGAACATGTTCCATTTCTAGGTCCGTCAGAATTTTCGAAAACGGAAGTCCCACGAGGCCTACACATGATCGGAATAGACGATGAAAACCTTCCGTCTGACTTTTTCTGTCGGACATTCCGCTCATGTGTACGCAGCTTTAGAGAGACAACTGAAGAGAACATGCATTATGACTATATTCTGTAAGTGCCTTACCGTACAATCATGTGTTAAAGTGGAGTTCCACCCAAAAGTGGAACTTCCACTAATCAGATTCCTCCCCCCCTCCGGTGACACAGTTGGCACCTTTCAGGGGGAGGGGGGTACAGATACCTGTATATTACAGGTATCTGTACCCACTTCCGGCATAAATAGCCGCAGAATCTGCGGTTATTTACGCCACTTCCTGCTCCCGCCCGCTGCCTGCTGGGAAACACACACGGGTCCCAGAGGCAGCAGGGAGCATTCGTATTGCACGGCGCGACTCGCGCATGCGCAGTAGGGAACCGGAAAGTGAAGCCGCACGGCTTCATTTCCTGATTCCCTTACCGAAGATGGAGGCGGCAGCACCCGAGGACGGAGAGACGCTTCGGCCTCGGGTGCCGACATCGCGGGCGCCCTGGACAGGTAAGTGTCCATGTTTTAAAAGTCAGCAGCTGCAGTATTTGTAGCTGCTGACTTTTAAATTTTTTTCTTTCGGCGGCGCCCCGCTTTAACTCATAGTTCTCTTCTCTGTATATCAACCTTTTCTCAATAAAAAATATTTGACTTAAAAAAATAAAGCAAATTAGAGATGCTATCTATCATCCAAATACAAAGAACTTAACCAAAAAGTGCATTCTATGCATACAAAAATATAGAAAATATAACAAATAAAATAATTATTCCAAGAAAAAAAAAAGAGAGAAATTAGTATGTGGGGTAGGAGTGAAAATCCCCAGACCAGCGGGCTTGTTGGAGGTCTTGTGGGTGGTATTGCCACTGACCGCCATGCTGCTGTAGTGGGTGGGGTGGCTGTGCTGGATGGGGTGGCTGTTGACGTGGTGGATGTGGGGCCACAAAATCACACAGGTGTGTGTTTTCTGAAATTTGGCTCCTCACCCCCTTGTTGAGGAGCTGCAGGATGAGTTCCTTACACCTGCTCCGTTGCTCACCGGCCATCTCCCTTAATTTATTGGTTGTCAGCAAGGCAAATCCCTCAGCCTCATCTGGGTCTGTCCGGAGGGCAGTAGTGGCCTGGCTGAGGAAGGCAGCTGTGGCCACCTCCATATTCCTACGCTTCCTGGCCCTTTTAGCAGGAGGGCATAGGGGAGGGATCTGGCTCCTCCAAACTGAAACTTTCCTGTGTATGAAAATGGGACATAATTAGAATCTTTTTTAGGGTTTGGTCATCAATCACACACAATTTTGATCTCCTCACTGTTGCAAATTGAATGTGGACAAATAGAAAAGACTATCATTCTGACCCCAGCATTTTTAATTCTTGTTCAAATAATATTTAGTCATTACTGTCTATTGATATGGAAACCACTTTGTTAAGGCAGAAATATTTTAACAATAATGTCTAGTTATCATCATTGTATTTTTGGATACAAATATGTTCAACAATGCTATACCTGGGTCAAGCTGGACTCCTCCACATCTTCTTCCTGTGCAGCAGGACCTGGGTGGACCTCAAGAGCTGTGGCCTCAGCAGATGTCAAAGGGAGTGTAGACAGGGATGGCCTGGGTTCTGTCTGGTCAGTCAAAAACTGCAGGCTGTTGTAATGCCACAGCCTGGGGACATGTATGTCATCTGCTGCTGTGTCATCTGCTGCTGCTCCAGATCTCTCTGAGTCCATGACCTTGTTGAGCTCCCTTTTAAAAGTACCCCTCAGGTTTGATATTTTTGTCTTGACATAGTTGATGTCTGCCCTGGGGTACACTGGTTTCACCAACTCAAGCAGTTTCTCCAAAGCTGCCTTCCTCAATATTTTATTGGAGTAGTCTCTACTCTTGACCTTCCAGAGACAGGGCAGCTCCTGGTACAGGTCAATGAATTGGGATAGAAAATCAGGCGCAGTAAATTTATCCGTCATGATAAATGATATGATGCCTGCAAGACAGAACACAAGACAAACCATAATGTCTGGCTTAACTCACAAGCTGGTCCCAATATAGGCCTCAATCTAAGCAGTATAGGCCACTAACCACCTATGCCCCAATTTCCAATTGTACCTACGTTTTATGGCTCCTTTCTTGCATTGGCGATCGTTCATCCTCTACTCCAAGATTGTTCCTATGGCTGTTACATCGACTGTACGTTCTGGCTTTATATACACTGTGCATGTGTCAAACTCCACTCTCAGTGCATCATGACGCTGGGGTGTGACCATCTCTCTTCTGCATGTGACACACACAGAGGAACATTCGGGAGTGACAACATGGCGGAATTCTGTAGATTCATGGCAGCCCCACGGTGGTGGAGCTCATAAGAAACACAAAGCAACCCCCATGAGCAGGGGTGAGATGGTAGAGATGGTGCGCATCCTAGAAAAGCATGATTATGACTGCAAGCTGCGAAATTACGAAAGGCCTAACAGCCGAAAGGACATCATTTTGGAGAAGGTCATCGCCATTTTGCAGAATGAATTTTCGGTGGAACGATCAAAGGACTAAATACGAAAATGATGGTCTGATCTCAAACACCATGATCTAGACCAAATGGAGTACATACATCAGATCATAAAAAAGTAAGCAATATTTGGATCTAACCAATATGTAAATGTGTAAATTAGCTGTCTGTATATGTTCTTTCTCCAAGTAGCTCTAGAGAGCTACTTGGAGGTTTTCTAAAATCTTTGTATAACTTTGGTATTCTAAAGATAAAGGTAAATATAAAGCAGATATGAACATTCTTATTTGGTCATGTTTTTGGACATTTCTTTATTTTTGGAACTATTTTTTTCTCTTCTTTTAACAGGGAGGCACCAAAAAAGGGGGCCCCAGCAAAGCAACCACAAGGGAGTCTACCCTCACTCAGGCCCCAACAGGGGAGGCAACAAGGCCATCTTCCCCCCAAAAACGTAAGTGACAACTTCAAACACACTCATTTAGCCACTGACAGGTTTTTTTTAGGTGGACCAAAGGCCATTGGCTTAGGGCAGAACTTAAGGGGAAGGGAGAAAACATTCTGGTTGCTGCCTGGCTCATCAGTGCCCATTAATGCAGCCTTGCCAGCGTAGACATGGGTAGAGGAGAGATTTTTTTTTAACTGCTTGCCACCCACCTTGCCTTCAAATGACAGCAGGACGGTGCTGCTCTCGTTCTGGGACGCCGTCATATGATGGCGTCCCAGAATAGCCACTCTTGAGTGCCTGCAGGGGCACCCAGCTCAGCGATCACGGCCGCGCTGTGTTGCTAGGACCGCGGCTCTTTAACCATGTGATCGGCTGTGTCCAATCACAGCCGGTCACATGTAAACAAGGAAGTGCTGGTAATCGGTGCTCCTTGCCTCACACTGACAGAGTGTGTGGCGAGGAGAGCCAATCAACGACATCTCCACACAGGGGGACATCTAAGAATAATCAGGGCACTGATCATCATACCCTGATTACAATATTGCAAAATAGTGTCACAAGACAGTGCTCATCATTGCCCACCAATTCCAGCTATCAGTGCCCACTAGTGGAAGCAATCAGTGCCCACCACTGCCCACAAATGCCACCAATCAGTGCCCATTAGCGATGCCAGTCAATGCTGGCAATCATTGCCGCCTATCAGTGCTGCCCATCAATGCCCATCAGTGCCGCCCATCAGTGCCCATCAGTACTGCCTATCCGTGCCGCCTATCAGTGTCCACCAGTGCCGCCTATCAGTGCCCACCAGTACCGCCTATCAGTGCCCACCAGTGCCACCTATTAGTGCCCATCAGTGCCGCCTATCAGTGTTTATCAGTGCCACATATCAGTGCCATCTATAAGTGCCCATAAGTGCGGCATATTAGTGCCTCCTCATCAGTGCTACCTAATCAGTGCCCATAAGTGCTACCTCATCAGCGCACATCAATGAAGGCAAAAAATGACTTAGTTACAAAATTTACTGACAGAAAAAAGTAAAAAACATTTTTTTTTCAAAAATTTTGTTTTTTTTTTGTAAAAAATAAAAAACCCAGTAGTGATTAAATACCACCAAAAGAAAGCTCTATTTGTGTGAAGAAAATTATAAAAAATTTGTTTGGGTACAGTGTAGCACGACCACGCAATTGTCATTTAAAGTGCAACAGCGCTGAGAGCTGAAAAATGGCTTGGGCAGGAAGGGGGTCTAAGTGCCCGGTAGGCAAGTGGTTAAACAATATACCACATATTTCAGTACCATTTAGGCAATTATATCATGCTCTAAACATTATTTCCATGTGCAAAAGTGGTGGTCGTAACAAGAGTAAGGCCCCGTACACACGGTCGGACATTGATCGGACATTCCGATAACAAAATCCTAGGATTTTTTCCGACGGATGTTGGCTCAAACTTGTCTTGCATACACACGGTCACACAAAGTTGTCGGAAAATTCGATCATTCTGAACGCGGTGACGTAAAACACGTACGTCGGGACTATAAACGGGGCAGTAGCCAATAGCTTTCATCTCTTTACTTATTCTGAGCATGCGTGGCACTTTGTGCGTCGGATTTGTGTACACACGATCGGAAATTCCGACAACGAATTTTGTTGCCGGAAAATTTTATAGCCTGCTCTCAAACTTTGTGTGTCGGAAAATCCGATGGAAAATGTGTGATGGAGCCTACACACGGTCGGAATTTCCGACAACAAGGTCCTATCACATATTTTCCGTCTGAAAATCCGACCGTGTGTACGGGGCATAAGAGTTTGGGGGCTATTTGTTTTCAGGGAGCTATAGTAAATTAGTTTTTGAGAGTATTTTTGCACCAGCGCTATAGTGAATACCGTTTAAGTGCTAATTACCATGATTTGTGCTAATTAGCGGTAATTAGCTGTAGTAAATAGCGCATAGCGCTATAGTAAATGACCCCACTGTATGCTCCCTATCAGATGTGGGAATCTCAACTCATCCCCTTACATTAACCTTTAAAAGACTCATTTGGAATGACACCATGTGAAGTCATAGCATTAATTACCCTGCTTAGTGTTTACCAAGCTAAGTGGTAATTTAGCCATAACAAACATATAAAAGTTGCAGAGCTGTTTTCATTCCCATATAATATTTGTTTTGCATTCCATTGAGAATTCTTGAAGATAACTAGGTTACTGAGGGAATAAAAAAGCAAAAACAGCTGACATATTTTAATATTTCTCTAACTCCATCTCCCAGTTATGTGTTCAAGGTTGCTGAATATACTTTTACCAGGCAAAAGTATTTATGTTATTCGGTAATTATTATATTGGAAAATGAAGTGCTGTATGCTAAACAATGCTGTATTGCTCAACACTAATTAGAATGCCTAGTTCAGTGCTGCATTTGGAGAACATACAAATACTCTTTTTCCAAACTGTTCTCATTTAAATTTCTGTTTGATAAATATGCATTGCATTTATGTTCCCTATAAGATTTTCTGACATTTACAGATGTGAGGTTCTACGGAAATTAATGATGTCTAGTTTATTTTTATAGAATGGGTTATAAAAAATCTGTGTATTCTAAATCAATTTGCATGTCAAAAACTGTTAATTATGTGTACAACTCATTTGCCTGCAAAATTCTATTTCTTGCAACTAATGTAGCAGACATAAATATAAGTCATGTTCAATGGTCTAATCTTGTTAATACTACTTGTTTTTATGTTTAAATTAATATTTATTACTTGTAATAAGATTAGCAGTCAAAGATGTAGATAATACTGAAAATCAACAAACCAAAAGATGAGTAAATTAAAAAATATTTTAACAATTGTAATAAACTACATATGACAATGCATTTAATATGATAATGTACTTGAACAAATAATTATAGACTGTATTCCCTGAAAATAGAGGGTAGACTGTGTCTACGTGTTATACGCAGATATCTGTTTTTTTTACCAACGGGAAAGGGGATTGGGCGGTTCACCCCGGGTGCCACCCATTGGGAGCATGTCAGGCCGGCTGCCCCACCTCTCCTGGCCGTGGGACAGCGCTGCCAGTATACTTTAAAGTTCAGAAAATATTACTACCAGCCCTTTGTCATATACCGCTCCTCCTGTTTAACTCTCAATGGAAATCTAAGCCTCTAAATCCCTCAATTAACAGCGCTCATGGTGGCCGCTTTCCTCCTCCCACTCCACCTCCTCCTCGAGTGTAGCTTTTGATTGGAGGAAGAGAGCGGTCACATGACCATCAATGAAAGAGGGTAGAGCAGTCACATGACTGGGTCTGGCGTTAATGGAGTTACTTAGAAGCTTTGATTTACAATGAGAGTGACACAGGAGGATCAGTGTATGCGAAGGGGCTGACAGTGACGTTTTCTCAACTTTAGAGTATCCTGGCAGTGCTGTCCCAGGAACTGGTAGTCTCCTGGGAGTGCAGGGGGGCTTTATAATGAAAGGGGGCTATGTGTTGTTCAGGGGTCTGTGTACTATGCAGGGGGCTGTGTGTTGTGCAGGGGGCTGTGTACTATGCAGGGGGCTGTGTGTTGTGCAGGGGGCTGTTTGTTGTCCAGAGTGCTGTGTTTTATGCCGGGGGCTGTGTACTATGCTGGGGGCTGTGGAAAGTTTTTTTCTAAAACTTCCCTCTTAAAGTTAAGGTGCGTGTTATATGCCCATGTGTGTTATACGCTGATAAATTTGGTAAATATTTATATGTATCGTAGCAAACAGGCTTGACTATTAATCATTCATGTAACATAGATTCCATATGGTTCACAATAATCTTTTTTGTTTCTGATTTTATTTGAGGTTTTACTATTTGAGGAGCTTCTATTGTAAAGTGTTGTGTACTGTAAATGTTAGTATAGCTTATGCATATTGTTTTATTACTTTTGTATGCATAATGTAGTGGTGCATATATTTTGCTTCAGGGAATCATATTTTGTCAGGTTTAGTATATGCAGTATATGCAGTATATGCTATTCCCTATATTCACTTTTAATTGTGCTGGTTTATTTTGTTTTTGTCACTGCTAGTACTCTGACTAAAAGCTACAATACACATCTAAAACTACCTGACAGTGCTCCCAATCACAGTCAGCCCCACCTGGGTCTGAATGATCTCAGGGAGAACCCAGAACCAGTGTGGGTCTAAGATATACTAACCTTTTAGCAATCTTGCACACACAAGAGAAGGTGCAATGTGGTTTTCACACATTTTGCTTTTTATTGTGTTATTCATCTCTATTGAATGTAGTAACCAGTGGCAGCTGGTGTTCAATTTTCTTGCTGGCTTGTGGCCCCCAGCCAGCCAGCCAGCCAACCAACGATTCTCAACAGAACTCCCGAACAGGGAAAATGTTCTAACTGGAACGGCAAACCCCATTGGGGTCTATGGGAGCTGAACAGGAAAAATCAAAAGTGCCCATTTTGAAGGCTTATATGCAAGTAATTGGTCATAAAAGGGGTACGGTGGTCTAGGGGTCTGGGTACTGCCCTGGGGGACATGTATCAATACATTATTTTTTAGTACCTGTCCCCAGCCCATTAGAGTACCCGAGTACCTGTCTGCAGCTCATCAAGTTACCTGAGTACCTATCTGCAGCCCATCAGAGTATCCAAGTACCTATCTGCAGCCCATGCCTCATACCCTGTTTCCTCGAAAATAAGACCTAGCGTGATTATCAGTGATGGCTGCAATATAAGCCCTTCCCCCCAAATTAGCCCTAGTTAAAGTCCTTGTAGGTCTTATTTTCGGGGTAGGGCTTATTTTGGGCGAAACAGAGTAGGGCTTATTTGGGGGGTAGGGCTTATATTGCAGCCATCACTGACAATCACGCTAGGTCTTATTTTCGGGGAAACAGGGTAGAATATATGTTGGGGTGTCTGCTTTCCAAAATGGGGTCATTTTGTGGGTAATTCCAATGTCCTGGTGCTAAAGGACCTTCAAAAGTGTGATAGGTAGGAATGAAATGAGATGTATAATTTATGCTCCCAGAACGACTGAAGGTACTGCTTCAATGTTGGGCCTCTGTATGTGGCCAGGCTGTGTAAAAGTCTCACACATGTGGTATCACCATACTCGGGAAGAGTAGCAGAATGTATTTTGGGGTGTAATTTTTGCTATATACATGCTATGTGTTAGAAATATGTTATAAATTGACAACGTTGTGTAAAAAAAAATGAGTTTCATTTTTTTTACACATTTCCACAAACTTCTGGAAAAAAATGAACCGTTCAAAAGACTCATTGTGCCTCATAGATTATACATTGGGGTGTTTGCTTTCCAGAATGGGGTCATTTTGTGGGCAATTCCATTGTCCTGGTGCTCCAGGGCCTTCAAAATTCTAATAGGTGGATGAGAAATTAGATGTGTCATTTATGCTCGTAGAACGCCTGAAGGTGCTACTTCAATGTTGAGCCTTTGTATGTGGCCAGGCTGTGTAGAAGTCTCACACATGTGGTATCACCATACTTGGAAAGAGTATCAGAATGTATTTTGGGGTGTAATTTGTTGTATGCATAAGCTGTGTGTGAGAAATAACCGGATATGAACATTTTGTAAAAAAAAAAATCTTCATTTTGCAAAGAATTGTGGGAAAAAATTACAACTTAAAAAACTCACCATGCTACTACCTTGGAATGTCTACTTTCTAAAAAGGGGTCATTTGGGGGGGTATTTGTACTTTTCTGACTTGTTAGTGTCTCAAGAATTGAGATACACCTGATGTACTGAAGGCCTGATCAGATGTGATCAATTTTCAGTGATTGGCACCATAGTTTGTAGACTATAACATTCACAAAAACCAAATAACATACACTAATTTGGGTTATTTTTACCAAAGCTATGTAGCAGTATAAATTTTGGCCAACATTTATGAAGAAAAATTACTAATTTGCTAAATTTTATGACAAAAACAAAGAAAAGGCATTTTTTTCACAAAATTTAAGGTCTTTTTTTATTTATAGCACAAAAAATAAAAAACCCACTAGTGATTAAATACCACCAAAAGAAAGCTCTATTTGTGTGAAAAAAGGATGCACATTTCATATGGGTACAATGTTGCATGACTGAGTAATTTTCATTCAAAATGTGAGAGCGCTGAAAGCTGAAAATTGGTCTGGGCAGGAAGGGGGTGTAAGTGCCCTGTGTTGAGGTGGTTAAAGAGCGATTGGATTTTATTGGAAAGACCAAGGTCTTGTCTTGTCAATTTCCTGTCTGACTCAATACTTATGGTATGTGAGTCCATATTTTCTGGTAAGCAAGCTGGCCTTACATGTTGGTGGTGGAGCACTGATTGATGATGGAAATTCAGGTATATCATCCCTTTACGTGGGAATCTGATTTAATTTTTTGGGACTTATCATTTTTCACAGCGATCATTCCTGCTCACTGAATTCTTCACTAACACTAAACAGGACTCTTTACACCGACTCATTGCTGTCCATTGAAGTTTTCACTCTTTTATACTAACAGGAGCACTTCTCTTATTTATACCAGCAGACAGTATCCCATGGTACTGTTGTCCACACCATAATATCCTTTACCTTTAGGGTTTACACTTGGAGTTATACACGTGATATTATTTTTATGTATTTTCATTTATTTTAGTGCTGCACTATAATCTATACGAACGGTTCGAGCTGAGCAAAGGTTCAGCCCGAACATTGTCTGCGACGTCACCTGGTGGCACCACCGCCGCTGAAATCTTTCAGTCCTCTAATTTTAGATATTTAAAATCTTGCTTTTTTAATTTGATAGGGTTTTAAAAATAGGGACCTGGTATCCCTTTTAGGTTTCAAGTGTTAGTTTGATGGAGATAGAGAGCAATGTAGTATAAAGTTTTTTCTTTTTCGATATTGTTTTTAATTTTGATGTATGTACTATTATTTTGGGAATCTGTAAGGAATAACTTGTCGGTTTATATTGAGTTTTATAAAGTTTTATATATGAACCTATGGAGGTGGATTATGTAGCATATACATATATTACGGACTGAGTGGTGTAGATCACACCTCCTGATGATGTCCTTGGTGTGACAAAACAAATATTTGTAGGGTCAGGAACTCCACTCTGTCTGACAGCCGCTTCCAGGGTCTGGAAGGCACACCAATTCCTGCATGCAGAGCGGCAATGGAGTATACACAAAAAATCGGCGGATGATCCTGCGGTGCCTGGAAGGGCACCAGCAATTGTGAGTGCTCTTAATGTTTGTTTTTAAATGGTGGATTCTAATAAATGGTATGCACTGAGTTGCCTTTCTGCTTGAATCCCTCTATGCATGCAAGAGTATTGAAGATCCCAGTAACATAGCCTGCAATCAGAGGAAAACTGCCACACACAGTAGAGCTGTGGAACAAGCGTTTATGACTTACCTTGGTATATACTAGGGTGGTCATATATATTCGGTAAGCGTGGTCCCATTGGGGCTTAGGGCACTATCTTGCACAGAGTGAAAGACCGGTGGTGAAGAGTGTGCCACTATAGAAGGAATAATCTTTGAAGCACGGTCACTTTTGGAGCATGGGCACTTTTGAGAGACATTCATTTTTTGGCACATATTTTGGATTATTTAATTTTGTATTCTTTTATTTTTACTCATTGGATTGTATGAATTTTTGTAGGCTTCTTTCACTAGATTTTTGATAATGGCAAGACCTAAATCAAGTTCTTATTACACTTGCAGCCATGGGGCTGTAAAAACAGGTTGCTCATTGTGAAGGCCAAGGTGCAGCAATTTCAGTGCTATGCTTGGTTCACAGTTGCAGCATGTTCCAGAAATGCAACATTATCAGTCTCCAATAAAACAAACAAACAAAAAAAACAGGTATCAGTAGGTGACAGTATCATGAACATGAATACCTGCAAATCTTCTTTCATCCTCCTCTAAATAGTGATCCACCATGATTCACTTTTCAGGGGGCTAGTAGGAGGCCGGACATGGATGGATTAAAATTTGGATGGGCAGGAGGAACCAACCAAATTTCGGTCCATCTATGGGCAGGCTGGTTGTACTGAAGTCAATCCATCAATCTACTTCAGTACAACCAGCCAGATTTTTTTTTCATATGATCACCATTGGCAGCCAGGAGTGATCATTGTATACTGCTGTTGGAGAATGTAATTGAAGGAAACAAAATTGCATATTACATGACCTGCCTTATATAAACCAACATAAGCATATATGTCTAATCATCTCTGTATTCTGATTTTCAAAAATGTTGTGATTTGCAGGCTGCAATTATTGCTAATACCTGGGAACTGGGTAATTTTTTTTATGTATCAACAAATTTTGTGAAGTCTTTTTATTTTTACCTTAATTGTAAGGACCTAACCGCTTTGCCTGGGAAATGCTGCAGAATCCTTACCTTGCTATGTTAACTGCCTCCTGAGTCAGGGGGGGTGTTAGGGATGACAAAAAAAGCCACAAATGTAACAAAACATGCACACATGGCAGGTAGTTTGGACACATTGCATTGGCACAGATTACTCATTATCTGCAACCACACATTTCAACAAAATTAGCTCAATCTGCTGTTAATTCTGACTTGTGGATCATTTTGGTCATCCAGTCAACACTACACAAATATAATATTTTTAAATAATGCTGCTGCTTTTTCAATTACATTTGCAAAATAATACAAAAAAATTGATTTGTATTGCAAAATTGCTCTTTGTGATGAAAGTGTAACAATATACATTATTTTACTGTAAAAAAACAGAATTTTTATTGCCTGAAGTATACATAAGTTTAATACAAAAAACTTCTGAAAACTACTAGCACATACATGATTAATAATACATATAATTCACGAGCCTCAATGTGATAGTGAACAAAACTATGAAATTAAACAATACTTCAAATTTACTCTGTCACAAGGTTAGAAGAATTTAATAATACAATGTACTGTTTAGATTCTGTTATCTGTCCTCCTTCTTCTATCTTGGACAAAACAATCAATATGAATGCTATTTCAAATCATGATAGGAAAATCAATCCTGGGATATTTTTTCAAGAGGTGCCTCAAAAGACCTGTTTGCGAAGTTAAAAGAATTTTTAAGGACATTTTTTTTTGTTGCACTAAACAATTATTAAATGATTTACTTCAAAGATGTACCGTATATGTTTTTTTTTTTTTTTGTATCCAGATGAAAGTAATGAAAATTTCTTTTAGTAAATAAAAAGACCATCATCAGGCTAAGTTCTAGCTTTTAGGATAAATGCAAAATAACTTAGTTGAAGGGATATGACTAAAATTTTTGGACTGCACTGAGAAATTTTCATTATTTGAGATCAATGCTGATCTTTATTAAAATGTCAATTCATGTTACCTTAAAAAGATACAATGAAGTGTGTAATCAACTCTAATCTGCATATTTCTTATCTATTGATTAACCATGTGTACAAAAAATAAAGAAAATGACACACCTCCTTATTTGTTAGGCCCCTTCATACATGGCGGACACCATCCAGTGGATTCACCTGCTCAACGGGGGATCTCTCCGCTGATGCCCGTTGAGCAGGCAGATGACACAGCCTGCTCTCCTCTATGGGGAGGTCCATTTCCATCCGACTGTCATCCAATCCGATCTTCCAATCGGATAGGGAATGGATTCCCATCTGTCTGTTTTTGGCAATCTGGATCGGATGCTAGCGGGTGTCAGCCCCCAAAGGGAGCTACGGATGGTCCAATCAGGTCCACCTGAAAAATGGAAAGGCGGACCCGATAGGAACGTTCGTGTGAAAAGGGCCTAAAGGTATATATAAACTTTATCTGAATTTGTTTTTTTTTATAAAGAACTGTGTATCATAAACAACTCACATTGGCAGCTTCTCCCATTGAGCTATGGCTTTTCACCAGCCCCCCTCAGTCCCAGTCTATTGTGGTCACATACAGTGGCAGATCAGCTCCTCTCGATTCCTGGGCAGTCACCATCCAGTCCAGTTGCCTTTACCATCGCTATGACCCACCATTCATCTAAACACATCCCAGACCGCTGTCAGCGGAGCACTCATGAAGGTTACCTGATGTTATTACACACCTATGGCACTTGTTTGATCAAGCGTACCCGCTTTTAATTCAATAACCACAAGTTTTTATATGACTATGGTGTGGCTCACATAATAATTGGTCTCTCCATCAATTATAAGCCTTCTTGAGACATATGCTGTGGATCTAAGGGCTCCTAGGAATTCTTGCTGCTCTTCACGTCATACTGTCCCATGAGTACTTCCCAGCAGCTTTGATCCACAAGATTGACATTGACCTCTGCTCTTCATATAGCAATTGTTGCTCTTCAGCAGGTGCCTGATCTCTTTTTTGCTGCATTCTGGAGGAGTATTTACACTAAGATTGAGGGGGGGGGGGGTGAACTAGAATTCAATTCGGGCAGACAGGTCAGTGAGGGGGTCAGACACTAATGGAGAGTGGATGGGGGGAGGGTTATGGCAGGTGACAAGAAGGTTCCCATGTTGCAAACAACCATTGAAAATTATAGTGCTATTTGTACTACTAAAAAAATTATGCAAAACACCAAAGCAATATGTAAGAATGCATTAAAGTGTTTGTTTACAAATGCCAGAAGTCTGCCAAACAAAATAGTTGAGTTGGAAGCTCTGGTGCACGAGGAGAGCTATGATGTAATCGGTATTGCTGAATCTTGGCTTCATTCCTCACATGACTGGGATATTAATATTCCTGGCTATGCACTCTTTCAGAGAGACAGGGTAAAAAGGAAAGGTGGTGGTGTCTGTTTCTATGTGAGAAGTGATCTCAAAGCGAGTGTGAATGAGGACCTAATTGATGGAGAGTGTGATGGGGCTGAAGCATTATGGATGGAACTGCATATAGATGTGCGTAATTAAAAGTTAATCATTGGAGTTTGTTATAGACCACCCAGTGTTATTGAGGAGGTGGAGACTTTAGCTCCTTGCAAAGATGGAAAGGGCTGCAAGGGCTAGGACAGTGACAATGGGGGATTTTAACTACCCAGAAATTGACTGGAGTAATGGCACTGCTGGGACAGTTAAAGGGCAGAAATTTATAAACCTATTACAGGACAATTTTATGGTCCAGTTTATTGAGGCCACAACTAGGAATGATGCTCTATAGGACCTGTTAATCTCAGACCATGCAGAGCTTCTTACTAATGTTCATATAAAAGAACACATGGGTAGCAGTGACCATTACATGATTTAATTTGATGTTCGCTGCAAGCAAAAAACACATACGGGAAAGATAAAAACACTTAACTTTAACCATTTAAGGACCGAGCCTCTTTCTGAGATTTAGTGTTTAGAAGTTAAAAACATTTTATTTTTGCTAGAAAATTACTTAGAACCCCCAAACATTATATATATTTTTTTTATAACACCCTCAGGAATAAAATTGCAGACGTTGCAATACTTTCTGTCACACCATATTTGCGCAGCGGTCTTACAAGCGCACTTTTTTTGGAAAAAATACACTTTTTTGAATTAAAAAATAAGACAACAGTAAAGTTAGCCCAATTTGTTTTTATATTGTGAATAGGGATGAGCCAAACACCCCCCTGTTCGGTTCGCACCAGAACATGCGAACAGGCAAAAAATTTGTTCGAACACGCAAACACCGTTAAAGTCTATGGGACTCGAACATGAATAATCAAAAGTGCTAATTTTAAAGGCTTATATGCAAGTTATTGTCATAAAAAGTGTTTGGAGACCTGGGTCCTGCCCCAGGGGACATGTATCAATGCAAAAAAAAGTTTTAAAAACGTCAGTTTTTTCGAGAGCAGTGATTTTATTAATGGGGCGGGGGGCTTATCAGAATCTGGAAGCCCCCTTTAACAAGGGGACCCCAAGATCCCACCCCCCTTGTGAAATGATAATGGGGTACAAAAGTACCCTTACCATTTCACAAAAAAAGTGTCAAAAATGTTAAAAATGATAAGAGACAGTTTTTGACAATTTCCTTTATTTTCCTTTATTTAAAGTCTTCTTTCCATCTTCTTCGGGTCTTTTTCCTTCTTCCTTCCTTCAGTTTCTTCCTCCATCTTCTTTTTCCTCTGGTTCTGCCTCCGATCCTCTGCTTTTTGCTCCGGTGTTCTCATCCGGCATCTTCCTCCACGGCGTCTTCTTCCCCACTTCGTTCTTGGGCCACTCCGCATCCATGGGAGGCTCCCGCTGTGTGACGCTTCTCTTCTTCTGACACTTCTTAAATAACGGAGGACGGGGCCACCCGATGACCCCGCCCCCCTCTGACGTACGGGGACTTGACAGGGACTTCCCCTATGGCTTTTCCTTTGATGTCAGAGGGGGCAGGGTCACCCGTTATGTAACCGGGTGACCCCGCCCCCTCTGACATCACAGGGAAAGCCACAGGGAAGTCCCCGTCAAGTCCCCGTGCGTCAGAGGGGGGTGGGGTCATCGGGTGAGTTTGACTCAAACTCAAAGCTCATCCCTAATTGTGAAAGATAATGTTACACCGAGTAAATTGTCATAAACATGCCATGCTTCAAAACTGTGCCCGCTTGTGCAATGGCGACAAACTTTTACCCTTAAAAATCTCCATAGGCGACATTTAAAAATTCTACAGGTTGCATTTTTTTAGTTACAGAGGAGGTCTAGGGCTAGAATTATTGCTCTCACTCTAATGGCGACAAACTTTTGTGCAATGGCGACAAACTTTTACCCTTAAAAATCTCCATAGGCGACATTTAAAAATTCTACAGGTTGCATTTTTTTTAGTTACAGAGGAGGTCTAGGGCTAGAATTATTGCTCTCACTCTAATGATTGCGGCAATACATCACATGTGTGGTTTGAACACCATTTTCATATGCGGGCGCTACTCATGCATGCATTCGCTTCGAGCTCTGCGGGACGGGGCACGTTTAAAACATTTTTATTTATTTTTTCTTATTTATTTTACCCTTTATTTTTTATTTTTACACTGTTCTTTTTTAAAAAAAAAAATGTGTCACTTTTATTCCTACTACAAGGAATGAAAACATCCCTTGTAATAGAAAAAAAGCATGACAGATCTCATATTTACACTAAAATGCAATAAAAAATAAAATAAAAAATGAAATGTCATTTCTAACAGGGAGAAGAACCTGATCACCTCAGCAGCTACTGATGGCTCCAGTCTCTGATAAAAGTGATCTTGCGGTAAATCCGCCACAGAGACCACTTTTATCTGAAAAGCAACTTTATCTGAAAGCAGACCACCCACTGAAGAAGTCAGCCGGCCGGCATTACGAGCACCAGTCCACACTAAATGGCGATGACGTCAGAGCGCCAACCTCCCGACGTACGTTTCACCACAAATGGCGTAGTCTGGGGAACGTGTAAGTTTTCTACCTTTTTGAATTAAAACATTTTGCCAGTATTACACTATGGCCAGTTTCTTTTTATCTACATGCCTGTGAGACGAGGTTTTGGGGTCCCTGCCACATCCTCCCAGCCATGCTGCACACAGTCTGATCATACCAGCTGGATTTCTCACACCAGGACGGAATATAGGCTGTTTTTGGCTTGCCTTGCGGTAAGCGCAATATTTGTATGGTGGTGGATCACTGAGTGTAGTGTCTCTCTCATCTCCACTGCTGAGTTTGGCACATCTACATAAGGGTTTCTTTCTTGCTGTATTTATAATTAATGCATGTAAGTTTTCTACCTTCCTCTACAACCATCTTGCCAGTATTACACTATGGTCAGTTTCTTTTTATTTACATGCCTGTGAGACGGAAGTGTTGGGATCCTTGCTATATCCTCCCAGATATACTGGATGCAGTCAAAGTACATCAGCTGGACTCCCCATTCCAAGACGGGATTATAGGCTGTTTTCTGCTTGCCTTGTGGTAAGCGCAATATTTGTGTGGTGGTGGATCACTGAGTGTGGTGTCTTTCTCATTTTTTGCCACCGAGTTTGGTCATGTTTACTCAAGGGTTTCCCTCTTGGACTGATTTTGATTAAACGTTGGATTCCCATTCACTACATATGGACTATATTTATTGATTTATGTACTAGATTTATATTTTTATATTACTGCAATGTTTTGCACATACACATGCACTTTCTAACAGGAAGTTTTCAAGTTTATTTCACATGTTCAAATAATTATTAGCGCGGTTATTTTTCTTTTTCAGCTCAGTAGATTGCTTTAAGAAAGGCCTGGATTCTTTCCTAAATGTACATAATATAATTGGGTACTGAAATTTACAGGTAAAGTTGATCCAGGGAAAATCTGAATCCCCCTTGGATGAGGATTTTTTTTCCCCTGCTGTAGCAAATTGGAGCATGCTTTGCTGGGGTTTTTTGCCTTCCTCTGAATTAACTCTAAGTATAGGATTGTGTATATGGGATTGTATGATATTATTTTTTATTTATTTATTTATTTTTATGGTTGAACTAGATGGATGTGTGTCTTTTTTTCAACCTGAATAATCATGTAACTATGCTGCTAACATTGATTTGCACCAAAATTGCAAAGTTCATGAATCACGCACTTTTGGCTGAAAAATTTTCATGTTCACTGCCAAAAATAGGAAACAACTGATAATGCAGTGCATAGCTTTTTCTCATGGTCACCTGAGTACCAACATCCAATAATTTGAAGGAATGGATAACCCAACCAACTTTTCACAAAAGCGTGATATCCTGAGAGATAACTGTTAAGGAGCGCTGACAATTTTGTGTAGGAAGAGATACTATTTAGATTTTTTTTTCTAGCCAAAATTGAATAGCAAAGCCCCCCCCCCCCCCCCCAAGTCTATGCCGCAAAGTTTGAAAATTTCAAACAAGATTTGCTCAAATCAAAAGCAAGTTCACTCATCCATAGCTAGGACTTTGTGTGTCACTTAATCAATGCCTCCTGTGAGTCAGTATTCATCTTCAAAAGGATATAGGATATCTAAACAAAAGAATAAAAATTGTATATATTAAAATCCATCAGCCCTTAGATATGGCTGCATACATTTTTTTGTTTTTTTGGCTAAAAATATGTTTAGCAAGCACAGAAAATAACTTTTGATCTTTCTAGAAATGTACCTTGCTTGTATCTTGATTTGAGCTGAATTGAAAATACAAACAATGATATTAAACTAAACTAAAACTGAGCAATGTTATTAGTGTAAAAATGCACTCACTATGTAATTGTCACAGGAGGAGAGCATAAAACCAACAGAACCAAACCTCACTGAAGTCCAAGGGAGCCGCATGGTAAAAAACAGTTCTGCCCATTTTCTAGGCTAACAGGCAAGGGATTGTGCAACAAATGGCTGTGAGAGCTGGGTACTGCCATGGGGGGCATGTACCATAGCAAAAAAAAATATGATTTTAAAATTAGCTTGGCTGGGATTTTAATAATGGTTAAAGATTTAAATTATGAATGCAAAACTTCATTAACTAACATTTCCGGAGGTATATATATATATTATAAAGAAAAAAAAACGTGTTTAAATTTCCAGCAAAATTACAACGTCTGGCCATCCTATACTGCTTGTAGAAAAAGCAGATAGGGATTTTAATAATCTACACCAGATCTTTATCCTAGATGATGATCTTATACACTGTAGATATTAATGGGGACCCCATACCCCTTCAGGTCTTGTATGAATTTAAAGGGGGATTGCAAGAAAAATGTCATGCATTTTGACCAATTCTAGATCATAACTTTGGTTCTGAATGAATTTAAGGGGTAAACTTTAAATAAAATAAAAAAATGGGTTCATCACGAAAATCCATACCATACCCTTATCCAAGCATGCAGCTTGGCATGCCTGGTAAGGGTGGTTGAGCATGCAATCCCCTCCTGAACCATACAAGGTAACATGCCCTCAACATGAGAGGGTTACCTTGCAAGGGGAGATCAACCTGGCAAAGGACCTAGTGCCAATGTTGATACAAAAAAGTGCCTATTCCCTACTATTCTGGTTCAGGTGGTTGTGGGGGTCTGCTGATGGGAGGCCTATGGGAGCCTGGAAGCTTCCTTTAACAAAAAGGGGGCTCCCATATACCACCCATTCATTTTTCCATTCACAAAAAAAGTATTCTACTCCTTTTTGAAAAAAAAAATGTAAGCAATAACAAAACAAAAAAAACCCCACAGTTTTGACAAATACTTTACTTAATCCACATCAAGATTTTGATAAGCTGCTTGCTCACAGACTCCCACAACCATTAACAATGGGGACATAGTGCTTTGCAGGGAGAGTCTGGTGGCCTGGTTTGACCGAGTCAGGAAAAAGAGGGGCTGCATGGTCATCCTTGCTAACATGGGGTCAAGGTAATTTGCTGGGGGGCTCCCCCAACAAGGTACTCCCCCATGTTGAAGGCATGTGTAAGGTTCAGCAGGGGGAGGGGGCCCTACGCTTTTTTCATTTTTGCATGAATTCCCATCTAAAATTCTAAAATATAAAAAAAGGTCTGGTATAGAATTGGAGGGGACTTCACATCATTTTTAACCACTTCAATGCCAGACACTTTCACCCCTTCCCGCCCAGGACAATTTTCAGCTTTCAGCGCTGTCGCACTTTGAATGACAATTGCGCAGTCATGCTACGCTGTACCCAAACAAAATTTTCATAATTTTGTTCCCACAAATAGAGCTTTCTTTTGGGGGTATTTGATCACCTCTGCGGTTTTTATTTTTTGCTAAACAAAATAAAAAAGAACAACATTTTTGAAAAAAAACGTTTTTGTTGTTTTCTCCTTCACTGATGGGCACTGATGAGGTGGCACTGATGAGGCAGCACTGATGGGTACTGATGAGTTGGCACTGATAAGGTGGCACTGATGGGCACTGATGAGGATGCACTGATATGTATAATTGATGGGCACTGATATGCGGCAATCATATGCAGCACTGATGGGCACCAATAGTCGGCACTGATATGCAGGACTGATGGGTACTGACTGGCGGCACTGATGGGCACTGACTGGCGGCACTGATGGGCACTGACTGGCGGCTGTGATGGGCACTGACAGGCGGCTGTGATGGGCACTGACAGGCGGTACTGATGGGCACTGACAGGTGGCACTGATGGGCAGCACTGATGTTGAGGTACTGACAGGTTTTACTGCTGGGCACTGAGATGGGCACTTATTGGCACTGTGGTGGGCACTGATTAGCACTGATATGGGCACTGAATGGCACTTTGATGGGCACTGTGAGCTGAGTTTTAATTGAGGCACTGACTGAAAGCTAAGGGGGCACATCTGAGGTGTTGTGGCACATCTGAGGGGGCTGTGCTGATAAGTGTAAGGCTGACCGCAGGTCAGCCTGTATTTGTAGGAGGAGTAAGGCTGCATAAAGCCTGCCCTCCTTTGCCTCCTTTTCCTTGTGGTCGTTGGCTCTCGTGTGACGTCATTTCCGGCGCGACTCTTCGGTCACTTCCGGGTTGCGGGTGCTGTGAGGAAGTTGAACGGACGCTTGTTCCCCCTGCCTCGTTTCTGGCCCAGCTTACCGAGGGCTACAGCGGTCTTCTCGGAGGGTCTCATGCGCTGGTAAGAGGGAAGTTCATCTTCCCGCCATTTTCATCTGACCTCTCCTAGGGATGGGGCAAGCGTGCGATTGGTTGTTTGACACCGGACAGTCCTAGCAACCAACCACTAGCGATGACGGCGGTAGGCAGCGGCGGTGTGCTTTCAGATGGCATTTTTTCATCAGTACAAATCAGTTGACACTCTTTAAGCCATGCTGTACACCACAGTTATAGTCACTGTGCACTGATAAACTTAGAATGGAAATAGGAAAACATCATCTTTGTTGTTGTTTTGTTATGGAGTACTGTATGTATCAGCAATATACCTGTTGGCAGGTTCAGGGATGCCTTGGTTAGGTTGCAGCATAGTTATGTTTGGGCAGGGTCTCCTCCCTCCTTAGCTCCTCATGGTGGGTCTCCCCCCCTCTCCTGAGCTCACGGGTGTCCTCCCCCCCGAGCTCCACGTGGTCAACAGTGTGGGTCTTCAGGGGTTATTCAGGCTGCAGACATGGCACTAACTCGTCGCCTGTCATCGCATTATGTTCTTCGGGGTCCTTGGCAAAATTACAGTTCTCATGCAATTTTACATTCTCATACAATTTACATTTATGATTTTCTCATGTAATTTACGTTTTCTCATGCTATTTACGTTCTCATGCAATTCACGTTCTCATGCAATTTACGTTTACGATTTTCTCATGCAATTTACGTTCTCATACAATTTACGGTTACGATTTTCTCATGCAATTTACGATTTTCTCATGCAATTTACGGTTCTCATGCTAATTCACGTTTTCCCATGTTTCTCACGTTTTCCCATGTTTCTCACGGTTTCCCATGTTTCTCACGGTTTCTCACGTTTCCCATGTTTCTCACGGTTTCTCACGTCTCTCACGTTTCCCATGTTTCTCACGTTATTACGTTTCCCATGTTTCTCACCTTTCCCATGTTTCTCACGTTCTTACGTTTCCCATGTTTCTCACGTTCTTATGTTTCCCATGTTTCTTACGTTTCCCATGTTTCTCACGTTTCCCATGTTTCTCACAATCTTACGTTTCCCATGTTTCTCACATTTCCCATGTTTCTCACGTTCTTACGTTTCCCATGTTTCTCACGTTTCCCATGTTTTTCACATGCTTACGTTTCCCGTGTTTCTCACGTTCTTACGTTTCCCGTGTTTCTTACGTTTCCCACGTTTCCCGTGTTTCTCACGTTTCCCGTGTTTCTCACATTTCTCATGTTTCTCACGTTTCTCACGTTTCTCACGTTTCTCACATTTCTCACATTTCTCACATTTCCCATGTTTCTCACGTTTCCCATGTTTCTCACGTTTCCCATGTTTCTCTCGTTTCCCATGTTTCTCTCGTTTCCCATGTTTCTCTCGTTTCCCATGTTTCTCTCGTTTCCCATGTTTCTCTCGTTTCCCATGTTTCTCACGTTTCCCATGTTTCTCACGTTTCCCATGTTGCTCACGTTTCCCATGTTGCTCACGTTTCCCATGTTGCTCTTTAATGTCATTGCATTTTGTTCACTGCATTTCCGTTAGCTAGTGCTTACATTCAGGATCTGTCACGTCTACATCGTTTTTTATTGATTGTTGTCACACAATCCTCTCGCCTGTAGTCCATACATCATACATCCACTTCAACATTGCATCTTTACTACTACCCATCACAGTCTGTGGGGACCTTAGCCCTGAGTGTTCATTTTTAATTTCCTGTCTTTGCGCTGCAGGTTGCTCGGGCTCGCTTACTGCATACAGTAGGGTGGTGTTGTCATTAGGTTTATATTCATGCGCTGTTGGTCTTGTCATTTCTGCTCCCACATCCTCATACTTGTCAGGTACTAGGGGTGTTGTTAGGTCATGGGCTGGTAATCTGTAAGGTTCTCTGGTCGTTTTCTCACAGCTGGGTTGTCCATGTTCTGCCACTGCAGGTTACCCATCACGTCTATGGGTTAACAGATTGAGGTGATCGTTTTTAATTGGCTTGTTCGGTGGCAAGTCTCCTCATCTGTTCTTTCGTTTTCTCATGCAATTTACGTTTCTCATGCAATTTACGTTTCTCATGCAATTTATTGTTTCTATGTCAACTCACGTTTTCATGTTTTCTCTCGTTTTCTCAGGTTTCTCATGTTTTCCCATGTTACTCTCGTTTCTCTTGTTTCTCACGTTGAACATCAATTCACGTTTTCATGCAACTGGCGTTTTTCATGCAGTTGGCGTTTTTCTTGCTGCCTCGGCTCTCATGCTGCTCACATTTTCGTCAGCCCGCGCTATGCATGTTACTCGTTCCTTCACACAGCTTACATTCCTGTCACAGGTTTCTCAGTCGGCTCACGTTTCCCTCACAGGTTATGTTGCTGACCCAGTCGTGTGTCATTTCCACTCAGTTCTTGGTTGCTATTTTATCATTTTGCTGGGTACCGTTCATATGTTTTGTCCTCACGGTTGAGTTGGTCGGCGTGGGCAGCAGCAATTCTTCTCATTCGGGTTACATTTTTATATCTCAGTTTCTGTTTCATAAATTTACATCTTACCATGTACTGCAGCACCCAGACACGTTTTTCAGGTTGCAAATTCTGGTTATGCAGGTCATGTCTCAAGTAGCAGATATTGGGGACTTCGCTTCTACTCCTTCTCCAGCTGGTGGGGTCGGAGCACGGTAGCTCATCTCAGAACCTGGACTGTCCCAAGGCTTCATATTTTCACATAGATAGCTTCTACTCTTTGACCTGATGGCAGTATTTCAACACAGTGGATTGCTTTCCTGGCTTCGGCTTGGAAAGCCCAGCTCTTGGGTTACTGTTCCCTTGCGCGTCGAGCGTGAGTGCGGAGCAGCTTGCCCGTCGAACTGTGGTTTCTTCCCTGTCCCATATGCACACTACCTTTAATTTATTAGCTACTTCCGGCCAGGAGTAGCTATTGTATGGATCTATTGGTAATTCAGACTATTGCAGTTTCAGCAGCTTCTACGGGCTCAGGGGCTAGTGGATTCCGGAACCTTTCTCGGGGCCTAGGCCGGTACCAGTAGGCCAAGGTCTCGCACGTAGATGCTGGCGTCACGCCTTCTCTTTGGTTTCCAGCTTTTGTGATGGATTGGGTTTCTATTTGGCTGACGCAGCAGCCTTGATCGTAAGTTTTATTTTGAATACCAGGAAGGCGCATGACACTGCTTGGGATGTTTTCCAGGCTTTCCGGTCAAAGTTTTCCTAGTCCTGACGGTTAACATCCAGTTCCTATTTGATTTTCTGTTTTTTGCCTCTTCCAATTCATATCGGCCCACAGCACTATTGGGGCATATCTGGCTGGGGCTCAGCATTTCATGTTGTTGGAAGACCGCGACAGGCCTTTCTTTATTTTCTGCGCACTCTATTTAAGCCATCCTCAGGGATCCTGAAGATTAGCCCTCCTGCTGTGCTCTGCAGACTTCCCATCATGGGTCATATTTTCATGACGTATCTGTCATGCTCTCAAGGTCTCCTTTTGCGTTGGTTACCAGCTTGGTGCTCAAGGCGGCGCTATAGCTGGCCTTTTGTGGGAAGTTGCTCTTCTGGCCCGGGGTCTCGCTTACTTTTGGCCAATCAACTGGGTTTTGCACCCCATCCTTTTCTGTTCTATCTGCATGCTCGCTAGACGCTGTAATCGGGAGGTGGCACTGTCATCAGGTTCCCGGAGCCTGGCAAGGCATGGTACCCGGTGTTGGTTTCAAACTAGCTCGTCAGTGCGACATCTGATAAACCCATGGATGTTCCTCTATTGCCTTTCCTAGCGCTTCCCTCTCCGTAGCTCAAGGCATACTTCATTGCCACCCCCTTTTGGCCAATCAGGGTCTGGACCCTAAAGCATACTTTGGAATTCATTCAAGAGAGGAACAGTTTCTGTGACTTTGCGCCAGGGGGCCCCAGCTCTGATTTGGTATTTGGGTAGGTGGAGGTCATCTTGTTTCTCTGGGTATGTCCCTGAGCCACTTTTGAGATGCCACAAGCGTTGGTCAATCTGGCAGATTGTATGTTAATTCAGTGTGCAATAAATCTGGTTGTTAAGCTTTCATCCTACTGGGTTATTTTTGCCCCCTTTTAGGCATACTGACCACGTGACCCAGGCACACCTCAGGTCAATGTTCTCTGTTGCTTTTTGTTCCTTTCCTTCACTATCCACAGATTGACTCCAAGTACAAGTGTAAGGCTGACCGCAGGTCAGCCTGTATTTGTAGGAGGAGTCAGGCTGCATAAAGCCTGCCCTCCTTTCCCTCCTTTTCCTTGTGGTCGTTGGCTCTCGTGTCCCACCCACCCATTCCCCTTTTTATTTTTATTTTTATTTCATTTCATTTCATTTCATACTTGGGTATGCCCCCTTTTAGGCATACTGACCATGTGACCCAGCAACTCAGGTCAATGTTCTCTGTTGCTTTTTGTTCCTTTCCTTCACTATCCACAGATTGACTCTGAGTACAATTAATGTGCTGATTATCAGCACAGACCCCCCCTCTGACAGGGAGAGCTCCCTGTCAGCGCGAACTGAGAATGATTGGTCACAGCTGATCACGTGGTAAGAAGCCTCTAACAGAGGCTTTTTATCACGATCGGAGATGCGGGGTGTCAGACTGACACTCCGCACCTGCGATCGCTGCATGCTCCGCGGGCACGCACCGGCATGTTATCCTGTTGGACGTCATATGACGCCCAGTCAGGATAACACAACCACTTCCCAGAAGTCATTCTGCATACGGCGGGTGGGAAGTGGTTAACTATCCCTGGCTCTTTTGTTTACATGGCACTTTTTAATAAAATTGTTGAGTTTTAATACCACATTATAATACCGTGCGCTACTCTCTGGTTAATTTTGTAGATTCACATAGGAACGCTTATCCCTCTTTCTTTTCATGAGTCAGCTGCATTGCCTCTGTAGTTAGTATAAGATGCTGCATGTGTTGAGTTGCAGAGGACTTCTGTTGTTACATAGTTACATAGTAGGTGAGGTTGAAAAAAGACACAAGCCCGTCAAGTCCAACCTATGTTTGTAATTATATGTCAGTATTGCTCTTTTTATATAAATAAATGTTATACACAAATATATATAGTTGTGCTCATAAGCTTACATACCCTGTCAGAATTTATGATTTCTTGGTCATTTTTCAGAGACTATGAATGATAACACAAACACTTTTCTTTCACTTATGGTTAGTGTTTGGATAAAGCCATTTATTATCAATCAACTGTGTTTACTCTTTTCAAATCATAATGGCAACAAAAACTACCCAAATGACCCTGATCAAAAGTTTACATACCCCAGTTCTTAATACTGTGTATTGCCCCCTTTAACATCAATGACAGCTTGAAGTCTTTTGTGGTATTTGTGGATGAGGCTCTTTATCTTCTCAGATGGTAAAGCTGCCCATTCCTCTTAGCAAACAGCCTCCAGTTCCAGTAAATTCTTGGGCTGCACGTTTGAGATCTCCCCAGAGTGGCTTAATGATATTGAGGTCAGGAGACTGAGATGGCCACTCCAGAACCTTTACTTTATTCTGCTGTAGCCAATGACAGGTTGACTTGGCCTTGTGTTTTAAATCATTGTCATGTTGGAATGTCCAAGTACGTCCCACGTGCAGCTTCCTGACTGATGAATGCAAATGTTCCTCCAGTATTATTTGATTACATATGCATTCATGCCAACAAATTTTGACCAAATTTCCTGTGCCTTTGTATCTCACACATCCCCAAAACATCAGCGATCCACCTCCGTACCTTTCATCATAGGCCTTTTTGACTCCTCTCCAAATGTAGCATTTATGGTTGTGGCCAAAAAGTTACATTTTGGTCTCATCACTCCAAATGACTTTGTGTCAGAAGGTTTGAGGCTTGTCTCTGTGCTGTTTGGCATATTGTAAGTGGGCTACTTTGTGGCATTTGTGTAGTAATGGCTTGCTTATGGCGACTCGACCATGCAGCACATCTTTCTTCAAGTGCATCTTGAAACAGCCACACCACATGTTTTCAGAGAGTCCTGTATTTCACCTGAAGTTATTTGTGGGTTTTTCTTTGCATCCCGAACAATTTTCCTGGCAGAAATTATAGTTGGTTGGTTTCAACAGAACATCATTTTCCACTTCTTGATTAGAGTTTGAACACTGCTGATTGGCATTCTCGATTCCTTGGATATCTTTTTATATCCCTTTCCTGTTTTATACAGTTCAACTACTTTACCTGCAGAGCCTTTGACAATTCTTTTGCTTTCCCCATGACTCAGAGTCCAGAAACGTCAGTGCAGCACTGGGTGAAAGATGCAAGGGTCTGTCAGGAGTCCAGAAACACATTGGCATTTTATACACACACACTAATTACAAGCAAACAGATCGCAGGTGAGGATGGTTACCTTTAATAGCCATTCAAACCCCTTTGTGTCAACTTGTGTGCATGTTATCAGGCCAAAATAACCAGGGTATGGAAACTTTTAATCAGGGTCATTTCTGTTGCCATTATGATTTAAAAAGAGTAAACACAGTTGATTGATAATAAATTGCTTCAGCCAAACACTAACCATGAGTGAAATAAATGTTTTTGTGTTATCATTCATATTCTCTGAAAAATGGCCAAGAAATCATAAATGTCGCCATGGTATGTAAACTTATGATCACAACTGTATATATTTGTGTATAACATTTATTTATATGCAATTGAATTTATTTTATTTTAATTTCCATTTCTTTTCTCATCACCCAGATGCCATGAAATTTTATCTTTGTTTAACAAACAATTGTATTAGCCTTCTGTAAGCCTTCATCTCCATATAATGAAGGAAGGCATGTTAAAAGTAAAGCCTGGGGGACAGCCATGGCCCCATTTATAGCTACATTGAAATAGGTGAGCTTAGCTAGACTAGGACAGGAAGTGTGTTTTTCGCAGGATTACTGGGTAAAAAAAAGGGACAAACCCAAAAAATAAAAATAAATGCAGCCACCACAGCTAAGGCTGGCATTTCATTTAAGCACAGCTGCACTGTATATTGAATATCATTGGCAGTTCACTGGCTGACATTACTTGTTATCTGAAACTGCACTTTTATAACTGTTATTTCTAAATTGATGTAAAGTAAAAGTTAATTTTCCTTTTTTTTCTCTTTTACCTATGTGTCATATTGTTCTCAGTTTTGAAAAAAAATAATGGATTTAGAATCATAATGGTTTTACAGTTGTATAACACAACTAATTCCATCCATTGCATATCATGATGCTGCAAACAAAGATTACAGGTTTTAAGGCAATGCAATGGCTTTCTAAACTGTTCATTCTATTGCTTAATGTGACATCCTGACAAATGGCAGCTTGAACATAATAAGGTTATTTGAAAACTGGTTTGGGTAAATGCATTACTAGTTCTGAGTGAATGAAAGTAAATTGTTCTGTCATTTAGATTATACTTCAAATTTATCATAGGATTTTAGTCGCTTTGCATATTATGTGAAAAACATGTCTCTATCAGATTCCCTCCAGTGATGAAGTCAGTAGAATTGTCATGGAGATTGTTCTTTCATCAATCAATTATCTGTACAATTCAATATATTCAAGCATTATGCTTATTCTATAGTGACAGTAATGATCTGCCTACATGTTCAATTGTAATTTAATTTAATTCATTTATACTTTATGTTCAGTACAAGCTACTAAAATGAACGCTCTACTAAGTTAAATTACATTTTACTATAACAAAGTAGGGATCAGATATAAAGGAATTTAAAGTGCAACTGCTTACAAAACTTACGTTACATTATTATTTTTAATATTTTTGACAGGGATATTTCTCCTCACCTGCTGTGTGGTCACTGTGACATTAAGTGAGAAAATCTCGCTAAAAGATACTCAACAAGTAAACCACTTAGGTGGAGTGTAAATAGATTATTTGTAAAGTTGTTTTTGTTCTCTGTCTTACTTGGGGAGATTCTCTGTAACAAAAAGTTAAGCTGGCCATATACAGTATGGATTGAAATTCAACTGGTTCAGCAGGGACAAGCTGGATTTCAATCTGTGTGGCCACAACCAATTAACTTCGTTCAACCGTCATGTCAGATACAGTAAACGCTGCTTGATCAAGGAAATAGGCTGCAGCACTGACCTGTGTTTTATGAGCCCCCCTGCTGTCAGAATACAAAAACACAGTGGGGAGGATTCCCCCATCCATTTTAAATTGTGGATGGGGAATCAGTTCAGTTTTTTTTTTCACTCTGCCTTCTGGCTGAACAAAAAAAAAAAAATGAACCATGTATGGCCAGCTTAAGGACATATAGATCCCCAACAAAGAACCCAACAGTTACAGTAAAAACAATTTCCCCCAGGATCTTTAAATTAATGGGTAGCTTATTACATTTACACAGGGATTTTCCTTTACTTTGTACCAACGCATAATAATACTTTATTACTTGTGCTGACTACTCACTCCCTATTCCTGATTAATAGATTTAGTTGTCTTGTTAAGAAGTTTTGTGCTCTGGCCCCAGTTTTTGTTAGAATAAAATAAAAGAACATTCCTGGAAGGGGTCTCAGGGTAAGGATTGGGTGAAAAAAACACTGGAAAAAGATCGGAGGAAAAAAAGAGCCACAAAAATATACCTCAAAAAGGGTAGGGTAAGGGGAATGGGCAGCACTACCGCACTGTCCATCCACCAAATGTGATTGATTGTGAAATGAATGTTCCCTGTGCAATCCTCAACTACCACCAGATATAATAATAGACCTTGAAGTGATTGCAAAAGTCTAAAAGGTACAGAGCATACTCTCATATAAAGTGTACTTGTTCCAGTCCACCTATTGTGGATTCTAGCTGCTCTCTATCTGTATAAGTCACTTCTGACAGTTTTCCTGGACACCAGACAATCCATGGCGATTGCCTGCCCCCCCAGCATATAGGAGGTCATCAACCCGCTCAGATGTGCTTGTTTCCTTATAAGACTGTGTAGACTAGAGGATGATGTGTCTATTCCCTCTGCTCAGGGTATCATATCACACTCAGCTCTCTGCTCTGAACTCTGCAGTGTGTATCGTCAGATCCCCCAACCCCCTTAAATTATAAAGGTTATTGTGAATAATATATCCAAGATTCCTTCAATATGCAAACATCTCTCATAATGACACCACATAGTTGAGGGTTGTGAGGAATATGCACTTGTCCTTTTTAACATAAGGACAAGGTGCTTTGTCGGGTGCTTAATATTTTAAGCCATAAGCTAAACTCCTCCTCAGAGAAACGAACAGTGACATTTAGTTGACTAGGTATAATTAAGTTATCTCCAGGGTTCCTGAGCCTAAAGCCCCATACACACAGGCAGAATGTCGGGAGAGACTTGCCGGTACATAAAATACCGGCCAACATTCTGCCCGTGTGTATGTTGGTCTGTCCGACAGAAGCAAAATCAACAGTATAGAATGCTTCTTTTTTTTTAACACATTTTTAAAAAATAACAAATTTTGTGAGACCTTCTCGAAACACACAAGAAAAAGCCCTATCTTGATCTTAGGGACAAGATAAATTTTGCCAGGCTAGAACTTAATGCTTGCTTAACTACTAAAGCCAATAAAAGCATTGACCATGCCTGAAATTTTATACCCAGACAGACTGTCCCAGAATATTACTAGCCAGGAAACCCACCCCATGCCCCTAATACCCAGCTATTCAAAAAGTTGAGGAAACCAGATGGATATTTTACCCAAAACCCCAAGACAGTCTCCCAACTGTTCCATGATTCTTATTCAAAGCTCTGTACTGCCATGGAAACTGACATAAGAATGGCACATTTCCCTTATAGTTTCCCAATACCTTCTCTATCTGCGCCCCACAGTGACCTCCTTGAAAAGGAAGTAACAGGGGACCAACATTAGAGGTGCTGAATCCTAGGTATGGCAGCAAGTAAACCTACAGTATAATAGCAATGGTAATTCCCATTATATGGCACAATAAATCCCAGTGGTTGGACCAACACTAACCAACTCTGAACTCATTTAACTTAATTGGGTTGGAGGAGAATACATCCACCATAGTCTGGGGCTACCAAGCATAGGTTGCACAACACATTTAAAATACAAGATATCCACCTCAGAATTCCACAGGTGACACGTTGTACACCAGTACCGATTCCTCTCTCAGAGTGCTACAAAACACGAACCCAACACATCTCTCATACACCCAGCTTAAAGCCTGGTACACACTACAGTTTTTTTTGTGCAACCCCGTGGGTTGCACGAAAATAAACTGACAGCTCCAGTGGGGAGCTGCTGTACTAACCATGTAAGGTTAGTCCAGCGATCTCCCCAAACGGCCAACTTCTGTCAGACAGACTGACATGTACATGGGCAGAATGTTGGCTGGTATTTTTTGAACCAAAACATGTCTCCCGACATTCTGCCTGTGTGTATGGGGCTTTAGGCTCAGGAACCCTGGACATAACTTCATTATACCTAGTCATTTAATATTATATTATTTTCGCATGCTACCTATACCCATCCCCTCTCCAAAATGTAAAAAATTCCAATGTAGTATCTTTAGGTTTTTCTGGGGGGTCTAGGGGCTGTAGGGTGTCCTGCAAAACACTATGGGCTTCATTTACAGAACCAGATCGCATCTAGTAAATCGGTGTCCAGACACATTTTCCCTAAATACTGCATGCAATCCTGAAACTGTCAATTCAATATACCGCACGAGCAGGTGTTAAACTCAATTCACAGAAGTAAATAAGAAATTAAATTATTGAAGTAATTAAGTAGTGGTCAAGGCATGCGTTATTTAAGGAATGTGTACTGGTTGTTAAGGAGCGGGCGGCCCCTGCATCCTTAACAACCGATAAATCATCAGGTGTCAGTGAGATTTCTGCTGACAGCTGAATATAATGAAAATAATTACCGGCATTAAAAAATCAGGGAAAAAATGGCATGCGGTCCCAACCCCAGTTCATACCCTCTAACTTCCACCTTTGCTGAAAAGCTTGGTATGTTAAAGGAAGTTAAAAAAATATAAGATTTATTGATCAATGGGTAAAAAAAACTGTTATGGGGAACCCAGACAAACAGACCGCAGCAGTAATGCTTTTGGAAGATTGCATTATATACAGTGTGTCATTTTACATTTTGACTGTAGATGTAGCCCAATTATAGGCAAGCAGATTAGGGGCCTAGGTCATTCAAATGGTTAAATAGTAGACAAACTAAAAAAGCTAAGTTTTGCTATGTTATATGGAACATCTTGAACTTAATTGTGCCTAATGGACTCTCTGAAAAATGTTCCTGTCTTGAACTTCTGCAAAAAATAGAAGTGCTCTTATGCCCCGTACACACGTTCGCACATTCCGACAACAAAATCCATGTTTTTTTTCCGATAGATGTTGGCTCAAGCTTGTTATGCATACACATGGTCACACAAAGTTGGTCAGAAATTGCAAACGTCAAGAACGCGGTGATGTACAACACGTACGACGACACTAGAAAAGGGAAGTTCAATACCAAGTGCGCCACGCTTTGGGCTCCTTCTGCTAATCTCGTGTTAGTAGAAGTTTGGTGAGAGACGATTCACACTTTTCAGACTCGTGCTTTTCAGATCGTTACTGCTCTTCAGTTTGTGCTTGTGGGTTCGTATCTGTTCTTCAGTGCGTGTAGTCAGTTCGCATTTGTTTGTCAGTGCATATTATTATTATTATTATTATTATATTGTATTTCTTTCATCATTCCCAAATTACCATGATTGTAATATGCTGTGAATGTCCTTTATCCTCATGCATGCTGGAAGCTTTTAAAGTTCCATTTTTGTCCTTCATGCATATTTGCCTTCACTTCCCTCCCCAGCATGCTATCCTGGGCCCATACACACCTAGCCTAGCCACTTAACAATGTATTTTGTCAGCTCCATAGTACTGCTTTACCCTAAACACCCCCTAAAATGTGTACACATGTTATTTGTGTCCTTAAATCCAGGCAGAGTGCAAGAGGCTTTTTTTGGGGGTCCCAAAATCTTTTGGAACCCCCCCCCCCAACCGCTAAGTCAACCGATACCAATCCTCTATCTGCTGACTTTGCCAAACCCATATACACTATACTTACCTCTTTTGTGGTCATATTTATGGATGAATTCACTAAAGCCCGTGAAGTTCGTGAAAAGTATCTAGAGTACTTTGCTAGTAGGGGGGCCATTAAAATGCCAGACAATGTTTAAGAAACATGTTAAAAATATTTTTTTTATTTAAACCTAAATAATATTTACTTTGATTTACTGCTTGGGTTTCTTTTAGCTGGCTCCTAGGTTCTCCAATGGGCTTTTCTTTTTTGCCTTTTTGTTCAATAATGCAAATGTAATATTTTGGATACATTAGGTGACAATCTCTTCTTCAGCAAACTACTATGTTGTGGGTCTGCTACACACACACACCTTTTTTTGTTGTTAATGTATGTAATGCATTACTGATAAAAACATTTGTCATTTTCAGCATCATGACTGAAATTTGTGGAGTCACGAAAATGGCGTGATTGTGGCAAATTATAAAGCACTGTGGGTGTTATTTACTAAAGGAAATTCCACTTTGCACTCCAAGTGCACTGCAAAAGTGCACTTGAAACTACACTGAAAGTGCACTTGTAGTGCAAAGTGGATTTGCCTTTAGTAAGTAGCCACCATTGCCACTGTAAACCCCAACTTACTACAAAAACCGCTATTGAGCATTGAAAGAAGAAGCCACACATTGTTGAGAAAACATTTTACTCTGTGCACATTCACATGTGAGTTTAGAAAAGGTTTTTTGAACAAACCAAAATCTTTGGTGTATAACAGTTTTTTTCACATTAGAAATAGCCTTTTTTTGTTAAACAGGCATGTTTCAAATCACAACATACACAACTCAGGAACTTACAAAGTTCAACTTTGATAAGGTGAAGGCAATATCAGACATTAGTATGTCCAAACTGTGTGAATATTGCCTTCATCAGATGGTGTCACGTCACCCCTGTAAAAGCCAAATTTTGAAGATCCTAATGTCAACATGTGCTAGCTCCCATCATGGGGGATCAATGGGCGTGTTTCAGGGGTGCAACCCCTTTCTCTTACCTACTTGAGTTGCGAGGAAGGGGTTGCACCCACAAAACGTGTACATTGATATCACCGTGTGCAACTTCAAAATTTGGCTTTTAAAATACTTTAAAACTTGTTTTTAAAAGCAAAATTACACAATAAAACTGTACAATTGCTGTGTGTTTTATATCCTGCCTAAAACATCAATGATGTTCTTCATTTTTTGTTGAAGATCATTGATGTTTTCCTTTATATTTTCTAAATCACGATTGCACCCCATTATCTCCCCGATGAAGATCTGGGCACTTTCACTTGTGAAATGAGATTCCTCTTCCACAACATCCACATCACCTAAAATAAAAAAAAAACACCATGTATTATAAATATGCAGGCATACATCTATTACCTGAAGCTGCGGTCTTAGACACTCACCTGTTGTGGTGACTATTTCGCCCACTTCATAAACCTCTCCCTCTTCATCCTCTGGTTGTGGTTTTGGGATTTCCCCTTTTTCAGGAGGTGTGGGGCTCCTGGTGTCCTCATATGTCCCGAGTCTTTTCTCCCCTTTGTGAATAAAAAATAGGTATACTTAGCACACAGATATTTGAGGGCAGAAATAGGAATATGAAACATTGCTTGAAAGTGTCGTACAATTGTCTGTTTTGGCAGAGTTGTAAGCTGCAGAAATTTTTATTTGCTTTCTAAAGCTGGAATACTTACTTTTTTGTTAAAGTTTCACACATGAAGACACCCCTAGTATCCACTGAAGCACCTGTGTGGGACACCCTAAAAAGTTTGTTCTGGTGTCCCACACTAGTGCTCCTGCATCCAGATGTGTAAACAGCCACTGAGTGTCCTCTCCTTACACTGAATCAATTTTCAATTTCATTATAGTTACAAACCCATCTAGCCAACAAACTTCTTTTAATACAAATAGGCCTGAACAAATGTAGTTAACCTGTAACTGCAATAAACATCTTATAAATGGGCGAACAAACAATGTTTTCTACGACCAATTACTGTGCCCATGAACAGGAAAGTTGCCACTTAAAAATGTACAACAGTAAAGAAAAGCACATGGAGCAGCATGCAAGTAAGATTAATAATAGGAACACAAGACAACTACTTTTTTGCAGAACTCTCTTGATTCTTCTGTACTGATCCTGCTCCCTCAATTTCAGGTCTGACCAGCATTTCCTCAGTTGCTCCTTGGATCGCCGTACCCCAAAATTCCTGTGCAGACTTTTCACAACTTTAGCCATGATCTTGGCCTTGCTCACATTTGGGTTTGGGTAAGGTCCATGCTTCCCATCATAGACGGCCCTCTTCAAGATGTCCACCATCTCCACCATCTCTACAAAGGACATATTTGAGGCCTTAAATCTCCTCCAGGATCAGGACGTTCATGGCTGCAGGCTTTCATCATTGCTGCTCTCCTCTGCATGCACCTGCTCTTTCTCCGCCATGTGCTCTCTCACTGCACCGAAAGAGAAGGGGCGGGGAATATACTAGAAAGAACATCAGGGGCGGGCGGGGTTTCATGCATGTGCAGTGTATATAAAGCATAACACGCGTGCATCGTACGTACAATCTGTGAGTGGAGGAAGGAGTAGCGGAAGCGATGATCATTATAACGAAGGTACAATTTTAACTTGGTGCATCAGTGGCCTATACTGCTTATAGATTGAGGCCTATATTGCGTCAAGATTAGGAGAGTTTTGCCTGACATTAGGGTTTATCTTGTGTTGTGTCTTGCAGCAAAAATGGATCCCTTCAATGATAGGGAATTTCTAGAAATATTCATGGATATGTTCGTGGAGCTGCCCTGTCTGTGGCAGGTGAACCACCCGTTTTTTAATAATCAAACAAAGAGGCAGGCAGCCTCTTGGAGAAACTGCTTAAATTTGTGAAGCCGATGATCCCCATGGCAGATTTCAAGTATTTAAGTCCAAAATTGGTGGCCTGAGGAGCACTTATAATAGGGAGCGCAAGAAGGTCCAGGATTCCCTGAGATCAGGAGCAGCAGATGTTGTTTATGTACCCAGGCTGTGGTACTATGACAGACCGCATTTTCTGGCAGGCCAGAGGGAACCCAGGCCAGAACTCTGTAGTCTTCCTTCAAGGCTTCCTTCCCCCCCAGCTGAGGCTTCCGACATCCAACCTGGGACTTCCAGGCAGCAACATGTGGAGGAGCCCAGCTTGAGTCAGGTATAGCTTTCTTAAAAATATTTCTGGTTGTCAAATGAATGATGTTAACTATATGTAACCAAGTGTAGCGCTAAAAAATGAGAAAGAAAATATTGCTATACCACATATAATAGCAAAATGAATTGTGAAAAGATAGTGTTTTGTATACTTTGTGAACATTCATACATATAGAACACTTATATTATAAAGCCTTAGGGTCACCAAAAGTGATAACAGGATGTAAAAATGGCAATAAAGTCCAAAACTGAATATGCAGATACGATGAACATAAATTTTGCAATGGTGATCAGTTCCAAAACATATACTCGTGAGAGATTTCTGTACGTAATCCAACATGTGCTAACAGACACTTGTGCGAAACCGCCACCTAGGATGACTGGAGGCTTACCAGAAATTTGGGACCCACCTAGCATACGCTATATGGGTCAAACAGGCTTGGATTGCTCACTGGCAATGAAGGTAGGGAACCAAGGGCTGGTGAATGGTGAAGTTGTAACGTTACTATCCCAAAGAGGTCTTCTTCATATGGAAGCTCGGACACCAACGGACATTACCCACATGTAATGAAGAAGGGGCTCATAGCGTAATTCCGTAAACCATAAAAAAATGTATTAAAAGGAAAAACACTTACATTTCAGAATAAAAAGCGCTTGCAAGTAAAATGGCGGCAGTGGAGTCCTTCCGACGCAGTTTCGTCATACAAGACGCCAGACGAAGTCTTGTATGACGAAACGCGTTGGGAGGACTCCACTGCCGCCATTTTACTTGCAAGCGCTTTTTATTCTGAAATGTAAGTGTTTTTCCTTTTAATAAATTTTTTTATGGTTTACGGAATTACGCTATGAGCCCCTTCTTCATTACATGTGGGTAATGTCCGTTGGTGTCCGAGCTTCCATATGAAGAAGACCTCTTTGGGATAGCAACGTTACAACTTCACCATTCACCAGCCCTTGGTTCCCTACCTTCATTGCCAGTGAGCAATCCAAGCCTGTTTGACCCATATAGCGTATGCTAGGTGGGTCCCAACTTTCTGGTAAGCCTCCAGTCATCCTAGGTGGCGGTTTCGCACAAGTGTCTGTTAGCACATGTTGGATTACGTACAGAAATCTCTCACGAGTATATGTTTTGGAACTTATCACCATTGCAAAATTTATGTTCATCGTATCTGCATATTCAGTTTTGGACTTTATTGCCATTTTTACATCCTGTTATCACTTTTGGTGACCCTAAGGCTTTATAATATAAGTGTTCTATATGTATGAATGTTCACAAAGTATACAAAACACTATCTTTTCACAATTCATTTTGCTATTATATGTGGTATAGCAATATTTTCTTTCTCATTTTTTAGCGCTACACTTGGTTACATATGATTTATTACAAATTTTCTATTTGTTGTGTTAGCTGCTTACATCTATGACTTTTTTGGAGTAAGCGCATGGTTTATAGGTTTTTTATGCACAATGATGTTAACTAGATGTTAGTTTTGATCACTAATTTAGGATTTCACAAAGTGTTTTACATATCAATAGACTGTAGTGGCCACAAATGATTGGGACAAGAATGAAAAATGCTGGGGTCAGAATCAGTCGTTTCTATTTATTAACATTCAATTTGCAACAGTCATGAGCTGAACATTGTGTATGATTGATGAACAAAAAACTAAAACTATATCCCTTTTTAATACACAGGAAAGTCTCAGCCAGGCAGTGGAAAGTGGCAGCCAGGAGGTGGCCAGGCCCAGTAGACTGCCCAAATCCCAGGTCCCTCCCCTCCGTATTACAACACAAAGTGCCAGGAAGAGGAATAACCTAGAGGAGGCTGCAATTGGCCTCTTTCGGAATGCTACTGCGGCCCTCAGAACCCCCCCCCCCCAATAATCAAGAGGAATATGCCTAAATGGCAGCCTGCAAAATGCAGGAAATGGAGGAGGGCCAACGCCTCTTATGTGAGTATCTGATTTTACAAGTCCTAAATAAGGAGTTGAGGGGTGAACTCACAAACCAAAGCCACGTTTGTGAGTTCAACCATGGTCCTCCTCCTCCTCCTCCACCGCCTCCTCCTCCATCTACTGCTACAACTACAACACCAGAGCCACAGCCTAAAAGGAAGCCTGGAAGGAAGTGTGTAAGGAAGACCAGAGTGTGATGGCATGGGTTCAGTCTGGTCTGACAAAAGATGCAGGCTGTGGTATGACCACAGCCTGTGGACAAATATGTCATCTGCTTCTGTTCCTGACCTCTTGGAGTCCTGGACTGGTTTGTTCTCACTATTATAAGGACTCCTCAGGCCACCAATTTTTACTGTAAAATTATTCATGTCTGCCCTGGGGTACAAAGGCTTCGCAAATTTCAGCAGTTTCTCCAGCGTTGCCTTCCTCTTTATTTTGTTATGACCCAGAATAAATGGATATTTTTTTCTGAAATACTTGCCTATGTGTTTTACTTCAAAAAAGGACAGTTTGTTTGTGAGTAGGCAGGTACATTTCCAAAATACAATGTGAAATAACAAGGGGCACCAACATAAACCAACCTCCTTGAGATTAAAAAATACAAGATCATAATGGTGTTGTGGTAACTTGACACACAAAATGAGAAAAAATATTATGAAGATCACTATAAAAAAAAATTAAAATAGGAGATCAAGATTAAAAAAAAAAATGTAAACAAAAATTAAAAACATTATTATGGAGATCTGACGAAAAAAAAAAAATATTATTCATGAGATCACGGGAAATAATAAATAAAACAGTTTGTGAGAACTCTGTGTGAATATGAGCAGCAAAACAACTTCATTTTTCTAGCATTATAAAGAAGAAGAGAATGCACTGCATTTAACTATTTTAAAAATTGCAGCGTGACGAATGCGCTATCTCCATTACGAACGCTAGTTTTACCAGACCGAGTGCTTCTGTCTCGTAATTTATTCTGAGCATGCGTGGCACTTTGTGCTTCGGAATTGTGTGCACACGATCGGAATTTACGAGAACAGATTTTGTTATCAGAAAATTTGAGATCAGATCTCAAATTTTGTATGTCGGAAATTCCGATGGAAAAAGTTTGATAGAGCCTACACATGGTAGGAATTTCCGACAACAAGCTCCGATTGCACATTTACCGTGTCCGACCGTGTGTACGGGGCATAACTGTGCATTGAGCATTGTATATCAACAAAATGAGATCTAAGGTATTGTTGCCTCACAAGATCTGGATTGAAATTTGATGATGTCATTACTGTCCTGCTTACGGTTTTGCTTACTAGAGATGAAACTGTATCAGAAGATCTACGGTGCATGCATTTTCCTGCTTGTATAAGAAAAATAAGGGGTTGCGCTAATACTAATAAAACATAATGAATAATTTACAATGAAGAAAAATTCATATAATGATCATAAATGAAAATAAATCAATGTGCAAAAACGTTTGGTGATAATGAAAAAAAAGTCCCATTAAATAAACATCAATTAAGTGTCGTGAAAAATCCAAATCACCAACAATATACAAAAAAAGTCCAAGTGATAATAATGAAGTTCTGTGACAGCAAAGAAGGGTCCACCACCAGAAATGAAAGGGGTTACTCCTTACCAGAAGGCCATGACCCCCCACCACAGAGGATCACAGCAAGCAGGAATCTTTAAAAGCCAAAAATGGGAACTGCCAGCGGTGTCCACCAGAGGTCATCTCATCATCAGCAACTCCAACGAACCCGGGACCACGTGTTCAGCTTTCAGTTCCCGCTGTATCTTCTCCTTCAGAGCCTCAACGCTCACCGTTCCTTCCCCAGCCATGACTGCTGATGATGAGATGATGGTGGTCTTCCCCAGCCCCTCCCAGTAATCTGTCCACAAGATCCGTGATGTGCCGAACCCGAGCGCCCGGTAGACAACATACTGTTCGGCGCTTCAGGTCTTGGTTACAGATTGCCCTCTCTGTCCTTCTAAGAATTGAGTCCCCTACCACCAGAATCTGTCTTTCCTTTCCCTTTGCTACCCCCCCCCACTCTCACTGGAGGAGTTCTTCCCCTGGCAGCTAGGAGAGTCCCTCATCTCCAGCAGTGCTGGTCCCTGACTGGTTACACCAATGTCACTGTCAGGAAAAGCCCTCTTGCAGTTTTAAACGAATGCCTGTGCATAGAAGCGCCATCCGGCGCTCGCGGGCGCGCAATAGCGCCAATGGCGCTAATAGTGCTAACAAACGTACGCACATGCGCAATAGTACCAATATCTCTATTAGTGCTAACAAACGTACGCGCATGCGCAATAGCGCCAATAGCGCTAACGTGCGTACGCGCATGCGCAATAGCGCCACTTGGCGCCAAAGATAGGCTATTTAAAGAAGACTGTTTCAATGCTGCCTTGCTGTCCGGTCTACAGCGTTTCCTGAGACCCCTGCTACCTTGTTACCAGTTTTCTTGTATCCAGTACTTACTTGGCTTGTTCCTGACTTACCTGCTTGCTGCCCGCCCCGATCTTGGCTTGGACTCTGACTATTCTCTTGGTTTGCCCTTCTGTACCTGATCTGCCCGCCAGTACCTTGACCCGGCTTGTCTGCATCTCCCTGCTGTCTGCAACCTGCTGCGGGACTACAGTGCACCTCCCTGCTGTCTGCAACCTGCTACGGGACTACAGTGCACCTCCCTGCTGTCTGCAACCTGCTGCGGGACTACAGTGCACCTCCCTGCTGTCTGCAACCTGCTACGGGACTACAGTGCACCTCCCTGCTGTCTGCAACCTGCTACGGGACTACAGTGCACCTCCCTGCTGTCTGCAACCTGCTGCGGGACTACAGTGCACCTCCCTGCTGTCTGCAACCTGCTACGGGACTACAGTGCACCTCCCTGCTGTCTGCAACCTGCTACGGGACTACAGTGCACCTCCCTGCTGTCTGCAACCTGCTACGGGACTACAGTGCACCTCCCTGCTGTCTGCAACCTGCTACGGGACTACAGTGCACCTCCCTGCTGACTACAGGATCCTGCCTTCTGCTCCAGTGTTCCAGTCAGGCACTTGTGCCCCTCTGTACTTTCGAGTCCCTGTTCACACCTTCAGGGGTTCTTAAGTCAGAGGTATACGAGAGGCCGTTCTCTGCATTCCGGGCTCCACCTACCAGGTACGTGACAGTCACTCAATGGAGCGTACTTATTGGGATGCTCCAGTCCTGGAACGGCCTCTCTGGCACTTCCCCCTCTACCCCTCCTGACTGTCACCCATCTACTCTTTGCTAGTGCCTGCACCTCTTTGTCTCCACCCGCCTCTGTGCTGGCCCCTGCCGGCACCTGCCATGTACGTTCCTGGCTCACCTTTAGTATGGAGGGACTTCTCAGTGCTGACAGTTGCTTCCCCAGATTCAGAACCTGGGCTTCCAGGGAAACAATGTGCTTACATTTTGCACAGCAGTATTCGCCCTCGATCGGATGATCAAGGAACGCATACATGCGGCAAGATGTACAAAGAGCCGCCTCTCCACACCCGCCGGGCATCGTACCTATTAAATTTAGTGAGGATTGGGGATTTTACCCTGTCCAAATTACCTAACAGCTAGCTTCCTGGCACTAATACTCAAGACAATACACAGGTACACAACAAGACAATACACAGGTACACAACAAGACAATACACAGGTACACGACAATACACAGGTACACAATACACAGTACTAACGATCCACACACACACTACTCAGACAACACTCAGATACTCACACTACACAGGTACTATGACCCCTGTTATAACCTCCTGTTTTAAACTCTTGTGTTTAACTCCCACTTACACCAAACTCCACTGCTTCAAACTGAGCACACTCAGACTGAGCCCTACAACCAGTTAAATAGTCACCTGTGAGCAATTAACCACACCCCTTAATTGATAGACTGATGAAACCAGGAAAAAAAAAAGAGCTATTTAAAAAGTGACAGCAAAAGTCAAAGGAAAAGCCCCCAAAAAGCACCCCAGCAAACAGCAACAGACAGCAGACAGCAACAGACAGCAAACAGCAAACAAACACCAAGACTTGTATACTCTAACTCTTGTGTTTAACTCCCACTTAATCCAGCTCCACTTACACCAAGCTCCACTGCTTCAAACTGAGCACGCTCAGACTGAGCCCTACAACCAGTTAAATAGTCACCTGTGAGCAATTAACCACACCCCTTAGTTTATATGTATATACAGTTGGGCTGATTTACGAAGCGTTTGCGCCATGAGTTGCAGCGCACGCCGATGCGCAAATTACATTTTTCTTATTTACAAAACATTTGCGCCGGTAACATAGCGCGATCCTCCATTTACTATTCTCTTACCGCCACACGGGAAGAGGTGATCGGTACGCCACTATAGACATGGCGCACGGCATCTTTAACTTAAAATTTAAACAAGCTGGAAATTCAAATATTATGGGGGTGATGTGAGGAAGTGTAGTATTAACTGCCCAAGTCACAAATATGCCCAAAATATAATGAAAAAGTAACTTTTTCTGAACAAGCCGGCTATGCCGGCAAGTTCATTTAGAGCTGCGGGAGGTGAATTTATTCACTGCGCATGCTCAAAGGTCATTTGCGCTTGTTCAAATGCCTTGGTTCAGTGCGCCAGCAAAATCTTAGTAAATGTCAAGCAACGTAAATGCTTTTGGCATAGGTTGAACAGGCGCACCTCTAAACTTTTTTTTTTTTTAACGCTGGTTCACTTCGCGGCTATAATGAAACGTTGGTCCGGCAATACACATAAAAGTTCACTGATAAAAACAGCATTAAGAAAAAAAAACAAAATTAAGAAAAAAAATGCATAGGGTTCCCCCGAAATTCAATACCAGGCCCTTCAGGTCTGGTATGGATATTAAGGGGAACCCCACGCCTAAAATAAAAAAAAATGGCGTGGGGTTGCCCCTCAAAATCCAAACCAGGCCCTTCAGGTCTGGTATGGATTTTAAGGGGAACCCCGTGCCAAAATTAAAAAAAAAATGTTGTTCAGGTCTGGTATGGATTTTAAAGGGAACCCCACGCCAAAACTAAAAAAAAAAATGGCGTGGGGTCCCCCTAAAAATCCATACCAGACCCTTATCCGAGCACGCAACCTGGTAGGCCACAGGAAAAGAGGGGGGGACGAGAGAGCGCCCCCCCTCCTGAACCATACCAGGCCACATGCCCTCAACATTGGGAGGGTGCTTTGGGGTAGCCCCCCAAAGCACATTGTCCCCATGTTGATGAGGACAAGGGCCTCATCCCCACAACCCTTGCCCGGTGGTTGTGGGGGTCTGGGGCGGGGGGGCTTATCGGAATCTGGAAGCCCCCTTTAACAAGGTAACCCCCAGATCCAAGCCCCCCCATGTGTGAAATGGTAAGGGGGTACAAAAGTACCCCTACCATTTCACAAAAAAAGTGTCAAAAATGTTAAAAATGACAAAAAACAGTTTTTGACAATTCCTTTATTTAAAGCCTTCTTTCCATCTTCTTTGGGTCTTCTTCCTTCTTCCATCCTTCGGTTTCTTCTTCCTCTGCTTCTTCCTCCGATCCTCGGCTTCTTGCTCCGGTGTTCTCGTCCGGCATCTTCTTCCACTGCATCTTCTTCCCGGCTTAGTTCTCGAGCCGGTCCGCATTCATGATGGGAGGCTCCCGCTGTGTGACGCTTCTCATCTTCTGACACTTCTTAAATAATGGAGGGCGGGACCACCCGGTGACCCCGCCCCCTCTGAAGCACCGTTCCATTATATAAGTGTCAGAAAACGAGAAGCGTCACACAGCGGGAGCCTCCCATCATGAATGCGGAGCGGCCCAAGAACGAGGGGGGAAGAAGACGCTACGTAAGAAGATGCCGGATGAGAACACCAGAGCAAGAAGCCGAGGATCGGAGGAAGAAGCAGAGGAAGAAAAAGATGGAGGAAGAAACCAAAGGATGAAGGAAGGAAGAAGAAAGAAGACCCAAAGATGGAAAGAAGAAGGCTTTAAATAAAGGAATTGTCAAAAACTGTCTCTTGCCATTTATAACATTTTTGACACTTTTTTTGTGAAATGGTAGGGGTACAAGTACCCCCTTACCATTTCACACGGGGGGCAGGATCTGGGGGTCCCCTTGTTAAAGGGGGCTTCCAGATTCCGATAAGCCCCCCGCCCACAGACCCCCACAACCACTGGGCAAGGGTTGTGGGGATGAGGCCCTTGTCCTCATCAACATGGGGACAAGGTGCTTTGGGGGGACCCCAAAGCACCCTCCTAATGTTGAGGGCATGTGGCCTGGTACAGTTCAGGGGGTGATCTCTTGTCCCCCCTCTTTTCCTGCAGCCTGCCAAGTTGTGTGCTCAGATAAGGGTCTGGTATGGATTTTGGGGCGACCCCCCACGCCGATTTTTTCGGCGTAGGGGGTTCCCCTTACAATCCATACCAGACCGAAGGGCCTCGTATACCCCAGGAGGAGGAACCCATGCCGGTTTTTCTTGCGCCGCTTTAATAGGAAGATGTGTTTTTCCTACTGCAGCGAGCGCGAGATGTACCTAGCCGAGAACCAGCGCGATGGGATTGCGCTGGAAACATTCTCGCGGGCAGGTACTGCTGTGCGTGCGCCGGTTCACACGCTCAATTAAGGATTTATCAGGCGTACCAATTAAGGTATGAACCGGCGCAGCACATTCATCTTAGTAAATGACCCCCAGTATCTCACAAAAGTGAGTACACCCCTCATATTTTTGTAAATATTTTATTAGATCTTTTTATGTGACAACACTGAAGAAATGACACTTTGCTACAATGTAAAGTAGTGAGTCTACAGCTTGTATAACAGTGTCAATTTGCTGTCCCCTCAAAGTAACTTAACACACAGCAATTAATGTCTAAACCGCTGGTAACAAAAGTGAGCTGTGACATGGTGGCCAAGACCATATAGCGATTTAACAGGACAGGTTACTCTCAGATCAGGCCTCGTCATGGTCAACCAAAGAAGTTGAGTGCACGTGCTCAGTGTCATATCCAGAGTTTGTCTTTGGGAAATAGACATGTGAGTGCTGCCACCATTGCTGCAGAGGTGGAAGGGATGGGGGGTCAGCCTGTCAGTGCTCAGACCATACGTCGCACACTGCATCAAACTGGTGTGCATGACTGTCGTCCCAGAAGGAAGCCTCTTCTAAAGATGATGCACAAGAAAGCCAGCACACAGTTTGCTTAAGACAAGCAAACTAAGGACATGGATTACTGGAACCATGTCCTGTGGTCTGATGAGACCAAGATAAACTGATTTGGTTCAGATGGTGTCGAGCGTGTGTGGGGGACAACCAGGTGAAGAGTACAAAGACAAGTGTGTCCTGCCTAGAATTAAGCATGGTGGTGGGAGTGTCATGGTCAGGGGCTGCATGAGTGCTGCCGGTACTGGGGAGCTACAGTTCATTGAGGGAACCATGAATGCAACATGTACTGTGACTTACTGAAGCAGAGCATGATCCCCTCCCTTCAAAGACTGGGCTGCAGGGCAATATTCTAACATGATAATGACCCCAAACACACCTCCAAGACGACCACTGCCTTGCTAAAGAAGCTGAGGGTAGAGGTGATGGACTGACTAAGCATGTCTCCAGACCTAAACCCTATTAAGCATCTGTGGGGCATCCTCAAATGGAAGGTGGAGGAGTGCAAGGTCTCTAACAACCACCAGCTCTGTGATGTCATAATGGAGGAGTGGAAGAGGACTCCATTTGTAACCTGTGAAGCTCTGGTGAACTCCATGCCCAAGAAGGTTAAGGCAGTGCTGGAAAAAAATGGTGGCAAAATATTGACACTTTGGGCCCAATTTGGACATTTTCACTTAGGGGTGTACTCACTTTAGTTGCCAGCGGTTTAGACATCAATGGCTGTGTGTTGAGTTATTTTGAATCGGACAGCAAATTTACACAAGCTGTACACTCACTACTGTACATTGTAGCAAAGTGTAATTTCTTCAGTGTTGTCACATGAAAAGATATAATAAAATATTTACAAACATATAAATACATGTATTGTACAGGACGCCAAGGTGGGGTCCTGGGCGGTTGCTATATAGCACCTATATTTGGGTTATGGTCTCTTTTAAGGGAAGTGTGGTCATATTCAGGGGGGTTACCCTGGATGGGTGAGGAATTCCCGGGAATAGCCTTAGTTATGAGAGGACTGACTCGCAGTTCTCTCTGTGTTAATAGAGAGATATTTGGGACCTGGAATTTCGGAGGCTCTGAAGTGATATTTGGGTGGGAAAGAGCTTCCACCCCTGACTACAGGGGTTTCAGCGTACACACAGGGTTAAGAGCCTCCAGGAAGCAACTCTTAAAAATACAGGAAGTAGTGCTAAGTTTGTGGTGAGGAGGAGTTGGTGGATACACCTGTCTTGAAGAGTTGTGCGTCTGCTGGAGGCTGCTAAAAAGATCCTGCAAGGACTGTTAATCCCTTGGGACAAAGACCCATCCATGAACTGTATGTGCCTTTCTACTTACTTTTACTTTATGCTGAAGATAAGCGGACTTTTTTTTGTATTTTTGTGCTTGTGTGCTGCTGGAAGCCTTATTTTGATTTGCGTGCTGAAAATAAAAGCCCTTTTGTTTAAAGTTTAATGGCTGTGCACTCAGTCCTGTGGAGCTACAATTCCTCCAAACTTTACAACTGGTGTTTTGGATGCAGGCAGAAGTGCATTTGCAGCCGCAACTGAAAACTGACATTTAAAAAGACAGTGTACCTATGGCATGTCTTGGGTGAAATTAGCTCAGACACTACAAACAGCAGAGAAAAAAAAACGAGGAGGTCATCAAGGCATTGGCGCAAGCCACCGTGACCCAGCAGCAAGCCTCAGCAGAGGCAAACGATCGCCATGAGAAAGCGATGGCTCAGCAGCAGCAGGCCCTGGCACAGGCTGTATCTGCACAAAAGGAGTCCACTCAAGCACAGGTGGCTGCCTTGCAGGAGACAGTACAGCACCTGGCTCAGGGATGGGAGCAAGTGGTCATCACCGCTGGCAACCAGGTATCCATGAGAGCCAGCCATTTCTTGCAAAAACTGACAACCAGCGATGATGTAGAGGCTGTTCTGTTGCCAGCAGTTCAGCTGGGCATAGGAGCTTCCCAACATAATCTGCTCCAGCTAACTGTTGGGGAGAGAGGCCGACTGCCCCAGCTCCCTGGAACCCCACAGTTGTTGTCGGTGCTGGGCAGAGGTTGGTAGCACTTCTGCTGGTTTTCTGTTAGTGGAGACCACAGGCCCATCCACCAACACCAGATCAAGCTGCAGTTGTGAGGTGATGACTGCATTCTTTCCTTGGATCCTGATCTGCAGCTCGCGATAGACTGCCACCTCCTCACCCTGGGCCTCCAGAATTTCTGCAGGTGTGGGGCAGAGGTCTTGGACCCTCTGTCCGGTTGCCAGCACTTCTGCTGGGGGTTTGCTAGGTGGTTCCTCCTCTACAGAAACGTCTATTATATACCCAGTCTCTGGAATTGCTAAAAGTGTGGGACAGAGGTCTTGGACCCTCTGTTCAGTTACTAGATCTTCAGCTGGAGAAGTTTGTTGTAACTTCATAGATGCTGCTGGCAGAAAATCACGTGTCCCTGTCAGTGTTGTGGGAGAAAGGCCAACTACCTCTTCTCTCAAGAAGGCCGAAGCCACTGTTGGTGCTGGGCAGAGGTTAACAGAGCTCTGCCCTGTTGTCAGCACTTCAGGTTTGGGGACGGCAATCACCAAAGTTTCCACTGCTGTTTCTCTGGCATGCTGCTGAACGTGTTCTAGCAGTTTCCTGTATGCCCTTTCCAGATGCTGTTCCTTCCTTAGCAAATGGTCCAGATCAGGTTTAAGCTCTGAGACCCCTGCAAGACCGAGTATAGCCTCTCTATATTCTCGCAGGTCCTCAAGGGTAGTTTCCCCTTCATCGACAAACACAAAACGATCTGTAAGGTTCTCCCACAGCAATCCAGGGCCTCCAAAGTCATATCCCTCTGGAGAGAATTCTGTTGTCTCCCCTAAATATCCCTGCTCTGCATGCCATTGCAGAGCCCGATAATTATTGTCCAGCTCAATCCCCTGCTGGACCAGCCTATCCAACTCAGTCACCCATTGCCCCTGGGGCCGCTCTCCCAGGAATGCCATCCGCAATGCCCGTTGGTCACTGGCCCGTTGCTCTTGGGTTGGAAAGCACTTGCCCTGTTTTATACCAGGGAGCTGAAGGGCTCCAATCCAGAGCCCCACCCGAATCTGCTGCCTGAGCTCCAGGTATTCATCCACAGACACAGTCCTGGTGTATGATGAAAGGACGATCCGCAGCAGCCCGCTGTTGATGCCAGATCCATATCTCCACTGGGGTGACTGAAATCTGCTATCCTGATCTTGGATCCAGGTGGGGGTTTGGATGTCCCAGACTGCAGGAAGCGTCCCACTGCTTGCCACCAATGTAACGGAACATCCCACACTCCGCTTGAGTGCTTCCATCAGTATACCATTTCTTCCCAGTCTGGATACAGATATCAGATATTCCAACTGCTCCGAGCACAAAACAAGCCGCTTTAGCTGCTAACATGGACTCATTTATTAGAACCAGAATACAAGTCTTTTTATACAGTAGAAGAGGAAGTTCCCCCCTCATGCTCATATTACTCCTGTATAATCCATAACAATACACCTGTAACAAATTAACATGAGCTAATTAACTAATCCCTTTAAGCAGCCGACGTGACTCTGTGCCCGTCAGTATTTCACTACAGGTCAGACTTGTTGTCACCGAGCTTCACACAGAACATTATACATTATCATCAGTACAACCACAGGACATTTTCTCACAATAGCAGGAGCTCCACTAGGAGTCGGCCTGTCTCCTACATTGTACAGAGGACAATGCGATCAGCTCTCTCAATTAACTAACATGTTGAGTTCAGAATCAAACAAACCAAGAATGGTCTCTACATACATCCTGAGAGATATTGTGGACAAATATCACTGTCCCATTTTAAGTAGTCAAAGATATATTTTTTCTCACTCACCCGGTGCCAGGATAGCACAGGGTGACTTAGACATAAGAGGTGTATGGGGAGCTGAAACAAGGGCATCCCATACCTTCCAAGGGATTCTGGGTTCCATGGGCCCTTCCGTCACAATAATGCTCATCTTTCAGGTCTCAAAGCAGAGTTGACCTCTGAGGGGGAGAAATCTCTCCGCTACAGATCATGTTGGGGGAGGACGAAGAGGAATCTTCCCCATTGCAGACCTTGGTTGAGGGGGATGAGGGGGAAACTTCCTCTAAGCTAGTGCACCCAGATTTGGGGGTTTCCAGGGGTGTGTTTGGCACAGGAGCAGGTATCAGTTATTAATGGGGTCCCACAAGTGCCCGGTGCCAAAGGTTTCCTCACTTTGCATTGAATGGGGACTTGCTTTACAGAGTAGCCAAAAGCCGAGGGGAAACTGTGGAGCAGTTGCTGGTTCCCCAGTCGTATCGGCGGATGCTCCTTGATTTAGCCCGCAACGATGCACTGGGGGGGACACGTAGGGGCTGAAAAACAGAAGCCAGGATAACTGACAGGTTTTATTGGCCAGGGGTAAAACCTGAGGTGAAGAGGTACTGTGCTTCCTGCCCCACTTGCCAGTTAACCGCCCCCGATGTCCCACTACAGAAATCCCCTGGTACCAATGCCCATAAATGAGGTGCCATTTGAATGGATTGCTATGGATGTAGTGGGGCCCTTAGTAAAGTCAGCCAGGGGACACCAATATACATCAATATATAGTAATAGTCCTGGATTACACAACTAGGTATCCTGAAGCAATCCCTTTAAGTAAAACTTCTTCTAAAGCCATTTCCCAGGAGTTGTTTCAAATGTTTTCACAAACTGGGTTCCCCAAGGAGATACTGACGGACCAGGGCACCCCTTTCATGTCAACAGTGATGGCGGACTTGTGCAAACTGTTTCAGATCAAGCAGTTGCAGATGTCCGTCTATCACCCTCAGACAGATGGCCTTGTTGAGAGGTTTAATAAGACCCTAAAGTCAATATTAAAAAGAGTGATCTAGAAGGACGGAAAGGACTGGGACATGTTGCTCCCTGCCCTGTTATTTGCCATCCAAGAAGTTCCACAGGCATCCACGGGCTTCTCGCCATTTGAACTGGTATTTGGGCGAAGCCCCCATGGACTGCTGGATCTAGTGAAGGAAACCTGGGAAAGTGAGTCCTCACCACAAAAAACGGTGGTAGAACATATCACTCAAATGCAGGAGAGGGTGGCTAGAGTGATGCCATTAGTGAGGGAGCATCTCCAGAAGGCCCAGGATGCCCAGAGGAGGGTGTACAACCAGTCCGCTAACAGGCAGTTTCAAGTGGGGGACCGGTTGGCTGTTCTGATTCCCACAGTAGAGAGCAAATTTTTAGCCAAATGGCAGGGTCCCTTTGAGGTGGTGGAAAAAGTTGGTGAGATGAACTATAGGGTGCACCAACCTGGCAAAAAGGAACCGTACCAAATGTATCACATCAATTTGTTAAAACCCTGGAGAGAATGAGAACAGGTGTCCGCTGTAGTAGGTGTCAATGCAGGGGACCCTGCTAGAATTGACCTGGTGTAGGTTGCTGCTACCGTTTTCAGGGTTACCTGGTCTCACCAATGTCATTGAACATGACATTATAACAGAACCCAAAGTAAGAGTCCGATTAAAACCATATCGCATCCCAGAAGCTCATAAGAGTCCGAAGAGGTGAGAAGGATGCTTGAACTTGACGTCATTGAAGAATCACAGAGTGAATGGTCGAGGCCAATAGTTTTGGTACCGAAACCCAACGGCACCCTGCGTTTCTGTAATGACTTTAGGAAACTTAATGAAGTGTCCAAGTTTTATGCCCCGGGTAGATGAGTTAATTGAAAGGTTGGGTCCCGCCCTGTACATCACCACATTGGACCTCACAAAAGGGTACTGGCAGATTCCCCTCACCAAAGAGGCCAGAGAGAAAACTGCTTTTCCCACTCCCGAAGGCCACTTTCAGTATAAGAGGATGCCATTTGCCTTACACTCTGCCCCTGCCACGTTCCAAAAGGTCAATGGACTAAACATTATGCCCCCATCGACAATACACCTCTGTCTACCTGGATGACATTGTCATTTTTAGCACCGAAGAGTCCCATCTTCCCCGGGTTCAGGTAGTCATAGACTCGCTGAGGAAAGCAGGGTTCACAATTAATCCTGAAAAATGTGTGGTTGGGATGGAGGAGGCCAAGTACCTAGGCTACATTGTGGGTAGGGGGCTAGTGAAACCTCAGTTGAATAAGGTAGAAGCCATACAGAACTGGCCCCATCCCCTAAACAAAAAGCAGGTCAGAGCATTTCTGGGCATAGTTGGTTACTACCGAAGATTTGTCCCCAACTTTGCCACCATCACTGCACCATTGACTGACTTAACAAAAGGCAGGAAGTCAGTAAAGATCAAATGGAATACGGATGCTGAAGAAGCTTTTCAGAAGATTAAGGTGGCATTGTGCCATCATCCGGTGCTTGTGGCTCCTGATTTTGCTAAAGAGTTTGTGGTGCAGACAGATGCCTCAAGTGAGGGCTTAGGAGCAGTATTGTCTCAAGAGGTCAATGGGGAGGAGCAACCCATAGTTTTTCTGAGTAGGAAGCTGACGACAATGGAGGAAAACTACGCTGTGGTAGAGAGGGAGTGTCTTGTATCTTGCCATTAAGTGGGCTCTGGACTCCCTACGATATTTTCTCCTAGGTAGGAGGTTTTGCCTGGTGTCAGACCATGCCCCATTGACCTGGATGAGATAAAACAAGCACACCAATGCCAGGGTGACAAGGTGGTTTCTTTCTCTCCAGGAGTTTAATTTTGGGGTAGAGCACAGACCCGGGAGACGACATCAGAATGCCGATGCCCTCTCCCGAGTCCATTGTATGGTGGTGAATGGCTGAGGCAGAGGGGGAGGAGATATGTACAGAACGCCAAGGTTGTGTCCTGGATGGGTGCTATATAGCACTGATATTTGGGTTATGGTTCCTTTAAGCAAAGTGTGGTCGTATTCAGGGGGGTCACCCTGGATGGATGATTAATTGCTCGGGAATAGCCTTAGTCAGGAGAGGACTGACTCGCAGTTCTCTCTGTGTTAATAGAGAGATATTTGAGAACTGGAATTTCAGAGGCTTTGAAGTGATATTCGGGTGGGAAAGAGCCTCCACCCCTGACTACAGGGGTTCCAGAGCACACACAGGGTTAAGAGCCTCCAGGAAGCAGCTCTTAAAAAGACAGGAAGTAGTGCTAGGTGTGTGGTGAGGAGGAGTTGGTGAATATACCTGTCTTGAAGAGTTGCTGGAGGCTGCTAAAAAGATCCTGCAAGGACTGTTAAACCCTTGGGACAAAGACCCATCCATGAACTGTATGTGCCTTTCTACTTTTACTTTTACTTTGTGCTGAAGATAAGCAGACTTTATTTTGTATTTTTGTGCTTGTGTGCTGCTAGAAGTCTTATTTTGATTTGCCTGCTGAAAATAAAAGCCTTTTTGTTTAAAGTTTAATGGCTTTTCACTCGGTCCTGTGGAGCAACAAGCCCCCCAAACTTTACAGTAATATATATATATATATATATATATAATATATATATATATATCACCCTCATTCTATTGTTCATTGATGTTAGCCATCTTGCTGACACTTGTAATGCCACAGGGCTAATAGCTGGCACTAGAGGGAAACAGTCTCATTGTAACAATGTTGCAGAGTGTCTTCTGGAAAAGTAATAAACAGTATATTTGTTCAAGGAATGCAATGGGAGAGCAATAACTGAGGTTATGAGCATTATTATTAAGGTTATTATCAACACAATAGTGAGCTATTATGATGTGCTGCGTCATTTATGCTTACTGTCTGTTGCCATTGTTCTGTGCTTGGACAGTGCTCGCTTGGTGCCCTCAGCCAGAACTGAAAGTAAGGAGTTAAGGTAACAAAATATGATTTAATTTCTAATAAATCCATGCACTATAAATGTAAAATCTAAAGTGATTGTAAATGCTAGATTTTTATGTTAAAATTATGTTATACTTTTCCACTATGTGCAGTGGTATTATACAGAGCAGCCCCAAACCTCCCCTGCTTGTGCTCCGGGCTTACCTCTTCTCTGTGTGCTCCCATAGTAAGCCACACGCTATAGGGGCACACCGGCGTGCTTGCTCCCAAGCCAGGCTGTGAGCATCTATAAACACACACACAGAGCGGCTTGGTCATGCTCCTCGCTCTCTGCTCACAAGATTTGACTGACAGCAGCAGGAGCCAATGGCTCTCTTCCCTGTGAGAAGAGATAGAAAGGCGAGAGAAGACTTGAAGCTGGAACAGCACTGGATTGCAGACAGGCTCAGGTAAGTGTTTAGAATGGGGGGGAGGGAAATAATTAATGGGGTGTTTTTTACCCCAATGCAGGAAATGCAAGGTAAAAAAACACCCAGGATTTCAAACCTATTTAATAACTCACTTTTTTCTACGTTGTTTTAGATTTTAAAATGTTTAACATATTGAAATTGTAGATACCTAATGATCTGTAAATGCATTTTGAAATTGAGACAGAGGTTGAGCGGTCATATGTACTACTCATCTAATGGTAAAATCCTTATACCAGTAAGACACCATTTAGGGCTATATCATAGATTTGATACCTCATATGTATGATCCACGTGGTGGCAATTGGGACGAAAAAATTATACAAAAGGATACCATGTGGATTGAGCACTTGAATGCTACATGGCCACCAGGCATTAGCGAGTTTTTGTCTGACAGGCCCTTTTTGTAAATGCTTTGTCAAGGATGACAATTAGTGGAAATCTGGCATAATTAGTATCAATGTATTGCCAAATAGTATAGTTATAGCTTTGGCCTACAGCAGGGATATGCAATTAGCGGACCTCCAGCTGTTGCAAAACTACAATTCCCATCATGCCTCTGCCTCTGGGTGTCATGCTTGTGGCTGTCAGAGTCTTGCTATGCCTCATGGGACTTGTAGTTCTGCAACAGCTGGTGGTCCGCTAATTTCCCTGGCCTACAGCCTTGTATAAGTTGAAATGACGAGTGACCCTGTGTCAAAGGTGCTGCATATTGGATAATTATTGGTTCATTTAAAAGATAAAACCATATTTATAATGGGACATAGATTCTATTGTATCAGGCCTATACCGCAGTACATCTAATTATATGAGGTTAACCACATGCTGACCAGCTCTCTACGATGTACATCGGCACAATGGTACGGCTGGGCAAATGGGCGTACAGGTACATCCCCTTTAAATCGTGGCATTGTGGGTGCGATTGCGCGCCCGCCGCGTACTCCGTGACCGTGCTCGCGGGTCCCGCGGATTCAATGTCGTCGGGGGCCCGTGATTGTGTCATGGAGCAGCAGAACAGGGAGAAGCCTATGTAAACAAGGCATTTCACTGTTCTGCCTAGTGACATGACAGAGCTCTACTGCTCCCTGTCATCAGGAGCAGTGATCGCTGTCATGTCAGTGGTAGCCCATCCCCCCCACAATTAGAATCCCTCCCTAGGACACACTTAACCCCTTGATTGCCCCCTAATGTTTAACCCCTTTCCTGCCAGTGTCATTTAAACAGTAATCAGTGCATTTTTATAGCACTGATCGCTGTATAAATGACAATGGTCCCAAAATCATGTCAAAAGTGTCTGATGTGTCCGCCATAATGTCGCAGTCATGATAAAAATCGCAGATCACCGCTATTACTAGTTAAAAAAAATAATAATAAAAATGCCATAAATCTATCCCCTATTTTGTAGACGCGATAACTTTTGCGCAAACCAATAAATATACCTTTTATTGCGCTTTTTTCTTTTTTACCAAAAATATGTAGAAGAATACATATTGGCCTAAACTGAGAAAGAAATTAGTTTTTGTTTTTTGTTTTTTTATATATATATTTTTGGGGATATTTATTATAGTAAAAAGTAAAAAATTATTGCTTTTTTTTTCAAAATTGTCGCTCTTTTTTTGTTTATAGCACAAAAAAAAATTAAAAAACACAGAGGTGATCAAATACCACCAAAAAGAAATCTCTATTTGTGGGAAAAAAAGGACGTCAATTTTGTTTGGGTGCAATGTCACACAACCACGCAATTGTCAGTTAAAGCGACGCAGTGCCGTATCGCAAAAAGTGCTCTGGTCAGGAAGGGGGTAAATCCTTCCGGGGCTAATTGGTTAAGCACCCAATCATGTGTCGATGGCTCTTAAATGACGTTTGTCATTGTCTATGTATAATGCTGTCCCACATATGTCCCTGTATAACGTAGACTGATTTGTATTCATGTTTTGCTGTGGAATGCTATAAATATTGATAGTTTCTTTTACAATTATATCATTCATTAAATTTTTCAGGTTGAGCGGCAACATAAGGTAGTCACTTATAGATTAGATCCTGGTTTAATAGGTGTGCGGCTGTAGGTGCAATGGGTGCCCACCCGGTTCATTGAGCACATGTGTGCTGTCGGATTCCATCTGTGGCTGCCAATTGTGCTGTCCTATTTGGTGGGGGCCATGGCGCCTATATGGTTGCTTTGTGCTGCCCCAGATCAATTTGCCTGCACATACATCCAGGACATGCCCTTACTCTAACACGATGGCTACATTCCATCAGAGTTGAAGGGTGCTGGTGCATCTGCACTGACCGGCGCATGCACGGGATGACTTGGCCAGGCCTGATGACATCATGCACCGGTGTATTTAGGGTGAAGCGGCTGGTGGCATGATAGGGTATATTCCCCTCAAGAGCAAGCAAGCAACTTCAAGTCCACGGTGCTTATTTGCTGTGAGAGCTTGCAGTTTTTTTTTTCCAATAGACCAGGTATACTATAGATTTGACCTCTGGGTAGTGGTGGAGGATTATGCTTACGTGGAGATTACTGTCTCCTGTACATACCTTGGTTTCTTTTGGCTCTATTTGATTATACATTTTTTAGTTATACCTGTTTCAAGGCTGGAGTTTTTGGCACCGATTTAGTCTATGAATCAAATAAAAATATATATGTGGCGCTACCCTATCCTTGTGTACCAACTCCAAATCTGTGAACTCTGATGATCACAAAGTGCTAAAAAAAGAATCCTAATCATAAAGGTGTAATGTGCATATACAATTAAGGCGAATAATAAAGTGCACTAAATAATGCCCTGTGATAACAACGTGGGGTCTATCACAATATATAGACTATGAGTGATCAACATAAATCCAAATGATAATGATACATCAAAATATCATGTATTACAATTCCTATTATTCATATAATCAAATTCTTCTGAAACTAGTACACATAAAAAACGAATAAAGTGTCAAGTGCGCAGTTGATTAAATGGTGCAAGAAATGCAGCTCCTAGTGCGACTGCTGTAACATAGACAAAAAAGTGACAAAATGTGCAAAATGACCGCAAGGTGCATACATGCGACTGATAATGCAACTTCTCGCATAAAAACATTAGGCAATAAGAAACATACAAAGTGACAATAGTGCAATTAAGTTAAAAAAAATTCCAATGCAGTGCGACTCCTAATGTGACAGCAATGTCCGCAAGGGGAGATCTTCTATAAAAGATTGCAGATACAGTGGTGGCAAGTGTCTTGTGATAAATTCATCCGATTCTGTTCCGGTGCATGACAATTGTTTCCCCCAGCCTCTCACCTGCAGTAGCGGCCCCCAATGGGCCGAGTCAAACGAAAGTGCACAGGTGAATGATGCTATGTGCAGAGGATGGGTCTTCAAGGATAATCACAGCTCCCGGGAGGATATCCATGGGTATGGTTAACTGCAACCCTCACTGCCGCTCACAATGGTAATCCCAGGATGATGGGAGTCAGGGTAGGTGGAGCCAGGTGCTGTCGCTTCCGGGTTCGGCCGAACCCGTAAGTTTTCTGTTCCTTACTGTTTGCTGCTTTTTTAAATGTAAGTTGCTACGTTGGTTTAATAAATTTTATTCAAAATACTACACCATGGAGGTTATCTTTTCTTCTCTACCATCATCCTGGGATTACCATTGTGAGCGGCGGTGAGGGTTGCAGTTAACCATACCCACGGATATCCTCCCGGGAGCTGTGGTTATCCTTGAAGACCCATCCTCTGCACATAGCATCATCCACCTGTGCACTTTCGTTTGACTCGGTTCATTGGGGGCCGCTACTGCAGATGAGAGGCTGGGGGAAACAATTGTCACGCACCGGAACAGAATCGGATGAATTTATCACAAGACACTCGCCACCACTGTATCTGCACTCTTTTTTATAGAAGATCTCCCCTTGCGTACATTGCTGTCACATTAGGAGTCGCACTGCATTGGAATTTTTTTAATTTTTTTGAACTTAATTGCACTATTGTCACTTTGTATGTTTCTTATTGCCTAATGTTTTTATGCGAGAAGTTGCATTATCAGAAGAAGAAAATATTACAGCGCACACATGCAAAAAAGACATTTACCTCCAGCAAGGCTAGTTTAAAAACACCTAAAAATTTTCAAAAAAAACATTATCAAAAAAATATGGGGATTTGGTCACACCATATTGCTATATGGTGCTAAGCCCACTTACTGCGACAAAGTACCCCATAATCAGTGGGTCCTACACTATCCATGGACTGGGAGATCCTGCATCTCTGAACCATGAGAGCATTACACTCTTCTAAATGGGAGAATCTTAAGGTCTCCACCCATGACACAAGTGGACACTAATGAGAGGTACTTAGTGAGGGATAATGTTTTTTTTTTTTTTTTTTAAATATTTAGGTGTTTTTAAACTAGCCTTGCTGGAGGTAAATGTCTTTTTTGCATGTGTGCGCTGTAATATTTTCTTCTACTGTATGGTCTTATGGCTGCACCATCTTTAATGCATCTTTTTAGGGTGTGCCCCCCAAATATCTTGTTTGTAAGTTGCATTATCAGTCGCATGTATGCACCTTGCGGTCATTTTGCACATTTTGTCACTTTTTTGTCTATGTTACAGCAGTTGCACTAGGAGCTGCATTTCTTGCACCATTTAATCAACTGCGCACTTGACACTTTATTCGTTTTTTATGTGTACTAATTTCAGAAGAATTTGATTATATGAATAATAGGAATCGTAATACATGATATTTTGATGTATCATTATCATTTGGATTTATGTTGATCATTCATAGTCTATATATTGTGATAGACCCCACGTTGTTATCACAGGGCATTATTTAGTGCACTTTATTATTCGCCTTAATTGTATATGCACATTGCACCTTTATGATTAGGATTCTTTTTTTAGCACTTTGTGATTATCAGAGTTCACAGATTTGGAGTTGGTACACAAGGATAGGGTAGCGCCACATATATATTTTTATTTGATTTATTCTCTGTCAGGGTTGTGTGAGTACACTGATCTATGTTGGCAGCTCCTTATCTGGTACAATTATTATTGTGGTTCTGCGCATTAGTTCTCACTCATTTTGCGATTTAGTCTATGGATACTTTTTATGGGCAGTTAAGGACATCTAAATTATCCCAGAACTGGAGTGGGCTACTATTTGGGGCATTATCATGGCACCGTGCGGTCGCCAATTAACCACATAGTTTAAGGTAATTATTCCAAGATGGCTGCAAAAGGTTTCTTATTGTTATTTTGTTGTTGGGATTTGTCAGAGAGAATGGGACCACCGTTGATTGATTTACTATCCTGTGATGACTATTGTGCAGTCCTGCCCCGGTTGTTCCTGTGGCTATAATGGATTAATAAATGTGATTGTATACCAACTAAGCGGTTGTATACCTTTTGTAGGTTAGTTTTACCTGTATGGTTTAGGAGATCCTCACCTTGCATGCGCTCTGAAGGTTCGGCGGACGCTGCCGGAAAATCAGAACTCCTTGCCAGAAAGAGGACTTCCGTGTGCATGTGCCGGAGTGACTTAATCACGGCTCTGGCCACTCAAAGCCGCAAACACGGAAGAATCGCAGAGGCATCATGTCAGCTGCCTCAACGGTGACCAGGAGGTAATGCTGGCGCTTCATTCTAAGGTAAGTATTAAGTATTGCGTTGCATACCAGCTCATTATGCGTTTGTCTCACAGGTTTTTTTTGCAGGTATTTAACCTCTTTTAAGAGCTTCTTACCCTCCAGTATAGAAAAATATGTAATCCTTACCCCTTATTAGATTTTTACCTTCGTGTTGCTGTTTGCAGTTCACAATATACCCCCGCACCCATTTGTGGTTCTGTTGCCCCTACTGGCCTCAGCAGACTCGTTCCTGAATGCTTTTACCTTCATAATTATGTAAGTGCGTATGTTTTCAATAATAGAGATATGATTAATAGTCAACTATGTATATGTACCTAATATGTATGCTTTCTTTTCTATGTAGATGCACCACTAAGCTCCAGAGGAAGCAACCTACGTCATGAAACATGTAGAGTGAGCTACAAACTTTTGGAATTTGGAATGCCCATATCCTGAAGCGTTCAACCACCACATAACTATACGGTCTCCAATATAATCAATGGTTCATATACAGGGGTATTGGGCAATTCCAAAAATGTAGGGTGCTTTGTTTTTAGTGTCTATTCTACTGTCAGTTTTCCTATAATGGATATTTTTATGATATTATAATAAAGATTAAATTATCTTAAATATTGGAGTATTTGTGTCTATAAAGTCCATGACCTTCTACAAACTATATTGTAGAAAAATTATACATTTTGTATAAGAAAAAAAGAAATAAACAACAAAAGAAAACAAGTAGGAAAATAAGAGTTAAGCGGAGAAGAGAAAGGGGTAAATTAAAGTTTAACAAAAAGCCTCCTCGTGTACAACCTCTGTTTCTACAGTCCCCCAGGTGTCAAGGTGCATATAACACTTTATCCCATTTATAATTGATGTTGTGAATGCTAAGCAAGCATGATTTATAGCATGCCCACTCCCCTCAACACTGTTCAATCATGCTGCTCAATAAGAGATGAATAGCTAATTGGGTATGCTTGACAGATCTTGTCTTCAGCAGCAGACATGTCTCCAAGACAAGCTCCATCACAGTGCAGCCAAGAGGAGGGGGGCATATTAGGTCAGCGTGGTCTGAAACACATACACGGGATTAATCAACATACAGATAATATAAACATGCAAACAAATGTGCAAACACATGTAAATGCACAACCCCCAAGCTCAAATATGAACAAAAGGCTCAAAACTTAACTAACATGTGTACAAATATGACCAGAGATAAGGGAAAATAGAAGTGTGACAATCATACAATCTGTGTCTATCAAACCTGTGGTCGAATGTGCCTAACCTTAATTCTATTAGTCCAAGATTTTTCTACATAGAGAGAAAAGATCCGACATAGAGAGAAAAGATCGCTGCTGGAATTGGGTGGGGGAAGTAAAATAAAAATGATGATGATGATGAATGTTTTTTTTTCTTTTCTTTTTTTTTTTTGCCACATCAGCGAGGTGTTTCTCTTGGAGACGTATTTTATTTATTATAAATTCATTCATTCAATAATGATGATGATGAATGTTATTGGCCGATTGCAACCAAAGAGGAGGGGCAGTAAAATAGCTAGAACTAACACACACATTGAATCATTTCAGAAGACAGTCAATCTTAGCTGGTCAGTTTGTCAGAGAACCTGAATTATTTAGCAATTAAGCATAAGCACAGGAGCAACAATCCAACAATAGTAAAGCAAGCTACAGTTCAACTTAACTTTTTCATAATAATCTGCTGCTATTGTGTTAGTGTTGTGAACTTGATAGTGATGCTAGTGTTGTAAAAGCCTCAGAGGCTGCCTGTGTTGTGGGGAGGGGTTTTTTTTATAGATTCTATATTATAATGCCATATCAATATCTGACACAACGTTGGATGCCATGCCCGCCATTGCACTTGGAGATTGAGAAACGAATGTGAAAGTTGGCTGACTGTTGGGGTACAGTAGACCATTCAACATGAACAATGAAGATTCAACAAAGCAATGAAAAACATACAAACGTTGAATCTTTGGCTTGTGGTGTCTGCCGAAAGTTCTAAGAAGATTTGATGGAGCAGCTAAACTGTACGATGCTGCAAATGTACATTTCTGGTCAAATGCATCCACCCATAGGCTATAGAAAAATTCTAATGTTGGTTGACTAGTAAAATAATTAATAAATATAATTATTACTAGTCATACAACATTAGAATTCTACTACAGCTAGCTTGTAGGCGGAAAATTTGACCGGAAATGTACACGTACAGTTTAGCTGCTCTGTAAAATCTTCTTTGAACATTCGACAGACACCATAAGCCTTCAATGACAGATTTAACCTTAACCAATTCAGCCCCGGAAGGATTTACCCCCTTCCTGATCATAGCACTTTTTACAATTTGGCACTGCGTCGCTTTAACTGCTAATTGCGCAGTCATGCAATGCTGTACCCAAAGGAAATGTGCGTCCTTTTGTTCCCACAAATAGAGCTTTCTTTGGATGGTATTTGATCACCTCTGCATTTTTTTTTTTTTTTTTGCGCTATAAACGGAAAAAGAGCGAAAATTTGGGGAAAAAACTATTTTCTACTTTTTTGTTATAAAAAAAAAAAATCCAATAAACTCAATTTTAGTCATACATTTAGTCCAAAATGTATTCAGCCACATGTCTTTGGTAAAAAAAAAAGTCACTAGGCGTATATTTATTGGTTTGCGCAAAAGTTATAGCGTCTACAACTAGGGTACATTTTCTGGAATTTACACAGCTTTTAGTTTATGACTGCCTATCTCATTTCTTGAGGTGCTAAAATGGCAGGGCAGTACAACCCCCCCCAATGACCCCATTTTGGAAAGTAGACACCCCAAGGAAATTGCTGAGAGGCATGTTGAGCCCATTGAATAATAATTTTTTTTGTCCCAAGTGATTGAATAATGACAAAAACAAAAAAAAATTACAAAAAGTTGTTACTAAATGATATATTGCTCACACAGGCCATGGGCACCCCAAAATACATTTAGCTGCTTCTCCTGAGTATGGGGATACCACATGTGTGGGACTTTTTGGGAGCCTAGCCACGTACAGGGCCCCGAAAACCAAGCACCGCCTTCAGGGTTTCTAAGTGCGTAAATTTTTGATTTCACTCCTCACTACCTATCAGTTTCCAAGGCCATAAAATGCCAAGATGGCACAACCCCCCCCCCCCAAATGACCCCATTTTGGAAAGTAGGCATCCCAAGCTATTTGCTGAGAGGCATGGTGAGTATTTTGCAGCTCTCATTTGTTTTTGAAAATCAAGAAAATGCATTTTTTTAAATCTTTTTCAATTTTCAAAACTTTGTGACAAAAAGCGAGGTCTGCAAAATGCTCACCATACCTCTCAGCAAATAGCTTGGGGTGTCTACTTTCCAAAATGGGGTCATTTGAGGGGGTTTGTGCCATCTGGGCATTCCATGGCCTCTGAAACTGTGATAGGCTGTGAGGAGTGAAATCAAAAATTTACACCCTTAGAAACCCTGAAGGCGGTGCTTGGTTTTTGGGGTCCCGTATGCGGCTAGGCTCCCAAAAAGTCTCACACGTGGTATCCCATTACTCAGGAGAAGCAACAGAATGTATTTTGGGGTGTAATTCCACATATGCCCATGGCATGTTTGAGCAATATATCAAAATATATATATATATATATATATATATATATATATATATATATATATATATAAAAAATATTCCATGGACTCAACATGCCTCTCAGCAAATAGCTTGGGGTGTCTACTTTCCAAAATGGGGTCATTTGAGGGGGTTTTGAACTGTCCTGGCATTTTATGCACAACATTTAGAAGCTTATGTCACACATCACCCACTCTTCTAACCACTTGAAGACAAAGCCCTTTGACAGCATGCTTTGATGTCAGTTGTCCATTCATGGATTAAACCATTTTAAACTACTGCACAATAAAGCGCCTCTTTTTCTTTTAAAATATACCATTTCCTGCTACGAGTGGTCTTGCTGGAGCAGCTAATAGAGGAGAGTGTTCCTGATTGCCGCCTCTGAAATTTCAACTACCAGGCGTGGAGGGAAGTCTGTCTCTACTCAAAGACCAGCTGTTCCTGACCCTGAGAGGAGTTTTGTTCAGGCTTGCATGATCTCTGTGGTGGGGATCCATCAAATCTGGTAAGCAGTCCCCTTTTCCTATTTCTGCACTGTCTTAGAAGATCCATAGATTTACTGAAGACTTAAAGAGGAATCACACCTCCGGTTTATGATACCATCATTTTCCATATGAACTATAATTGTTTCATTTCTTTATATTCACATTACTATTTGGTTTTAATTTGAGTAGCGCACTGAACTTTTTTCTTTACGCCTATATCTGCGCTTGCTGCAGACACGACATCTTTTTTGCGGGGGTTCGTTGGGTAGGGGTACTTGGGAGGACATAAAGAAATGCCTCTCATGCAGCTGACTGCATTTGGTTGGGGATGTGAATGGGGGAAGTACGGGTGCTGCAGAAGTGGTGGGTTCCCAATTAGGATTGGCGATTGCAGCAGGAAGGGCATTATGGGCATGACGGGCCTGTGTTTGTCTTCTTCTTGGTGACAGCGGGACCCTATTTGTGCTTGCCACATCACCAGCTTGGACTGCACTTATGGGACTCACCAAGTGTTACTGCAGTGCTGGTTTGACTACGACCGGGGTGTACTAGGCCGCTGGTGCTTGTCAGTTCACCAGAAGGAAAAGCGGCGCTAGTACTGCTCTGCTCCATACGAGGGACCTGCAGTTCTTTCACCTCAACAACAGCAGAAAAAGATTGGGGTCGGGTACGCCAACTCCGTCATCGGATATGTCATGGAGCCACTGTCGTTTGGGCTCTAAATTTAGTGGTACACTAGTAAGACTCATGCCGCGTACACACTAGCGGACTTTACGGCAGACTTTGCCCAGCGGATGGGATTTCGTCGGACAACTCGATCGTGTGTGGGCTCCAGCGGACTTTGTTTTCTCAAACGTTGGACGGACTTAGATTTGAAACATGTTTTAAATCTATCCGTCAAACTCGAGTCCGGTCGAAAAGTCTGCTTGTCTGTATGCTAGTTTGACGGACAAAAAGCCACGCTAGGGGAGCTATTAGCTACTGCTATGAACTTCCTTGTTTTAGTCCGGTCGTACGTCATCACGTACAAATTCGTCTGACTTTGGTGGATTGTGTGTAGGCAAGTCCGTTTTACTCGGAAAGTCCTTCAAAGTCCGCTCGTGTGTACGTGTACAGGTAAAAAAGCTCCTGACTGTTAGTGACTGTATCAAAACGCTACAAAAAAAAACTGTTAGCGATCGCAGGGATGTGGCCTGACTCTGCGAATGCTGCAGTTATGTGTTTTTGTAAGTGACAGTGATCGATCGATACTGCACTTGGGTGGGCTGGGCTGGGCCGGGAGGAGGGGCAAAACGCAGGTGCTAGCAGGTTCTGGGCTGATCCCGCTAACACTTCGTTTTTGGGAACCCTAAACTGCTGGGGACGCTAGTATAGATCCGATCAGATATTGATCTGTTCAGATACTATACCACTAAGGGAGGTGTATGCTGCGTGCGTGGGTGTTAGCGGTACTGGCACTAACCTGACGCTGCCCGGGGCAATGCAGACCCTATCTGACCCTAAAACCTAACTTGTATCACCTGCCAGGTGATCAGGGGGTTAAACCTTTATTGGGGAATAAACGGCGGGTGCCCTGACACTATAAAAAATAAACTAACTAACCAGCGTCACCCGTATCAGTTATACGGTGATCACTGGTGAAAGGGTTAACTAGGGGGCAATCAAGGGGTTAAAACCTTTACTAGGTAGTATATGGGGGTCCCTGACACTATAAAATGCTGACGGCGAACCTAAATACTTATCTCCCTAACTAGCGTCACCAGTGACACTAATACAGCGATCAGAAAAACTATTGCTTAGTGACACTGGCGATGGAGGGTGATCAAGGGGTTAAAACTTTATTAGGGGGGTACCCTAGACCTAAAGGGGGCTAACACTAACTGCCCTACCACTTATAACTGTCACAAACTGACACCATTGCAGTAATCAGAAAAAAAAATTGCTATTGGTGTCACTGTGACAGGGGGTACAAGGGAGTGATCGGGGGTGAAATGTGTGCCTAGTGTGTTTTACTGTTAGTGTAGTGTTGGTGCACTTACTTGGCTTCGGAACAAAAAAGACCGACGCGAGGAGAGGTGACATCACTTCCTCTGGTGCTGTTTACATTACAGCAGCAGAGGAAGATATTCATTCATTGGGAGCGATCGCAGGGGGATGGCCACGAATGAGTGGTCTCCCCCTCAGCATGGATCGCTCCCCTAACAATGCCGACCGCCTCAGGCACCGGGGGAAGCAGATCGCGTACCAGGTACGTGATTTTGCCTGCCCGTGCCATTCTGCCACAGTATATCTGCATTAGGCAGTCGGCAAGTGGTTAATTAATTTGGATTTTGGGACGAATGCAATTAACGAAAAACGAAATAAATAAAAACGAGTTTTGGGAGTAACTAAATAAATTTATTTTTCGGACGAAAACCAAATTTCTGAAACTAAATATTTCAGTGTGCACCTGTCTATTAAAAACAAGGAAAGAGAAACGCTTACTGAATACCTTGGACTGTCTACTTTCCAAAAAGGGGTCATTTGGGGGGGTGTTTGTACTGTTCTGTTATTGTAGGGTCTCAGGAAATGAGATAAAGATGAGGACGAAATGAGGCTGTCAGTGCATCAGGATTGATCAATTATCAAAAATATATACCATAGTTTGTAGACTCTATAACTTTCACAAATACTAAATAATGTACACTAATTTGGGTTACTTTTACCAAAAAAAGTAGCAGAATATATCTTGGCCTAAATTAATAAAGAAAGATTTGTTATTTGCAGAATTTTATAAGAGAAACAAACTTTTTTTTTTTGTATTTTTTTTTCATTTATATAACAAAAAAATAAAACCCAGTGGTGATTAAATACCACCAAAATTGGGGGCATGGCCAAGACCAGCATGTGAGAGGACACAGCTCCCACAGGTAATCCATGACCGATCCTCCCCCAGCCTTCCTACCGACCCCTTACCGCTATATGCAGCAAGATATTACCCCAGGGATCCCTGTGGAACCCCCCCGCTGGCCCTCTGCACCAGAGGAATGACCCGAAAAGGACAGACAGAAGCCCCGGGTCTGGAATTCCAAGATTTTGTTGCAGAGCTGACGGTGAAGGGAACTCTTTTTGTGGCACAGACAGGATGAAGGAACTGGGACCTAAAACAAGTAAGCCACCTAAGACCCAGGGTAAGGAAGCTCCTAGGGACATGATATACTATGCCCAGATGTCCGGGACCCTGGGGACAGAGTAGCCATCGCACTCAGAGGGAAGGACACAACAGCAGCCAAGGATGCAGGCACAGGTGGCCATTTTACCTGATCACTGGGGGGGGGGAAGAGACAGAACAATCTGACCCCATGGCAAAGGAGAAATATTGCTCTGACACAAATGACACAGCTCAGTCCACCCTGGCAGATATCCTTAGGGCAGTGAACAACTGCACAGCATCAGTTAACACATTAAAGGTGCAGTTTGGAGGTCGGAGGGAAGATGGGTCATTACTGAGACAGGATTTACAAAAGATCCGGGAACGCACCACGACTGTGGAGAGCAGGGTCAGTGACGTGGAGGACCAGTTACCACCCATAGCACAGGATACTAAAGCAGCTTACCAGATGGCTAGAAAAGCAAACAATAGAGTGGAAGACATGGAAAATTGTCTCAGACAAAATAGCATGCGCATTGTGGGCCTCCCTGAGTGGTAAGAGGGCAGAGACCCCACTACTTTTGTGGAGAACTGGTTACATGAAATATTTGCGGTGGAACATGCTCATAGAGTGCCATCTCGCCCACCTCAACCAGGGGGTCTGCCTAGATCTATCCTAGTGAGATCGCTCCACTACTGTGACAGAGATGCTGTGCTGCGCCAAGTGTGGGAACATGCAAACATCCAACATAATGGCACCAGGGTGTCATCTTACCCTAACTTCTTGGCAGAAGTACGGAGACACAGGGCCAAATTCACTGATGTTAAATGCCGGCTGCAGCTACTACAGTTACCATATGCAATGCTGTCCCCCGCAAAACTCCCTGTGAGAGGCCAAGCTCAGGTCTTTGAGTAGGCCAAAGAAGCTTTAGCATGGCTAGAGTGAAATGAGCAGGCCTTAAAGCGACAAGCGCAAGAGGTGGAGGAGGACTGACATCTGAATCATGAGTGTGATTTCTGGCTCCTAGTATACAAACCCATCCTTACTGCTTGCTGTCTTTAAATGGGGGGGGGGCTTTCATATGCTATGATGCTGTTCTCTGGCTGGAGACATAATATTGATACAGATAAAAAGGAGAGCAACTCAACTCAAACGTTGGAATTATAAATTTTGAACTTGAACAGATTTGGGCGATTGAATATCACTGCAACTACTAATGTTGCCCTGTTGGCAGTTTGCAAAAAGGGTTGGGTTGGTATGCAGATTTGGTTCACTTTTCTTTTATCAGTTGCAGAATCCACAATGACAGATACAGCAGAAGAGACATGCCTTAGCAATACAAATTCCTTGTTTTACAAGTTGTGCCCAGCTTACAAGGGAGTAGGGATGAGCCGAACACCCCCCGGTTCAGTTCGCACCAGAACCTGCGAACGGACCAAAAATTCGCACGAACGTTAGAACCCCATTGATGTCTATGGGACTCGAATGTTCGAAATCAAAAGTGCTCATTTTAAAGGCTAATTTGCACGGTATTGTCCTAAAAAGGGTTTGGGGACCCGGGTCCTGTCCCAGGGGACATGTATCAATGCAAAAAAAACTTTTAAAAACGGCCCTTTTTTCGGGAGCAGTGATTTTAATGATGCTTAAAGTAAAAAAAAAAAGTGAAATATTCCTTTAAATATAGTACCTGGGGGGTGTCTGTAAAGTGGCGCGTGTTTCCGTGTTTAGAACAGTCCCTGCACAAAATGGAAAAAATCTCATTTAAAACTGCCTGCGGGTTTAATGTAATGTCGGGTCCTGGCAATATGGATGAAAATCAGTGAGACAAACAGCATGGGTACCCCCCAGTCCATTACCAGGCCCTTTGGGTCTTGTATGGATATTAAGGGGAACCCCGCACCCAAATTAAAATAAGGAAAGGTGTGGGGCCACCAGGCCCTATATACTCTGAATAGCAGTATACAGGCGGTGCAAACAAGACAGGGACTGTAGGTTTGTTGTTAAGTAGAATCTGTTTGTAATTTTGAACAGGTACATGTTTAACGTGTTTAGCTCCAGCCAAAAAATCTTTTTTAAGCTTTTTGGAAAACATAGGGAAGGGTTATCACCCCTGTGACATTTGTTTTTGCTGTCTGTCCTCTTCAGAAGATTTCACCTCACTTTTTGTCCCAATGACAAATGTTTTTTGAAAATTTGTTTTTTTTGTGGAACAAGGATTGGAAAGCATCAGTGGAAAGGAGAAATGTTTTTCCCATATTAACTCTTACAGGAGAGAATTTCCCTTCCTAGGGGTAGATTTCATCTCATTTCCTGTTGACTCCTTCCGTTTGCAAGTAGGAGTCGTTTGTAAGTTAGATGTTTGAAAGTATATACTCAGCAGAAGTTTGGGCCTTAGGTGTTGTTGTGGCCACAACACTGTGAGCCCTCACAGGGCCCTGCTGTGAAATAATAGTTCAAGAATTGTAAATGCATGCCCCTGTTGACCAGGGGCAGAAAAATTGGGCCTTTGATGGTGGTGCTGGTGCCACAACACTGTAAGTCCTCACTCGCTCTTGGTGGGTGCAGAAATGGGCCCTGCTGTGAAATATTAGATCAAGAATTGTAATTACATGCCCCTGTTGAACAAGGGCAGAAAAATTGGGCCTTTGGTGGTGGTGCTGGTGCCACAACACTAAGTCCTCAGACACTCTAGTTGGAACGCAGGAACGAGCCCTGCTGCAAAGTATTGCATCAAAAATTGTAATTACACGCTCCTGTTAAACAGGGGCTGAAAAATTGGGCCTTAGGCACTGGTGGTGGCGCCCAGAAGCAAAAATGTTCTTACAAGCTATCAGCATGATCATTGAGGAGGAAGAGGATAATTACTCAGGGATAGTCACTCAGCATCAGCATAGGCAGTCTTTGAAGGGATCTGAGATTTCAAAAAAAATTATTTGGTTACATCAGCATCAGGTGCTTGGTAGCTGGTGGTGATCCAAGACTGATTCATTTTTATGAAGGTCAGTCGATCGACCGAGTCGGTGGACAGACGCACCCTGTTATCGGTTACAAAGCCTTCAGCAGCACTGAATGTGCGTTCCGAAAGAACGCTGGATGCAGGACAGGCCAGTAGCTCAATTGCATACTGTGCAAGCTCTGGCCAGTGATCCATCCTCAAGACCCAGTAACCCAGAGGATTTTCCTTGGGAAAGGTGTCCAAGTCAGATCTTGCCCCTAGGTATCCCTGCACCATGTAAAACAGACGCTGGCGATGGTTGCTGGAACCGATCATACCTTGGGGCTGCGGACCAAAAAATTGTCAACGCATCGGTCAGACGGCCACCTTCTCCACCGCTCCTTCTTTGACTGACTGAAGCCTCAGCAACACGATGTCCAGAAACAGGAGTTTGTAACCTCCCAGTCTCTGGGAACACGTTGCACAGACCTTTCTGCAAGCCCTACCGAAGATGTTTCATCCTCTGCTCCCTCTGCGATGGCAAGATAAGGTCCGCAACCTTACCCTTGTAACGTGGATCAAGGAGGGTTGCCAGCCAGTATTGGTCCTTCTCCTTGATACCACGAATACGAGGATCCTTACGCAGGCTTTGCAGGATCAGGGAGGCCATGCAGCGTAGGTTTGCTGAGGCATTCGGTCCGGAGTCCCTGGGTCACTAAGGACGACATGGTCCGCAGCCACCTCCTCCCAGCCACGTACAAGTCCATGTGTTTCTTGGGACTGATCCCTTAAAGACTGCTGCTGATGCTGAGTGCCAGGCTCCACCTCCATACTGACACAATCTTCCTACTCCTCCTGCTCCTCTTCCTGTGTGATCGACGGGCACGCAGGAACACTGTCTGTATAAAGGGGGCCTTGAGAGCTAAGGAAGTCCTACTCTTACTGCCTCTGTTCTGCCTCAAGTGCCCTGTCCATTATTCCACGCAGCGTGTGCTCCAACAGGTGGACAAGGGGGACAGTGTCACTGATGCATGCACTGTCACTGCTCACCATCCTCGTGGCCTCCTCAAATGGTGACAGGACAGTGCATGCATCCCTAATCATGGCCCACTGGCGTGGGAAAAAAAAAACAAGCTCCCCTGACCCTGTCCTGGTGCCATAGTCGCACAGGTACTCATTGATGGCCCTCTGCTGCGTGTGCAGCCGCTGCAGCATGGCCAACATTGAGCTCCACCTGGTGGGCATGTCACAGATTAGGCGGTTCTTGGGCAGGTTAAACTCCTTTTTGGAGGTCCGCCAGCCGAGCACTGGCATTATATGACCGGCGGCAAAAAAAACAGACTTTCCTGGCCTGCCTCAGGACATCCTGTAAGCCCGGGTACCTGCCCAAGAACCGCTGCACCACCAAGTTAAGGACGTGAGCCAAACAGGGCACATGGGTCATTTGTCCCTGTCGGAGGGCAGAGAGGAGGTTGGTGCCATTGTCGCAAGCCACCATTCCTGCCTTAAGTTGGCGTGGCGTCAACCACCTCTGAACCTGCCCCTGCAGAGCTGACAGAACCTCTGCCCCAGTGTGGCTCCTGTCCCCCAAGCACACCAGCACCGCATGGCATCTTTTGGCCTGCGTACTTGCGTAGCCCCTTGAATGGCTACGGAGCACCGCTGGTTCCGAGGACAAAGCACAGGAAGAGGCCATGGAGGAAGAAGAAGAGGAGGGGGTGGAGGAGAGAGGTGTGTCACAATCATTAGTAGTGGCATTTTGGAGGCGTGGTGGCGGAACAACCTCCAACACTACTGCCCCTTGTCCTGCATCCTTCCCAGCTGCCAGCAGAGTCACCCAATGCACCGTGAAACTTAGGTAACGTCCCTGTCTATGCCTGCTGGACCATGAGTCAGCGGTAATATGCACCTTACCGCTGACCGCCCTGTTCAGCGAGGCATGGACATTGCCTTCCACATGCCGGTAGAGAGCCGGAATCGCCTTCCGTGAGAAAAAGTGGCGTTTGGGTACCTGCCACTGAGGAACCGCACATTCCACAAACTCACAGAAGGGGGCAGAGTCTACCAACTGAAAAGGCAGCAGTTGAAGTTCTAGCAATTTTGCCAAGCTAGCATTCAACCGCTGAGCATGTGGATGGCTGGGAGCAAACTTCTTTCGGCAGTGCAGCAGCTGGGGCAGGGAAATTTGCTTGGTATAATCTGACGTCTGTGTACCAAAAGCAGAGTGCCCACAAGTACTTGGCTGTGACACACCTAATTCTACACCTTCATTCCTCTCAGTGCAGGTCTCAGAGAGGACTGAAGGTATAGTGGGGTTGGAGATCTCAGCTGATGAGGAGCAAGGAGAGGTCCTCTTTGTTCTTTGGTGTGGGTCTTTTAGATACGCTTGCCAACGAACTGCATGGCAGGTCAACATATGTCTGGTCAATCATGTGGTACCCAAGCGGGAGATGTTTTGGCCACGCGAGATACGCTTGAGACATTGCTTGTTGCAAATAGCAGCGCTGCGATCTGATGCACTCGTCTCAAAAAAGGCCCACACCAAAGAACTTTTTGAATAACGCGCAGAGACTGCAGCGCCCTGCACATGTGGAGCTTTGGGGTGTGATGCAGTCAATGTGCTGCCCTTAGGCTGGCACCTGGAGGGCATCATGCCTCGTTGGTGATGTGCCGCCTCCTCCTCCTCCTCTCTCCTATCAGGCACCCACGTTGAGTCAGTGACCTCATCATCCCTTCCCTCCTCATCACTGGAGCAAACCTGGCAGTATGCTGCAGCAGGGGGAGCATGACTGTGAGATTGCTGTCCTTCTTGGGCACCCCTCTGTCCGTGCTCATGTTACTGCCTTCATCGAGCTCAGTATCATCGTCAGAGCCTTCCAAACTCTGGGCATCCTCCTGGAGCATGTACCCAACACTGTGGTCAAACAGTTCGAGGGACTCCTCAGGAGGACATGGTGGGGCTAGGGAAGGAGTCACTGATGACCTTGAGCCAATGGAAGATGCCGCTGCTTTGCCAGACAAAGTACCCTGAGCATGGGTGTGAGAGGATGAGGAAGATGAGGACGGCTTGGTCATCCACTCGACCAAGTCTTCCGCATGTTGCGGCTCAACACGGCCAGCTGCCGAAAAAAAGGCCAAGCGTGTCCCACGGCCACGTGCTGATGAGGATGCACAGTCTCCACGACCAGCACTAGACACAGAGCCTGCTTGCCCTCTCTTATTGGCTTGTGACTGTCTGCCTCTCCTTCTTTGCCTTCCAGACATACTAATGGCCTGTAGCTGCATTAAGCTGGGATATATAAATATATATATATATGTACTGATACTGCAGCTAGCAAAATCAACTGCCTGCCTGTAGTATGAGAACACCACCAACCTTCTACAGATAGCTTTAGCTGAACACTGTGTAGAGCTCGCAAAAAAATAACTTGTAGCTTTAGCTGAACACTGTGAAGAGGACGCACTGCACTAACTTGTAGCTTTAGATGAACACTGTGCAGAGGTCTCACTGCACTAACTTGTAGTTTTAGCTGAACACTGAGCAGGACGCACTGCACTAACTTGTAGCTTTAGATGAACACTGTGCAGAGGTCTCACTACACTAACTTGTAGGTTTAGCTGAACACTGTGAGGAGGACCCACTAACTTGTAGTTTTAGCTGAACACTGTGAGCAGGACGCACTGCACTAACTTGTAGTTTTAGCTGAACACTGTGAGCAGGACGCACTGCACTAACTTGTAGTTTTAGCTGAATACTGTGAGCAGGACGCACTGCACTAACTTGTAGCTTTAGATGAACACTGTGAGCAGGACGCACTGCACTAACTTGTAGTTTTAGCTGAACACTGTGAGCAGGATGCACTGCACTAACTTGTAGCTTTAGATGAACACTGTGCAGAGGTCTTACTACACTAACTCGTAGGTTTAGCTGAACACTGTGAGGAGGACGCACCACACTAACTTGTAGTTTTTACTTGAACACTGTGAGCAGGACGCATTGCACTAACTTGTAGCTTTAGATGAACACTGTGCAGAGGTCTCACTACACTAAGTTGTAGTTTTTACTTGAACACTGTGAGCAGGACACATTGCACTAACTTGTAGTTTTAGATGAACACTGTGCAGAGGTCTCACTACACTAACTTGTAGTTTTAGCTGAACACTGTGAGCAGGATGCACTGCACTAACTGTAAATAGTCTACCTGCCTGACTGTGGTACTAATAGGATCAAAAGAACACCAGCAATTTTCTTCAGGTAGCTGGAAATACTGTAACAAGACAAGCCTGCCTGTCAGTAAGAAGATAACAGGAACGGATCTAGCTAAACTGAATACAGTGTGTGTGTGTGTGTGTGTGTATATATATATATATATATATATATATATATATATATATATATATATATATATATATATATTATACACACAACACCTGGGATGCATATATATACACAATGCACTGCAAGTGCAGCTAACTGACTGACTGTCCTGCCTAATCTAACTTAAATCAAATGACACTGTCTCTCTGTCTCTCAACGCTGGAGCACACTACACAGGGCCGATGTGCAGGCGGCCTTATATAGTGTGGGACGTGTTCTAAACCCCCTGAGCCATAATTGGCCAAAGCCACCCTGGCTTTGGCCAATTACAGCTCTCTCTACTGACGGCGCTGTGATTGGCCAAGATTGTGGGTCATAGTGCATGCTTGGCCAATCATCAGCCAGCAATGCACTGCGATGCCGCAGTGAATTATGGGCCGTGACGCGCCACATGAATTTGGCGCGAAGGGCCCATAACGTTCGGAATTCGGCGAACGACCGAACAGCCAATGTTTGAGTCGAACATGGGTTCGACTCGAACACGAAGCTCATCCCTACAAGGGAGGTACACTCTGTATACTTCTACTTGCAGGACAGTAGGCTTGCCAAAGACCCTGAGTCCCTGGAGGCACCAGGGCTCCCAAGCCTGGGACTCCCTATTAGTACTGGCGCTTGATCTTCCCTACCCTTTTCCATGGTAAAGATACCTATAGTCTCTTGGAACATAAGGGGAATTCATTCTCCTTTAAAGCGCACTATGATCTTTATGTGCCTTAACAACTTCACCCCCGGGTATTTTGTTTCCAGGAAACTCATTTGACAGCTGAGACAGTGAGTTGTCTACGATACTCCTGGGTGGCGAGAGCCTACCACTTTACACATACTTCTTACTCCGGGGGTCAGTGTTTTGATCCATGGAGCTTTGGACTACCAGGATTATGATAGTGTAATAGACACGGAATGGTCGCTTTGTTTTTATTCATTGTCGCTTTGGTACATTGTCATGTGTGTTAGCTTGTGTTTACATACCTCCACCCTGTACAGCAGCGGTGCTCAGACTCCTGATCGCATTCTTGGACAGCATGCCTGATGTTCCACTGCTCGTGATTGGGGACTTGTTGTTTCAATCCAGTCGAGGATAGAAATTAGGCCCTCTGCCCTCTCCAGGGGAACTCCCCTGGCGTGGTTGTTGCAAGAGGTGGGCTGGGTGGATGTCTGGCGACACCGCAATCCGCGTGTCAAGCAATTTACTTGTTTCTCCAAATCATATGGCTGTCTGTTTAGAATTGACCTAGAGGTGGGCAAATCGAGCTGCGGCCGTATGTCGCTGATTTGGTGCATAGACCCTGTAGTGTGTTAGACCATTCCCCATTAGTGATACACCTCCTGGTAGCCCCACCAGGTACACTACCTAGAGGCCCGTGGAAGTTTAATGCCTTTTGGTTGAAGCTATTTCACTCTCATGAGGGAATAGTGGGGAGCATGCACGAATTCTTCACGTTCCAGGATCCCAATACCTTGAGTCTACCACAATGGGAAGCCTTCAAGTCATACTGGCGTGGCCTCTTAATCACAAAATGAATAAAGGTAAACATGCTTCATCCACCCTTAAGGCAGAGGTGTAATCTTGGGTCCAGGCAATGGAAGAACTATACATAGCAGATCCCTCTGTTTTGACTAGGGAGGCGTGGCAGGCCGCCCAATCTGCCTATAAGCATTTACTCTCCTCCTTGGCCGAAAATAAGAGATTCTTCTCTAAGCAGGCATTCTTTGAGGAGGGTGAGAAAACTGGCCACCTTTTGGTGAGGATTGTGAACTCCCACCAAAGATCCCCTGCTATAGGAGCCATCCAGTCCTGGGCAGGGCCCATAGTGCACCTGCCTGCGCTGATCATGCAGGAATTAGCTAGTTTCTAGGAATCTCTTTACAGTACTGGCATTTCCTACAACCAGGAAGAACTTGACCTATATTTACAAAATATGTCTTTCCCAGTACTGTCTGCAAGCTAGAGGACGGAGTTAGAGGCCCCACTTACTAAAGAAGAGTTGCGGGTAGCGGTTGGTTCTTTCCACAACTGCAAAGCGCAGGAGGAGGATGGGATCCCCATAGTAGTATACAAACAATACTCTGAAGAATTGCAACCACGTTTGCTAAAAGTTTTTATTGAGTCCCAGGAGAGGGGTGTAGTCCCCCCTCAATGTCAAAAGCAAATATTATTTTATTACTCAAACCAGGTAAGGACCCAGTTGATCCAGGTTCATACCGCCGGATTTCGTTGCTGCAGAGTGACGTTAAGATCTTGGCAAAGGTGTTGGTTATTCGGCTGAATGGAGTAATAGCATCTATTGTGCACGATGACCAGGCTCATGCCCAATAAATCCAATGCCATTTACCTGTGATTGCTGTTCTTAAATATTCATTCCCAGGCGGATAACATGGGTAGCAGAGCGTTCTTATCATTGGACATCACAAAGGCGTTTGATAGTATAAACTGGAGTTATCTGTGGGCAGTGTAGAAGTTCGGATTTGGTCCTACCTACATATCATGGGTACACCTTCTCTATAGTCAACCACAGGCTGCTATCCGAGCCTTTGGTACTTTTAACCCATGGCTTCGCATTAAGGAGAGGAACTAGGCAGGAATACCCGCTGTCCCCTTTCCTTTTTGCACTGGCTATAGAACCAATCGTAATCAAGATGGGCTAAACCGCACATTATTTTCAGAAACCATGAATCGGACTGAGACAGAAGTACAGTTAAATCACACTTGTTTAATAATAATAAAAAAAGATAAACAGAGTAAACGTAGGCTAGGAGGATAGTCAGACAAGCTAAAACGTCAGGGAGCCAGAGATGAGTATAGTAGAACAGCAAGCAGGAGCTGAAACCAGAAGTAATGTCAGCCAAGCAAGTCTTTAACAGGAACACAGGAGAGCGTCTCTAGAGATGTGACCAAGGTGAAGGCAGAGATCATCTAGACTGGACAGCTTAAGTAAGCAGGACTGACGAGAAGGATATCATCAACAGGTGAGTCACTGTGGAGAAATGGTATCAACCTGTGACTTTCTCATGTCCCATACCTATTGACACCTCCTTTAAATATCTAGGGATTCAGGTCACATCTAGGCCGAGGGATTTTATTCACCTCAACACCCCCCCCCCCCTCCTCTAATGGTTTAGGGATAAGGTCAAAACGTGGAATGCCCTCCACTTATCGGTGGTGGGACAGGTAAACTTGATACAAATTATACTCCTGCCACAACTGCTTTACTTTCTTCATAATGCCCCCATGGTTATTCCCTTAAAGATTTTTAGAATAGTAAATACCATTTTCCGAAGCCTTATATGCAAAGATAGACCCCCTAGGATTAAACTATAGCACCTACAAAGGCCCAAAGACGATGGGGGGTTGGCTGTATGGCCCCTGGCTGTATTACCTGGTAGCACAGCTACAACACCTCATTGGCACATTCAGGTCTGTGGGAGAGGCAGGGACCAGGACACAAAGTTATTCAGACACCAATGCTCCACACTGTACGCAGAGGACCTATTGCCATGGCTCTTGAGGTGCTAGCCTTTGCAAAACCACATGAAAAGTACCCAACCTGTAGTCTCGTCCAAAAGGTATGGAATAAATCCAAATATCTCCAGGAGGCGGATGGCTATACTGATTATAGTCCTATTTGGTTAAACGACACTTGCACTGAATTGGCCAAGCTGCAATCTGGGGTTAGGTGGAAAGCGCATGGGGTTACACATCTTAAGCAAATCTTCCATAATGGGCTGTTACACACCTTCACCGACCTGAAGGAGGCATACAGCCTGCCATCCTCAATGAATTTCCATTACTTACAACTCCGCCATGCGGTTACGGTACAAAACCAGTCCTCAGAGTGATGTCTGTCCCCGACCCCAGTGTTTAGCCTCATTACAGATGCTGACTCATGTAAAGGTTTTATTTCCCAATGCTATGCCATACTGTTACAATCCATCTTGAAGCAACACCCCCAGAAAGTGAGGGAGAAATGGGAGGCAGATGTTGGGCAGCTAGATGGGGAGCAATGGGAAGAGATATTTCAGGCGATAAGTATTTGCTGGATAGGACAATAAGTAGCAGCGCTAGACCTACTATTGAATAAAAAATACCAACAGTGTTTTACAATGTACAGTATCAAAACGTAAATGTGAAAACTAAATGATATAAAAGTCCATCTATATAGGATAGGCAGTGCTCAAACAATTATCCGGAAAGTGAGTGTAGTTCAATTGGTTGGATACATCCTCCACCACAACCCCAGTGATACACCACACAAAATGCTCGCATGCTCGCACACAAAATGGTCAGCATACAGAGCAGAACCCGCCAAACTCACCAGTCACGGATCAAATATGTGGGCAGATTGTGGTACCATTCAGATGTTTCCCAGAACTTGAAAGGATCACCATAGCATAATACTGATAATCGATATTTATTATACTGTATAAAAAGAATGTCACTTACAATGATCTGGAATTATAAAAGCAAACAGCCGGCCGACTAATGCAGACACCCGTCCCACGAACGGCACACGCGAGACGTCAGCTCCTCCCGATGCGCGTTTCGTCATACGATGATATCTTCTGGGCCACTGACGACGTATGACGAAACGCGCGTTGAGAGGAGCTGACGTGCTGACGTCTCGCGTGTGCCGTTCGTGGGACGGGTGTCTGCATTAGCCGGCCGGCTGTTTGTTTGCTTTTATAATTCCAGGTCATTGTTTTTATAATTCCAGATCATTGTAAGTGACATTCTTTTTATATAATAAATATCGATTATCAGTATTATGCTATGGTGATTCTTTCTCGTTCTGGGAAACATCTGAATGGTACCACAATCTGCCCACATATTTGATCCGTGACTGGCGAGTTTGGCGGGTTCTGCTCTGTATGCTGACCATCTTGTGGGGTTTGCCTGGATATCGCCCTTTTGGTCCTCATTTGGATAAAGGCCCTGGCCGGGTACAGGTCGCAGGCTTATAGAGCTTGCCGTTCGGTAAGCGAGCATTTTGTGTGGTGTATCACTGGGGTTGCGGTGGAGGATGTATCCAACCAATTGAACTACACTCACTTTCCGGATAATTGTTTGAGCACTGCCTATCCTATATAGATGGACTTTTATTTCATTTAGTTTTCACATTTACGTTTTGATACTGTACATTGTAAAACACTGTTGGTATTTTTTATTCAATAGTAGGTCTAGCGCTGCTACTTATCGTCCTATTAACGTTTGTGTGTATCTCACTCTTAGCAGCTGCTTTTTTAGTTTTTTATTATATATTTATATGTAAAATTTTTGCATTTCATTATGTTTCTCACTTTAAGTTTTAAGAATATTTCATCTACAGCGCAGTATTTTTTGCATAATGATAGGTATTTGCTCACTGAACGTGTCACAAAGACTTTCCGGAGTAGTGACTACGGTCAATTCAGTATTAAGGTTTCTCTTCCACAGGACCCGAGAGCATGTCTCCTGGCTGCACTGAAAGAATATTAGTGGGAGGTATACACTAAAGAGGCTATTCAGAGTCTTATTCTAGGTCAGGAAATAATGATCCATTGGAAATCTGAAGATCCCCCAACAATAAAGGAATGGATTACTAACATTGGGCTGGTGCTGAGAATAGAGAAACGTATACATCAACACAGGGGAAGTGCACTGAAATTTGAGAGAACATGGGCACTGTGGCTGGATGTTCTGGGACTTGCCTCAGTGGATCTGGTCGTGGACAGATTACTGGGAATTAATGTTGGTTGATCACTTGGTTATATGGAATACTGTTACCTGCTGGAGAAGTTATAAGCTGCTTATTATTGTTGAGATGCATTGTACTGTACTGTATTGCAATGATGACAATGTTTGTATACCAATTCTGCACAATAAATACCTTTTTTGTTGCATAAAAAAAAAATACCACCAAAAAAAGTTCTATTTATGTGTATATAAATCTCATTTGCGTACAGTGTTGCATTACCGAGCAATTGCCAGTTAACAGAGCACAGTGTTAAATATCACAAAATGCCCTGGTCATGAAGGAGGGTAAAACTTTCTGAAGGTCAAGTGGTTTATGGTTAATGTTTTGCCATTTGCTGTGAATTTTTTTTGGTCATGATACACAAACTCACATGGTAAATAGGGTTTCTTTCTGCAATGAAATATACCTACTATATTTGCAAATAAATTGAGTCCTTGAAGTAAAGGTTTCTTTTCTATAATTAGTTTGTGATCGCAGCGACACATACTTTTAATGCACCAGTATGGCCCCCTTCCCCAGCAGTTTCATCCCAAACTCCTGTCCCCTAAATGGGAGGAGAAGAATGAATAATGCATTCTGAACCCAGTACTGACGGTATCCATGATATAGTACCTTCCACCAGTAAGGACATTTTTTAGGGATCCTCCTCTCCAACCTCCAACCTTAATTTATCCTCACATCAGCTTTCAGGGACATCTTTACACATGAAAGGATTAAACTTCCTCTCCCACAGCCCATACCAAGCCATTCACATTATTCAAGGACTTGCATAGATTCATTAGGGATCTCACTGTAGCAGATTTTATTTCACATAAAATTTCTGTGAAGCCATTACAAAAGATTGCAATATTATGGATTTAGGTTTCGATTTCGATTTCTGATAAAGTTGCTAGAAATATTGCTAAGGTTCCTGAATACCTGCTAGATGATAATAACTCTTTTCCACCAACATTCCTAACCAATCATACTTTGGCAACATTCCTAACTGATTATTATATGTTGCCAATACAACACACTTCTTTGAAACCAAAATCCCCTTTTTACCCTACCCATGTTAAGGGCTAGTTTATTTATATGTTTTTATAGCATATTTGGATCTCACGGAGCTACAGTATGTAAGAGGAAGGCACACCTCATATATAGAAAGCATCATAATTTAAGCCACTGCAGGCCTTGCTCTTGCTCATGCATGTGCGCATTGCACACATACTCATACGTCTAATCGAAAAGGAAATCTTAGACGTACTATTCCAGTTTGCTTGCTCACATTCATGCATGAACACACATGCGTGTGTACTTAGTGCCCAGTGGCCTATTTAAACTGGTACTATGAGCAGTTGCTGAATGTCTTCTGTTGTCTTCAGTTTATTCCTGTGTTCCTGAGACCTAATCCACTGAACCTGTTTATTTGTGTATGGTTTGGCTTCCCCTTGGACTTCGCTGCTGACTTGGTCCCTCACTGCCCTGCTATCACTGACCACTGACTGTCCTGAGGACTGCAACTACCAGCTCTACCCACATAAAGAATGGACATCAACAGCCAGCAACTCTGGCACTCGTGTCACTCCATGCCTTCACACTCCCTGTCTCCACCTTCAGGAGTGTTGAGCAAGAGGTACAAGAGAGGCCTCCACAACTTTTCATTCTTCACCAGGTACATGATAGCCACAGAGAGAGAGAGAGAGCTGCTCTGAAGACTTTAATGATAACAGGGATATTTTTATAAAGCTTGCTGACCAGGGAGGGGGGATTGTGGTTTTAAACTAAGCCAACTATTTTAGAGAGCTACACAGGCTTCTGTCAGATTCTGACATCCATATACAATTTTCTAAGGATCCATTGGATGGTTTCATTGTTGAGCTGAAAAGATTGTTCAGTACTCCCACTTTGGATAAGATTATAAATAAAAAGGAGCTGCATTTCTGGTAAAGGATTGCTTGCTTTCATATTCCTTACTTTTACTACCTACCCAAGGTACAAAATAATAGCCAAAACCCTCCAGAAAGACCCATAGTGGCCTCCATGGGTAGTAAAACGAATCGATTATCTGTGTATATTGACCAGCTTTAACAGCCACTAGTGTCAGGTCTTCCTTCTTATGTGAATAACTCTGGACACCTCTTATAAATATTAAAATCATATGGGAATCTAGCTAGTATTGGCTCTCACTTGACGTGAGTTCCTTTATACCTCAATCCCCCACAAGGTGGGCCTCCAAGCCATACAATATTTCTTGTCTACCCATTCTGACCTACATCACGGAAAGGCAGATTTTATTTTAAAAAACACAGAATTCTGTCTTACTCATAATTATTCTGAATTTCAGAATATATACCAGTTACAGACAAAGGGCATGGCCATGGGCACTCATTTTGTGCCCAGTTATGCCAATCTGTAGACGTGCAGAATGAAAAAAATCCTTTACATAAATGTGTTTAGTTAAATTAGTTTAATTCTTTTTCAGAATTAGTTTTGTTTATTTGAATTCGAATTGATTAAAATTTGAATCAATTCGAATTCCATTCAAATTGCACTGAAATTTGAATTGAATTCCATTCATTCCATTTAATTCCATTTATTCTTTTATTTTCTATTCTTTTCTATTCTATTCTAATTAAAGTGTATTCTATTCAAAATTTGAATTTCGGAAAAGGGTTTCTATTCTATTCTATTCTTTTCTATTTTATTATTTTATCTTCTATTCTATTCTATTCTTTTCTATTCAATTTTATTTTATTTGAAATTCAAATTTCGGAAGATGGATATATTGTTTCTATTCTAGTCTATTGTCTATTCTATTCCATTTGTTTCTTAATATTCTAGTCAATTCTATTTTTTTATTTTCTATTCTAATCTATTCTTTTCTATTCTATTTAATCTATTATTTTCTATTTATAAGCTAGGTTCAGGGAACATACAGTAGAAGACTCGTTGAACAAGTGGATGTCAAACACAGTGCTTCCTAACCCTTCACAAACAATCATGTCAAATTGACAAAAGATTTATATGTGTGGGTCATCAAGGCGATAACTAATAATGTTTCCAAGGCAGAATGTTTCGCCAAACTTTGTGAATGCAAAACATTTAGGATTTTTACTGTAAACACTGTCACCTAATGGGCTAAATGAAGAAATAGAGCTCCATACAGGCATTTAATTTTATGTTATGGGCCGTGTTACACCTGTTAGGGGTGTCATTTTTGGACATTGTTGTGTACATGAATTTATAATTATTTTGTGCCACATGTGCATGTGCTCACCCAGGGTCTCACCCAGTTTACGCAGATATTTATCAACTTTTATCTTATTGTATTTTATTCAATTTTCTACATGGATTGATGAGTTGCCTCCTTTTTATAGTTGATATACATGCTTTTACCTTTTTTATATATTCTGTAAGGTTAGTGTGATTAAACTCAAGCGGTAGGTGCGTTTACAATGAGCTTCGCCAGTCCAAATCTGTATTTTAAGGACATGGCAGCACACTTTTATTTAAAACCAAGTCTCAGTTCACACAGATAAATCTTCCCATGCAGGGGGTTCTCACCATCACTGTGAAAACATAACATTCAGCCTCCTGCCTTTCTTGTGGCAGCTTTACTGCTCCAAATACCTTTGCAAAACCATCAAAGACATCCCAGTGGTATTGCGCAGACACTGAACTTTGGTTCTGCAGCTTTCCTTGAGAAAAAGAAAAAGTTCTCCCGGAGGGGGGGTTTTAAGCGACAAAGTGTGTAAGTCAAGGCAATGACAATGTTATACAATCAATTCTTGTTTTTAATTATACAATAAATATACAATTGAATCAAATTCTAAAATCATCAAGTTTGTAGTCTCTGGTTAATGATCACATAAGAAATATACTTCAATAAAGGAATTGTAAAAATTCTATACATTCTGGTTGCAGGCAGTAATAACATATACCATACAAATGGTCAATGATAAGATACATTGTATTACAAAAGGTAGGTTGTCATCCATATGAGTACCCCAACGCGTTTCGACCAATCCTGGTCTTCTTCAGGGAAATTTGTACTCTGGTGAGACATAGAAGAACAATAATAAAATTCTGACTTTCTAACAAGGTACCAACATCTATTATATATAAAAATAAAGATATATTTACCACTCAAGAGAGGGGAAATGACTCGTAACCAGAGGTTGTGAACACAAGTGCATAGATCCGGAATTCTCGTATAGAACCCCCCTCCTCTCACCCGGGTGGGAACCAGCCGAAAAAGAGGGGCTTGCAAGGAGTCACACATAGGAGCCCCCAGGGGTGGGAAGGAGAATGGAGGACACCTATGATGATTAAATGAGTAATTCAATCATCTAAAATAATAATGTATTTTAACAGCATTTGACTAGTATCAGATGAATTTTTCAACACCCACATGCTGGAGAGTATGCAAATCCACAACTCTAACATGTGTTGGAACAATGTAAAATGGAGTGTGTTAATAGACTGTCAAATAGTCATGTGGTGATTATAAATATAATTTGATGTGCCATAACCATTAAACGCCATTGAGAAATTGTAGGTAATAATTGAAATTGCTGGGATCCATAATATATTGATAACAGAGGTGTGGCTAAAATGTGAATGTGAAAAAATGTGAAAAATGTGAAAAAATGAAAATGTAAATACAGGTTAAAAATATGAAAAAATGTATGGAAGAATATGAGAGAAACTGTGACTGTGTGTATCTTATGTGTGTATGAGTGTGTGTGTAGGATGTGTATGTGAGTGTGTATGTGGGATGTGTGTAGGGTGACCGGATCAAAGTGAAATAAAACAGTGAAGTGCAACACAGGAATAAAAAAGGAAATGATAAAAAGTGTAACAAAAGAGTGACAAATAAAATGACTGAAGTGAGTGAAGATGTGTGTAGTCAAATGAGATGTGTGTGAGAACGTTAATGAGTATATGTGTATACTCCATATAGTAATAATATATGTTAAATAGCCATATGCGATAGTAAGGGAAAACAACAATAGTAATGGCCTTGATGATTGTGGAGATATACATCAGGCATTTGTACATTGATAGAAAAATAAAGTATGCTGGATGTAGTACTTACATGGGTTCCAATCCTATATATGTGTGTATAGGAGGGACTCAGCTGGAATCACTGTAGGATCCGGGTGAGGTGAGATGCTTAAATAGGATCTATGCCTATAAGTATCAGGTGTCAACTCCTTCTCCTCCCCTCCTCCCCTGATTAGCCATACCGCCAAACATGGCGGCCGCCGTGTGGCTCCCTCGGTGTTCCTGTGAGCGTGATCTCCGGCCGCTGCCGTCTCCCCATCATAATCGCGTGACACCATGACCCCATGACGCACGCGGGGCTGAAGCCACGCATGGGCATGGGTCCATAGGGCGTCTGCCGGTGATCAAGGGATGCCGCCGACATGGTAACGTTCAGCTTTTCTTGCATCTTCCTAGCTGCGCTTGTCCCTCTTGAACCTTCTCTCAGGCTTGGGCCTTCCTCTGTCCCAACTTGATCTTGATGCATTGCAGAATCCCACACGGCTCACTAGAACAAAAAAGATGGGATTTTAGAGAAGATACAAAAGTAACAATGTTGCATATCAGAAGGTTAATTGTTTGACAGCAACATATATTACAGATGCTGTATTTACATGGAAACTCCTGGCTGTCAATTGCCGCCACATACCAGAGGAAGGTGGCAGAACGAGAAAGTATTCTACAAACACCTTGCATACTTCAAAGAAGGTGTGCAGAATGCCCAATGTCTATAATTCTGTAAATAAATATGGGTGCTAGGTATCCCAAGTATTACTATACATATTACTATACATAATGCCACAAAACTAAAACATCATAACTTTAACCACTTGAGCCCTAGAAGATTAGGCTGCTCAATGACCAAAGCACTTTTTACAATTTGGCACTGTTCTGTTTTAACTGGTAATTGCGCGGTCATGCAATGTTGTACCCAAACAAAATTTGTGTCCATTTTTTCCCACAAATATAGCTTTCTTTTGATGGTATTTGATTGCCTCTGCGATTTTTATTTTTTGAGATAAAAACTGAAAAAGATATACATTTTTTTTTTTAATTATTTTTCTACTTTTTGTTATAAGAAAAATCCAATAAACTCAATTTTAGTCATACATTTAGGACAAAATGTATTCAGCCTCATGTCTCTGGTATAAAAAATGTCAATAAGCATTTATTTATTTGTTTGTGCAAAAGTTATAGCGTCTACAAACTATAGTACATTTTCTGGAATTTATGCAGCTTTTAGTTTGACTGCCTATCTCATTTTTTGAGGTGCTAAAATGGCAGGGCAGTACAACCCCTTCCCAAATGACCCCATTTTGGAAAGTAGACACCCCAAGGAAATTGCTGAGAGGCTTGTTGAGCCCATTGAATATTATATTTTTTTGTCACAAGTGATTGAAAAATGAAATTAATTTTCCCGAAACTTGTGGCAAAATATAAAATATTCCATGGACTCAACATGCCTCTCAGGAAATAGCTTGAAGTGTCTTCTTCCCAAAAATGGGTCAGTTGGGGTGGTTGTGTTATCTTTAAATTTCATGGCCTCTGAAACTGTGATAGGTAGTAAGGAAGTGAAATCAACATTTTACGCCCTTGGAAAGCCTGAAGGCTGTGCTTGGTTTTCGGGGTCCTGTACATGGCTAGTACATGGCTAGGCTCCCAAAAAGTCTCACACATGTGGTATCCTCGTACTCAGGAGAAGCAGCAGAATGTATTTTGGGGTGTAATTTTACATATGCCCATGGCATGTTCGAGCAATATATCATTTAGTGATGACTTTGTGCAAAAAAAAAAATTTGTAATATTCACGCAACTTGTGGAAAAATATAAAATATTCCATGGACACACCATGCCTATCAGCAAATAGCTTGGGATGTCTACTTTCCAAAAAGGGGTCATTTGGGGGGGGGGGTTGAACTGTCTTGCTATTTTATGCACAACATTTATAAGCTTATGTCACACATCACCCACTCTTCTAACCACTTGAAGACAAAGCCCTTTCTGACACTTTTTGTTTACATGAAATTTTTTTTTTTTTTTTTATAGATATGCGTAAAATGGAACACTTAACCGCAAAAATTGAAGGTAAACTCCCCCAATTTGAAAAAAATTGGAAACCTTGGGATGATTCAATATTTTCTCCTGATTCTCTCAATTCTGCCTCTTTTTGATACCAATTAGCACTACTTCTTGAGCATTCTTGTGTTTGAACATGTAGTTGAGACATAAGCATGGATACTGTATGGAACTTCTTTTTTGTTTGTATGACCCAATACGGGAAGAAGCTGACATCTACCTGTACAGATATCCCCATCAAGCTTATTTACACTGTTTGTACTTAGCTTTTGATTGCTTCTATGTTAAATTGTCATAACTTTTTCTTATATCTTTTGTTATGCCGATTTATATTTGTTGAAAAAAAAATTAAAAAAAAAAAAAAAAAGAATACTGCCCTTCATCCACCCACTTCTAATGATGAGCATGCATGCACCATTTTTTTTTAACTGTGGTGGTGAAATCACCTCCTACAGTGCTGGAGTCGCGGATTTACGTATCGTGGAAGCAAACGCTGTTGCTGTTAAGATAAATAAATCAGTGCTGCAGCTGAATGGTGTACCTGCTAAGCAAATAATGGTTAACAATAAAACAGAGTAACATTACAGTATAACAGTAAGACATACCATACCTGCATAGCAAATACAATAAAACATAGTCAAAATAAAACATTTTTTAACGCAATCTGTGCCTAAATAAATATATACTGAAGCATGGGGGCAATCTGCCCCTAATGTTAGGAGCAAATTGCTCCTCCGTCCCTGCCCCTATGCTTCGGCATATATGCTCTTTTTTAACTGTGGTGGTGAAATCACCTCCGACATCGCTGGAGTCACGGCTTTACGTATCGTGGGAGCAAACGCTGTTGCTGTCAGAATAAATAAACTTGTGCTGCAGCTGAATGGCGTACCTGCTAAGCAAATGATGGTTAACAATAAAACAAAGTAACATTACAATATAACAGCAAGACATACCATACCTGCAAAGCAAATACAATAAAACATAGTAAAAATAAAACATTACAGTTCTAAAATACAGTAACAGCAGAGAGAGAACAATAGATATAGAACAAGAGTGAGCGAACAATTGAGCAGACAGTAGAGAGTGAACATAAGAGAGAAAATAGAGAGAGAGAAGAAAAATAAAACCACAACCATTTTTGGCTTTTTTATTTTATTTTTTTTGTGCTTTTTGTGTGTGTGTGTTTTTTTTTTACTTTTATAAAAACTGTAAACTGTGAATGTTCCAGATTAGGGTCTCTCAAAATGTGATGGCCATCTCATCTTTCGAGACCCTTTGTTAGTGTGTTCTAGGACTGTGTAGTGCTGTACCCTGGTCAGGACAGGAGGGGCAATAAAAGTGGGTGTCACGCCTAATTCCATGTTTTCGACAGACACAACATCTTCTTTGGGGTGTGCTTTGGGTAGAGGTACCAAGGAGGATATACAGAAATTGCCTCTCATGCAGCCGGCTCACTCCATTTGCGCTGGGAAGGTGGGCCATAGTACCGTCTAGAAACAGAAGGGCTGTGACAATCACTTCCTGGAATTTTAGGAAGGATCCAGTTCATCCTAAAGCTTTGTATAGCACAAAAGCGTTCAACAGAGCCAATTGAAATAAACATACAGACACTTTTTTGTACCAGCGTCTGGCCTTACGGGCAATTTGGTACGGCGCCAACAACTGGTCATTGAGGTCCACCCCTTCCATGTTAAAGTTGTATTCATGGACACAGAGGGGTTTCTCCACAACACCAGTCGCCCACTCAAGCAGGCTCTCTCCCCTGTCTAAGTAGGGATTCTACAAGCCGTTGGGGGAAGCCCCGGCGAATAGATCTCACGGTGCCACATGCACCTATTCCATAATCAAAAAGGTGACCAAAAAGTAGCACGCTCGTGTAATAATTGTCCACCTAGGGTGACACCAAGTCCCACACAATATTACCAGCACTCCCTATATAGTCTGGGCAGTGCTCCAGCTCTACATGACTATCTTTTCCCTCGTAAACCATGAAACTATATGTATAGCCTGTTGCCCTGTCACAGAGCTAATACATTTTCACCCCATATCTGGCACTCTTGCTGGGATGATACTGTTTGATAGACAAGCGGCTGGAAAACTTAATTCGGGACTCATCAACACAGACAACTTGATCGGGAGTAAACAAGGCTGCAAACTGTTGGTTGAAGTGGTTTACGAGGGGCCAAATTTTGTAGAGCCGATCAAATCCAGGGTCATCCCAAGGACGAAAGAGTTTATCATTGAAGTGCATGAACCGCAAGATCTGCTCATATCGTGTCCTGGTCATGGAGGCAGAGAACACGGGCAAATGGTGAATTGGGTCAGTGGACCAATATGACCGCAACTGATTCTTTTTAGTTATGCCCATGAGGAGGGATAGGCCCAGGAATGTCTTAAATTCAGAGACCATAATAGGTCTCCGATCTCTGGCAAGGGTCAACTGGGGATTAGCGGTGATGAATTCATCAGCATACAAATTGCTTTGGTCCACAATAGATCTATAGAGATCTTCTGTGAAAAACAGCGAATAAAAATCAAGTGACGTAAAATCAACTGTTTCCACCTGAATTCCGGGGTGGCCAGTGAATGGGGGGAAGTACTGGTGCTGCAAAAGTGGTGGGCTTCCAATTAGGATTGGCAAATGCAGCAGGAAGGGCACTATGGGCTCCAAGGGCCTGTGTTTGTCTTCTTGTTGGTGGCTGTGGGTCACTACTCATGCTAGCCACCTCACCAGCTTGAACTGCACTTATGGGACTTGCCACGTCACCAAGTGTTACTATAGTGCTGGATGTATGACCAGGATGTACTAGGCTGCTGGTGCTTGCCAGTTCACCAGAAGGATGAGCGGCACTAGTACTGGCTCTCTGCTCCATACGAGAGCCCTGAGGTTCTTGCACCTCAACGATAGCAAGGGAACGGAGTTGGGTTCACCTGACCTTGGCAGGGACTACTACTCCATCGTTAGAGCTATCTGTCAGGGTGCCGCTGCTGTCTACCGGTTCGTATTGTGAACCTGAATCTGACAGAAGGGTGACTTCCTCTTCACTATCTGTCATGCTCAGAAACGTGTAGGCCTCTTCGCTACTGTACCTTCGATTTGACATTTTGGTCTCTAAATTTACTGGTACAGTAGTGAGACTCACAGGAAAAAGAGCTCTTGACTGTCAGCGACTGCTTCATACGCTACAAAAAAAAATCTGTTAGCGTTTGCCTGTCTCTGCGAATTCTGCAGTTATGTGTTTTGTAAGTGACAGTGATCGATCGATACTGCACTTGGGTGGGCTGGGCCGAGGGGCAAAACGCAGGTGCTAGCAGGTATCTGAGCTGATCCCGCTAACACTGCATTTTTGAGAACCCTAAACTGCTGGGGACGCTAGTATAGATCTGATCAGATTTTGATCCATTCAGACACTATACTACTAAGGGAGGTGTATGGTGTGTGCGTGGGTGTTAGCACTACTGGCACTAATCTGATGCTGCCTGGGTTGACACAGACCCTATCTGACATTAAAACCTAACTGATATCACCCGCCGGATGATAAGGGGGTTAAACCCTTACTTAGGTAATATACATCGGTGCCCTGACGCTATAAAAAAAAACTAGCTAACCAGCGTCACCCGACATCAAGGGGTTAAACCTTTATTAGGGGGGTCCCTAGACCTATCTGGGCCTACACTAAGTACCCTAACACTATTTTTTGTCACTAATGACACCAGTACAGTGATAAAAAAAAATATGAACATTGCACTGTGTGACACAGTGACAGGGTGTGAAGGGGTTAACTGGGGGGTGATCGGGGGGTGACAAGTGTACCTACACGAACTGGTGTCAGTGTAGCATTGGTGCACTTACTCTGAGATGTCTTCTCTCTTCTTTCTGGAACGAAAAGACTTCCACGGAGGAGAGATGACATCACTTCCCCTGCTGTGTTTACACTTACAAATGCAGGGGAAGGATTTAATTTGCCAGGACCGATCACCAATTACCAGGTTCAGGCCAGAAACCATTAGCCTGGGGCCTGGAGACTGATCGGTTCTGAAGAGAATCCGATTGTCGCGGCTGCCTAGGGTGCGCGCGCATGGCCCCCCCCAGGCGGCAGCTCGCGCGACGTACAGCTATGACGCTTCTCCCAGCTTGGCAAACCTGCCACAGTAGAACTGTGGTGGCTGGTCCGGAACTGGTTAATTTGTGCAAACAAATGTCCACCAATGAAAGTCCACTTGCTACACAAAGAATCCAATGCCGTGACCAATAGCAGATATACACCTCCAAACAGTGCTCTGGTCATGCAATATGTAGCAACTTAAAACATGTGTCTTCATGATCCACACCACCTCTTTAACACATTGACACTCTCCAGACATTTAAACCCAAATGTTTTGTGGTTTAGCTCACACTCTGTAGAACCTTATACAGTATAATCAGAAATCTTGCGAGCAGCTAATAGTTATTGGAAAATTAAAATACTCAGCCTGCAACTGGTAGCAAATATAAATGTGACAAAAAGTGAATAAATATATAAACAGTTGCGCTAATTAATACAATCCATATGTGAAAAATCAAAACATAGAATCAGTGACTTAAGAAAAAGAAATAACCGCGCTAAAATATACACTACCGTTCAAAAGTTTGGGGTCACCCAAACAATTTTGTGTTTTCCATGAAAAGTCACACTTATTCACCACCATACGTTGTGAAATGAATAGAAAATAGAGTCAAGACATTGACAAGGTTAGAAATAATGATTTGTATTTGAAATAACATTGTTTTTACATCAAACTTTGCTTTCATCAAAGAATCCTCCTTTTGCAGCAATTACAGCATTGCACACCTTTGGCATTCTAGCTGTTAATTTATTGAGGTAAGCTGGAGAAATTTCACCCCACGCTTCTAGAAGCAGCTCCCACAAGTTGGATTGGTTGGATGGGCACTTCTGGCGTACCATACGGTCAAGCTGCTCCCACAACAGCTCAATGGGGTTCAGATCTGGTGACTGTGCTGGCCACTCCATTACCGATAGAATACCAGCTGCCTGCTTCTGCTGTAAATAGTTCTTGCACAATTTGGAGGTGTGTTTAGGGTCATTGTCCTGTTGTAGGATGAAATTGGCTCCAATCAAGCGCTGTCCACTGGGTATGGCATGGCGTTGCAAAATGGAGTGATAGCCTTCCTTATTCAGAATCCCTTTTACCCTGTACAAAGCTCCCACCTTACCAGCACCAAAGCAACCCCAGACCATCACATTACCTCCACCATGCTTAACAGATGGCGTCAGGCATTCTTCCAGCATCTTTTCATTTGTTCTGCGTCTCACAAACGTTCTTCTTTGTGATCCAAACACCTCAAACTTGGATTCATCCGTCCACAACACTTTTTTCCAGTCTTCCTCTGTCCAATGTCTGTGTTCTTTTGCCCATCTTAATCTTTTTCTTTTATTGGCCAGTCTCAGATATGGCTTTTTCTTTGCCACTCTGCCCTGAAGCCCAAAATCCCGCAGCCGCCTCTTCACTGTAGATGTTGACACTGGTGTTTTGCGGGTACTATTTAATGAAGATGCCAGTTGGGGACCTGTGAGGCGTCTGTTTCTCAAACTAGAGACTCTAATGTGTTTATCTTCTTGCTTAGTTGTGCAACGCGGCCTCCCACTTCTTTTTCTACTCTGGTTAGAGCCTGTTTGTGCTGTCCTCTGAAGGGAGTAGTACACACCGTTGTAGGAAATCTTCAATTTCTTTGCAATTTCTCGCATGGAATAGCCTTCATTTCTAAGAACAAGAATAGACTGTCGAGTTTCAGATGAAAGTTCTCTTTTTCTGGCCATTTTGAGCATTTAATTGACCCCACAAATGTGATGCTCCAGAAACTCAATCTGCTCACAGGAAGGTCAGTTTTGTAGCTTCTGGAAGGAGCTAGACTGTTTTTAGATGTGTGAACATGATTGCACAAGGGTTTGCTAATCATCAATTAGCCTTCTGAGCCAATGAGCAAACACATTGTACCATTAGAACACTGGAGTGATAGTTGCTGGAAATGGGCCTCTATACACCTATGTAGATATTGCACCAAAAACTAGACATTTGCAGTTAGAATAGTCATTTACCACATTAGCAATGTATAGAGTATATTTGTTTAAAGTTAGGACTAGTTTAAAGTTAGCTTCATTTAAAAGTACAGTGCTTTTCCTTCAAAAATAAGGACATTTCAATGTGACCCCAAACTTTTGAACGGTAGTGTATATGAATAAGATATGTGAAATATTCTTATATCAATGTCCCAAAAACTTCTGTACCATCCTGGTATGGGAAAATCCAGCCCAAGGGAGGTTGACGCTCTGACGTCATCGCCATCCTAGTGTAGACGGGTGCTCGCTATGCTGGCCGACTATTTGCTGTTTTTAATCTACTTATGTAAGTTTTCTACCTTTTTTTATTAAACTATCCTGCCAGTATTACACTATGGTCAGTTTCTTTTCATTCACATGCCTGTGAGACGAGAGTTTGGGGTCCTTGCTACATCCTCTTAGCCATGCTGTATGCAGTCAAGTCACACCAGCTGGATTTTCCCATACCAGGATGGAACATAGGCTGGTTTTTGCTTGCCTTGTGGTAAGCGCAATATTTGTGTGGTGGCGGATCACTGAGTGTGTTGTCTCTCTCATCTTTACCACCAAGTCTGGTTGTGTCCATTTATGGGTTTCTCTCTGGGACTGATTCTGATCAATTATCATATATAAGGATTCCCATCTATCACATATGGACATCACCTTTTGATTCACAGTTATATTTATGGACTTATAAATATTTTTCTGATTATCGCAATGTTTCACATACATACATGAATTTTCTAACAGAGGTTTTTGGGACATTGATATAAGAATATTTCACATATCTTATTCATATATATTTTAGTGCGGTTATTTCTTTCTCTTTTGTCATTTTGGTGCACATCTCACTGTTTAACTGCTGTTTTTTGGGGGGTTTATCAATTTAGTGGTAGCGCAGTATTTTTTCTTGTTTTTTATAATCAGTGACTTGATTGTGATGTGGCAGATGTCATTGATGTAGAAAAGTTCAGAATCATATCAGGAAAAGCAATGAGTTTACTAATCCCTTAAACCAAAAATCATATGTTATTAAGGACTTTATATCTTGTGACACTAAGGGGGTTGTATACACCCTCAAATGCCCATGTGATATAATATATATAGCAGGCAGAACAAAAAGACATTAAATTAAAAGAACACATACATATATAATATATATATATATATATATATATATATATATATATATATATATATATATATATATATATATATATATATATATAATATTGATACAGGATATATTAAACATCATTTATCATTATATTTTAAACATTTCCACAATAAACACCACAGGGGGTTGCAATTCTGGGGCATTGAAGCCAAAAAACATTGGAGAGGCCAAAATGACCTCAGAGAGCTCAGCAAGAAAGAATCATGGTGGATACATGAATTATCTGTTACAGCGCCTAATGGGTTAAACAAAGAATTTGATTTGGGTTGTTTTTTAAGTAATTAATTATTTTCATAGCCACACCAAATCTAAGTTAGTACATGATATTAATCAATATTTTTTAAAGTAGTGGTAATATTGATATTGGATGATTTTAGCATAAGTATCAGTTCTACTGAGTTTTATTATTTTTCTCTTTGAGATATGCACATAAAATGTTACCTTGTATATTTTATATTCTTAAAAATTTTAGTTTGAAATTTTGTAAACCATCGCACAGTAACGACAAACGGGTATTATCTCTAAGTAACACATGTATACACATTCGGCACTGGGTTGATTTGGTGTGGTTCCGTTGAGCCACGCTATGTTTCAATAAAGTTCAGCGGCTCGCAATTAGTGAATCACATGCATCTGTAAAAGACAGGCAATAGGGGAGCGGGTCGGGGATAAAAGCAATGAGCGGAGAGCACAGGTGCGAAGCTGCTGAGCAGTCATGAATGCTTAGAGCTCCGCTGTCACCGGGACGAAAAGGCCTTCTATCGACAAGTCACGGTCGAATACCGCATTAATACGGTAACCCACTTATTACTGAGACTACGGGGCAGAACTACATATAATGTTTAGCGGGAAAAAGACAAAACTGCCAGCAGGCAAAGAAAAGCTGACAAGAAACGCTCCTAATATGACAGCAGCACAATCTTTCTGCTCTGCATTACCTCAGAGACAGTCACAAAGGGGGAACTCTGCCTATTCTTCCTCACAACTTGCTGACTCTGACCTTGATTATGGATTAACACCAATATCTCTACAGAATATTCCTAATAACTCGGATTTTCTTAGTCAGTTTGAACGTGTTTTACAAAAAGCCCTCCAAAATACCTCAGACACAATAACAGAAAAACTGACAAGGGAAATTCGTGAGGTAGGGCGCCGCACATCTATCTTAGAACACAAAATGGAGGATATAAATGATATCACTAATACTCATACTGACGAGCTAGAAGCCTTGAAAGAAGAAAATTTTACTCTACACACACGTCTGGAAGATTTCGAAAACAGAGCGAGGAGATCCAACCTGCGACTGCGCGGTATACCTGAAACTATAATAGATCTTCAATCAACCATTACAGTGCTTTTTCAGGAGTTAGCCCCATCAATCCCCATTGAACGATTGGAGATGGACAGAATTCATAGAACTTTGGCCCCTAAAAAAGAAGATGGTCCCCCCCAGGGACATTGTAATAAAATTACACTATTTTAGAACAAAGGAACAACTGATGGAAGCGGCACGTAATAAAGATACATTAACCTTTCAAGGCCATCGCTACCAAGTATTCCATGATCTCTCGCAGCAAACTCTCTACAGAAGAAAAGAGATGAAACCTCACCTACAAATACTCCAATACCACCACATCCCCTATCGTTGGAGTTTTCCATTTGCCCTGCGATTCACCTATAAAGGTACAACATATACCTGCAAGAAATTGGACGACCTACTGACTGCGATCCAGGAGCTTCGTTTGTCAATTCCAGATAATTCGACTGAAGGCTACAAACGCAAGGCATCATCAAACTCACCCAAGGATCAGCAAGACAACCCAACTCAACTAGCTCACTCCAGTACCAGTAAAAGGAGTCGTTTTGCATCACCACCTCCTAATTCCAAAGATCAAATGGACTGAAAGCCACTACGATTCTTTTATTTCATTGAAACCTTTTACCTAGTGTTACTATTATAACGGTAACCAATTTCAGGTAGATTCAGAGTAGGGATAGAATAATCCTTCCTCTGTCTTTACCTTTATCCTTATAATTTCATTTAAGCAGAAGTTAATCAATCCTTTGTAAATAATAATTGTTACCAAACTTTATTACTCCAATATCATTTTTTAGGTTTAGTTTAGTAAATGCAATGCCCTTTTTTATAAGTGCATGATGTAATGCAAAGTTATAGAAACATATCTCTATTACATTATCCTAATAATAGCTATTATATTATTAGTGACTTGTATTATTTTGTTATTGTTTGTATAGCCTTTGAGGAGGCTGCCTTTGTCCCGGAGACAATCCACTGCGCCTCTCAATAGATCCTCGAGTAGCCGGACTTACTGACCGGACTCTCTTTGGACCATTTGTACCCACCTGTTGGTGATATTTCACCACCCCTTGGATACTAGCTCCATATAAGAGCTATTTTCCTCTTTATTTAAAAACAACTTCTCATCTACTGCTCTAAAACAGGAATTTTACTTATTCTACTTGTCCTATTCATCCCCCTTTATTCTTTTTACCCATCCTTTCCTGCCCCCCCCCCCCCTTTTTTTTTTTTTTTTTATTGTGTTTTGTTTTTTTGTTTTTTCTCGCCCCTCCAGAGTACAACCTTCTTGGATATTATCACATTAAGAATTTATTATAATCCCTAATACCTTTTATTCAAAAATGTCTTTAAATGTACTAACACTTAATGTCCAGGGTCTCAACTCCCCACCAAAACAAACAAAAGCCTTTCATTCCTTTTCTTCACTTTCTGCACATGTAATATGTCTGCAGGAAACACACTTCTCTACACAGTCTTCCCCTAAATTTATAAGTCGCCAATACCCACAAGTCTATATGGCCTCAGCCACTACAAAACAGAGAGGAGTGCTGATTGCATTTCATAACACAACCCCCTTCACTTTACATAGAGAAATAAAAGATCCTGAGGGTCGCTATATAATCCTTACAGGTCTCCTGTTAGATAATGAAATAACTATAGTTTCTTACTATGCTCCCAACAGAAATCCTCTTTCGTTCCTCTCACACTTGTTCTCAGTAGTTGAATCTCATAAAAAAGGTACCCTCATGATGTGTGGAGACTCAAATCAAGTTTTATACCCAATTTTAGACAAATCCCCTACACCACTACAACCTCAACGCCTTAATTTCAGACAACTCCTTGAACAACATTCTCTTATTGACTCTTGGCGTGAACAAAACCCTAGAAAAAAACAATACACTTACTATTCCCATCCCCACAAAACATTTTCTCGTATAGACCACCAATTCATCCACATTGGCACGTTACCACAAATACATAATTCCTTAATCATCCCATGTGCATGGTCAGACCACAATGCGGTCATGACGTCCTTCTCATCCTTGATCCCGAGGCCTAGCCATAGATCCTGGACTATAAATGATAATTTATTAGTTGACCCAACATACCGTCTAAAAATAGAAACAGCCATACAAGATTACATCGCTAATAATTTACCAACAGATACTAATCCACTGAATCTATGGGAAGCTCTTAAACCTTCCATTAGAGGAGTCTGTATCAGCCAGTCGTCTTACCAACGTAAATTGAAACAGCAAATGCAAAACAAATTAGAGGAAGCTTATTATAAAGCCTCTGAAATTTTCCAAAATTTGCCCTCTCAAACTACAAAGCTAGACTATGATAAAGCAAAGTTGGAGCTTGATCTTTTTTAACAGACTCAGCTATACAGATTCTTCGCAAAACTAAACATACAATATATATGAAAGCTAATAAGCCAACCACATTCTTGGCATTAACTCTACGCAGAGCAGACCACATTCCGAAACCAATTCGGCTACAAATCACCAAAAACAATTTTTCTAGTAATCCACAGAAAATTATCAATGAGTTCCGTAGGAAACTCAAAGATTTATACCAAAATACACAAACATTCGACTCAACAAAATTAGACGCACTGTTATCTTCTATTCTTCTCCCAACCCTTTCTGTTACCCAACAAGAAACTTTAGATAAGCAGATCACTAATATGGAAGTCATATCAGCAATAAAATCCCTAAAATTGCATAAACGCCCAGGCCCTGATGGATACTCAGCCACATTTTATAAACACTTTACTACACTACTAGCCCCACTTATGACAAACGCATTTAATTCTCTATTAGAAGGCTGTGCCTTTAACGCGGAATCCCTACTAGCTTCAATATCCATGCTTCCAAAACCGCATGCAGATGACACGTCATGGTCCAATTACAGACCAATCTCAATCCTTAATATAGACATAAAAATATTAGCAAAGATTCTATCTAATAGACTTAATCCAATTATTGGCACATTAATTCATAAAGACCAAACGGGTTTCATACCTTTCAGACAAGCAGATGATAACATACGGCGTGCTACCCTACTGGCTCATATAGCCAGGTCTCGCAAAATCCCTACCTGTTTCCTCTCTATCGATATACAAAAGGCGTTTGACACTCTGTCATGGTCTTATCTTAAAGCCATTCTTCATAAATGGGGATTTGGTGAGCGGTTCCAGGGATGGATTTCCTCTCTTTATCATAATCCAAAAGCATATATAACCTATTCAGGTTACCGCTCAGACCCCTTTAATATTGAAAGAGGAACCAGGCAGGGATGTCCATTATCCCCTCTTCTATTCTCCTTGGCTATTGAGCCCCTAGCTCAACTTATTAGATCCAATATAAATATAAAAGGACTTGAATTAGGTGGTCACCAACATAAGTTATGTTTATTTGCCGATGACGTCTTAGTATTTCTTACTTCGCCCCTACTATCAGCTCCAAACCTCATTGAAATTCTTACAAAATTCGGTAAAATATCTGGTCTTAAGATAAATCAGCAAAAATCAAAAGCCCTAAATATATCGTTATCACCTGATTTACAGAAACAGTTACAAGACTCCCTTCCATTTACATGGTCAACAACACATTTACCATATTTAGGGATCTCACTAACGGCTAATCCAGCTGACCTATACTCTGCAAATTATCCTCCCATGCTAACTCAATTATCAACCTTACTGAGAAAATGGTCTTCTTTACCGTTAGCATGGATGGGTAGAATCACAGTAGTAAAAATGTCCATATTGCCTAAAATCCTATACCTGTTCCGTTTACTTCCTATAAACGTTCCGGCTTATTTTTTCCGAATACTACAACGCAAATCAGCCCAATTTATTTGGGGCAAACTTAAACCACGATTACCACAAAATACACTACATATGGCCCGAACCTGTGGAGGTTTGGGTGTTCCAAATTTCTCAAAATACTATTATGCTTCTCAATTAGCACAAATTATTAAATACCATGCCACTAAAGAAATCCCTCTTTGGGTAACTATAGAATCGGTGGAATGTGATCCACTTTCTATATCAAATCTGTTATGGCTTTCACCACCCCAACGACGTTCAATAACAAATCTAGTCACAAAACATAGCCTCTCAATATGGGATAGACTTAAATTCCATTTTGGTCTCCAATCTCCACTAAACCCTCTCCTCTCCTTTCTAAACAACCCCTCCTTCTACCCAGCTTGGACTTTACCTTCCTCCTTTAAACCTTGGATAAATGTGGGTCTTACACGAGTTCATCACTTCTACGACTCTGATAAACTTATTTCATTTCCTACAATAAGCAAGACACACAACATACCCAGTAATGAAACATTTAGATTCTTACAAATTAAAACCTTTTTATCCCAAAACATCCCCACAAACTTGACAACTCCAGAATATACTTCATTTGAACAATCATGTATGTCAGATCCACACAGACGAGGACTTATCTCTGACATATATGCTCAACTACTTTCACAAACAAATTCCTCTCCCCCGTCTTATACTACCAAATGGGAAGCTGATTTAAACCTTCCTCCAGACTCACTGGATTGGTCACAAATCTGGCAATCTACAAAATCAGCCACACCCAACATAGTTGCCCTAGAAACAAATTATAAAGTTCTTACCAGGTGGTATTTAGTGCCAGCACGTATATCAAAATACCTTCCCCAATACCCCCCTCACTGTTTTCGCGGATGCAGCTACATTGGTACACATCTGCATATTTGGTGGACTTGTCCAATAGTCCAAACATATTGGTCAAAAATATTTCAAATTCTCTCTACAATGTTTGAAACCACATTACAACCGGATCCATTGGTAGCCCTCCTAAATAATAAGCCACGAAACATAACTCAACGTCAATTTAAACTTTTACTATATGTCACAACAGCTGCAAAACAATCGATAGCAAAAGCCTGGAAAACCAATAAGCTTTGTGACATATCTGTAAAACAACGTGTAACTCAAGCTATGATCCATGCTAAAATGGAGGCAATCATACTTGATAAACTGGACAAATTTGAATCTCTTTGGCTTCCATGGATAACACACATACTACCACCGGATTTGAACTATTCACTTCTTTTACCCTGATGAGATCTACCACCTTCACGGTCTATATTATTACATGTTCCCATAAATATTTAACACTCGCTTCTCTCTGGAGACCCCAAATTCCCTCCATAACCATTTCAGATCCCACCACATATTCCCACTTATTGCATTTTATTTTTAGTGATGTATAATAATAAAATATCTCTTTATCTATTTCTATTAAATTATTATTTGGTTAGGCAAACTATGTCTTTTTCGGATGCAAACTATCTATACCTTTGATGGGGATGCTTTGGAGGGACACCCATACACCCGGGATATGCCGGGCCAAATAGCCGGACCTTGGCCCTGGTTGTTTGGGTGTCTCTCTAGGTCATCTCATTAATACCCAATTTATCTAATTTAGTTGCATTTTATGTCTCACTATTGTGACATATTGTATTTTTTTTTTTATATATATATATTTATCTACTTACTTATTTATTTATTTTTCCAATTACAAAAGCTCTATTAATTATTATAACCATATAATTCAGATATGTACACTGGATAATAGATTTTCTTACTGATTTCTACAAGATAACTTAAGTATTATTATTCTAAGTTATTATTGAGAAGTTCCTTTTCCTCATATTTTGTAACCTTACATAAATTTAAAACCAATACTGTAAAATTGTATTGTTGTATTCTCAATAAATTATTTAAAAAGGGAAAAGCAATGAGCATCTTGTTGGCCAATAGGAATTCCCCTGATGAAGTCATGTGACCATGTGACATAATGCACAGGGGGGGGGGGGGCACATGGTGGAACAAGATACTGAGATACCTATTGGCAAAGCACAAAGCTGTTGTCACAGAGCTGTGGATTAAAAACATGCTGTACATAGTTGGTGCACTGGAGCACCTTATGCAAGTGAGTGCAACATATTTATTTTAATAAAACCTAAAGCTTTTTAAACAGAGTTAAGCACTATGTGGAACTTTTTAAACACTATTTATATTATAAAAAGTCTGCTGCGCTACTTTACATTAAATAACTAAATAAACAGTTATTAAATAACAAATTAACCACTAAAGGACCGCCTCGCGCCGATGTACGTCTGCAAGGCGGCACGGGCAGGCAAAATCACGTACATACACGTGATTTGACTCCCGCGGGTGGGGGGTCGGATCGGACCCCCCCGGTGCCCGAGGCGGTCCTGTTATGTTTCCCGGCGATCTGAGGTGAGGGAGAGGCCATCCGTTCGTGGCCCCCCCCCCTCGCGATCGCCGCCGGCCAATGGGAACATTCCTTTGCTGCTGTATGCTAAACAGCAGCAAAGGAAATGATGTCATCTCTCCTCGGCTCGGTATTTTCCGTTCCGGCGCCGAGGAGAGAAGACTGTAATGTGAGTGCACAACACACACACACACACAGTAGAACATGCCAGGCACACAAAACACCCCGATCCTCCCCCGATTACCCCCCGATCCCCCCCAATCACCCCCCCCTGTCACAAACTGACACCAAGCAGTTTTTTTTTTTTTCCTGATTACTGCATGGTGTCAGTTTGTGACAGTTACAGTGTTAGGACAGTTACGGTTAGCCCCCTTTAGGTCTAGGGTACCCCCCTAACCCCCCCAATAAAGTTTTAACCCCTTGATCACCCCCTGTCACCAGTGTCACTAAGCGATCATTTTTCTGATCGCTGTATTAGTGTCGCTGGTGACGCTAGTTAGGGAAGTAAATATTTAGGTTCGCCGTCAGCGTTTTATAGCGACAGGGACCTCCATATACTACCTAATAAATGTTTTAACCCCTTGATTGCCCCCTAGTTAACCCTTTCACCACTGATCACCGTATAACTGTTACGGGTGACGCTGGTTAGTTTGTTTATTTTTTATAGTGTCAGGGCACCCGCCGTTTATTACAGAATAAAGGTTTAGCCCCCTGATCGCCCGGCGGTGATATGCGTCGCCCCAGGCAGCGTCAGATTAGCGCCAGTACCGCTAACACCCACGCACGCAGCATACGCCTCCCTTAGTGGTATAGTATCTGAACGGATCGATATCTGATCCGATCAGATCTATACTAGCGTCCCCAGCAGTTTAGGGTTCCCAAAAATGCAGTGTTAGCGGGATAAGCCCAGATACCTGCTAGCACCTGCGTTTTGCCCCTCCGCCCAGCCCACCCAAGTGCAGTATCGATCGATCACTGTCACTTATAAAACACTAAACGCATAACTGCAGCGTTCGCAGAGTCAGGCCTGATCCCTGCGATCACTAAGTTTTTTTGGTAGCATTTTGGTGAACTGGCAAGCACCAGCCCCAGGCAGCGTCATGTTAGCGCCAGTACCGCTAACACCCACGCACGCACCATACACCTCCCTTAGTGGTATAGTATCTGAATGGATCAATATCTGATCCGATCAGATCTTTACTAGCATCCCCAGCAGTTTAGGGTTTCCAAAAACGCAGTGTTAGCGGGATCAGCCCAGATACCTGCTAGCACCTGCGTTTTGCCCCTCCGCCCGGCCCAGCCCAGCCCACAAAAGTGCAGTATCGATCGAACACTGTCACTTACAAAACACTAAATGCATAACTGCAGCGTTCGCAGAGTCAGGCCTGATCCCTGCGATCGCTAAGAGTTTTTTTGGTAGCATTTTGGTGAACTGGCAAGCACCAGCCCCAAGCAGCGTCAGGTTAGCGCCAGTACCACTAACACCCACGCATGCAGCATACACCTCCCTTAGTGGTATAGTATCTGAACGGATCAATATCTGATCCGATCAGATCTATACTAGCGTCCCCAGCAGTTTAGGGTTCCCAAAAACGCAGTGTTAGTGGGATCAGCCCAGATACCTGCTAGCACCTGCGTTTTGCCCCTCCGCCCGGCCCAGCCCAGTCCACCCAAGTGCAGTATCGATCGATCACTGTCACTTACAAAACACTAAAAGCATAACTGCAGTGTTCGCAGAGTCAGGCCTGATCCCTGCGATCGCTAACAGTTTTTTTGGCAGCGTTTTGGGGAACTGGCAAGCACCAGCAGCCTAGTACACCCCGGTCATAGTCAAACCAGCACTGCAGTAACACTTGGTGATGTGGCGAGTCCCATAAGTGCAGTTCAAGCTGGTGAGGTGGCAAGCACAAGTAGTGTCCCGCTGCCACCAAAAAGACAAACACAGGCCCGTCGTGCCCATAGTGCCCTTCCTGCTGCATTCGCCAATCCTAATTGGGAACCCACCACTTCTGCAGCGCCCGTACTTCCCCCATTCACATCCCCAACCAAATGCAGTCGGCTGCATGAGTGGCATTTTCTTTATGTCCTCCCGAGTACCCCTACCCAACAAACCCCCCCCCAAAAAAAGATGTTGTGTCTGCAGCAAGCGCGGATATAGGTGTGACACCTGCTATTATTGTCCGTCCTGTCCTGACAATCCTGGTCTTTGCATTGGTGAATGTTTTGAACGCTACCATACACTAGTTGAGTATTAGCGTAGGGTACAGCATTGCACAGACTAGGCACACTTTCACAGGGTCTCCCAAGATGCCATCGGATTTTGAGAGACCCGAACCTGGAACTGGTTACAGTTATAAAAGTTAGTTACAAAAAAAGTGTAAAAAAAAAATAAATATATATATATATAAAATAAAAAAAAATAGTTGTCATTTTATTGCTCTCTCTCTCTCTATTCTCTCTCTATTGTTCTGCTCTTTTTTACTGTATTCTATTCTGCAATGTTTTATTTTTATTATGTTTTATCATGTTTGTTTTTCAGGTATGCAATTTTTTATACTTTACCGTTTACTGTGCTTTATTGTTAACCATTTTTTTGTCTTCAGGTACGCCATTCACGACTTTGAGTGGTTATACCAGAATGATGCCTGCAGGTTTAGGTATCATCTTGGTATCATTCTTTTCAGCCAGCAGTCGGCTTTCATGTAAAAGCAATCCTAGGGGCTAATTAGCCACTAGACTGCTTTTACAAGCCGTGGGAGGGAATGCCCCCCCCCCACCGTCTTCCGTGTTTTTCTCTGGCTCTCTTGTCTCAACAGGGAACCTGAGAATGCAGCCGGTGATTCAGCCAGCTGACCATAGAGCATATTTTTACTCCATCCAGTATGTTACCAGAAATCATTTCATCCAAAATTGTTCCTCTTCCGTGGACTGACCACTGCGCAGTAATTACTACTATTGCTTCCACAATTCCCAGATCACATGACACAACTTGGTACATAAACGACTCTATACTGACTCATCCCTCTCACCGTGTTGAGATTGAAAAAGCATTATCAGATTATATAACGTTTAATGACACAGGTGATATCTCTGCTCTTACATTATGGGAAGCCCATAAAGTGGTTATTAGAGGTAGACTCATACAACAAGCTACTATTCTCAAAAGAGAACGTAAAATTCTGTTTGCAAAACTTGAATCCACCTTTAATGACTGTTACCAGACATTTCAATCCTCTCCAAATGCTAGCAACAGCACTAAACTTGAAAGAGCTCGCCTAGATTTAGATCTTTTTCTGACCGATTCAGCAGACAAACTCATACGCAAGCGCCAACATATTCAATACCTTAAAGCAAATAAACCCGATACGCTTATGGCTAGAATCCTGAAGAATTCACAACACAATCAAACACCCATAAAGCTAAAAATATCCAGAGAAGCATATACCAGTAATCCAGTAAAGATTCTGGAGATATTTCGTTCTAATTTAGTCAAATTATATTCCTCATCTCCTAATTTTGATAAGTCCAAAGCTGATGTTTTATTTTCTAATATTACACTTCCTAACCTCGACCAGCTGCAGAGAGATCAGCTAGAAAACACGATTACTGACAATGAAGTGTTGAAATCTATAAAATCCTTAAAATTACGTAAGAGACCAGGCCCAGATGGCTTTTCAGCAGCTTATTATAGACAGTATGCACACATCTTAACACCAGTCTTAACCAAAGCCTTTAATTCGATTCTTGAAGGGCATTCCTTTAGAACAGAAATGCTTACTTCTATTATAGCAATGATTCCCAAACCACACTCTGATTCTACCTCTTGGACTAATTACCGTCCTATATCTCTTCTTAATCTAGATATAAATCTATTGGCTAAAATCATGGCCACCAGACTAAATTCTATTATAGGACATCTAATTCATAAAGATCAGACAGGCTTCATGCCAAAACGCCAGGCAGGTGATAATATCAGACGTACACTTTTACTTATCCATGCAGCTAAATCTAGACAGATCCCAGCTTGCCTGGTGTCTCTAGATATAAGGAAAGCATTTGACTCTGTCACATGGCCATACATGGAATATACTCTCCAAAAATGGGGTTTTGGTGATCACTTTCTATCCTGGATTTCCTCTTTATACAATAATCCCAGAGCATATATTAAATATTCCGGTTATAAGTCAACAATGTTTGACATCAAAAGAGGTACCAGACAAGGTTGCCCCCTTTCCCCATTACTTTTTGCCTTATTAATTGAACCTTTAGCACAATTAATTAGAAATACCCCCGATATCAAAGGTATTGAATTAGGTGGTCACCATCATAAATTATGTCTCTTCGCAGACGATATTCTCGTATTTTTGTCACGTCCACATATATCTACCCCTAATTTATTACTCACACTTGAAAACTTTGCCCAAATCTCAGGTCTATACATCAACCCTACAAAATCAAATGCGTTAAATATCTCTTTATCCCAAACTGAACTTCAACAAGCCCAAACTTCCTTACCTTTCAACTGGGTTCCGAAACAACTCCCATATTTGGGAATACAAATCACAACTTCCCTTAAAGATCTTTTTGCAGTTAACTACTTGCCTCTTCTAAAACAAATTACTGCTCTCATGAAACAATGGGCTTCTCTTCCGTTATCCTGGTTGGGAAGGATTAACGCTATTAACCTCCCTGGCGGTATGATTATTTCAGATTTTTGATGCTGAAAGCGGTACCATTATTTTGCACAGAAATTTGGCGTTTTATATTGTAGGCCTGTAATTCTTTGGAATAATTCACTTAAATCTGTCCAAACAAGAATCTAGTAGACATCGCGGGTATGAAAAAGTTTGAAAAACGAAATCAAAAATTATAATATAATAAATAACTATAATTATATTTAACAAATAATAATATAATAGGGACAAAGGGGATGTGAAATTATTTGATACAGTACTGTAATCTGTAAGATTACAGTATACTGTATCTGTACTGTGTGTTTTACTTTTTGAATGTGGCGCCGAACTCCGTCCCCGTGCGTCACAACACTCGCAGGGAACGGAGCTCGGCACTGTGAATCGAGCGAGACACGGCGGCTCACAGATCACAGCGGGGAGACATCGCAGGATCCAGGGGACAAGGCAAGTAACATCTACAAGGATCCTGCGATGCGATCCCGAGTCTGGCTCGGGGTTACCACTTTTGGTATTGAAAATCCACCCCGAGCCAGACTCGGGAATACCGCCAGGGGGGTTAAGATGTCAATACTACCAAAATTTCTATATTTATTTAGGGTACTTCCAATACCAATACCATTCTATTTTCTAAGACTTACTCAACGTAGAGTTATATCATTTATTTGGGGTAACACCAAACCTCGCATATCTAAATCTACATTGTATTTGAATAAACTGAATGGGGGTTTGGGGATACCCAATTTTTCTTATTATTATAATGCTGCGCAAATTGCACTTCTACCCAAATATCACGCTATGGTTGAAACACCCCTTTGGGTTGCTGTTGAATCGGTAGACAGTGATCCTATCTCAGTGGCAAATATGTTATGGCTAAACCCTGCTGATAGGATCCACCTTACTAATCCAATAACAAAACATACCTTGACTATTTGGGATAAATTCAAACATAATCTTAAATCTCCACATAATCCTCTGCTTTCATTTCTCCATAATCCAGCCTTTTATCCTGCTTGGAAATTTCCAAGATCATTCTCTGCATGGTCCACGGTAAATCTTACCCGTTTATGTAATCTATCATCCTCATCTAATATTCATGCCTTTCCTGTATTATGTGAAACTTACAGTTTACCTAAAAAAGAAATATTTCGCTATCTACAGATTAAAAATTTTTATGAACCACTACTTAATACAGGTTCTACTCTCAATCAAATGACTCAATTTGAACGTATCTGTATGAGCGACCCGCACATCAGAGGTCTTATCTCACTATTATATCACCAATGTAATGTGACTTCAGGAGAAACTCTACCCTTATATGCTATTAAATGGGCACAGGATATTAATCAAAAACTGGATGATAAAGATTGGTCTAATATATGGTTAGCCACCAAAACTTCCTCTCCTAACTGTTTTGCTGTAGAAACAAATTATAAAGTTTTAATGCGATGGTACATGGTACCAGCTAGAATAGCTAAATTCACTCCCTCATATTCTCCTAATTGTTTTAGAGGTTGTGACATGCCCGGTACACATTATCACATATGGTGGCAATGTCCTGTTAAAATATTCTGGAATAACATATTTCTTATGGCCTCTAAAGCCTTGGAAATCACAATTCCTCCAGATCCCACCATGGCTATTCTAAACCTAAAACCTACCATGCTCACTCACACTCAATTTCTTTTATTTATCCAACTAAGTACTGCAGCCAAACAAACCATTGCCAAGGCATGGAAGTCTCAAACTCTAATCGTGAACGAAGCTAAACACAGAATGAATAAAGCACTCATACAAGCAAAGATGACAGCTATTGAAGATAATAAAATTGATCTATTTAATAAGATATGGCAACCATGGGTCAAACACTACTTTCCTGCTGACTTTGACCAATCTTTGCTATTACCACACTAGGTTATATAATATATTCACTAAATTTAATTGTATATATGCCATGAGCCAGGACGCCACCCCAGGTTTCCCTTTCCTTCTCTCTTTCTTCTCCCCCCCCCCTCTTTTCTTTTTTTTGTTGTGTATTATTTTCTAGGGTATATACTGTTTGAATATATGAGATACATATTCTTTTCATACTTTTTCTATTGCTCATCTTACAACTAGACAACTATATCTAGCCAAATCATTTTATGTTTTCCTTTATTTCTATGCCATACTTAAAATGTGTATAACATAATAACAGTTGTAAGACGGTTCTATGTATAATATTATACTGTAAAGCTTCTGGAAATATGTGATATGTATCCATGTATTATATTCTTTTATTCTTTTTTCTTTCTTTCTGAAAACTCAATAAATATATTTAACAAGAAAATAAATATGTTGCACTCACATGCATAAGGTGCTCCAGTGCACCAACTATGTACAATTATGACAAATCACGGCTTGAACTATCTTGCTTTGCATGTAATGAGTTTATCATCTCATGTATTAGTTTCACCTTTTTAAGTTGCATTAGTGAAATAAATGACCTTTTGCATGATATTCTAATTTTTTGAGTATCACCTGTATATCACATATCTTTGGTGAAAAAAAAACTTGATCAAGGAAGAGGGAGAGCCACCACCATCACCTGAACACACTGCCTCTTACCCTCCTCTGTGGACCCTTATTACAGGGGTCAAATCAGCCAGAGATGTAAACGGTATCCTTGATTACAGCACACCAGGTAACATCAAGTCAGGTATAACAGATACAGGTAACCAGATCGCCATGGGTCATTCCCAATGCTCATAACGGCATTGCAACACCAGAGTACATCCCCAGGAAACATAAAAGAACAGGTCTCATGGTGCAGTAATCTTAACATCAATTTATTGTAGATAACAACAAGAATTGCATTCACATGATATTAGATTAAAAATCGCTTGTGTAATGGTTTCATTACATGAGAACCACCAACAAGATGGCTGCCACGCCCCGCCCTACATGAGCTCTACGTCTGGTCACAAACTCCTTCCTACACATTTCATCATGAACTGACGACATCAGGGGCATGGCCAGACATGCAAAAAGGAGCATTATATAGAAGGGACGACCCACTAGCGGAGGAAATTATATGCGTTCCAACCGGCAGGAAATTATACACAGCCATGACAACGGTGTGTTCCACAAGCCGGATGTACATTAAATTGCGTTCCAACCGACAGGAAACTAACCACAGCCATGACAGTGGGCATTCCACAAGCCAGATGTACACTAAAATGCATTCCAACCATCAGGAAATTAGCCTGGTAAACAAAACCAGAAATGTCATTAACCAAACAAGTATCATCTGTGGTCAATGATCAAAACGTCATTGGAAAACAATAAAAGATAAAAAATATGCTAGCCGGACCAATAGGCCACCCATAGCCATGTTAAAAATCTTATAGAGTAAGAGTAAGGAAAACAATACAAATACTATAACTTTGCAAAACCATAAAAATACATAAATTAAAATAACACAATTAATAAAATATAACAGCAGAATTAAGGATTATTAATGAACACATTCATGTCCCATTCTACATTGATATCAAAGGGATTATAGGTTTTAACCTTATATATCAATTCAGTCTCAAGCCTGGAAACTCCTCTGGTTCATATGGCTCCCTCTTCAGTTGCTAACATATTTGTCTATTCCCAGAAACACTGTACCCTTAGGGTCTCAGTTATGATGGGTATCATAATGCTTTGAAAGGCTATGTTTGGGATAGCCATTCCTAATATTAGTAACATGCTTCTTTAATCTTACCTGGAGCATACGTGTGGTGCGGCCAATATATTATAAACCACATGGACATCTAATGAGGTAAACTACATATGTAGTAGTACAAGTAATAAAGGGTTTTATAGAGAAATGCTCGTGGGTAGAATTGGAGTGAAAAGTATCAGTCTTTCTTCTACCCTGCAGATTGATTCTGCAAACTGAGCATTTTCTACAAGGAAAAAAAACCCTATATTGTGAAAAAATTACACCCTATTGGGGGGTCAATTACGTTCGCTGCCACTTAAAGCCTTAGAGGTGGTGCCCCTCTTAAAAACCACCATAGGGCGTTCCGGTAGAAGAAGTCCCAATATTCTATTGTTCCGTAGAACGTTCCAGTGTCTATAAAGAATCTTCTTAATCTAATTTTTTTGGGTAAAATAAGTAGTGAATAATGCATGTTTGTAAGTTTAATTTTTTTCTTTAATTCACGGGATCAACAAATACCTTCATAGAAACCTGTTTGCAGTCCATGCTGGTTGTTGTCCCCTCCCGCTGATGTCATTTCCGGGATTCATGCTCCACGCTGACTCAGACAACGCGATTGCTTCACCAGTGTTCCCAGAGCCTGGGGTGTTCACCTGCTGGTTATCCTGGGACCTTCTGCTGCTGCATATCATTATTCATGGAAAGCTGCGATACACTGGGACCTCCTGATGCCGGATCACCTGCTTCATACATCCATGTTATGCCTCTTCTTATCCTTGATTCTGTAAGTGTTTTTAATCTTGTTTGGGGATATTAAAGGTTTTAATTCTGCACTTAGAGGCGCCTTTTTTTCTTTTATTTGATACTCTGAAGGAGGTATATTGATGAAGTCCTCCTCATTTGGGATGATCAGTGCTCCCTGGTGGAATTTCTTATTTTTTTGAATGATAATAACAGGGGCATTCAAATACAATATGAGTTCAGTAAAACCGAAATTAATTTTTTGGACTTGAATATTAAGATATCTGAAGGATCCATCATCACCTCTACCTATTTTAAAGGAGACTGACAGGAACAGCTTTATTATCACCAATAGCTGCCACCATCTGGCCTGGTTGAAGTCCATTCCTGTCAGTCAGTTTTTGAGACTCAAGCGTAATTGCACCAATCATGAAGACTTCTTGAGGGAGGCTGATATTCTTGGGGCAAGATTCCTTGAGAAGGGTTATGACCTGTTGGTATTGAATCAAGCACTTGAGAGTGCTTCTATGAAGAATAGAAATGATTTGTTGATCCCGCAAATTAAAGAAAAAAATTAAACTTACAAACATGCATTTTTCAGTACTTATTCTACCCACCAAAATTTGATTAAGAAGATTCTATATAGACACTGGAACGTTCTACGTAATGATAGAATATTGAGACTCCTACCCGAACGCCCTATGGTGGTTTTTAGAGGAGCGCCACCTCTGAGGCTTCAAGTGGCACCAAACATAATTGACCCCCTAATAGGGGTTTTTTCCTTGTAGAAAATGCTCAGTTTGCACAATCAATCTGCAGGGTAGAAGAAAGACTGATACTTTTCAGTCCAATTCTACAGACGAGCATTTCTCTATAAAAGCCTTTATTACTTCTACTACTATATATGTAGTTTACCTCATTAGGTGCCCATGTGGTTTATAATATATTGGCCACACCACACGTATGCTCCAGGTAAGATTAAAGGGGCATGTTACTAATATTGGGACAGGCTATCCCGAACATAGCCTTTCAAAGCATTATGATACCCATCATAACCAAGACACTAAGAGTACAGTGTTTCTGGGAATAGACAAATATGTTGGCAACTGGAGAGGGAGCCATATGACCACAGGAGTTTTCAGGCTTGAGACTAAATGGATACATAAGGTTAAAACCTATAATCCCTTTGGTATCAATGTAAAATGGGACATGAATGCATTAATTAATAATGCTTAATTCTGCTGTTATATTTTATTAATTGTGTCTATTTTATTATAAGCAAAAAAAGTTTTATATGTAAAATAATTTTTATATATATTTTTATAGTAGCTTTGAATTATGCACTTACTCTATAAGATTTTTAATATGACTATGAGTGGCCTATTGGTCTGGCTGCATATATATATATAAATATAATCTTTTATTGTTTTCCAATGGCACTTTCATAATTGAACACAGATGATACTTGTTTGGTTAATGACATGTCTGGTTTTGTTTACCAGGCTAATTTCCTGTGGGTTGGAATGCATTTTAGCGTACATCCGGCTTTTGGAATGCCCGCTGTCATGGCTGTGGTTAGTTTCTTGTCGGTTGAAACGCAATATAACACACATCCGGCTTGTGGAACGCACCGCTGTCATGGCTGTGTATAATTTCCTGCCAGTTGGAATGCATATCGTTTCCGCTGCTAGTGGGTTGTCCTGCCTATATAATGCACCATTATGCATGTCTTGCCATGCCCTTGACGTTGTCAGTTCATGATGAAACGTGTAGGAGGGAACTTGTGACCAGACTTGGAGCTTGTGTAGACCGAGACTCAGCGACCATCTTGTTGGAGGTTCTCATGTAATGAAACCATTACACAAGCGATTTTTAATCTACTATCATGTGAGTGCAATTCTTGTTACTATCTACAATAAATTGATGTTAAGATTACTGCACCATGAGGCCTGTTCTTTTATGTTTCCTGGGGATGTACGCTGGTGTTGCAACACTGTTATGAGAATTTGGAACGATCTATGGAGAGCTGGTTACCTGTATCTGTTATACCTGGCTTGATGTTAACTGGTGTGCTACAATCAAGGATACCATTTATATCTCTGGCTGATCTGACCCCTGTAATAAGGGTCCACAGAGGAGGGTAAGAGGCAGTGTGTTCGGGGTGATGGTGGTGGCTTTCCCTTTTCCTTGATCAAGTTTTTTTCACCAAAGATATGTGATATATCATGAATTCATTGCCCTGTGGACTATATCTTTAAGCGCTGCACCTTTTTTTCTACCGGTTAAACACCGCCATTTGGAGACATATACTGTACAGATAAATTGTAAGCAACCTTCTTTGACCAAACTTAGGTGTGAGGTCACATCAATTGAGGTGAGCACATACCCGAGGGGGGAGCACTTGGGAGCAAGTTTTATTTATATGAATGAGAAGATTTAAAGAAGAGTATCACAGTAGCATTTTTGCACAGAAGATTTTATGATATTATTGGGACTTTAAGGAATGTATTGGAGGGCTTGGACTTTATAGGCATGACTTCACAAGGTGTATATTAAAAAGTTATAAATTTATTACATATAGAAAATACATAAAAAAAGATTATTATATAATAATAAACATTTCCTTTGTGTTTTTACTTTTGAATACAAGTGCCCTTTCAAAAATGTTCTTTTTATTATTTTTGGATTGAGTATGGTCTTTGAAGGTGACCTTACAAGTCTCTTGTCATGTTACTGACCTTATTTTTATTTTAAAAATGTGTTTTAGGGAACTTAATGATTACTGAATGTACTTTCTGAGCAATGTGTAAAATATAAAGCTTTACTTTTATGTTACCTCTTGAAAAAATGATAAATTGCATTCTTCTAAAATTTCAAGGCTGTTCAGCATGGATTATGTGGGTTTGATAGATAGTTGAAATCAAATATTAGGAAGGGATCATACATCTCACCATTCTGATTGATGTTTGTTTAGTTCATGTGTTTTCCAAATGCACCAACAGTGCAGGCAGTTGAGATGGCTCAGAAAACATGAAAAAAAAAATTCTCACAAAATGTTTTTAAGCACACATAAGGTGAATGACATCTTCAGGCAAACTCAAATTTGTGAGCAATTACATTTTTTACTCGTCAATACTTCAGTAGTGAACTTTTTTAAGCCGTTTCACACAGGACAGTCATAGTGTCAGTTATTTGAAAGCTGTTGTTGGGAAAGCATACTGTAAGCTGACAAACTGCATTGGGAGAGATTAGGGTCAGTTGGACATTGTACTTTAATTATGATTGTTAGCTCTTTGGGCAACCAACCTTTTTTCTGCCTTAATTGTTCTTATTATTGGAGTCTTTTTTGTCTTTCATTTTATTTTGTGGTTGATTTGAGGTCAGTGGTCACTTTTAGCTGTTGTCCTATTCATAGCATTTTTACATAGAAACATTGAAAAGTGACAGCAGAAATAAGAAAAATAAGTAGTCTGCCCATTTTTGTTTTTTGTTTTTTAATACATGTTTTGTATTTTTATTTTTCGTTAGCTTTTTTTGTCTGAGTATAGATCAATGTTTGCCCCAAGCATGTTTAAAGCCATTTACTGTTGACTGGCTCACTACCTCTGCTGAAAGTTTATTCTAAGCATCAATTACCCTTTCAGTAAAATTATGCTTTCTAAGATTGGTTTAGAACTTTCCTCCAGTTAGTATGAGGTCATGTCCCCGTGATCTTGATTTTGGTTTCATATTAAAAAAAACTGCTGTCCTGAACCTTATTCACCCCCTTGATGTATTTATAGGTTTCATTCATGTCTCCCCTTTCCCTTCTTTCTTCTAGACTGTGCATATCAAGTTCCTGAAGTCACTCTCTATATGTTTTATCACCTATCATTTTACCATTTATCTATCACTTTACCATTTTTGTTATCCTAGCTTATAAATATATTTTTGTAAGTAAGGTCAGAACTGGACACAGTATTCTAAATGAGGTCTCACTAAAGATCTTTATAGGGGAATCAGGACCTCCTTCCTCCTGCTGGTGATCCCACTAGGGATGTATCATATAATTCTATTCATTTTCCCCCTGCCTGGCCACACTGTTTGCTCATTTTACAATCATCTGAAATAAGTATCCCCAAATATTTTTCCTCTGTAGTGCGAGCCAACAATGTACCCTCAATGTTGTACTCTCTCAATGGATTATTTTTCCCTAGGTGCAATATTTTACATTTTGAAGCATTGAACTGCAGTTTTCACTCTTTGACAAATCTTCCAGCAATGTTCCAGGAATATCAATCCTATTACACACCTTTGTATCCTAAGCAAAAAGACCCATCTTGCCCAACAAACCTTTAGTTATATCACTTACATATAGCTTAAAAGGAACAGGACCTAGTACAGATCCTTGTGGTGCACCACAAGTGACTGGTCTCTTTTCCGAATGAACCCCATTTATAGAAATGGTAAAGTAAGTATTCCCGCGCTACTTTGGAATGAACCCCGTGTGCCCCATTATACCAATACAGTTCTATTAATACATTTTACAGTATGTGCTTATTATATGTCTAATTTGGTTTCTTATCAATTTTTCTATGTTGCCTGTATCTGAGTCATGTATGGTGCTGTATTTTTGTACATCATTAATTGCTGTTTTAGATGTCTCCCCAGAATTAAATGGTGATGTACTATTCTATTGACTCCCAAGCCTGAGCTGACCGCTCTCTACCACGGGGTGGTGCACTTTTTTCCTCCTGGTGACATATGCCTGATTGATACCTCTGCTTGTTTTTATACATGTATATTTTTCTTCCCTCCAAGCGGCTTCATTTTTTTGTGCATGGGGTGCTCGGGTTGGGCGTTCTACTTAATTGCTCGGTGCGCGGGAGACTGCCGATCCCCGCCTGCCTGGCAGTGGCACGGGGTCCCTTTGCCCTTTGGAGCCCAGCCTTTGGACTGCGCTCCTTCCTGTTTGTGTTCCAGCTTGGAGCACAGAGGTGTGGGCCATATGCGTGCCAGTGGCAGGGTGATGCGGGGCGCAGCCCTGTCCCCATCCGTGGATGGGCCAGCAGCCACCTTGGCGCAACACTCTGCCTTATCAGCCACAGCTGTCAGGCGCTCATTGCACCTGTCCTCAGCTGTTTGCAATAGCCTTATTGGCTATTTAAACTTCCGGCCAGCAGCAGCGCTCACATTGCTGGTGCTTGCTGCTGGGACCCACCGACCTGTGCATAGACCCTTACATGGTGAGCTTTGATTTTTATCTCAATTTCTACTCTCATGCTTTGTATACACTACTAATGTCTGACTAAGATCGATGCACTCACCATTACCCTTCTGTCTTTTTGCCTTTACATAGATAGGAAGCCATAAAGCTCTACTTTTGTACCTGCTGGCCGACCTTATGCTGACAGGAGTAGTCACTCCAATCAGTGGGAGTTCTTGCAGGCATTGTGGGGTTTCCCAGCACTTTCCCATACCCTTGGCTCAGTACATCAGCCACACACCCTTAGTTCTGCACCGCAAGTAGGGATGAGCCGAACACCCCCCGGTTCGGTTCGCACCAGAACCTGCGAACGGACCGAAAATTCGCACGAACGTTAGAACCCCATTGACGTCTATGGGACTCGAACGTTCGAAAATTTAATTTGCATGGTATTGTCCTAAAAAGGGTTTGGGGACCCGGGTCCTACCCCAGGGGACATGTATCAATGCAAAAAAACTTTTAAAAACGGCCGTTTTTTCGGGAGCAGTGATTTTAATGATGCTTAAAGTAAAAAAAAAAAAAAGTGAAATATTCCTTTAAATATCGTACCTGGGAGGTGTCTATAGTATGCCTGTTAAGTGGAGCGTGTTTCCCGTGCTTAGAACAGTCCCTGCACAAAATGTCATTTTTAAAGGAAAAAATCTCATTTAAAACTGCTTGCGGGTTTAATGTCATGTCGGGTCCTGGCAATATGGATGAAAATCAGTGAGACAAACGGCATGGTTACCCCCCAGTCCATTACCAGGCCCTTTGGGTCTTGTATGGATATTAAGGGGAACCCCGCACCCAAATTAAAATAAGGAAAGGTGTGGGGCCACAGCAGTATACAGGCTGTGCAAACAAGACAGGGACTGTAGGTTTGTTGTTAAGTAGAATCTGTTTGTAATTTTGAAAATTTTTAACGTGTTTAGCTCCAGCCAAAAAATCTTTTTTAAGCTTTTTGGAAAACATAGGGAAGGGTTATCACCCCTGTGACATTTGTTTTGCTGTCTTTCCTCTTCTTCAGAAGATTTCACCTCACTTTAGTCCCAATGACAAATGTTTTTTGAAAATTTGGGTTTTTTTGTGGAACAAGGATTGGAAAGCATCAGTGGAAAGGAGAAATGTTTTTCCCATATTAACTCTTACAGGAGAGAATTTCCCTTCCTAGGGGTAGATTTCATCTCACTTCCTGTTGTCTCCTTCCGTTTGCAAGTAGGAGTCGTTTGTAAGTTAGATGTTTGAAAGTAGGGGCCTGCCCTATATACTCAGCAGAAATTTGGGCCTTAGGTGTTGTTGTGGCCACAACACTGTAAGCCCTCACAGGGCCCTGCTGTGAAATATTAGATCAAGAATTGTAATTACATGCCCCTGTTGAAACAGGGGCAGAAAAACTGGGCCTTTGGTGGTGGTGGTGGTGGTGCTGGTGCCACAACACTGTAAGTCCTCACTCGATCTTGGTGGGTGCAGAAATGGGCCCTGCTGTGAAATATTAGATCAAGAATTGTAATTACATGCCCCTGTTGAACAAGGGCAGAAAAATTGGGCCTTTGGTGGTGGTGGTGGTGCTGGTGCCACAACACTGTAGGTCCTCACTCGCTCTTGGTGGGTGCAGAAATGGGCCCTGCTGTGAAATATTAGATCAAGAATTGTAATTACATGCCCCTGTTGAACAGGAGCTGAAAAATTAGGCCTTAGGCACCGGTGCTGGTGCCACAACACTGCAACCCCTCACAGACACTCTAGTTGGAACGCAGGAACGAGCCCTGCTGCAAAGTATTGCATCAAAAATTGTTAAACAGGGGCTGAAAAATTGTGCCTTAGGCACTGGTGGTGGCGCCCAGAACCAAAAATGTTCTTACAAGCTATCAGCGTGATCATTGAGAAGGAAGAGGATAATTACTCAGGGATAGTCACTCAGCATCAGCATAGGCAGTCTTTGAAGGGATCTGAGATTTCAAAAAAAATTATTCGGTTACATCAGCATCGGGTGCTTGGTAGCTGGTGGTGATCCAAGACTGATTCATTTTTATGAAGGTCAGCCGATCAACCGAGTCGGTGGACAGACGCACCCTGTGATCGGTTACCACGCCTCCAGCAGCACTGAATGTGCGTTCCGAAAGAACGCTGGATGCAGGACAGGCCAGTAGCTCAATTGCATACTGTGCAAGCTCTGGCCAGTGATCCATCCTCAAGACCCAGTAACCCAGAGGATTTTCGGTGGGGAAGGTGTCCAAATCTGATCTTGCCCCTAGGTATTCCTGCACCATGTAAAACAGACGCTGGCGATGGTTGCTGGAACCGATCATACCTTGGGGCTGCGGACCAAAAAAATTGTCTGAACGCATCGGTCAGACGGCCACCTTCTCCACCGCTCCTTCTTTGACTGACCGAAGCCTTAGCAACACGTTGTCCAGAAACAGGAGTTTGTAACCTCCCAGTCTCTGTGAACGCGTTGCACAGACCTTTCTGCAAGGCCTCCCGAAGATGTTTCATCCTCTGCTCCCTCTGCGATGGCAAGATAAGGTCCGCAACCTTACCCTTGTAACGTGGATCAAGGAGGGTTGCCAGCCAGTATTGGTCCTTCTCCTTGATCCCATGAATACGAGGATCCTTACGCAGGCTTTGCAGGATCAGGGAGGCCATGCAGCGTAGGTTTGCTGAGGCATTCGGTCCGGAGTCCTCTGGGTCACTAAGGACGACATGGTCCGCAGCCACCTCCTCCCAGCCACGTACAAGTCCATGTGTTTTTTGGGACTGATCCCTTAAAGACTGCTGCTGATGCTGAGTGCCAGGCTCCACCTCCATACTGACACAATCTTCCTCCTCCTCCTCCTCCTCGTCCTCTTCCTGTGTGATCGGCGGGCATGCAGGAACACTGTCTGGATAAAGGGGGCCTTGAGAGCTAAGGAAGTCCTCCTCTTCCTGCCTCTGTTCTGCCTCAAGTGCCCTGTCCATTATTCCACGCAGCGTGTGCTCCAACAGGTGGACAAGGGGGACAGTGTCACTGATGCATGCACTGTCACTGCTCACCATCCTCGTGGCCTCCTCAAATGGTGCATGCATCCCTGATCATGGCCCACTGGCGTGGGGAAAAAAACCAAGCTCCCCTGACCCTGTCCTGGTGCCATAGTCGCACAGGTACTCATTGATGGCCCTCTGCTGCATGTGCAGCCGCTGCAGCATGGCCAACGTTGAGTTCCACCTGGTGGGCATGTCACAGATTAGGCGGTTCTTGGGCAGGTTAAACTCCTTTTGGAGGTCCGTCAGCCGAGCACTGGCATTATATGACCGGCGGAAATGCACACAGACTTTCCTGGCCTGCCTCAGGACATCCTGTAAGCCCGGGTACCTGCCCAAGAACCGCTGCACCACCAAGTTAAGGACGTGAGCCAAACAGGGCACATGGGTCATTTGTCCCTGTCGGAGGGCAGAGAGGAGGTTGGTGCCATTGTCGCAAACCACCATTCCTGCCTTAAGTTGGCGTGGCGTCAACCACCTCTGAACCTGCCCCTGCAGAGCTGACAGAACCTCTGCGCCAGTGTGGCTCCTGTCCCCCAAGCACACCAGCTCAAGCACCGCATGGCATCTTTTGGCCTGCGTACTTGCGTAGCCCCTTGAACGGCTACGGAGCACTGCTGGTTCTGAGGACAAAGCACAGGAAGAGGCCATGGAGGAAGAAGAAGAGGAGGGGGTGGAGGAGAGAGGTGTGTCACAATCATTAGCATTTTGGAGGCGTGGTGGCGGAACAACCTCCAACACTACTGCACCTTGTCCTGCATCCTTCCCAGCTGGCAGCAGAGTCACCCAATGCGCCGTGAAACTTAGGTAACGTCCCTGTCCATGCCTGCTGGACCATGAGTCAGCGGTAATATGCACCTTACCGCTGACCACCCTGTCCAGCGAGGAATGGACATTGCCTTCCACATGCCGGTAGAGAGCCGGAATCGCCTTCCGTGAGAAAAAGTGGCGTTTGGGTACCTGCCACTGAGGAACCGCACATTCCACAAACTCACGGAAGGGGGCAGAGTCTACCAACTGAAAAGGCAGCAGTTGAAGTGCTAGCAATTTTGCCAAGCTAGCATTCAACCGCTGGGCATGTGGATGGCTGGGAGCAAACTTCTTTCGGCGGTGCAGCAGCTGGGGCAGGGAAATTTGCCTGGTACAATCTGACGTCGGTGTACCAAAAGCAGATTGCCCACAAGTACTTGGCTGTGACACACCTAATTCTACACCTTCATTCCTCTCAGTGCAGGTCTCAGAGAGGACTGAAGGTCTAGTGGGGTTTGAAATCTCAGCTGATGAGGAGCAAGGAGAGGTCCTCTTTGTTCTTTGGTGTGGGTCTTTTAAATATGCTTGCCAACGAACTGCATGGCAGGTCAACATATGTCTGGTCAAGCATGTGGTACCCAAGCGGGAGATGTTTTGGCCACGCGAGATACGCTTGAGACATATGTTGCAAATAGCAGCGGTGCGATCTGATGCACTTGTCTCAAAAAAGGCCCACACAAAAGAACTTTTTGAATAACGTGCAGAGACTGCAGCGCCCTGCACATGTGGAGCTTTGGGGTGTGATGCAGTCAATGTGCTGCCCTTAGGCTGGCCCCTGGAGGGCATCCTGCCTCGTTGGTGATGTGCCGCCTCCTCCTCCTCCTCCTCCTCCTCCTCTCTCCTATCAGGCACCCACGTTGAATCAGTGACCTCATCATCCCCTCCCTCCTCATCACTGGAGCAAACCTGGCAGTATGCTGCAGCAGGGGGAGCATGACTGCCAGATTGCTGTCCTTCTTGGGCACCCCCTCTGTCCGTGCTCATGTTACTGCCTTCATCGAGCTCAGTATCATCATCAGAGCCTTCCAAACACTGGGCATCCTCCTGGAGCATGTACCCAACACTGTGGTCAAACAGTTCGAGGGACTCCTCAGGAGGACATGGTGGGGCTAGGGAAGGAGTCACTGATGACATTGAGCCGAGGGAAGAGGCCGCTGCTTTGCCAGACAAAGTACCCTGGGCATGGGTGAGAGAGGATGAGGAGGATGAGGACGGCTTGGTCATCCACTCGACCAAGTCTTCCGCATGTTGCGGCTCAACACGGCCAGCTGCCGAAAAAAAGGCCAAGCGTGTCCCACGGCCACGTGCTGATGAGGATGCACCGTCTCCACAACCAGCACTAGACATAGAGCCTGCTTGCCCCCTCTTATTGGCTTGTGACTGTCTGCCTCTCCTTCTTGGCCTTCCTGACATACTAATGGCCTGTAGCTGCACTAAGCTGGGATATATATATATATATATATATATATATATATATATATATATATATATATATATATATATATATATATATATGTATGTACTGATACTGCAGCTAGCAAAATCAACTGCCTGCCTGTAGTATGAGAACACCACCAACCTTCTACAGGTAGCTTTAGCTGAACACTGTGAGCAGGACGCACCCCACTAACTTGTAGGTTTAGCAGAACACTGTGAGCAGGACGCACTGCACTAACTGTAAATAGTCTAGCTGCCTGACTGTGGTACTAATAGGATCAAAAGAACACCAGTAATTTTCTTCAGGTAGCTGTATATACTGTAACAAGACAAGCCTGCCTGTCAGTAAGAAGATAACAGGAACGGATCTAGCTGAACACTGTGAGCAGGACGCACTGCACTAACTTTAAATAGTTTAGCTTCCTGACTGTGGTACTAATAGGATCAAAAGAACACCAGTAATTTTCTTCAGGTAGCTGTAAATACTGTAACAAGACAAGCCTGCCTGTCAGTAAGAAGATAACAGGAACGGATCTAGCTGAACACTGTGAGCAGGACGCACTGCACTAACTTTAAATAGTCTAGCTGCCTGACTGTGGTACTAATAGGATCAAAAGAACACCAGTAATTTTCTTCAGGTAGCTGTAAATACTGTTACAAGACAAGCCTGCCTGTCAGTAGGAAGATAACAGGAACGGATCTAGCTGAACACTGTGAGCAGGACGCACTGCACTAACTTTAAATAGTCTAGCTGCCTGACTGTGGTACTAATAGGATCAAAAGAACACCAGTAATTTTCTTCAGGTAGCTGTAAATACTGTTACAAGACAAGCCTGCCTGTCAGTAGGAAGATAACAGGAACGGATCTAGCTGAACACTGTGAGCAGGACGCACTGCACTAACTTTTAATATTCTAGCTGCCTGACTGTGGTACTAATAGGATCAAAAGAACACCAGTAATTTTCTTCAGGTAGCTGTAAATACTGTTACAAGACAAGCCTGCCTGTCAGTAGGAAGATAACAGGAACGGATCTAGCTGAACACTGTGAGCAGGAAGCACTGCACTAACTTTAAATAGTCTAGCTGCCTGACTGTGGTACTAATAGGATCAAAAGAACACCAGTAATTATCTTCAGGTAGCTGTAAATACTGTTACAAGACAAGCCTGCCTGTCAGTAGGAAGATAACAGGAACGGATCTAGCTGAACACTGTGAGCAGGACGCACTGCACTAACTTTAAATAGTCTAGCTGCCTGACTGTGGTACTAATAGGATCAAAAGAACACCAGTAATTTTCTTCAGGTAGCTGTAAATACTGTTACAAGACAAGCCTGCCTGTCAGTAGGAAGATAACAGGAACGGATCTAGCTAAACTGAATACAGTGTATATATATATATGCAACACCTGAGATGCATATATATACACAATACACTGTAAGTGCAGCTAACTGACTGACTGTCCTGCCTAATCTAGCTAACTCAAATGAAATGACACTGTCTCTCTCTATCTCTCAGCACACCGGAACACACTGCACAGGGCCGCCGTGCAGGCGGCCTTATATAGTGTGGGGCGTGTACTAAATCCCCTGAGCCATAATTGGCCAAAGCCTCCTTGGCTTTGGCCAATTACGGCTCTCTGTTCAGGCGGCGCTGTGATTGGCCAAGCATGCGGGTCATAGTGCATGCTTGGCCAATCATCAGCCAGCAATGCACTGCGATGCCGCAGTGAATTATGGGCCGTGGCGCGCCACACGAATTTGGCGCGAACGGCCCATATCGTTCGCAATTCGGCGAACGACCGAACAACCGATGTTCGAGTCGAACATGGGTTCGACTCGAACACGAAGCTCATCCCTAACCGCAAATTAGCAGTTGTGCAGGTGATATCCACAGCGCCGGTCCCTCTCTGTATTCAGTAGTGAACAGCTCAGGCATGTGAGTCTATCTTCCTTTGCCATGTTTACTGTGTATATGGTTACTCAATCCCAGTTTAAAAAATGATCTCTAATGTGACTGTATCATTGTACTATTGCTGAAATATGTTTACATTATAGAACATGTATGCTTTAGATGACATAGAGCCTATGAAGAAGAACGTATGAGTCTGAAAAATGTCAAGCGTCATTCTTAACAGCTACGTGTACCAGCCCATTTAAGAGGGCAGCTACTGCTATGTTTGTATTTTTGTACTGACATTGATTTTAATGTTTCCACTGTTTCATTACAATAAGAAGTTACTTTTTCAATAAAATATATATTTTTTAAATACTCTCCTGGTCTGTCCTCAAAATCCTGTGCCTCTGAGCACTAGACTTTGTGTCTGTCCATTTGATTGGCCAGACCAGGCTATACACGCACTGCACTTCTAAAATTTTTAATTTTTGTTTGTTTAAATAAACGGATTCAATTTCAAAACATACTACACCATAGAAGCTTCTTTTACATTTCCCCATCTTACTTGGTTTTACACCCTGAGCGGTATCTGGCCATTTATTTGGCTGTGGAGGAAGAAGTAACCCCCTAGGCTCTGGAACCCCCCTGGAGGAACCAATGTGAGACCCCTCTCTCCCTAGGATGGTCAGCTATTCCTTTGTTTGCTTTGAAATACTGCTTACCTTACAGCAGTAAGTTAAGAAGTTAGTACACCCAAGGGTGTCATTTAGCAACGAAGACCCACAGCACAAAAGTCACAACGCCACTTTTGATGCCATTTTAGCACCTTATGATTTGCACTCTGCACTTCTTAATGGTTGGAAGACCCTTTCCGGACTGTGATTCATTTGCACTATTTGCACTTTGATATACATGGACTTTTGTTGTATGCACATTTCTCTTATAGATTATGATTTTATGAGCAATTAAATGCACTACAGTCACTTTATTAGCTATCATTTCACTGATCACCATTTTTATTGAAGCATTTGTTTTATTATTTATGTCAGTTTATTAGTGCAAATATTACTTACTGTCATTTAGCTTGGCACTTTATATTTATTTTGGAGCGCAACACCAACTTTTGATTTATTCCATTTAAACTTTGTGGGTATAGTTTGACCCATATGGTGGCTGCTGCACCCTATGTATCACCCTATTCATTCAGAAGTAGCGCGGGAATACTTACTTTACCATTTCTGTTCATCACAAACCCACCCATTCCTGCAGCCACTATGGAAGTTTTTTTCCTTTATGGAAAAAAGGAAAATCAACCTAGAAGAGGTATTCACCACTACAGACTCCAGTGCAAAAAACAATGGAGATTAATGTTAAGTTTCCAAAGTCTATTTCTAATTCTGTCCTCTGTTAGCCATGAGGGTGCTTCCTGTGATGTGCCATGAGGAAAAACACTGCAGTTTTGGCCACTACACCCCCCGATTCCCTAGTGAAGACTGAGGAGAAGAATATATTCAATACCTTCGCCATCTCCCCATCCTTTGTAACCAGATGTCCTTCCTCATTCTTTATTGGGCCAATATGGTTCGTCCTCCCTTTTTTACTGTTTACACATTTAAAGAATTTCTAGCGATTTTTTTTTTTTTGGCTCTCCTCCACTATGTGTCTTTCGTGTTCTGTCTTAGCCGCCCTAATTGCACCCTTATATATCTTGTTGCCTTCTTTGTAAAGTCTGAATGCTGATGATGATCCCTCAGCCTTGCTTTTATATGCATGTTCACATTAAGCCATCCAGGACTTTTGTTTGCTCTTTTAAATTTATTTCCCAATGGGATGCACTGGCTAATGCCCTTATGTAATATGCTCTTAAAGCAAACCCATTTCTCCTCTGTGTTCTTCGTTTCTAAGATTTTAACCCAATTTATATCTTCTAGCAAGGTTCGTAGTTTAGGGAAGTTGGCTCTTTTGAAGTTGTGTCTTTGTGTTCCCCTTGTGTTTCCCATTTGTGTGATTTATACTGAAGCCAAGTGACCTTGTGATTGCGGTTTTAAATTGCCCCGTATTTCCACATCCGTGATCCGTACAGGTCTGTATTGTTGGTAATCAGTAGATCTAGTAACACCTTGTTTCTAGTTGGTGCGTCTACGATCTGACCCATAAAATTATCCTGCAACACATTTAGGAACTGGCGAGCCTAATGGGGCGTACACACAGTCTGACTTTTTGGCTACAAAAGTCCGACGGACGCCGACGGACCAAATCGGGCGGACAATCCGATCGTGTGTGGGCTTCCCCGGACTTTCAGCGGACTTTTCCAGTCGCAAATCTGAAGGACTTTAGATTTGGAACATGCTTCAAATCTTTACGTCGTAACTCTGCCGGACCCAGAAATCCGCTCATCTGTATGCTAGTCCGATAGACAAAAACCCACGCTGGGGCAGCTATTGGCTACTGGCTATCAACTTCCTGATTTTAGTCCGGTGTACGTCATCACGTACAAATCCGTCTGACTTTTGTGTGATCATATGTAGGCAAGTCCGTTCATTAGAAAGTCAGCCGCAAGTCCGCCAAAAGTCCGTCGAAAGTTTGTCGGACGGGCTGTCGGACTATTGTAGCCGAAAAGTCCGACCGTGTGTACGCCCCATTAGACGAATAATTTGACACATCCCTTTGTAGTTTTACTCATTATTGCTGCAGTTTCGTCATTGGTTCAAGTTGTTATGTGTTGTTGGACCCCACATTTATATAGGAAGCTCTCACATTTATCTATGCAAGTTGAGGGATGAATTGACGGTAGGGTCTCTTCGTACAAGTTAGAGGCTTTGCTGCCAATTCAGAGCCCTGAAATACCGCTGACATGCCAAAATTGCAGTAGGAAAGGCCATTGTGAGCAAGCCTGCCTAATCCTGACCCGTATTTACAGTAAAGAGTTATAGGCAGTTGGGAGCAGGATGCGTAATTTCATGGGTCACAAAAACATGCATATATTATGGTAATGGGTTGATTTATGTTATGGTATAGCGTAACATATGTGTATTTTAGGTTAGTAATATGGGTGAGTAAGGCCCTCTTCGAGACTCTGTATCTGAAAGCTGGTTATTAATAAATCACCGGGCCAGATGGCTTGCACTCAAGGGTACTTATGGAACTCAGTCAAGTAATTGCCAGACCATTGTTCCTAATTTTTACTGACAAAGTCTACTGACTGGAATGGTACCAGCTGATTGGAGAAAAGCCAATGTAGCACCAATATCGAAAAAAGGTCAAAATACATCCCTGGGAATTACAGACCAGTTAGCCTAACATCAATATGCAGGCTCTTGGAGGGGATGATAAGGGTCTATATACAATATGTTAAAAAAAACAAATGTTAACGCTGCGATCAAAACTAAATATAAAGTTAATTCTTGAAAAAGAAATAAAGCAGCCAGCACCACAAAGTCTAATACAAAAACTCCAGTATAAAATGTGAAATAGATGCAGCACTAAAAAAATAAATGAACAATGAGATAAAATCAAAGTAATAGTGAAAAAACTCTCAGAGAAAACTAAGGCAGATACCATACAAAAAAAATAATTAAAAAAAAAGTCAACTAGGAAAAGGTATTGGTAAAAAGACTCTCATCAAGAAAGACTAAGGCGGATACCTCACAAAATAAAAATATGATATGCAGATATAAATAACCACATAAAATTGGTTAATATAATAAGTAATAAACCATATTGGATAAGGCAATAACAAATACAGGAATCAATGGTATAAAAATTGCATACAAATCATAAACACCAAAAAAAAATATAAATGTGTAGAGTCCCATCCCGGTAAAAATCAGTGCAAAAACAGAAAATACATATGAAGAAAGTCCATAAAAAGAGTGAAGATAAAAATCCAGAGGTAGGTGTATGAAACCAGATCCTAATTCCAGGACAGTAGCACACCCGAGTGAGTATAGAGGCTCCTTACCAACTGCAGGTGACCACCATGCGTGGTCTCACCAGGCACAGGGAATGATAAAGGTCTCCCAGGAACCTATAACGGCATCTGTAAAGGAACCAAAAAAAATATAAATGTGTAGAGTCCCATCCCGGTAAAAATCAGTGCAAAAACAGAAAATACATATGAAGAAAGTCCATAAAAAGAGTGAAGATAATAATCCAGAGGTAGGTGTATGAAACCAGATCCTAATTCCAGGACAGTAGCACACCCGAGTGAGTATAGAGGCTCCTTACCAACTGCAGGTGACCACCATGCGTGGTCTCACCAGGCACAGGGAATGATAAAGGTCTCCCAGGAACCTATAACGGCATCTGTAAAGGCAGCTAGGTCCGTGGCACTTATTTTGCAATTTATTTTCACAACTATTCCCAGCCACAACTCAGATGTCTGTGCCGTCATTAATATTGCGTTATTTTAACTAGAGTTTGAAAAGCAGGCACTTTGAATAGCAGGTAACACGACTCATAAACATCGCCTTGTCACCTTGTCCAGCAGCCAATCATCTTCCCTCTCCGAGAAGGCGGCCACAGTCAGTGGTCGTGATTTTATCACGACTATATACAATATTTTAGTAAGGAAAACGGTATAATTAGCAGTAATCAGCATGGATTCATGAAGAATCTTTCTTGCCAAACCAATCTATTAACCTTCTATGAGGAGGTGAGCTGCCATCTAGATAAAGGAAGGCCCATAGATGTGGTGTATCTGGATTTTGCAAAAGCATTTGACACAGTTCCCCATAAACGTTGTGAAGAGCCACCTGAAAAACAGTAACGAACGAAAAAGAACAGAATGACAAGAGTCCCGCGTCACTTGCTGCACGCACTGAAGAGCAGATACAAACCCACAAACTGAACAGCAGAAAACGATCTGAAAGCCACGAGTCTGAAAAAGCGTGAATCGTCTCTCACCAAACTTTTACTAACACGAGATTAGCAAAAGGAGCCCAAAGGGTGCCACGCTTGGTTCTGAACTGGCCTTTTCTAGTCTTGTCGTACGTGGTGTATGTCACCGCGTTCTTGGCGAAAGGAAATTCCGACAACTTTGTGCGACCGTGTGTACGCAAAACAAGTTTGAGCCAACATCCATCGGAAAAAATCCATGGATTTTGTTGAATGTCCGATCAATGTCCAATCGTGTGTACGGGGCATTACAGTGTATTTCCTTATTTCTTATTTAAAGCTGAATTCCACAAATTTAACAGCTTTGTAAAAAGTGCTGGTACACCATATGTTAAAAGCATGTCAGCCCTGGGAGATTTTACCCCCTTCCTGACCAGAGCACTTTTTACAATTTTTTCACTGCGTCGTTTTAACTGACAATTGCACGGTCATGCAATGCTGTACCCAAACAAAATTTGCACGCCCTCCATTATTTAAGAAGTCTCAGAAGAAGAGAAGCGTCACACAGCGGGAGCCTCCCATGGATGCGGAGCGGTCCAAGAACGAAGCGGGGAAGAAGACGCCATGGAGGAAGATGCTGGACGAGAACACCGGAGCAAAAAGCAGAGGATCGGAGGAAGAACCAGAGGAAGAAGAAGATGGAGGAAGAAACCGAAGGAAGAAGACCAGAAGAAGATGGAAAGAAGACTTTAAATAAAGGAATTGTCAAAAACTGTCTCTTGTCATTTTTAACATTTTGACACTTTTTTTGTGAAATGTTAGGGGTACTTTTGTACCCCATTACCATTTCACACAGGGGGGGTGGGATCTGGGGGTCCCCTTGTTAAAGGGGGCTTCCAGATTCCGATAAGCCCCCCGCCCGCAGACCCCAACAACCACCAGCCAAGGGTTGTGGGGATGAGGCCCTTGTCCTCATCATGTTACTTACCTGGTTGGAGGCCGAAATGTCGAGAGGGCTCCCCTTGCGGCTGAGTGCAGTACACCCCTGAAGTTGGGTACAGAGGGTGTAGTGCCCAGAGAAGCACAGGTTGCCAGATGGATTCAGGAAAGAAGAGCTGATGGGCACCTGAAGGACACTGGGTAATACAGGAAACAGCTGGGCTAAAGTCTGTATGAATCCTCGGTAATACTTGGCAAGGTGTGCACATGGAACAGTAGTGAAAGCCAGGCCAGGGGTCAAACACAGTAGATCTGGCAAAAGGAAGAGACAGGTTGCAGAAACAGGGACAAGCCAAAGGTCTGGTATCAGGAAGCAGGCAGGAACAGGTAACTGTAGCAAAGTCCATTATACAAGCCGGGATCAGGTACAGGAGAAGACAAGTCGGTAAAGCAAGCCAGGGGGTCAAACCAGGAGAGCAGATCGGACAGGTCAGGAACAAGCCGGGTCACAACAGGGATCTAAACAGTAATTTGCACAGAGGCTCAGGAACACAGGAAGACTGACAAACCAGCAACCGCACACACTAGCAGACTTCCTTATATAGGCTCATGTGACCTGCCGGTAGAGATACTGGGTCCTAGAGCCCTTCTCCTGCCAGAGATGCTGGGTCCTTAAAGTCCTTCCCCTGCCATAAGTGCTGGTAGAGATGCTGGGTTCTAGAGCCCTTCTCCTTCTGTTGGTGCCAGTTCTCCTACGGCCATTTCCCTGACAGTGCCCCCCCCCCCCCCCAAGGGGCAGCCTCCGGATGCCCCCACGGGCCAATGTTTCAGGGTGTTTGCTGTGAAAGTTCCGCACAAGTCTAGGAGCATGCACATTGTTTGCAGGCTCCCAGGAATTGCCTTCGGGAGGGTACCCCCTCCATTTGATTAGATAGTGGACTTGCCTACCCCTCCTCCGGCAATCCATAATGGCTTCAACCTCAAATTCCATTTCCCCTTCTACCAAGACAGGAGGTGGAGGTGGCTCTTCTCTTCCAGGGAAGGGAATGGGTACAGCTGGTTTAAGCAGGGAGATGTGGAACACTGGATGGATCTTGTAAGTATTGGGTAGTGCCAGCTCGAAAGCCACCGGATTTATCTCTCTTTTGATTTCAAAGGGACCAATGAATTTGGGTCCAAGCTTCTGGGAGGGACATGAAAGCTTGAGGTTTACTGAAGAAAGCCATACCTTGTCCCCAATCTTAAAGACAGGATTCCCTCTTCTTCTTTTATCATGGAACTTTTTATAGTCCTCTTGGGCTTTTCGCATGGCCTCCTGAAGCAACTTGTAGTTGGATTGAATGAACCTTAATCAATCCTGGACAGTGGGAGCAGATGTTTCAGGTATAGTATTTGGAAGAAAGGAGGGGTGGAATCCATAGTTCGCCCAGAATGGGGACTGATTGATTGCTGCATGCAAAGAGTTATTATATGCAAACTCGGCACAGGGAAGAAGGGAGATCCAGTCATCCTGTGAGCAAGTACAGAAACATCGAAGGTACTGTTCTAAGGTCTGGTTAGTCCTCTCTGTTTGACCACATGCCCTCCCAATGTTGAGGGCATGTGGCCTGGTATGGTTTAGTAGGGGGGGCGCTCTCTTGTCCCCCCTCTTTTTCTGCGGCCTGCCAGGTTGCGTGCTCGGATAAGGGTCTGGTATGGATTTTTGGGGGGACCTCACAGCATTTTTTTTTTTAATTTTGGCGCGGGATTCCCTTAATATCCATACCAGACCTGAAGGGCCTGGTATGGATTTTAGGGGGACCTCCACGCCATTTTTTTAAAAAAATTTGGTTCGGAGTTCCAATGTGGGGAAATCCCATGCTGTTTTTATCAATGAACTTTTATGTGTATTGTCGGACCAACAATTCATTAATAGCCGCAAGTAGTTTTAAATGGCTTTTTTTCCTTTGAAATGTCATTTTGCTGTCAGACTGTTCTAAACATGGTAAACATGCGCCCCTTTACAGGCATACTATAGACCAGTGTTTCTCAACTCCAGTCCTCAAGGCGCCCCAACAGGTCATGTTTTCAGGATTTTCTTCAGCTGAAACAGCTGTGGTAATTACTAAGGCAGTGAAACTTATCAAATCACCTGTGCAAAATAATGGAAAGCCTGAAAACATGACCTGTTGGGGCGCCTTGAGGACTGGAGTTGAGAAACACTGCTATAGACACTCTCCAGGTACGAAATGTAAAGGAATATTACACTTTTATTGTTTCACTTTAAGCATTATTAAAATCACTGCTCCCGAAAAAACGTTTAAAACTTTTTTTGCATTGATACATGTCCCCTGGGGCAGGACCCAGGTCCCCAAACACTTTTTATGACAATGCCATGCATATAAGCCTTTAAAATTAGCACTTTTGATTTCTTCCATAGACTTTTAAAGGGTGTACAGCGGCTTTCGAATTTGCCGCGAACACCTCAAATTGTTCGCTGTTCTGTGAACTGGCGAACAGCCGATGTTCCAGTCGAACGCGTGTGCTGGCTCTCATGCATGCAATTGTGCGATACGGCCACGCGCATCGGGTCCCCCACTGTACAGCACATGCGGCACTCACGCACCTCTGGTGGCTCTCCTGGGCAAAGCCGTGTATATATGGGATTTCGCCCAGGAGAGCCATTCTGCCGCAGTATATCTGCATGAGCCAGTCGGGAACTGATTAAAGTGTCACTAAACCAATATCATAAAAAAAATTATTAAAAAAATGTGTATATATATATATATATATATATATATATACAGGCATACCCCACTTTTAAGTACACAATGGGGTTTATTTACTAAAGCTGGAAAGTGCAAAATCAGGCTCGCTTCTGCTTAGAAACCAATGAGCTTCTAAACTTGGCTTGTTCAATTAAGCTTTGTTAATAAAACCTGGAAGCTCATTGGTTCCTATGCAGAAGTGACCCTGATTTTGTATATATATATATATATATATATATATATATATATATATATATATATATATATATATAAAAGACTGTTACTCACAATCATCACTGGATCGGGGCGTCGGGATGGCCTCTGCGGTTGGTTTCTCGGAGGGTGTCACTGGTGGATTATGGCGCCTCCTGGAGCCGTGGAACGTACAGCAAGCCGATTGTCACGTCACTTCCCAGATGTGATGTAAGGACGTAGACAACGCATTTGCGGAGCATGCTCATGATGTCTTTATTCTTGTGAGTAACAGTCTTTTTATCCACATTGATATATGCTACACTTAATATGGCGCTTGTGCTTTTCCCCCTGTTGTTCCTTTGAGCTGCTTCTTGATCCAACACTGAGCTGCCTTTGAAGTGAGCACCATTATAGACATTTATAGGCATTATGGACTATTTATTGTTATAAAAAGTGTTTGGGAACCTGGGTCCTGCCCCAGGGGACATGGATCAATGCAAAAAACGTTTTAAGAATGGCCATTTTTTCAGGAGCAGTGATTTTAATAATGCTTAAAGTGAAACAATAAAAGTGTAATATTCCTTTAAATTTCGTACCTGGGGGTGTCTATAGTATACCTGTAAAGGGGTGCATGTTTCCTGTGTTTAGAACAGTCTGACAGCAAAATGACATTTCAAAGGAAAAAAAGTCATTTAAAACTACTCGCGACTATTAATGAATTGCCGGTCCGACAATACACATAAAAGTTCATTGATAAAAACGGCATGGGAATTCCCCATAGGGGAACCCCCGAACCAAAATTTAAAAAAAAATGAGGTGGGGGTCCCCCTATATTCCATACCAGACCCTTCAGGTCTGGTATGGATTTTAAGAGGAACCCCGCGCCAAAATTTAAAAATGGCGTGGGGTCCCCCCAAAAATCCATACCAGACCCTTATCCGAGCACGCAACCTGGCAGGCCGCAGGAAAAGAGGGGGGACGAGAGAGCTCCCCCCCTCCTTAACCATACCAGGCCACATGCCCTCAACTTTGGGAGGGTGCTTTGGGGTAGCCCCCCAAAACACCTTGTCCTCATGTTGATGGGGACAAGGGCCTCATCCCCACAACCCTTGTCCGGTGGTTGTGGGGGTCTGCGGGCGGGGGGCTTATGGGAATCTGGAAAGCCCCCTTTAACAAGGGGACCCCCAGATCCCGGCCCTCCCCCCTGTGTGAAATGGTAAGGGGTACAACCCTACCATTTCACAAAAAAAGTGTCAAAAATTGTAAAAATGACAAGAGACAGTTTTTAACAATTCCTTTATTTAAATGCTTCTTCCTTCTTCTATCTTCTTTCTTCTTTCTTCTATCTTCTATCTTCCTTCGGTTTCTTCCTCCATCTTCTTCTGGCTCTTCTGGTTCTTCTGGTTCTTCCTCCGGTGTTCTCGTCCGGCATCTTCCTCTGTGACGCTGGCGTCTTCTTCCCTTCTTTTCGGGCCGCTCCGCATCCACCATGATGGGAGGCTCCCACTGTTTGATGCTTCTCCTCTTCTGACGGTTCTTAAATAACGGAGGGCGGGGCCACCCAGTGACTCGCCCCCCTCTGACGCACGGTGACCTCCCTGTCCACCCCCTCTGACATCACGGGGAATGCCACAGGGAAGTCCCTGTCAAGTCCCCGTGCGACAGAGGGGGGCGGGGTCACCAGTGGCCCTGCCCTCCGTTATTTAAGAACCGTCAGAAGAAGAGAAGCATCACACAGTGGGAGCTTCCCATCATTGTGGATGCCGAGCAGCCCGAGAAGAAGGGAAGAAGACGCTGGTGCCACGGAGGAAGATCCTGGACGAGAACACCAGAAGAACCAGAAGAAGAAGAAGATGGCGGAAGAAACCGAAAGAAGATAGAAGAAAGAAGAAGCATTTAAATAAAGGAATTTTAAAAACTGTCTCGTCATTTTTAACATTTTTGACACTTTTTTGTGAAATGGTAGGGGTACTTTTGTACCCCCTTACCATTTCACACAGGGGGGAGGGCTGGGATCTGGGGGTCCCCTTGTTAAAGGAGGCTTCCAGATTCTGATAAGCCCTCCGCCCACAGACCCCCACAACCACCGGGCAAGGGTTGCGGGGATGAGGCCCTTGTTCCCATCAACATGGGGACAAGGTGTTTTGGGGGGCTACCCCAAAGCACCCTCCCAATGTTGAGGGCATGTGGCCTGGTACGGTTCTTTTCCTGCGGCCTGCCAGGTTGCGTGCTTGGATAAGGGTCTGGTATGGATTTTTGGGGGGACCCCACGCCATTTTTTAAAAAAAAATTGGTGCGGGGTTCCCCTTAAAATCCATACCAGACCTGAAGGGTCTGGTATAGATTTTGAGAAGGACCCCATGCCATTTTTTAAAAAAAAAATTGGCCGGGGTTTGCCTTAATATCCATACCAGACCTGAAGGGCCTGGTATGGAATTTAGGGGGACTCCCCACATAATTTTTTTTAACATTTTGGTTCGGGGTTCCCCTGTGGGGAATTCCCATGCCGTTTTCATCAGTGAACTTTTATGTGTATTCATTAATAGCCACAAGTAGTTTTAAATGACTTGTTTTCCTTTGAAATGTCGTTTTGCTGTCAGAGTGTTCTAAACACGGGAAACATGCGCCCCTTTACAGGCATTACCCCTTTAAGCATTATTAAAATCACTGCTCCTGAAAAAATGGCCGTTCTTAAAACGTTTTTTGCATTGATCCATGTCCCCTGGGGCAGGACCCAGGTCCCCAAACACTTTTTATGCCAATAACTTGCATATAAGCCTTTAAAATTAGCACTTTTGATCTCTCCCATAGACTTTTAAATGGTGTTTCCGCGGCTTTTGAATTTGACGGGAACACCCCAAATTGTTCGCTGTTCGGCGAACTGGTGAACAGCCGATGTACGAGTCGAACTTGAGTTCGACTGGAACTCGAAGCTCATCCCTACTGTATATCAAAAAGTACTTAGATTTTTTTTTTAAATAATTACAGTGCCATCATCTGCATACAGAAAAATAAGAAATTAAACACAGTGTGTGTTTAGCATCATTTTAAGTCCTAATAGCTGACTGCCACATGGGTCTATTTCTATTATTTATATCTGAGAGGTTTATGGCTCTGCTGGAGGAGACACTGTGTGAGAGAGGAGAGAAGCACAGAGAACAGCTATGCTTGCCACTCCCTTCTGCTGTTTACTCACAGAAGCCTTTGAATTTTACACAATACCAAGATTTTTGTGATTGGGCTGGAGGAGGGGAAGAGCGTGCATCGTAGCTTCACCAACTCTACAAAAGAGGTGGAGACCAGCTGAATTCAGCTTTAATCACGTACATCAATCTCAATTGCACATTTGAGAAAAATATGAAAACAAATTGTTTTATTGTATTTGAATAGCAAAAAAGGTAAGAGAAGTCCATCTAAATGCAGTAGGCTAGAAGTGTTTTAATACAACAACAGTAATGTAAACTTACAAGGTAGTAGAAAAAATACACTCATCATATATAAAAGGAAAAGCATCGGATTCAGACAGTGGCGCACAGCAGAGCCAAGGATGCTGAAAGGGATCCCTGAAGTGTCTCTCTTGAGGCGGAGTTGACATCAGTGACAGGAGAGAGTCGGCAGGCAACAACAGGCTACACGCTCGGAGCTGAACTGCTCCTTCTACTGGCCTGATTGAATGATGTTTAGCATGTAGTATTTATACATATACAGACACAAGCAGGAGACTGGAACCTGTAGTATCACAAGGTTCAGCAACACCTGTGCCCCACTTATGCAAATCAAAATACAAAATATACACACAAAATATGCTTAAAAATAATGTGGATAAATAAGTGAATACAAATACAAAGGAAATACATCAAAAAGGAAGAGGGGGGGGGGGTATTGACAGAGTAGAAACAATGTAATAATTCATAACAAGTTTTTTTTTGTATTAAATAGAATGGTATACTTAGAAAGGTGTCAAATTCAGAAAAGTGCTTAAGGGTCTTGCAGTCGATATTGAGAAGACCAAAGGATGCCCTACAAAATTAAAAAAAAAATGGGAATTTATTTGTAAAACTTTTAAATAAAGAACACAAATAAGCACTTAAAAGATATAACACTGGTCCTTAAGATGGTGGTTTATTATACAGTGATTAACTCGATTTCTTTATTTAATCCCCTGGTGCCAAAGTACCTAATGTATAAATCCAAAAATGTCTCTTGCTAACGCTTGAAGCGTTCTGCAGCAGGAAATGATTTGGGTATGGATTCTATGACCTGCACCGTAAGTCCCGAGGATGACTTTTGATGATGCTCAAGAAAATGTCCCGGGACGCTGTTTTTCTTATCTCCATTCTCAACAAAATGCCTATGTTTCCCAAATAATTTGCGCAATGTCCTAATGTTCTTACTCTTGACATTGTGGGTCTTCCGATAAGACACTTTACTCTTGACATTGCTGGTCTTTCATTAAGACACTTTGGGCTTCTGGGTTATAGAGGACTGAAGTAAAGGATCCCCAAGAAGGATGGCCAGTATTTATTGAGTATGTTTTCCATCTTTTTATACTGTACATGGAATTGAGTTGGGTGAATGTGGATTTGTTTTCTTTTTGAGGTGCTCCTTACAGTGTGACTGAAATGCCTCTTGTATAATGCCTCTAAAAACTTGTTTATTAACAGGTTGCCATGTGTATGGTAGTCACTTATGATGTTAGCTGCATATGGATTATTCTTCCAGATATGTTGGGTCTCCCAGTACCCCATGGATAAATTAGCATAACTGGAGGCAAAATCTGCCCATTGTTGTGCAATTCATCTGAAGATAGAAAGTCCAGTTAAATTCAAAATAGTTGTGTTTCAAACAAAGAAGTGTTGCCTCCAGGATGAAACTAGCTTGGGTTTTCTTCCAAGAAGTATTGCATTGCCTGAAGAGCAACATCATGGGGGATTGATGAGTACAGTGAGTTCACATCCTAAGAAACCCATACATAGGGGGGCGCTCAAGAATATGCTTATAACATGTCTAATAAATGTGTTCCATTGTGGATGTATGAGGACAGGCCTTGGGCTAGTGGTTGCAGGAATTGGTCAATATATATATATAAAAAAACAAAACAAAACACTAATGATGCTTTCCATCACCGTCACCGTGTGGGATTTTGGAGAACTTTGTGTCTTTTAGGAACTTGGTAGAAGTATAGGGTCTTATAAAAATCCTTTTTCAAAAATGCTGCTTCTACCTTAGTAATGAGTAGGGATGAGCTTCGAGTTCGAGTCGAACTCATGTTCGACTCGAATATCGGCTGTTCGCCAGTTCGCTGAACAGCAAACAATGTGGGGTGTTCGCGGCAAATTCGAAAGCCGCGGAATACCCTTTAAAAGTCTATGGGAGTAATCAAAAGTGCTAATTTTAAAGGCTTATATGCAAGTTATTGTCATAAAAAGTGTTTGGGGACCTGGGTCCTGCCCCAGGGGACATGGATCAATGCAAAAAAAGTTTTAAAAACGGCCGTTTTTTCAGGAGCAGTGATTTTAATAATGCTTAAAGTGAAACAATAAAATTGTAATATTCCTTTAAATTTCGTACCTGGGGGGTGTCTATAGTATGCCTGTAAAGGGGCGCATGTTTCCGGTGTTTAGAACACTCTGACAGCAAAATGACATTTCAAAGGAAAACAAGTCATTAAAAACTACTCGTAGCTATTAATGAATTGCCGGTCCCACTATACACATAAAAGTTCATTGATAAAAACGGCATGGGAATTCCCCACAGGGGAACCCCGAACCAAAATTTTTTAAAAAAATGACGCGGGGGTCCCCCTAAATTCCATACCAGGCCCTTCAGGTCTAGTATGGATATTAAGGGGAACCCCAGCAAAAATTTAAAAAAAAATGGCGTGGGGTCCCCCTCAAAATCCATATCAGACCCTTCAGATCTGGTATGGATTTTAAGGGGAACCCCGCGCCAAATTTTTTTTTTAAATGGCGTGGGGTCTCCCCAAAAATCCATACCAGACCCTTATCCGAGCACGCAACCTGGCAGGCCGCAGGAAAAGAGAGGCCCCCACCTGAACCATACCAGGCCACATGCCCTCAACATTGGGAGGGTGCTTTGGGGTAGCCCTCCAAAACACCACAAGGGCCTCATCCCCACAACTCTTGCCCGGTGGTTGTGGGGGTCTGCGGGTGGGGGGCTTATCAGAATCTGGAAGCCCCCTTTAACAAGGGGACCCCCAGATCCCGGCCCTCCCCCCTGTGAGAAATGGTAAGGGGGTACAAAAGTACCCCTACCATTTCACAAAAAAGTGTCAAAAATGTTAAAAATGACAAGAGACAGTTTTTGACAATTCCTTTATTTAAATGCTTCTTCTTTCTTCTATCTTCTTTCTTCTATCTTCCTTCGGTTTCTTCATCCATCTTCTTCTTCTTTTGGTTCTTCTGGTTCTTCCTCCGGTGTTCTCGTCCGGCATCTTCCTCTGTGGCGCCGGCATCTTCTTCCCTTCTTCTCAGGCCGCTCCGCATCCACCATGATGGGAGGCTCCCACTGATGGGTCTTAAATAACGGAGGGTGGGGCCACCCGGTGACCCCGCCCCCTTTGTCACATGGGGACTTGACGGGGACTTCCCTGTGACATTCCCCGTGACGTCAGAGGGGGTGGACAGGGAAGTCACCGTGCATCAGAGGGGGGCGGGGTCACCGGGTGGCCCCATCCTCCGTTATTTCAGAACCGTCAGAAGAGGAGAAGCGTCACAAAGTGGGAGCCTCCCATCATGATGGATGCGGAGCGGCCCGAGAAGAAGGGAAGAAGACACCAGCGCCACGGAGGAAGATGCCGGATGAGAACACCGGAGGAAGAACCAGAAGAACCAGAAGAAGAAGATGGAGGAAGAAACCAAAGGAAGATAGAAGATAGAAGAAAGAAGAAAGAAGAAGCATTTATATAAAGGAATTGTCAAAAACTGTCTCTTGTCATTTTTAAAATTTTTGACACTTTTTTTGTGAACTGGTAGGGGTACTTCTGTACCCCCTTACCATTTCACACAGGGAGGCGGGATCTGGGGGTCCCCTTGTTAAAGGGGGCTTCCAGATTCCGATAAGCCCCCCGCCCGCAGACCTCCACAACCACCAGGCAAGGGTTGTGGGGATGAGGCCCTTGTCCCCATCAACATGGGGACAAGGTGTTTTGGGAGGCTACCCAAAAGCACCCTCCCAATGTTGAGGGCATGTGGCCTGGTATGGTTCAGGAGGGGGGGCACTCTCTCGTCCCCCCTCTTTTCCTGCAGCCTGCCAGGTTGCGTGCTTGGATAAGGGTCTGGTATAGATTTTTGGGGAGACCCCACGCCATTTTTTTTTAAAATTTGGCGTGGGGTTCCCCTTAAAATCCATACCAGACCTGAAGGGTCTGGTATAGATTTTGAGAAGGACCCCACGCCATTTTTTAAAAAAAAATTTCGGCCAGGGTTCCCTTAATATCCATTCCAGACCTGAACGGCCTGGTATGGAATTTAGGGGGACTCCCCACATAATTTTTTTTAACATTTTGGTTCGGGGTTCCCCTGTGGGGAATTCCCATGCCGTTTTTATCAATGAACTTTTATGTGTATTGTCGGACCGGCAATTCATTAATAGCCGCGAGTAGTTTTAAATGACTTTTTTTCCTTTGAAATGTCATTTTGCTGTCAGTGTGTTCTAAACACGGGAAACATGCGCCCCTTTACAGGCATACTATAGACACCCCCCAGGTACGAAATTTAAATGAATATTACATTTTTATTGTTTCACTTTAAGCATTATTAAAATCACTGCTCCAGAAAAAACGGCCGTTTTTATAACTTTTTTTTGCATTGGTCCATGTCCCCTGGGGCAGGACCCAAGTCCCCAAACACTTTTTATGACAATAACTTGCATATAAGCCTTTAAAATTAGCACTTTTGATTATTCATGTTCGTGTCCCATAGAATTTAACAGTGTTCGCGTGTTCGAATGAATTATTATGATTTTTTCAGACGGATGTTGGCTCAAACTTGTCTTGCATAAACACGGTCACACAAAGTTATCGGAAAATCCGATCGTTCTGAACGCGGTGACGTAAAACACGTATGTCAGGACTATAAATGGGGCAGTAGCCAATAGCTTTCATCTCTTTATTTATTCTGAGCATGCGTGGCACTTTGTGTGTCGGATTTGTGTACACACGATCGGAATTTCCGACAACGGATTTTGTTGTCGGAAAATTTTATAGCCTGCTCTCAAACTTTGTGTGTCGGAAATTCAGATGGAAAATGTGTGATGGAGCCCACACACGGTCAGAATTTCTGACAACAAGGTCCTATCACACATTTTCCGTCGGAAAATGAGACCGTGTGTACGGGGCATGGGGAGTGGCCAAGTTCAAATGTAAAATAACCCAAAATATTTCTGCAGAAACAAAATTATATGCAAATAGTTATAAATGCTGATTAAATATTTCCAAGTTATAAATGTTATTCTATTGACACTTTTATAACAATAAACGCACACAATAAGTTAAAAACCTGAAGCTTCTTTAAAAGTTTAAAAAAAAAGTATTCCTATCACTATAGTGGTGTCTAAGCCTCATGAAATAGGAATCATAATGCTTAAGTGGTAAGTACTCTTGCTTTCCAGTGCTTGGGATCCTTAGTTTCTGCTGCTTAATCCACTAGCAGATATCTGTTTTATAGTCCTACTTGTAGGCTCCTGTGGCTTTCCAAGGAATCAATTATTCCTGATACAGGTTTTATTGCTTTATTTATTGTTTTATTTATTACAGGCACTTATAAAGCGCTGTCAATTTACACATCACTTTACATATATACTGTATATTGTACATTCACATAGGTCTCTGCCCTCAAGTTGCTTACAGTCTAAGGTTCCCTAACTCACATTTATACATACACATACTAGGGCCAATATAGACAGGAGCCAAATAACTTACCAGCATATTTTTGGAGTGTGGGAGGAATACCTGGAGGAAACCTTGGCAACATCATTTTTCAATAACCCTTTCTTTTTTTGCTTAACAAATTCCCGATCGGCCCACGTATATTTACGGGGCAGAATGGCACCCCTGCACGAAACCCCGTACCCGTACGGGGTTTCCTTTAAGAGCCGCCAGAGCGCTCGCACACGACTGCTGCGCGGCGGGGGACCTGATGCGCATGGCCAGCGGTCGCAATCGCCACCTGCCACGTGCGATTAAATGCACGAGCGCCAGCATGGGGATTTGTGTGTGTAAACACACAAATCCCTGTGCTGTCAGAGGAGAGGAAACATGTCGTTTGTTCCTAGTAAGTAGGAACAGTGATGTGTCTCCTCTCTTACTCAGTCCTATCCCCATACAGTGGGAACACACATTTAACCCCTGGATCGCCCCCTAGTGTTAACCCCTTCCCTACCAGTGACATTTACACAGTAATCAGTGCATTTTTAGAGCACTGATTGCTGTATAAATGTCAATGGTCCCAAAAATGTGTCAAAAGTGTCCGATCTGTCCGTCGCAATGTCGATTTTTTTTTTTACCAAAAATATATAAAAAAAATGGGGGGGGGAGATTTGTGACTTTGAATGGGGCACATATGTGGTGTGCATCCATCCCTGGTTCAAAGAATACAGCGGGAAGTTTGGGACTTTAGATGAGGTCATAGACATTGTGGAGGTGGATTGAAAAGAAGTACATGTTTATTAATCATGAAAAATTGTATAAAACATATCAATAACAGAAACCACATAAAGAAAAAACATTGTAATAAATATCATTTCATATGTATTCATACACACATATGTATGTGTGCGTGCAACATGGGCATCAAGGGTACATTCATGTATAGTAACCAGGCGCCACATAGTGGTCTGAATTGATGATAAAATACATTTCAGAAAGTTGATGTATGTACATGTATCAGTAAACAGCACTAGCAAATATAATACAAACAGTAAGACCATGGTTGGTTGAAAAATAAAATTAAAAATTGATGGTTTGGTAGGGGCATGAGTCTGTATCCCCAATGCCCAAAATGGATGGTTTGGTAAGGGCATGTATCTGCATCCCACAGGTGACCGACGTGTTGCGTGTGTAAGACACTCATCAGGGGCGGATGCTCAAAGATATCTATAAGGGATGACGAAATATAGTCAATCAGTATGATTGTAATTGAACACATAAAGGAAGGGACAACTGAGCCTACCCTAAGTACTTACATGTAAACAATGTGATCAGGTATGGTAAGTATGGAGCCAGGGCCAAAGAAGTCTGTCCCGGGACCTGAGGTAATAATGAAGCCGCTTTCTAGCAGGGAACACCTAAAGAATCTCCCCAAGATGCAGGACACAAGTTGCTGGTATTCGTAATGAGATACTGACCAAAAGGAATTGAGTTGACCAAGCTTCTGGTGAAAGTGCACTTGTAATGCAAAGTGGATTTGCTTCTAGTAAATAAACCCCATCGTCAATGTAACTACACCAACTTAAAAAATAAACTGGTATTGAGCATTGAAATAAGAAGCCACACATTACTGAGTATAAAACATTTTACTCCAAGCACATTCACATGTGCATTATAAACAGTTTTGGAACAAACCAACATCTTGGTGTATAACATGTATGTTTGACATAAATTTGCCTTTTTTGGGGCTAAACAGGCATGTTTAAAAACATAACATACACATCCCCAACTCAGGAACTTACAAAGTTCGACTTTGATAAAGTGAAGGCCATATGAGACATTGGTATGTCAAAACTGTGTTGATTTTGCCTTCATCAGATGGGGTGATCTCACCCCTCTAAAAGCCAAATTTTGAAGATGCACACAAATTGGGACTCAAAATTTGGATTTCCCTTAATGTTCCCATGCCTAAAATGTGTGTATATTCCTTACATCTATTTTGCTAAAGCCACAAAACACACAGTGTGTCAACATGTGCTATCTCCCATCATGGGATATCAATGTACGCGCTTTGTGGGTGTAAACCCTTCCTCCAAATTAAAGTAGGTGAGAGGAAGGTGTTTCACCCCCAAAACACGTCCATTTATCCCCCATGATGGGAGCTAGCACATGTTGACACACTGGGGCTTATTTCAGAAAGGACAATCCACTTTGCCCTACAAGTGCACTTGCATTGCACTTGTAGGGCAAAGTGGTTTCGCCTTTTTGAAATAAGCCCCAGTGTGTCAACATGTGCTAGCTCCCATCTTGGGGGATCAATGGACATGTTTCGGGGGTGCAACCCCTTCCTCTCATCTACTTTAGTTTGGAGGATGTGGTTGTACCCACAAAACGTGTACATTGATATCCCATGATGGGAGATAGCACATGTAAATATTTCGTTTCGGAATTTCGTTTTCGCCCGAAAAATAAATTTATTTAGTTACTCCCGAAATTCGTTCTTATTTATTTCATTTTTCGTTAAAAATTGCATTCATCCGAAAATCCAAATTAATTAAGGTCGATTCTGTCATTGAAGGCTTATGGTGTCTGTCGAATGTTCAAAGAAGATTCGACGGAGCAGCTCAACTGTACGACGCTGCAATCATACATTTCCGGTCAAATTTCCCACCTACAAGCTAGCTGTAGTAGAATTCTAATGTTGTATGACTAGTAATAATTATATTTATTAATTATTTTACTAGTCAACCAACATTAAAAATTTTCTATAGCCTATGGGCGGATGCATTTGACCGGAAATGTACGATTGCAGCGTCGTACAGTCTAGCTGCTCCATCGAATTTTCTTAGAACTTTTCGACAGACACAATAAGCCAATAAGCCATAAGATTCGACATTTGTATGTTTTTCATTGCTTTGTCGAATCTTTGTCCTTCATGTTGAATGGTCTACTGTACCCCAACAGTCAGCCAACTTTCACATTCGTTTCTCAATCTCCAAGTGCAATGGCGGGCTAACACAATAGCAGCAGATTATTATGAAAAAATTAAGGTAAACTGTAGCTTGCTTCACTATTGTTCTGCTGCTGTGCTTATGCTTAATTGCTAAATAATTCAGGTTCTCTGACAAACGGACCAGCTAAGATTGTCTTCTGAAATGATTCAGTGTGTGTGTCTCTCTCTGCTAGCAAATCATAAGTGAAAGTAAGTTGGCTGTACGTGTGTACTTAGTTTTAGCTATTTTACTGTACCTCCTCTTTGGTTACAATCAGCCAATAACATTCATCATCATCATTATTTTTATTTTACTTCCCCCACCCAATTCCAGCAGCAATCTTTTCTCTCTATGTCGAATCTTTTCTCTCTATGTAGAATAATCTTGAACTAATAGAGTTAAGGTTAGGCACATTCTACCACAGGTTCGATAGACACAAATTGTTATTGTCAGCGTCATGTCAAATCTCCTATCTATATCGAACTGTTGACGCAACAAAAACTAAAATAAAGCATTTTTTTATGTCGGATCTTTTGGTTTTCGTATTCTGCGCTTTCCTTATCATTTGTTAAAACAAAAATACCTGAAATTTGGATGAAAATGCATTCGGACGAAAACGAATGCACATGTCTACCATCTATTACCTGAACCTGTGGTCTCAGACACTGACCTGTTGTCGACACCATTTCCACCACTTCCTGAACCTCTGTATCCACATGTTCATGGTGTGTGGTGAGTTCCCTTTCTTCATTCGGTGTGGGGTTACTAGTGTCCTCAGATGTCCCTCGTCTTTTCTCCCCTATGTGAATACAAAAAAGGTATACTTAGCAGACAGATATGTTAGGCTAGAAATAGTAATATGAAACATTGCTTGGAAGTGTCGTCCAATTGTCTGTTTTGGCAGAGTTCCAAGCTGAAGACATGATTTTTTACCTTTCAAAAGCTGGAATACTTAACTGTTTTGTGCAAGTTTCACACATGGAGAGACCCCTAGTATCCACTGGAGCACCTGCGTGGGACACCATAACAAAGTTGTTAGGGTGTCCAAAACTAGTGCTCCTGCATCCAGATGTGTAAACAACTGCTGAGTGTCCTCTCCTGACACTGAATAAAGTTGTAATTTCATTATAGTTTCAAACACATCTAGACAACAAAGTAATAAACTTATTTTAATCAAAATAGGCATGAATAAATGTAGTTAACCTGCATGTACCAAAAACATTGTATTAGTGGTCAAAAAAACAATGTTTAATATGAACGATTCCTGTGTTCATGAACCTCAAGCTTGGTATTTTAAACTATACAACAGTAAAGAAAAGCACATGGACCAGCACGAAAGTAATAATAATAATAATAGGAACACACGACAAATACTTACTTTTTTGAAGCACTTTCCTGATCTTTCTATACTGATCTTGCTCCCTCAATTTGAGGTCTGACCAGCTTTTCCTCAATTGCTCCTTGGATCGTCATACCCCTGTGCAGACTTCTTACAACTTTAGCCATGATCTTGGCCTTTCTCACATTAGGGTTTCTGTACGGCCCATGATTCCCATCATAGGCTGTCCTCTTTAAGATGTCCACCATCTCCACCATCTCTTCAAAGGATATATTTGAGTCCTTATATCTCCTCCTGGATCTGGAACTGCCTTGCTCCGGGCTTTCCTTGTTGCTGCTCTTAGCACACACCTGCTGTGTTTCCACAATGTGCTCTCCCACTGCCCTGAAAGAGAACAGGCAGGGAATACACTAGAAAGAAGGACAGGGGCGGAGTTTCACGCATGCGCAGTGTATATAAAGCATAACACGCGAGCAATGTAATGGGCGTACGTACGATCTGTGAGTGGAGGACGGAGGATCGTTATCGCCGTTCGTTCAAACGAAGGTACAATTGTAACTTGGGGCATCAGTGGTTAGTAGCCTATACTGCTTATAAATTGAGGCCTATATTGGGACAAGATTAGAAGAGTTTAGACTGACATTAGGGTTTGTCTTGTGTTTTTTTTTTTTGCAGATAAAATGGTTGATAAATTTACAGCCCCAGATTTTCTGCCAGACTTTATTGAAAAATACAGGGAGCTGCCATGTCTCTGGCAAGTACAATGCAGGGACTATTCTATTAAGCTAAAGAGGAAGGCAGCGCTGGAGAAACTGTTGGAATTTGTGAAGCCTGTGCATCCCACGGCAGACATCACCTATTTGAAGGCCAAAATTGGTAGCCTGAGAAGCACTTATAATAGGGAGTGCAAGAAAGTCCAAGATTCCCTGAGATCCGGAGCAGCAGCATATGACGTATATGTCCCCAGGCTGTGGTACTACAACAACCTGCGTTTTTTGTCCGACCAGACAGATCCCAGGCCATCGCTCTCAACACTTCCTTTAACATCAGCTGAGGCTCCTGATATCCAACCTGAAGCCAGCTTGACCCAGGTATAGCATTGTTGAAGATATTTCTTGTCAAAAATTGAATGATGTTAACTAGATGTTATTGATCACAAATTTTTGATTTAACAAAGTGGTTTACATATCAATAGACAGTAGTAGCCTTTAATTTTTGGGACAAGAATGAAAAATGCTGGGGTCAGAAACACAGTCTTTTCTATTTGTTAACATTCAATTTGCAACAGTCATGAGCTCAAAATTGTGTGTGATTGATGACCAAAAACCTAAAACTATGTACCATTTTCATACACAGGAAAGTCTCAGCCAGGAGGAGGCCGTGGCAAGCAGCCTGACTGAATCCCAGGTTCCTCCCCACCGCCCTCCAACTTAAAGGGCCAGGAAGTCAAGGAACCTTGAGGAGGCCACGGCTGCTTTCTTAAAACATGCTACTGTGGCAATTAGCATGGTCCCTGATGGCCAGGAGGCATTTGGATGAATCACAGCAAATAAATTAAAACAGATGGAGGAGGCCCAGCGCACTATATGCGCGGAGATAATCTGCAGGCCCTAAACAAGGGAATGAGGGGCGAACTCGCCCATCAAACACACCTCTGTGAGTTGGACCATGATCCTCCACCGCCTCCACCAACAACACAGCCACCCCACCCACCACAGCAGCATGGAAGGAAGTCTGGAAGGAAGTGTTGAGAGTGATGGCCTGGGTTTGGTGTGGTCTGGCAAAAAACACAGGCTGTTGTAAGACCACAGCCTCAGGACATATATGTCATCTGCATCTGCTTCCGATATCTCGGAGTCCTGGACTGTATTGTGCTTCCTATTAAATGGACTCCTTGGGTTACCAATTTTGACAGTCAAATAATTGATGTCTGCCCTGGGGTACAAAGGCTTCACCAATTCCAACTGTTTCTTCATCGTTGCCTTCCTCTTTATTTTGATATGACCTTGTGCTCCCTATTCATTTTAAAATGTTTGTTTTGACAAATACTTGGCTATGTGTTTTACTTCAAAAAGGACAGTTTGTGAGTAGGCAGGTACATTTCAAAAATGCAATGTCAAATTAACAAGGGACACCAACATAGTTGTATCTTTGAGGTTAAAAAATAGAAGATAATAATGGTGTTGTGGTAACATAACACACAAAACTAAAAAAAAAATATTCTGGAGATCACTAGAAAAAAAAATACGTTTGTCAGAACTCTGTGAATATCAGCAGCAAAGCATCTTTATTATTATCCCATTATAAAGAAGAAGAAAATGTGCTGCACTGAGAGATTTCATAATTTGCCGTGTCACAAATGTGAAATCTCCATTATGAACGCTGGTTTTACAAGACCGAGCGCTTCCGGCTTGTCTTTGCTTCCAAACATGCGTGTTTGTACTTTGGACTTTTGTCCGACGAACTTGTGTATACACGATTGGAAAGTCCGACAACAAACATTTGTTGGCAGAAAAATTTGAGAACATGCTAGCCAGCATTTGTTGGTGGAAAGTCCGACAACAACTGTCTGATGGAGCATACACAAACAAGATATTTGGGGGGCAAACCTTCTCATTAAAGCTGGTGCAGCCATAAGACCATACAATAGAAGAAATATTTTACAGCGCACACATGCAAAAAAAACATTCACCTCCAGCAAGGCTAGTTTAAAAACACCTAAACAGTCTCAAAAAATTTTTTCAAAAATATGGGGATTTGGTCACACCATATTGCTATATGGTGCTAAGCCCACTTACTGCGACAAAGTACCCCATGATTAGTGGGTCCTACACTATCCCTCATTAAGTACCTCTCATTAGTGTCCACTTGTGTCATAGGTGGAGACCTCAAGATTCTCCCATTTAGAAGAGAGTGTAGCTCTCATGTTTCAGAGAAGCAGGATCTCCCAAATCTATGCAAGAAAATATACAGTAGATGTGTTGCAGAGATGCACTGCATGTTTTCTTTTATTTATTTATTTTGCCTTGACAGGGGCTTTAATATATGAAACTAAAGGAAAAGACCAAAAAAATATGTTTATTGTTATTGTGTTTCATTTCCATAATATTTATGAAATATACTTCTGTATAAAGTTATGTGTGATCCTATTAGGAAATTATTATTTTTTTTAAACCTCTTTACAAACTCAATCAAAAATATAGACATTTATACATAATATTATTTAAGGTCCAAATTGTTTCAGTTTAGAGTTTTCAGTTGTTTGTTTAGTTTCTAGTACGCCCAAAATTTGCATCAGTATGACTGCAGGAACTTCTCTTGTGTTCAAATCATTATTATAAATCTGTACCTGCTCGAATGCTTATTAGAACAACATTGCCCACTTGAGAAAACAGACCAAGAAACCTTTTTCCATTATATTCCACACTACAAACCAGAGAAGCCTGGGTTATGAATTTTGATAAAGGATTGCTAAAGCAGTTGTGGATAGATATGTGTGCCAGGCAAAAATAGAAGAACATTTATTAACAGAGCCTTATCTTTGGGTCCAGGAAAATCCCATGAGTGCTGGGATAGATCTGAGAAGGTTAATGCCGTGCTTAACAGACTGAGAAAGGCAGTCAGAATCCTAAAATATACAGTGTGACTCTTAAAGGCGCTTTCATAAAAAACCTTTTCAATAAATGAAGCCATACTGTTATAATGTAGCTACTTTTTTTCTTATTAATAAAAGGTAGCCGCCAAAGAATACATTGATCAATTGTTACCATTTAACATTGTCTCAATAATTTGACATGTAACATGGCTGTATACAAATTAATGTTGTATATACATGAATGGTTGTTTACAAATTAATTAAATATATAAATCATAACCTATTTGTGATCTGTCATAATTATTAAAAAAAGACATTAGAATAAATTTACTTAAAATGTAGACAATTATAACTTTTCCATTCTGAAATTGTTAAATGATGTGGAAAGCCCAAACTTTTTTTTATTATTGTGGATAAATGGATACACTTATTTGCCAATCTCCACTAAAATTGTTATACCATATAACTTGTTACACAAATGTGTGTTTGTCCTATGCTCCTCAGTAGGGATGAGCCGAACACCCCCCCCGTTCGGTGTGCACCAGGCAAACAATTTGTGTGCGAACACCGTTAAAGTCTATGGGACACAAACATGAAAAATCAAAAGTACTCATTTTAAAGGCTTATATTCATGCTATTGCCATAAAAGGTATTTGGGGACCAAGGTCCTGCCCCAGGGGACAGGACATGTATCAATGCAAAAAAAAGAGAGCAGTGATTTTAATAATGCTTAAAGTGAAACAATAAAAATGAAATATTCCATTAAATATCATGCCTGGGGGTCTCCTTAGTCTGCCTGTAGAGCATCTTTCCCATGTTTATGTCAGGGCTTGACTCAGCCCTTCCTTCTCTAAGCTGGCCGCTCAGCTGTTGGCTAATTGCCAGCTCCTTTCTCTCCACAGTAGGGATGAGCCGAACACCCCCCGGTTCGGTTCGCACCAGAACCCGCGAACGGACCGAAAGTTCGCACGAACGTTAGAACCCCATTGACGTCTATGGGACTCGAATGTTCGAAATCAAAAGTGCTCATTTTAAAGGCTAATTTGCATGGTATTGTCCGAAAAAGGGTTTGGGGACCCGGGTCCTACCCCAGGGGACATGTATCAATGCAAAAAAAAACTTTTAAAAACGGCCGTTTTTTCGGGAGCAGTGATTTTAATGATGCTTAAAGTAAAAAAAAAAAAGTGAAATATCCCTTTAAATATCGTACCTGGGGGGTGTCTATAGTATGCCTGTAAAGTGACGCGTGTTTGCCGTGTTTAGAACAGTCCCTGCACCAAATGTCATTTTTAAAGGAAAAAATCTCATTTAAAACTGCTTGCGGGTTTAATGTCATGTCGGGTCATGGCAATATGGATGAAAATCAGTGAGACAAACGGCATGGGTACCCCCCAGTCCATTACCAGGCCCTTTGGGTCTTGTATGGATATTAAGGGGAACCCCGCACCCAAATTAAAATAAGGAAAGGTGTGGGGCCACCAGGCCCTATATACTCTGAACAGCAGTATACAGGCGGTGCAAACAAGACAGGGACTGTAGGTTTGTTGTTAAGTAGAATCTCTTTGTAATTTTGAACGGGTACATTTTTAACGTGTTTAGCTCCAGCCAAAAAATCTTTTTTAAGCTTTTTGGAAAACATAGGGAAGGGTTATCACCCCTGTGACATTTGTTTTGCTGTCTTTCCTCCTCTTCAGAAGATTTCACCTCACTTTTTTGTCCCAATGAAAAATGTTTTTTGAAAATTTGGGTTTTTTTGTGGAACAAGGATTGGAAAGCATCAGTGGAAAGGAGAAATTGTTTTCCCATATTAACTCTTACAGGAGAGAATTTCCCTTCCTAGGGGTAGATTTCATCTCACTTCCTGTTGTCTCCTTCCGTTTGCAAGTAGGAGTCGTTTATAAGTTAGATGTTTGAAAGTAGGGTCCTGCCCTATATACTCAGCAGAAATTTGGGCCTTAGGTGTTGCTGTGGCCACAACACTGTAAGCCCTCACAGGGCCCTGCTGTGAAATGTTAGATCAAGAATTGTAATTACATGCCCCTGTTGAACAGGAGCTGAAAAATTAGGCCTTAGGCACTGGTGCTGGTGCCACAACACTGCAACCCCTCACAGACACTCTAGTTGGAACGCAGGAATGAGCCCTGCTGCAAAGTATTGCATCAAAAATTGTAATTACACGCCCCTGTTAGACAGGGGCAGAAAAATTGGGCCTTAGGCACTGGTGCCACAACACTGCAACCCCTCACAGACACTCTAGTTGGAATGCAGGAACGAGCCCTGCTTTAAAGTATTGCATCAAAAATTGTAATTACACGCCCCTGTTAGACAGGGGCAGAAAAATTGGGCCTTAGGCACTGGTGCTGGTGCCACAACACTGCAACCCCTCACAGACACTCTAGTTGGAATGCAGGAACGAGCCCTGCTGCAAAGTATTACATCAAAAATTGTAATTACACGCCCCTGTTAAACAGGGGCTGAAAAATTGTGCCTTAGGCACTGGTGGTGGCGCCCAGAACCAAAAATGTTCTTACAAGCTATCAGCGTGATGATTGAGGAGGAAGAGGATAATTACTCAGGGATAGTCACTCAGCATCAGCATAGGCAGTCTTTGAAGGGATCTGAAAAAAATTATTCAGTTACATCAGCATCAGGTGCTTGGTAGCTGGTGGTGATCCAAGACTGATTCATTTTTATGAAGGTCAGCCGATCGACCGAGTCGGTGGACAGACGCACCCTGTGATCGGTTACCACGCCTCCAGCAGCACTGAATGTGCGTTCCGAAAGAACGCTGGATGCAGGACAGGCCAGTAGCTCAATTGCATACTGTGCAAGCTCTGGCCAGTGATCCATCCTCAAGACCCAGTAACCCAGAGGATTTTCGGTGGGAAAGGTGTCCAAGTCTGATCTTGCCCCTAGGTATTCCTGCACCATGTAAAACAGACGCTGGCGATGGTTGCTGGAACCGATCATACCTTGGGGCTGCGGACCAAAAAATTGTCTGAACGCATCGGTCAGACGGCCACCTTCTCCACCGCTCCTTCTTTGACTGACCGAAGCCTCAGCAACACGTTGTCCAGAAACAGGAGTTTGTAACCTCCCAATCTCTGGGAACGCGTTGCACAGACCTTTCTGCAAGGCCTCCCGAAGATGTTTCATCCTCTGCTCCCTCTGCGATGGCAAGATAAGGTCCACAACCTTACCCTTGTAACGTGGATCAAGGAGGGTTGCCAGCCAGTATTGGTCCTTCTCCTTGATACCACGAATACGAGGATCCTTACGCAGGCTTTGCAGGATCAGGGAGGCCATGCAGCGTAGGTTTGCTGAGGCATTCGGTCCGGAGTCCTCTGGGTCACTAAGGACAACAACGTCCGCAGCCACCTCCTCCCAGCCACGTACAAGTCCATGTGTTCCTTGGGACTGATCCCTTAAAGACTGCTGATGCTGAGTGCCAGGCTCCACCTCCATACTGACACAATCTTCCTCCTCCTCCTCCTCCTCCTCGTCCTCTTGCTGTGTGATCGGCGGGCACGCAGGAACACTGTCTGGATAAAGGGGGCCTTGAGAGCTAAGGAAGTCCTCCTCTTCCTGCTTCTGTTCTGCCTCAAGTGTCCTGTCCATTATTCCATGCAGCGTGTGCTCCAACAGGTGGACAAGGGGGACAGTGTCACTGATGCATGCACTGTCAGTGCTCACCATCCTCGTGGCCTCCTCGAATGATGACAGGACAGTGCATGCATCCCTGATCATGGCCCACTGGCGTGGGGAAAAAAAAACAAGCTCCCCTGACCCTGTCCTGGGGCCATAGTCGCACAGGTACTCATTGATGGCCCTCTGCTGCGTGTGCAGCCGCTGCAGCATGGCCAACGTTGAGTTCCACCTGGTGGGCATGTCACAGATTAGGCGGTTCTTGGGCAGGTTAAACTCCTTTTGGAGGTCCGTCAGCCGAGCACTGGCATTATATGACCGGCGGAAATGCACACAGACTTTCCTGGCCTGCCTCAGGACATCCTGTAAGCCCGGGTACCTGCCCAAGAACCGCTGCACCACCAAGTTAAGGACGTGAGCCAAACAGGGCACATGGGTCAGTTGTCCCTGTCGGAGGGCAGAGAGGAGGTTGGTGCCATTGTCGCAAACCACCATTCCTGCCTTAAGTTGGCGTGGCGTCAACCACCTCTGAACCTGCCCCTGCAGAGCTGACAGAACCTCTGCCCCAGTGTGGCTCCTGTCCCCCAAGCACACCAGCTCAAGCACCGCATGGCATCTTTTGGCCTGCGTACTTGCGTAGCCCCTTGAACGCCTACGGAGCACCGCTGGTTCCGAGGAAGAGGCCATGGAGGAAGAAGAAGAGGAGGGGGTGGAGGAGAGAGGTGTGTCACAATCAGCATTTTGGAGGCGTGGTGGCGGAACAACCTCCAAAACTACTGCACCTTGTCCTGCATCCTTCCCAGCTGCCAGCAGAGTCACCCAATGCGCCGTGAAACTAAGGTAACGTCCCTGTCCATGCCTGCTGGACCATGAGTCAGCGGTAATATGCACCTTACCGCTGACCGCCCTGTCCAGCGAGGCATGGACATTGCCTTCCACATGCCGGTAGAGAGCCGGAATCGCCTTCCGTGAGAAAAAGTGGCGTTTGGGTACCTGCCACTGAGGAACCGCACATTCCACAAACTCACGGAAGGGGGCAGAGTCTACCAACTGAAAAGGCAGCAGTTGAAGTGCTAGCAATTTTGCCAAGCTAGCATTCAACCGCTGGGCATGTGGATGGCTGGGAGCAAACTTCTTTCGGCGGTGCAGCAGCTGGGGCAGGGAAATTTGCCTGGTACAATCTGACGTCGGTGTACCAAAAGCAGATTGCCCACAAGTACTTGGCTGTGACACACCTAATTCTACACCTTCATTCCTCTCACTGCAGGTCTCAGAGAGGACTGAAGGTCTAGTGGGGTTGGAAATCTCAGCTGATGAGGAGCAAGGAGAGATCCTCTTTGTTCTTTGGTGTGGGTCTTTTAGATATGCTTGCCAACGAACTGCATGGCAGGTCAACATATGTCTGGTCAAGCATGTGGTACCCAAGCGGGAGATGTTTTGGCCACGCGAGATACGCTTGAGACATATGTTGCAAATAGCAGCGGTGCGATCTGATGCACTCGTCTCAAAAAAGGCCCACACCAAAGAACTTTTTGAATATCACGCAGAGACTGCAGCGCCCTGCACATGTGGAGCTTTGGGGTGTGATGCAGTCAATGTGCTGCCCTTAGGCTGGCCCCTGGAGGGCATCCTGCCTCGTTGGTGATGTGCTGCCTCCTCCTCCTCCTCCTCCTCCTCCTCCTCCTCTCTCCTATCAGGCACCCACGTTGAGTCAGTGACCTCATCATCCCCTCCCTCCTCATCACTGGAGCAAACCTGGCAGTATGCTGCAGCAGGGGGAGCATGACTGCCAGATTGCTGTCCTTCTTGGGCACCCCCTCTGTCCGTGCTCATGTTACTGCCTTCATCGAGCTCAGTATCATCATCAGAGCCTTCCAAACGATGGGCATCCTCCTGGAGCATGTACCCAACACTGTGGTCAAACAGTTCGAGGGAATCCTCAGGAGGACATGGTGGAGCTAGGGAAGGAGTCACTGATGACATTGAGCTGAGGGAAGAGGCCGCTGCTTTGCCAGACAAAGCACCCTGGGCATGGGTGAGAGAGGATGAGGAGGATGAGGACGGCTTGGTCATCCACTCGACCAAGTCTTCCGCATGTTGCGGCTCAACACGGCCAGCTGCCGAAAAAAAGGCCAAGCGTGTCCCATGGCCACGTGCTGATGAGGATGCACCGTCTCCACGACCAGCACTAGACACAGAGCCTGCTTGCCCTCTCTTATTGGCTTGTGACTGTCTGCCTCTCCTTCTTGGCCTTCCAGACATACTAATGGCCTGTAGCTGCACTAAGCTGGGATAGAACACCTGTAATTTTCTTCAGGTAGCTTTATATACTGTAACCAGACAAGCCTGCCTGTCAGTAGGAAGATAACAGGAACGGATCTAGCTGAACACTGTGAGCAGGACGCACTGCACTAAATGTAAATAGCAGGAACGGATCTAGCTGAACACTGTGAGCAGGACACACTGACTGCACTAAATGTAAATAGCAGGAACAGATCTAGCTGAACACTGTGAGCAGGACGCACTGCACTAAATGTAAATAGCAGGAACAGATCTAGCTGAACACTGTGAGCAGGACGCACTGACTGCACTAAATGTAAATAGCAGGAACGGATCTAGCTGAACACTGTGAGCAGGACGCACTGCACTAAATGTAAATAGCAGGAACAGATCTAGCTGAACACTGTGAGCAGGACGCACTGCACTAAATGTAAATAGCAGGAACAGATCTAGCTGAACACTGTGAGCAGGACGCACTGCACTAAATGTAAATAGCAGGAACGGATCTAGCTGAACACTGTGAGCAGGACGCACTGACTGCACTAAATGTAAATAGCAGGAACGGATCTAGCTGAACACTGTGAGCAGGACGCACTGACTGCACTAAATGTAAATAGCAGGAACAGATCTAGCTGAACACTGTGAGCAGGACGCACTGCACTAAATGTAAATAGCAGGAACGGATCTAGCTGAACACTGTGAGCAGGACGCACTGACTGCACTAAATGTAAATAGCAGGAACGGATCTAGCTGAACACTGTGAGCAGGACGCACTGCACTAAATGTAAATAGCAGGAACAGATCTAGCTGAACACTGTGAGCAGGATGCACTGCACTAAATGTAAATAGCAGGAACAGATCTAGCTGAACACTGTGAGCAGGACGCACTGCACTAAATGTAAATAGCAGGAACGGATCTAGCTGAACACTGTGAGCAGGACGCACTGACTGCACTAAATGTAAATAGCAGGAACGGATCTAGCTGAACACTGTGAGCAGGACGCACTGCACTAAATGTAAATAGCAGGAACAGATCTAGCTGAACACTGTGAGCAGGACGCACTGCACTAAATGTAAATAGCAGGAACAGATCTAGCTGAACACTGTGAGCAGGACGCACTGCACTAAATGTAAATAGCAGGAACGGATCTAGCTGAACACTGTGAGCAGGACGCACTGACTGCACTAAATGTAAATAGCAGGAACGGATCTAGCTGAACACTGTGAGCAGGACGCACTGCACTAAATGTAAATAGCAGGAACGGATCTAGCTGAACACTGTGAGCAGGACGCACTGCACTAAATGTAAATAGCAGGAACGGATCTAGCTGAACACTGTGAGCAGGACGCACTGACTGCACTAAATGTAAATAGCAGGAACAGATCTAGCTGAACACTGTGAGCAGGACGCACTGCACTAAATGTAAATAGCAGGAACGGATCTAGCTGAACACTGTGAGCAGGACGCACTGACTGCACTAAATGTAAATAGCAGGAACGGATCTAGCTGAACACTGTGAGCAGGACGCACTGCACTAAATGTAAATAGCAGGAACAGATCTAGCTGAACACTGTGAGCAGGACGCACTGCACTAAATGTAAATAGCAGGAACAGATCTAGCTGAACACTGTGAGCAGGACGCACTGCACTAAATGTAAATAGCAGGAACGGATCTAGCTGAACACTGTGAGCAGGACGCACTGACTGCACTAAATGTAAATAGCAGGAACGGATCTAGCTGAACACTGTGAGCAGGACGCACTGCACTAAATGTAAATAGCAGGAACAGATCTAGCCTAACACTGTGAGCAGGACGCACTGCACTAAATGTAAATAGCAGGAACAGATCTAGCTGAACACTGTGAGCAGGACGCACTGCACTAAATGTAAATAGCAGGAACGGATCTAGCTGAACACTGTGAGCAGGACGCACTGACTGCACTAAATGTAAATAGCTGGAACGGATCTAGCTGAACACTGTGAGCAGGACGCACTGCACTAAATGTAAATAGCAGGAACAGATCTAGCTGAACACTGTGAGCAGGACGCACTGCACTAAATGTAAATAGCAGGAACAGATCTAGCTGAACACTGTGAGCAGGACGCACTGCACTAAATGTAAATAGCAGGAACGGATCTAGCTGAACATTGTGAGCAGGACGCACTGACTGCACTAAATGTAAATAGCAGGAACAGATCTAGCTGAACACTGTGAGCAGGACGCACTGCACTAAATGTAAATAGCAGGAACAGATCTAGCTGAACACTGTGAGCAGGACGCACTGCACTAAATGTAAATAGCAGGAACAGATCTAGCTGAACACTGTGAGCAGGACGCACTGCACTAAATGTAAATAGCAGGAACGGATCTAGCTGAACACTGTGAGCAGGACGCACTGACTGCACTAAATGTAAATAGCAGGAACAGATCTAGCTGAACACTGTGAGCAGGACGCACTGCACTAAATGTAAATAGCAGGAACGGATCTAGCTGAACACTGTGAGCAGAACGCACTGCACTAAATGTAAATAGCAGGAACGGATCTAGCTGAACACTGTGAGCAGGACGCACTGACTGCACTAAATGTAAATAGCAGGAACGGATCTAGCTGAACACTGTGAGCAGGACGCACTGCACTAAATGTAAATAGCAGGAACGGATCTAGCTGAACACTGTGAGCAGGACGCACTGACTGCACTAAATGTAAATAGCAGGAACGGATCTAGCTGAACACTGTGAGCAGGACGCACTGCACTAAATGTAAATAGCAGGAACGGATCTAGCTGAACACTGTGAGCAGGACGCACTGACTGCACTAAATGTAAATAGCAGGAACAGATCTAGCTGAACACTGTGAGCAGGACGCACTGCACTAAATGTAAATAGCAGGAACGGATCTAGCTGAACACTGTGAGCAGGACGCACTGACTGCACTAAATGTAAATAGCAGGAACCGATCTAGCTGAACACTGTGAGCAGGACGCACTGCACTAAATGTAAATAGCAGGAACAGATCTAGCTGAACACTGTGAGCAGGACGCACTGCACTAAATGTAAATAGCAGGAACGGATCTAGCTGAACACTGTGAGCAGGACGCACTGCACTAAATGTAAATAGCAGGAACGGATCTAGCTGAACACTGTGAGCAGGACGCACTGACTGCACTAAATGTAAATAGCAGGAACGGATCTAGCTGAACACTGTGAGCAGGACGCACTGCACTAAATGTAAATAGCAGGAACGGATCTAGCTGAACACTGTGAGCAGGACGCACTGACTGCACTAAATGTAAATAGCAGGAACAGATCTAGCTGAACACTGTGAGCAGGACGCACTGCACTAAATGTAAATAGCAGGAACGGATCTAGCTGAACACTGTGAGCAGGACGCACTGCACCAAATGTAAATAGTCTAGATAGAAGATAACAGGAACGGATCTAGCTAAACTGAATACAGTGTATATATATATATATATATGCAACACCTGGGATGCATATATATACAAAATACACTGTAAGTGCAGCTAACTGACTGACTGTTCTGCCTAATCTATCTAACTCAAATCAAATGACACTGTCTGTCTCTCTCTCTATCTCTCAGCACACCGGAACACACACTACACAGGGCCGCCGTGTAGGCGGCCTTATATAGTGTGGGGCGTGTACTAAATCCCCTGAGCCATAATTGGCCAAAGCCACCCTGGCTTTGGCCAATTACAGCTCTCTCTACTGACGGCGCTGTGATTGGCCAAGCATGCGGGTCATAGTGCATGCTTGGCCAATCATCAGCCAGCAATGCACTGCGATGCCGCAGTGAATTATGGGCCGTGACGCGCCACACGAATTTGGCGCGAACGGCCCATAACGTTCGCAATTCGACGGATGGTCGAACAGCCGATGTTCGAGTCGAACATGGGTTCGACTCGAACACGAAGCTCATCCCTACTCCACAGTGACTCACCTGTTGATGATATCCTGCCTACTTAAGCTGTCCAGCCCAGATGATCTCTGCCTTCGCCTTGGTCACATCTCTAGAGATGTTCTCCTGTGTTCCTGTTAAAGACTTGCTTGGCTGACATTCTTTCTGTCTCCAGATCCTGCTTGCTGTTATCCATTCCGGTTCCTGAACTCTGGCTATGTTTTGACTACGTTTACTCTGTTTACCATTTTATTATTATTATTATTATTAAACAAGTGTGATTTAACTGTACTTCTGTCTTAGTCTTATTCATGGTTTCTAACAGTAGGCGAAGGCCATGAATTCAGAAGATGCAGTCGTTCCTTCTGGCTCCAGATCCTGCTTGCTGTTATCCATTCCGGTTCCTGAACTCTGGCTATGTTTTGACTATGTTTACTCTGTTTACCTTTTTATTATTATTATTAAACAAGTGTGATTTAACTGTACTTGTGTCTCAGTCTGATTCATGGTTTCTAACAGTAGGCGAAGGCCATGAATTCAGAAAATGCAGTCAATCCACTTGTTGGTAATATTTTTTCCAGATTGGATGAGCAGGATCACCGCATGGATCAGTTTGCCATGGCGTTACAAACACTCCTGAGTCGCACGGCTCACCTGGAATCTCCCACTGTGGCTGCTCCGGTACAACCTGTGTTGCAGGCCATCCCTGCTGCTGCTCCAGTCTCTGTACAGGCACCCGCCTCGAGAATTACCTCTATAAGAGGTATGTCTGGTTCTGCTCTGCCTCCCCAGTGATTTGGGGGCAATCCAGTCCAATGCAGAGGATTTCTCAACCAGGTTGAGATAAACTTTGAGATTCTGCCCCAGGTGTTTCCCACGGACAGAAGCAAAGCAGGTTTCGTGACATCTATGCTTTCTGAGAGAGCCTTGGCCTGAGCAAACCCTCTTTGGGAGATGCAAAAACCTGTTGTCTTGAGTTACCCAGAGTTTGTGGCTTCTTTTAAAAGGGTATTTGATGTTCCCGCACGCTCTGCTTCTGCTGCCGATTACGCCATTGAATTCCGTAGTCTGGCAGCAGAGGTTGCTTGGAACAATGAGGCCCTCATGGCTGCTTTTTCTCATGGTCTCCGGAGTCTATTAAGGCCTTTGAGAGTCTCAAGGCTTCCTTTCTTTCTGCTCCTGTGTTGGCACATCCTGATCCTACGTTACCTTGTATCCTTGAGGTTGATGCTTCCAGGACTGGAGTTGGCGCCCTTCTGTCTCAACGTCCTATCTCTGAGAGCGCTATGCATCCTTGTGGCTACTTTTCCAAGAAACTGTCACCTGTGGTGTGCAATGACGAGATTGGTGACAGACGCCTTGTCACAACAATTTTCCTCCACTTCCAAGATGGAGTCGATTCTGGTTCCTGTGATTCCTCCTGATCATCTTCTGACTACGGTTCGCACCGGTCTCACTTCTCCTTTGGGTGACAAAATTCTTGTCGCTCAGGTCCATGCTCCTCCCAAGAAACCTTGTAAAAGCTGCTTTGTCCCAGAGAGTCTCCGTACTCCAGACTTACCATTCTCCCAAGGCTGCTGGCCACCCTGGGAAGAATCAACTCTTTTGGACCATTTCCCAACAATTCTGGTGACCTAGTCTACATGCTGATGTAACCGCCTTCGTAGCTGCCTGTTCTGTGTGTGCTCAGAGTAAGACTCCACGACACCTTCCAGTGGGCCTCTTACAACCCATACTCAATGGAGAGAGGCCCTGGACCCACCTGTCTATGGATTTCATTGTGGAGTTACCCAACTCCCAGAGCAACACAGTTATCCTTATGGTTGACCGGTTCTCGAAAATGTCCCATTGTATTCCACTTAAGAAATTGCCCACTTTTAGGGAACTAGCTTCCATTTTTGTCTGGGAGATCTCTCACTTACATGGGCTACCCAAGGTGATTGTCTCGGACAGGGGTAGTCGGTTTGCATCCTGATTCTGGTGAGCCTTTTGTGCACAGTTGGGAATTCAGCTTGCTTTCTCCTCTGTGTTTCACCCGCAGTCAAATGGGGCCGCAGAACAAGCCAATCAGTCCTTGTAGCAATTCCTACGTTGCTATATTTCTGACCATCATAGCAAATGGTCAGACCTCTTAACATGGGAGGAGTTTGCTCACAATAGTGCCTTGAATTGTGCTTTCCGATTCTCCCCGCTTATGGCGAATTATGGTTTACAACCTTCCATGTTGCCTGACTCGTTTGTTCCGCAGAGCATTCCTGCATTAGAGGAGCATCTCTGTGGTCTTCGTTCTACTTGGGCACAAGTCCAGGAGGCTTTGCGACATGCTAATGATAGATACAGACTCCATGCTGACTGTAGACGCTTGCCTGTGCCTTCCTACCAGGTTGGGAACAGGGTCTGGCTGTCATCTCACAACCTCCGACTTTGTGTTCCCTCTCTGAAGTTTGGACCTCGGTTTATTGGGCCTTTCCATCTTCTTCGCAGGATTAACCCAGTGGCTTACACATTAGACCTTCCTTCTAATATGCGTATCTCTAATGTATTTCATGTCTCCTTATTAAAACCTTTGGTCTGCAACAGCTTTACCACCTCTGAGCCTCGTCCTCTCCCTGTACAGGTTGAGAACCATGAGGAGTATGAAGTACAGTCCATTGTTGACTCCCGTAGGTTCCGTTGGAGCATACAGTACCTGGTGCATTGGAAAGGGTACGGCCCGGAGGAACGCTCTTGGGGCCCATTCTCGGACATACATGCCCCTGTCCTCCTCCATGATTTCCATAGAGGTTTTCCCCTCAAGCCTGGTGGTCCTCCGAGGGGGAGGGGTGACAAAAAAACCACAAGAAAATACCTTTGACCCAAAAAATAAATCTGTGTCAGGAGGAGCATGGACCAGAGCAGCAAGAATTTTGTCACCCAAAGGAGAAGTGAGACTGGTGCGAAACGCAGCCAGAATATGATCAGGAGGAATCACAGGAACCGGAACCGACTCCAACTTGGAAGTGGAGGAAAATTGTCGTGACAAGGCGTCAACCCTTACATTCTTAGTACTGGGAAAGAATGAGACAATCTAATTGAAACTTGACAAGAAAAGAGGCCATCGCGCCCCTTTTGGGAGAGAGGCATTTAGCCTCAGACAAGATTTGAGATTCTTATGGTCAGTAAGAATAGGAACCGGCACAGTGGTGCCTTCAAGGAGATGTCTCCATTCTTTCAAGGCTAAAATGATCGCAAACAGCTCTCTGTCACCAATTTCATAATTGCACTCCGCAGGTGACAATTTCTTTTAAAAGTAGCCACAAGAATAAGCTGCCACAAGCATAACGCTCTCAGAGGTAGGACTTTGAGACAGAGTGCCAACACCAGTCTCAGAAGCATCAACCTCAAGGATAAAAGGATAAACGGTAACGTAGGATCATGATGTGCCAACACAGGAGCAGAAACAAAGGCGACCTTGAGACTCTCAAAGGCCTTAATGGACTCCGGAGACCAACTCTGTGGGTTACCGTCCTTTCTGGTCATATCAGGCTTGAAGTTATGAATAAACTTCCAATAATAGTTGGCAAAGCCCAGGAAATGCTGCAGAGGACGTAAAGCCATGGGTCGAGGCCACTGTAGGACTGCCAAAAGTTTCCCTGTAGCCATCAAAAAACCAGCAGTGGTAATGACATAGCCCAGGAATTTAACCTGTTCACGATAGAACTCACACTTATCCAGTTTACAATAGAGATTGTTCTCTCTTAGTTTCTGAAGCTCTCGACAGACATCTGTGTGGTGGCTCTCCAGCGACTTGAAAAATATGAGGATATCATTGAGATAAACCACCACACATAACTGCAACAAATCTCGGAGGACATCATTAATAAATTCCTGGAAAACTGCCGGGGCATTACAAAGGCCAAAATGCATTATGGGGTACTCATAATGGCCTATTCTGGTATTAAACAAAGTTTTCCATTTGTCGCCCTCCTTAATTCTCACAAGATTGTATGCCCCTCTCTAATCAAGCTTCGTGAAAACCGTTGCTTCCTTGAGGCAGTCAAATAACTCCATAATCAATGGAATCAGATAGGCATTCTTAATCGTGAAATGATTGAGACCCCTATAATCAAAACAAGGTCTCAGTTCACCACTCTTCTTCACAAAGAAGAAACCAGCACCAGCAGGAGATGAGGATTTGTGGATGAAACCTCGAGAAAGTGCATCTGCAATATACTCCTCCATGGCCTTATCCTCCAAGACCGACAAAGGGTAAACCCGGCCATGAGGGGGTTTGGCCCTAGGTTGAAAGTCATTTGAACAATCATATGGCCAGTGTGGAGGCAAACTACCGGCTTGACCTTTGTCAAAGACATCGCTAAAATCGTGGTACTCCTCTGGCAGGGAGGAGAGTGAAGAGGTGCACAGAACCTTGGCTACCTTCTGGAAGCATGTTTCACTGCATTGTGGTGACCAGGAGAGAACCTCAGCACGGAGCCAATCAAAAGAGCGGTTGTGCCTTTGTAACCAAGGATAACCAATAACCAGCGGAAACTTGGGTGAGGAAATAACTTGGAATTGGATTATCTCATGGTGAAGAGCCCCTACGGCCATGGACAATGGAACCATCTCATGAGTCACATAGGTAGGCTGTAGAGGTCTCCTGTCAAGAGCCTCAATGGCAAGTGGAGTGTCATGCAGCTGCAGTGGAATCGAGTGCTTCGATACAAAGGTAGCATCAATGAACAGGCCTGCAGCCCCAGATTCAATTAGAGCCTGTATCTCAATGGACGACTCAGCCCAAGAAAGGGTAACCGAAACCAGGGGCTCATCCTTCTGAATAACTGAGGATGAAACAACACTACCTAAGGTCTGTCCATGACAGGACCTCAAGGTTCGGGCGTTCACTGGAAGGGTAGGACAAGACTTCAAAAAGTGACCTGCCTGGCCACAATAAAGGCACAATCTCTTCTTCCTACTAAGGGTTCTCTCATCCGCAGAGAGACGCGTGAAACCCAAGTGCAAGGGTTCGCCTTCACTGACTGGCTTGGTACCAGGAGGCATGGGAGTTGAGGGAGGCACGGGTGGGACTGCAAAGCTCGGAAACAAACGTACAGGAGGCTTCTGCAAGCACTCCTTAAAAGAGTCTGAGAGTCTCTGAGTCTGGAGTCAATGAGGATGGCAAACATGATCAACTTCTCCAGCTCAGTGGGTATATCTCGGGCTGCTATCTCATCCTTTATGGTATCCCAGAGACCATGGGAAAAAGCAGCCACAAGGGCCTCATTGTTCCACACAATCTCTGCTGCCAAAGTACGGAATTTAATGGCATAGTCGGCAACAGTTCTCGTACTCTGTTCGATGGACATGAGGCACTTGGCAGCAGAAGCGGAGCATGTGGGAACATCAAATACCCTTTTAAACTAAGCCACAAACTCAGGGTAGCTCAAGACAACAGGTTTTTGCATCTCCCATAGGGTTTGCCCAGGCCAAGGCTCTCTCAGAAAGCAAAGACATCACAAAGCCTACTTTGCTTCTGTCTGTGGGAAACGCCTGGTGCAGCACCTCAAAGTATATCTCAACCTGGTTGAGAAACCCTCTGCATTGGACTGGATCACTCCCAAATCATTGGGGAAGTGAAGTACCGTAGGGAAATATTCAAGTGCGCATAACAGCGCTACTCACAAGATAGAGGCTGCAAACAGGCATTCAGAATACTTTCGCGATCGCCGCTGATAGCGTGCGTTCCACAGAAGACAGGAAACGCTCTAACCAGTGACGCTGTTTCCTGTCTTCTGTGGAACACACGCTATCAGCGGCGATCGCGGAAGTATTCTGAATGCCTGTTTGCAGCCTCTATCTTGTGAGTAGCGCTGTTATGTGCACTTGAATATTTCCCTACGGTACTTCACCATATTTTCTTCCTTTTGGAACCTGCTACTGAGGTACAGCACATTACACAACTTCACAAAAGGGGGCAGAGTCTACTAGCTGAACAGGCAGCAGTTGCAGTGCTAGCAATTTGGCCAAGCTAGCATTTAGACGCTGAGCATGTGGATGGCTGGGACTGAATTTCTATTTATGGTTCAGCAACTGGGGTAGGGAAATTTGCCTGCTAAAATCAATTAGTGGTGTACTGGTAGCAGATTGGTTGCAAGTACTTGGGACACCTATTGCATTTGCTATACCTTCATTCCTCTCAGTTCAGGTTTTTGAGAGGACTGGAGGTATAGTAGGGTTGGAGATCCCAGATGAGGAGCAAGGAGAAGTCCGCCTTTTTCTATGATGTGGGACTTTCAAGTGCTGTTGCCAACGGACTGCATGGCAGGTCATCATATGTCTGGTCAAGCATGTGGTGCCCAAGCTGCTGCTGTTCTGGCCACGCTTGATTCGCTTCAGACATAGGTTGCAGACAGCAATGGTGCAATCTGCTGCACAAGTGTCAAAAAAGGCCCACACCAAGGAACTTTTAAAAGTCAGGAGCGTCCTGCATCTACGGAGCTCTGCCATGTGATGCAATTGGTTGGCTGCCCTTAACCCTTAAGCTGCCCCCTAGAACACATCCTGCCTCATTGGAGTTGTGCCTCCTCCTCCTCCTCACTTTCCTCCTCTCTTCTCTCAGGCACCCAAGTACAGTCAGTGACCTCATCATCCTCTCCTTCCCATTCACTTGTCAGTATGCTGCAGCTTGAGGAACATGACTGCCAATTTCTTGTCCTTCTGTGGCACCCCCTCTCTGTAGGCTCACGTTTCTTCCTTCCTCAACCTGTGAACCAACATCAGAGCCTTCAAATCACTGCACATCATCCAGCAGCATATAACCAACACTGTGGTCAAATAATTCTTGGGACTCTCTGTGCATGATGGTAGGGCTATGGAAGGAGTGACTGTGGACAAGAAGCTGGTAAAAGAGGCAGCTTTGGCAGCTGCGTTGGAAGGCAAACTACTCTGAGCCTGGGTGACAGAGGATGAGGAGTAGGAATGAGCTTCGTGTTCGAGTCAAACCCATGTTCGACTCAAACATTGGCTGTTCAGTCGTTCACCGAATTCCGAACATTATGGGCCGTTCACGCCAAATTAGTGTGGCGCGTCACGGCCCATAATTCACTGCGGCATCGCAGTGCATTGCTGGCTGATGATTGGCCAAGCATGCACTATGACCCGCATGCTTGGCCAATCACAGCGCCATCGGTAGAGAGAGCTGTAATTGGCCAAAGCCAGGGTGGCTTTGGCCAATTATGGCTCAGGGGGTTTAGAACACGCCCCACACTATATAAGGCCGCCTGCACGGCGGCCCTGTGTAGTGTGTGTTCCAGCGCTGAAAGAGAGATAGATAGACAGAGAGACAGTGTCATTTCACTTGAGTCAGATAGATTAGGCAGGACAATCAGTGAGTTAGCTGCACTTACAGTGTATTGTGTATATATATGCATCCCAGGTGCTGCATATATATATATACATATATATATATATATATATATATATATATATATATATATATATATATATATACACTGTATTCAGTTTAGCTACATCAGTGGTTCTCAACTCCAGTCCTCGGGACCCACCAACAGGCCAGATTTTAAGTATTACCTTGGGGAGTTGCAGACTAGAATACTGCAATCACTGAGCAGCAAGTGATATCACCTGTGATGTATTTCAGCTATCTTGCAAACCTGGCCTGTTGGTGGGTCCTGAGGACTGGAGTTGAGAACCACTGAGCTAGATCCATTCCTGTTATCTTCTTACTGACAGGCAGGCTTGTCTTGTTACAGTATTTACAGCTACCTGAAGAAAATTGCTGGTGTTCTTTTGATCCTATTAGTACCACAGTCAGGCAGCTAGACTATTTACAGTTAGTGCAGTGCGTCCTACTCACAGTGTTCAGCTAAAACTACAAGTTAGTGGGGTGCGTCCTGCTCACAGTGTTCAGCTAAAACTACAAGTTAGTGGGTTGCGTCCTGCTCACAGTGTTCAGCTAAACCTACAAGTTATTTTTTTGCGAGCTCTGCACATGGTTCATCTAAAGCTACAAGTTAGTGCAGTGCATCCTGCTCACAGTGTTCAGCTAAAACTACAAGTTAGTGTAGTGAGACCTCTGCACAGTGTTCATCCAAAGCTACAAGTTAGTGCAGTGCGTCCTGCTCACAGTGTTCAACTAAAACTACAAGTTAGTGTAGTGAGACCTCTGCACAGTGTTCATCTAAAGCTACAAGTTAGTGCAGTGTGTCCTGCTCACAGTGTTCAGCTAAAACTACAAGTTAGTGTAGTGAGACCTCTGCACAGTGTTCATCTAAAGCTACAAGTTAGTGCAGTGCGTCCTGCTCACAGTGTTCAGCTAAAACTACAAGTTAGTGTGGTGCGTCCTCCTCACAGTGTTCAGCTAAACCTACAAGTTAGTGTAGTGAGACCTCTGCACAGTGTTCATCTAAAGCTACAAGTTAGTGCAGTGCGTCCTGCTCACAGTGTTCAGCTAAAACTACAAGTTAGTGTAGTGAGACCTCTGCACAGTGTTCATCTAAAGCTACAAGTTAGTGCAGTGCGTCCTGCTCACAGTGTTCAGCTAAAACTACAAGTTAGTGTACTGAGACCTCTGCACAGTGTTCATCTAAAGCTACAAGTTAGTGCAGTGCGTCCTGCTCACAGTGTTCAGCTAAAACTACAATTTAGTCTAGTGCGTCCTCCTCACAGTGTTCAGCTAAACCTACAAGTTAGTTTTTTGCGAGCTCTGCACAGTGTTCAGCTAAAGCTACCTGTAGAAGGTTGGTGGTGTTCTCATACTACAGGCAGGCAGTTGATTTTGCTAGCTGCAGTATCAGTACATATATATATATATATATATATATATATATATATATATATATTATATATATATATATATATATATATATATATCCCAGCTTAGTGCAGCTACAGGCCATTAGTATGTCTGGAAGGCCAAGAAGGAGAGGCAGACAGTCACAAGCCAATAAGAGAGGGCAAGCAGGCTCTGTGTCTAGTGCTGGTCGTGGAGATGGTGCATCCTCATCAGCGCATGGCCGTGGGACACGCTTGGCCTTTTTTTCGGCAGCTGGCCGTGTTGAGCCGCAACATGCAGAAGACTTGGTCGAGTGGATGACCAAGCCGTCCTCATCCTCCTCATCCTCTCTCACCCATGCTCAGGGTACTTTGTCTGGAAAAGCAGCGGCCTCTTTCCTCGGCTCAATGTCATCAGTGACTCCTTCCCTAGGCCCACCATGTCCTCCTGAGGAGTCCCTCAAACTGTTTGACCACAGTGTTGGGTACATGCTCCAGGAGGATGCCCAGCGTTTGGAAGGCTCTGATGATGATACTGAGCTCGATGAAGGCAGTAACATGAGCACGGACAGAGGGGGTGCCCAAGAAGGACAGCAATCTGGCAGTCATGCTCCCCCTGCTGCAGCATACTGCCAGGTTTGCTACAGTGATGAGGAGGGAGGGGATGATGAGGTCACTGACTCAACGTGGGTGCCTGATAGGAGAGAGGAGGAGGAGGCGGCACATCACCAACGAGGCAGGATAACCTCCAGGGGCCAGCCTAAGGGCAGCACATTGACTGCATCACACCCCAAAGCTCCACATGTGCAGGGTGCTGCAGTCTCTGCGCGTTATTCAAAAAGTTCTTTGGTGTGGGCCTTTTTTGAGACGCGTGCATCAGATCGCACCGCTGCTATTTCCAACATATGTCTCAAGCGTATCTCACGTGGCCAAAACATCTCCCGCTTGGGTACCACATGCTTGACCAGACATATGTTGGCCTGCCATGCAGTTCGTTGGCAAGCGTATCTAAAAGACACACACCAAAGAACAAAGAGGACCTCTCCTTGCTCCTTATCAGCTGAGATCTCCAACCCCACTATACCTTCAGTCCTCTCTGAGACCTGCACTGAGAGGAATGAAGGTGTAGAATTAGGTGTGTCACAGCCAAGTACTTGTGGGCAATCTACTTTTGGTACACCGACATCACATTATACCAGGCAAATTTCCCTGCCCCAGCTGCTGCACCGCTGAACGAAGTTTGCTCCCAGCCATCCACATGCCCAGCGGTTGAATGCTAGCTTGGCTAAATTGCTAGCACTTCAACTGCTGCCTTTTCAGTTGGTAGACTCTGCCCCCTTCCGTGAGTTTGTGGAATGTGCGGTTCCTCAGTGGCAGGTACCCAAACGCCACTTTTTCTCACGGAAGGCAATTCCGGCTCTCTACCGGCATGTGGAAAGCAATGTCCATGCCTCGCTGGACAGGGCGGTCAGCGGTAAGGTGCATATTACCGCTGACTCATGGTCCAGCAAGCATGGACAGGGACGTTACCTAAGTTTCACGGCGCATTGGGTGACTCTGCTGGCAGCTGGGAAGGATGCAGGACAAGGTGCAGTATTGTTGGGGTTGTTCCGCCACCACGCCTCCAAAATGCCACTACTAATGATTGTGACACACCTCTCTCCTCCACCCCCTCCTCTTCTTCTTCCTCCATGGCCTCTTCCTGTGCTTTGTCATCGGAACCAGCGGTGCTCTGTAGCCGTTCAAATGGCTACACAAGTACGCAGGCCAAAAGATGCCACTGGGGCAGAGGTTCTGTCAGCTCTGCAGGGGCAGGTTCAGAGGTGGTTGACGCCACGCCAACTTAAGGCAGGAATGGTGGTTTGCGACAATGGCACCAACCTCCTCTCTGCCCTCTGACAGGGACAAATGACCCATGTGCCCTGTTTGGCTCACGTCCTTAACTTGGTGGTGCAGCGGTTCTTGGGCAGGTACCCGGGCTTACAGGATGTCCTGAGGCAGGCCAGGAAAGTCTGTGTGCATTTCCGCCAGTCATATAATGCCAGTGCTCGGCTGGCGGACCTCCAAAAGGAGTTTAACCTGCCCAAGAACCGCCTAATCTGTGACATGCTCACCAGGTGGAACTCAACGTTGGCCATGCTGCAGCGGCTGCACACGCAGCAGAGGGCCATCAATGAGAACCTGTGCAACTATGGCACCAGGACAGGGTCAGGGGAGCTTGGTTTTTTGCCCCACGCCAGTGGGCCATGATCAGGGATGCATGCACTGTCCTGTCACCATTTGAGGAGGCCACGAGGATGGTGAGCAGTGACAGTGCATGCATCAGTGACACTGTCCCCCTTGTCCACCTGTTGGAGCACACGCTGCGTGGAATAATGGACAGGGCACTTGAGGCAGAACAGAGGCAGGAAGAGGAGGATTTCCTTAGCTCTCAAGGCCCCCTTTATCCACACAGTGTTCCTGCGTGCCCGCCGATCACACAGGAAGAGGAGGAGGAGGAGAAGGAAGATTGTGTCAGTATGGAGGTGGAGCCTGGCACTCAGCATCAGCAGCAGTCTTTAAGGGATCAGTCCCAAGAAACACATGGACTTGTACGTGGCTGGGAGGAGGTGGCTGCGGACCATGTCGTCCTTAGTGACCCAGAGGACTCCGGACCGAATGCCTCAGCAAACCTACGCTGCATGGCCTCCCTGATCCCGCAAAGCCTGCGTAAGGATCCTCGTATTCGTGGTATCAAGAAGAAGGACCAATACTGGCTGGCAGCCCTCCTTGATCCGCGTTACAAGGGTAAGGTTGCAGGCCTTATCTTGCCATCGCAGAGGGAGCAGAGGATGAAACATCTTCGAGAGGCCTTGCAGAAAGGTCTGTGCAACGCGTTCCCAGAGACTGGGAGGTTACAAACTCCTGTTTCTGGACAACGTGTTGCTGAGGCTTCGGTCAGTCAAAGAAGGAGCAGTGGAGAAGGTGGCCGTCTGACTGAATTTTTTGGTCCGCAGCCCCAAGGTATGATCGGTTCCAGCAACCATCGCCAGCGTCTGTTTTACATGGTGCAGGAATACCTAGGGGCAAGATCTGACTTGGACACCTTTCCCACCGAAAATCCTCTGGGTTACTGGGTCTTGAGGATGGATCACTGGCCAGAGCTTGCACAGTATGCAATTGAGCTACTGGCCTGTCCTGCATCCAGCGTTCTTTCGGAATGCACATTCAGTGCTGCTGGAGGCTTTGTAACCGATCACAGGGTGTGTCTGCCCACCGACTCGGTCGATCGACTGACCTTCATAAAAATGAATCGGACTTGGATCACCACCAGCTACCAAGCACCTGATGCTGATGTAACCGAATAATTTTTTTTGAAATTTCAGATCCCTTCAAAGACTGCCTATGCTGATGCTGAGTGACTATCCCTGAGTAATTATCCTTTTCCTCCTCAATGATCATGCTGATAGCTTGTAAGAACATTTTTGGTTCTGGGCGCCACCACCAGTGCCTAAGGCCCAATTTTTCAGCCCCTGTTTAACAGGAGCGTGTAATCACAATTTTTGATGCAATACTTTGCAGCAGGGCTCGTTTCTGCGTTCCAACTAGAGTATCTGTGAGGGGTTGCAGTGTTGTGGCACCAGCACCAGTGCCTAAGGCCCAATTTTTCTGCCCCTGTTTAACAGGGGCGTGTGATTACAATTTTTGATGCAATACTTTGCAGCAGGGCTCGTTTCTGCGTTACAACTAGAGTATCTGTGAGGGGTTGCAGTGTTGTGGCACCAGCACCAGTGCCTAAGGCCCACTTTTTCAGCCCCTGTTTAACATGGGCGTGTAATTACAATTTTTGATGCAATACTTTGCAGCAGGGCTCGTTCCTGCGTTCCAACTAGAGTGTCTGTGAGGACTTACAGTGTTGTGGCACCAGCACCACCACCAAAGGCCCAATTTTTCTGCCCTTGTTCAACAGGGGCATGTAATTACAATTCTTGATCTAATATTTCACAGCAGGGCCCATTTCTGCACCCACCAAGAGCGAGTGAGGACTTACAGTGTTGTGGCACCAGCACCACCACCACCACCAAAGGCCCAATTTTTCTGCCCCTGGTCAACAGGGGCATGTAATTACAATTCTTGATCTAATATTTCACAGCAGGGCCCTGTGAGGGCTTACAGTGTTGTGGCCACAACAACACCTAAGGCCCAAATTTCTGCTGAGTATATACTTTCAAACATCTAACTTACAAACAACTCCTACTTGCAAACGGAAGGAGACAACATGAAGTGAGATGAAAACTACCCCTAGGAAGGGAAATTCTCTCCTGTAAGAGTTAATATGGGAAAAACATTTCTCCTTTCCACTGATGCTTTCCAATCCTTGTTCCACAAAAAAACCCAAATTTTCAAAAAACATTTGTCATTGGGACAAAAAATGAGGTGAAATCTTCTGAAGAGGAGGACAGACAGGCAAAACAAATGTCACAGGGGTGATAACCCTTCCCTATGTTTTCCAAAAAGCTTAAAAAAGATTTTTTGGCTGGAGCTAAACACGTTAAAAATGTACCTGTTTAAAATTACAAACAGATTCTACTTAACAACAAACCTACAGTCCCTGTCTTGTTTGCACCGCCTGTATACTGCTGTTCAGAGTATATAGGGCCTGGTGGCCCCACACCTTTCCTTATTTTAATTTGGGTGCGGGGTTCCCCTTAATATCCATACAAGACCCAAAGGGCCTGGTAATGGACTGGGGGGTACCCATGCCGTTTGTATCACTGATTTTCAACCATATTGCCAGGACCCGACATTACATTAAACCCGCAAGCAGTTTTAAATGAGATTTTTTTCCTTTAAAAATGACATTTTGTGCAGGGACTGTTCTAAACACGGGAAACCCGCGCCACTTTACAGGCATACTATAGACACCCCCCAGGTACGATATTTAAAGGAATATTTCACTTTTTTTTTTTTTTTACTTTAATCATCATTAAAATCACTGCTCCCGAAAAAATGCCCGTTTTTAAAAGTTTTTTTTGCATTGATACATGTCCCCTGGGGCAGGGCCCGGGTCCCCAAACCCTTTTTAGGACGATACCATGCAAATTAGCCTTTAAAATGAGCACTTTTGATTTCAAACGTTCGAGTCCCATGGACGTCAATGGGGTTCTAATGTTCGTGTGAATTTTCGGTCCGTTCGCAGGTTCTGGTGCGAACCGAACCGGGGGGTGTTCGGCTCATCCCTAATGAGGAGGATGAGGACAGCTTTGTTATCCACTCCACCAACTCTTCTGCATGTTGTGGCTCAATAACACGCCAGCAGCAGCAAAAAAGGACAAGCGTGACCCATGGCCACCTGCCGAGTATGCACCATGTCCACGACCACCACTGTTGACTGTAGACACAGAGACTGCTTGCCCTCTTTTAGTGGCCTGTGAGCGTATGCCTTTCCTTGGTGGCCTTCTGGACATGATGTATTTTTTGCTTTGCAATGCCACACTACACTGTATTAGATACTGTATACACCACCAAATGCACTGTATGTATATATATTATATATAGGCTACACTGAATGCATAGTATGTGTGTGTGTGTATATATATATATATATATACACAGTATCTCACAAAAGTGAGTACACCCCTCACATTTTTGTAAATATTTTATTCTATCTTTTCATGTGACAACACTGAAGAAATGAAACTTTGCTACAATGTAAAGTAGTGAGTGTACAGCTTGTACAACAGTGTACATTTGCCGTCCCTTCAAAATAACTCAACACACAGCCATTAATGTCTAAACCGCTGGCATCGCTCTCACTCTGTCATACTGGTCACTGGAAGTTCAACATGGCACCTCATGGCAAAGAACTCTCTGAGGATCTGAAAGAAAGAATTGTTGCTCTACATAACGATTGCCTAGGCTATAAGAGGACTGCCAAGACTCTGAAACTGAGCTGCAGCATGGTGGCCAAGACCATACAGCAGTTTAACAGGTTCCACTCAGAACAGACCTCTTCATGGTCGACCAAAGAAGTGGAGTGCATGTGCTCAGCATCATATCCTGAGGCTGTCTTTCCGAAATAGATGTATGAGTGCTGCCAGCATTGCTGCAGAGGTTGAAGGGGTGGGGGGTCAGCTTGTCAGTGGTCAGACCATACGCCACACACTGCATCAAATTGCTCTGCATGTTTGTCATCCCAGAAGGAAGCCTCTTCTAAAGATGATGCACAAGAAAGCCTGCAAACAGTTTGCCGAAGACAAACAGACTAAGGACATGGATTACTGGAACCATGTCCTATCATCTGATGAGACCAAGATAAACTTGTTTGGTTCAGATGGTGTCAAGCGTGTGTGGCATCAACCAGGTAAGGAGTACAAAGACAAGTGTGTCTTGCCTACAATCAAGCATGGTGGTGGGAGTGTCATGGGGCTGCATGAGTGCTGCTGGCACTGGGGAGCTACAGTTCATTGAGGGAACCATGAATGCCAACATGCACTGTGACATACTGAAGCAGAGCATGATCCCCTCCCTTTAGAGACTGGGCCGCAGGGAAGTATTCCAACATAAGGACTCCAAACAAACCTCTAAGACTACCACTGCCTTGCTAAAGAAGTTGAGGGTAAAGGTTATGGACTGGCCAAGCATGTCTCCAGACGTAAACCCTATTGAGCATTTGTGGCATTTGTGGGGCATCCTCAAACGGAAGGTGGAGGCACTCTAACATCCACCAGCTCCATGATGTCGTCATGGAGGAGTGGAAGAGGACTCCAGTGGCAACCTGTGAAGCTCTGGTGAACTCCATGCCCAAGAGGGTTAAAATAATGGTGGCCACAGAAAATATTGACACTTTGGGCCAAATTTGAACATTTTCGCTTAGGGGTGTACTCACTTTTGTTGCCAGTGGTTTAGACATGAATGGCTGTGTGTTGAGTTATTTTAAGGGGACAGCAAATTTACACTCTTATACAAGCTGTACACTCACTACCTTACATTGTAGCAAAGTGTCATTTCTTCAGTGTTGAAGTGTTTTCACATGAAAAGGTATAATAAAATATTTACAAAAAATGTGAGTGGTGTACTCACTTTTGTTAGATACTGTGAGTGTGTGTATATATATATATATACACACACACACACACACAAACACATACTAGACTGTATATGTATATATATATATATATATATATATATATATATATATTTTAATACACCGCCTGAAGTACTAGAAACTTTACAACGGCTGCACTGTATTGTATACTGTGTACAGCACCAGAAGTGTAGTAGAAACTGTACACACTGTATTAGATACTGTGTACCCCGTCTGCACTGTATTAGAAACTGTACAATGGCTGCACTGTATTGTATACTGTGTACAGCGCCAGAAGTGTAGTAGAAACTGTACACACTGTATTAGATACTGTGTACAGCACCAGAAGTGTAATAGAAACTGTACACACTGTATTAGATACTGTGTACACTGCCTGAATGCACTGTAGATATAGACTACACTGGATGCAGAGTGTGTATATGTATATGTGTGAATATATATATATTGTAGCAGAGTGTCCCAAAGAGAGCCAGGAAAAGTCCTGTTCGGGGTTTATAGGTCTCCCAGGCTCCTCTCATACACGTTCAGGGATCTCTGATCCAGTTTGGGTCTTGGTCCTCTTCCCCAGGCTAATTTAAGCTCACCTGACCAGACAGCCTTTGCTCTCTGCCTGGGAAACACAGACAACGCTTGTCTGTGAGAGCAAAAAGGTTGGTAAAAAGCTGTGAAGCCGTTTATGTGGAAACTGACAAGTAGAGATGAGCTTCGAGTTCGAGTCGAACTCATGTTCGACTCGAACATTGGCTGTTCGCAAGTTCGCCGAACAGCGAACAATTTGGGGTGTTCGTGGCAAATTTGAATGCCGCGGAACACCCTTTAAAAGTCTATGGGAGAAATCAAAAGTGCTAATTTTAAAGGCTAATATGCAAGTTATTGTCATAAAAAGTGTTTGGGGACCTGGGTCCTGCCCCAGGGGACATGGATCAATGCAAAAAAAAGTTTTTTCAGTAGCAGTGATTTTAATAATGCTTAAACTCAAACAATAAAAGTGTAATATCCCTTTAAATTTTGTACCTGGGGGTGTCTGTAGTATGCCTGTAAAGGGGTGCATGTTTCCCGTGTTTAGAACAGTCTGACAGCAAAATGACATTTTGAAGGAAAAACCCATTTAAAACTACCCGCGGCTATTGCATTGCCGACAATACACATAGAAGTTCATTGATAAAAACGGCATGGGAATTCCCCAAAGGGGAACCCCGAACCAAAATTTAAAAAAAAATGACGTGGGAGTCCCCCTAAATTCAATACCAGGCCCTTCAGGTCTGGTATGGATATTAAGGGGAACCCCAGCCAAAATTTTTTTAAAAAATGACGTGGGGTTCCCCCTAAATTCCATACCAGACCCTTCAGGTCTGGTATGGATTTTAAGGGGAACCCCGCGCAAAAAAAAAAAAAACGGCGTGGGGTCCCCCCAAAAATCCATACCAGACCCTTATCCGAGCACGCAACCTGGCAGGCTGCAGGAAAAGAGGGGGGGACGAGAGTGTGCCCCCCCTCCTGAACCGTACCAGGCCACATGCCCTCAATATTGGGAGGGTGCTTTGGGGTAGCCCCCCAAAACACCTTGTCCCCATGTTGATGAGGACAAGGGCCTCATCCCCACAACCCTGGCCGGTGGTTGTGGGGGTCTGCGGGCGGGGGGCTTATCGGAATCTGGAAGCCCCCTTTAACAAGGGAACCCCCAGATCCCGGCCCCCCCTGTGTGAAATGGTAAGGGGGTACTTACCCCTACCATTTCACTAAAAAACTGTCAAAAATGTTAAAAATGACAAGAGACAGTTTTTGACAACTCCTTTATTTTAATGCTTCTTCTTTCTTCTATCTTCCTTCATCTTCTGGTTCTTCTGGCTCTTCTGGTTCTTCCTCCGGCGTTCTCGTCCAGCATCTCCTCCGCGGCGTCTTCTATCTTCTTCTCCTCAGGCCGCTCCGCACCCATGGCATGGGGGGAAGCTCCCGCTCTTCTCTTCTTCTTTTCTTCTCTTCTCCTCTTCTTCTCTTCTTCATTTTCTTCTCCGGGCCGCTCCGCACCCATGCTGGCATGGAGGGAGGCTCCCACTGTGTGACGGCGCTCCTCGTCTGACAGTTCTTAAATAACGGGGGACGGGGCCACCCGGTGACCCCGCCCCCCTCTGACGCACGGGACATGACGGGACTTCATTGTGGCATTCCCCGTGACGTCACAGGGAAGACCCGTCAAGTCACCGTGCGTCAGAGGGGGGCGGGGTCACCGGGTGGCCCCGCCCCCCGTTATTTAAGAACTTGCAGACGAGGAGCGCCGTCACACAGCGGGAGCCTCCCTCCATGCCAGCATGGGTGCGGAGCGGCCGGAGAAGAAAATGAAGAAGAGAAGAAGAGAAGAAAAGAAGAAGAGAAGAGCGGGAGCCTCCCCCCCATGCCATGGATGCGGAGCGGCCCGAGGAGAAGAAGATAGAAGACGCCGCGTAGGAGATGCTGGACGAGAACACCGGAGGAAGAACCAGAAGAGCCAGAAGAACCAGAAGATGAAGGAAGATAGAAGAAAGAAGAAGCATTTAAATAAAGGAATTGTCAAAAACTGTCTCTTGTCATTTTTAACATTTTTGACAGTTTTTTAGTGAAATGGTAGGGGTAAGTACCCCCTTACCATTTCACACAGGGGGGGCCGGTATCTGGGGGTCACCTTGGTAAAGGGGGCTTCCAGATTCCGATAAGCCCCCCGCCCGCAGACCCCCACAACCACTGGCCAGGGTTGTGGGGATGAGGCCCTTGTCCTCATCAACATGGGGACAAGGTGTTTTGGGGGGCTACCCCAAAGCACCCTCCCAATGTTGGAGGGTGCTTTGGGCTGGTACGGTTCAGGAGGGGGGGGCCGCACTCTCGTCCCCCCTCTTTTCCTGCGGCCTGCCAGGTTGCATGCTCGGATAAGGGTCTGGTATGGATCTTTGGGGGGACCCCACGTCGTATTTTTTTTTTTTTTGGCTTGGGGTTCCCCTTAAAATCCATACCAGACCTGAAGGGTCTGGTATGGTATTTAGGGGGAACCCCACGTCATTTTTTTAAAAAATGTTGGCCGGGGTTCCCCTTAATATCCATACCAGACCTGAAGGGCCTGGTATGGAATTTAGGGGGACTCCCACGTCATTTTTTTTTTTAAATTTTGGTTCGGGATTCCCCTTTTTGGAATTCCCATGCCGTTTTTATCAACAAACTTCTATGTGTATTGTCGGCAATGTAATAGCCGCAGGTAGTTTTAAATGGGTTTTTTCCTTCAAAATGTCATTTTGCTGTCAGACTGTTCTAAACACAGGAAACATGCGCCCCTTTACAGGCATACTATAGACACCCCCAGTTACGAAATTTAAAGGGATATTACACTTTTATTGTTTGACTTTAAGCATTATTAAAATCACTGCTCCTGAAAAAACGTCCGTTTTTAAAACTTTTTTTGCATTGATCCATGTCCTCTGGGGCAGGACCCAGGTCCCAAACACTTTTTATGACAATAACTTGCATATTAGCCTTTACAATTAGCACTTTTGATTATTCATGTTCGTGTCCCATAGACTTTAATGGTGTTCGCATGTTCGAACGAACTTTTTTCCTGTTTGCATGTTCTGGTGCGAACCGAACAGGGGGGTATTCGGCTCATCCCTACTGACAAACAATAGGCTTGCTTAGCCTGGTAGTTAGGGCCTGCATAGTGTATAGTTAGAGATGAGACACGGATAGGTTTTTGTTTGGCTATTTTGTTCTGTTTGTTTTGTTTTGAACACTGTACAGCACCTCTATAGACTTGTTAATATCACTATTAAACACTTCACTGTTTGTCACTACTTTACTTGTTCTGTTATCTGTACCTGAAAGCCTGCTTGTCCCAGGAAGCTTTTGTACCTGCTACCTGTCCCTCAGGTTACATATGGTGGAGGCTGCGACCAGCTGTAGTAAGTTACTACTTAAAAGGCCAGTACCTAGAGTGACTAAACATGGAGGAAATCCTAAAACAATTGGTGTTATCTACAGCAGAGCAGCAATCAAGCGCTATTGCACAGGAGCAAACCAAGGCGCTGTGCCAACATATTGGTGCTGTACAGGAGCAATCGCAGAGGCTGTTTGAACTGCTAGTCACTGATGCAAAAGCGGATAGGAAAACCTTGACTGAGGTTGTGGAAATGCTAGCACATTGGTCAGCTGCTAAAGTTGATGATGTTGGAGACAAGCCCTCAGCCATCCATGTGGGTTGCTTTCTTTCTAAGATGACTGCAGATGATGATCCAGAGGCCTTTCTGCTAACATTTGAATGGACCGCTGAGAGGGAAGGTTGGCCTAAAACCCAGTGGGCAGGACTGGTCGCCCTCTTGCTTTCTGGAGAATCGCAGAAGGCCTACTATGATTTGGAGTCAGCAGAAGTGGGAGACTATGAAAAGATAAAGCAGGGAAATCCTGACTTTGTGTCACCTTGGCAGTTCGAGCACAGCAGCTCCAAAGCTGGTTCTTCCAAGACGAGAGGCCACCAAGATCATAGATGTTCGACCTAATTCACCTGGTGAGGAAATGGCTACAGCCGGAGTCCCCTGTCTGGGCCACAAATAGTGGAGCGTGTGGTCATTGACCGGTTCCTGAGGTCACTACCAATTCCCCTGCAGAAGTGGGTTAGTCATGGAGATCCCAAATTGGCGGACAGCCTGGTGGCACTCGTTGAAAGGTACTTTGCTGCAGAGAGCCTGGTCACCGCCCCTACAGCCGCACAAACTTTCCACCCAAAGCCACAATCTCCCCAGGCAACCGGTAAGACTGTTCCAGGAGAAGTGGGTGGTAAGCATGGCAATGAAATAAGGGGGAGGATTTTCTGTGCCAGGACAGTTTGGCGTCCCAAACAAGGGAAGCCATTGCCTGTCAGCAAACCAAACTGGGGAAACATCAGGTGTTTTCGTTGCCAAGAACTGGGACATGTTGCAGCAAACTGTCCATTGACAGATGAACTAATGCAGTGTGACCTATCTATTAGAAGGCAGTCTATGCGGTTTGTGGTTGTTGCATGCGCTGCAGCGCCAAAAATGGGAAAACACATGTGCCAAATGACTGTTTGACATTGACATTTGACTGTTAATAATAAGCCTATTACGGCCTTGCTAGACTCTGGAAGTCTAGTGACTTTGGTTACAGCTGAGATGGTTGAAACTGTGAATTTTCATGCTAAAAAAGTTGCTGTGATCTGTGTTCATGGGGATACCCGGGAGTATCCTATAGCCACTGTTCAGTTTAAAACTGGCTTAGGTACAGTGACCCATCTGGTCGGACTTGTGCCCCACTTGGTGCATGAGGCCATCATTATTAGGGACT